>JAOQGH010000002.1:27898319-27960926 GCA_025769975.1 Gallinago jamesoni | reverse complement strand
AATGCCTATAAGTATCTAAAGGGTGGGTTGAAGGAGGAGGGAGCCAGACTCTTTTCAGCGGTTGCCAGTGAGAGGACAAGGGGCAATGGGCACAAGTTGGAACATAGGAGGTTCCACTCCAATATGAGAAAAAACTTCTTCAAGGTGAGGGTGGCAGAGCCCTGGAACAGGCTGCCCAGGGAGGGTGTGGAGTCCCCTTTGGAGATTTTCAAGACCTGCCTGGATGCCGTCCTGAGTAACATGCTCTAACATGCTCTGGGCAATCCTTCAGCAGGGGAGTTGGACTGGATGATCTCTATGGTCCCTTCCAAGTCCAAAAAAAAATTCAGTGAAATTCAGTGTAATTTTAAGAGGCAATTTGCCTGGTTCTGTTTGCTTAGTTATACCACGGAACCTTGGCTATACCACAGCCCAAATACAGAACAAGAAGCTGGATGCTGCTTTGCAATGTCTGTTCCAGTCCCGCTAGTATCTTCTTAGGTTTTCCTCTTTGTGCTGCTGAGAGACTCAATAGAGCAAAGAGCACAATGGATATCTCAACTTTACCATCAGGTATCTAGCCACCAACTTGGGATCATGTTATTTTTCTTAACTAGTGGTTCAACACTTTAAAGTGCTTTTCAGATAAACAGGTCACTTTAAATGCCGCAGACATCAGCTCAGTAACAACACTTTTTCCAGACTTAGAATTCATGCAAAATCCTAAACTCTTCATATATACATATATATATACACATGTGTGTGTGCCTGTGCATGTGTGGGAGCATAATCAGTAGCCTAAACACCAAAGGCCATAAGAAGGGGTTGGCTGAGAGATGAGAAAAGGATGAATCTCATGCCCTTGTCTCACAGAGTCCTGGGGATTCAGTGCTAGTTCAGAGACACCCACCTCGCTCCGAGTCTGAGCGATCTGAGGAAATGGTAGATCCAATGCTGTCCATTCGTATTCGCTCTATCTCCTGAGGACCCTGTAGTTGTTCCAGTCTTCTCTTTAGGAATCTGTGTTCTCTTTCCAGGTTCTCAAGCTGGTGTTGGCTTCTCCTGGCCGTTTCTTCAAGTTTCTGACATGATCAAATATGAGTCAATAATTAGTTTCATCCTTTTCTCTTTCCCTCCCACCTCCACTGCCCAGCCACCTGCTTTGCTTAGACATTCCCAGGTCCCAGAAGGATTTAAGTTGCAGAAGAGCCCTGAACCAAGCTGCCTTGCAATCCCCAAGATCAACCCCATCTCCTCACATCTCTTCCGCCTCCCAAGCACTGACAAATCATACATGTTAGTATAAGTGTCTCTGAGGACAGAGCTTCTCCAGGGGAAATGACTCAAATTGCAGCAGTTTGTGGGTCATTCCACGTGGGTTCAGCCACTTGCATTACCAAATATGTCCACCAAGGGGCCTCAAGTCCCTTAACCAAAGCAATTCAGGGTTTGTTATCATCCACTGTAACATTAAAACGTGCCCTGGGAGTTCTGTGTTCCTTGCTGCATGGGTTAGTAGGATTTCTCAGAAACAGTTTTCTATTCAGTAAGCGATTTACATAACCTACTACAGATTTCTTTGATCACAGCTGGGAAATCTACCAGGGCACTGTTCTTTGTTTCCTTCCACAAGCACATTGCATAAGGAGGAGTCATTTCAGGCTAACTCTGTCCCTTCGGCAGTGTTTTTTCTCCTTCACCACCCATCCTCCCACCCGCTACCCTGACCTGCGACAAAGCGTTTCAGCCTCTTCCAGATACTAACAATGCTGCATTTTCTTTTCATGCTTCGCTTTGCCAAAAGCGAATCTCAAAGAGCGCTGGGCTGGCTGGCAGGTTCACACACGAAACCCCAGCAAGCCAACCCTGTCTTACACTCTTGTGGTTTGTGCTAATTCTTCGGCAGTGGAAACTCACTAGCACAAACAAAACAAACCAAAAAAGCAGCTGCATTTCCCATCAGAATGCAGTCACTCAACAGTAGGTATGTTTTCCTTTAAAGAGATGCAGCTGTCAACAAACGATCATGATACAGAACAAGACCCCTGGCTCTCCAAATCAATCATTTCCGTAGTTAACGGAGTTCATTAAGGACTCTTCTAATAATGTGGCTTGTGGCAATGATAAATGATTAACCAAGGGGGGAAGGCTTGTGTGCTTTTTTATTATTTTTTTTTAAAAAAGGTGTTAGTCTCCTTCACCAGAGTTACACATAGGCAGCAAGAGTGAGTGAGTGAATTGTGCTTCCCAACATCCCGGGCTGAAAGCAGCTGGGAAAAGCAGCTCTTACCTTGATATGTGCTTTGGCTTTGTTGAGCAGCCCAAGCGTTGTGTGCCTGGTGCAGTCTGGTCCCAGCGGTATCAGAACTTTTAAGCGTTCTAGACACAGGCGGAGGTGAGCTCGGCTGCAAGGGGAGAAGAGGAGGATCAGAGCTATGGCTTCAGAAAGGGAATATCATTTCCTTCTCTGCTTCCCTCCTATGAGGCAGTTTTTCATGTTTCCCTCTTCCCACACATCACGAGTTTCCCCACAGGTACCAGGACAGACTGCCACTAAACTAATTATACTGCAAACATCAGCTGCTCACCAATACTTGCATTATTGCTAACCCCTGACAGACACTATTTATTTTCTTGCTGTCTAAAGTGATAATCTGACTCATCTGGATGAACTTTGTGCAGGGGGCAAGGCTCACAGGCAAATGGCACAAGTATCTCCTGGGTTTCCTCTCTCTCTCTCTCAGCTATTTGCTGTCTGTTCTGCTGAGAAGAACTTTTGTGAAAGCAGTTTTGAATGACCACTATTGCTGCACACTTGTGCACTGCTGGCTCAGGGACATTTGCTATGAACTGATCTGAGCACTGTCTTTCTGCACCAAATTAAGAAGATTAATAAGAAAAATTGTCAGCCTAAAACACCCAAACAATCCCTGCTGGCAGTTAAAGGAGCTAGAGTGAGGGTAGCTCCCAAGCACTGCGCTCTCGCTCCTTTTCCTGGGCCCAGGTCTGAAATGCTGCTGGGCATGGAAGGTCTGTGGGAACAAGAGAGCCCAAGACCTTCCCCTGGGCAGTCTTCTGACCTTGGCTCATGTCTACAAAGACAGGCTCAAGCATGACAGCGCTGCTGATGATATGAGCCATTTTCTGCGGGATACGGAAACAAGTTCTGGGGAAAATGGTCCAGGCAGCAGCAGCAAAGCACATCATCCTCGGGCTGTACAGGAAAACTGTTCCTGCTGTCTCCTCTTCTATATCACGTATGCAGGAATGGACAGCAGATTTATGGAAAACTATCAAGCATGGGTTGCTTTTTTCCCCCTCCTTCTCTCTTTCCCAGACATTAATGATTTATGTCCAAACTTGTCATCCCAATCAATAACACAATGACATCAGCTCCACCATTCACATGCAAGAAACATCAGTGCAAAAGAGTCCTGAAAGCCTATCCCTGTCCCTGCTCATGCACAAAGAAACTGAATCTTCGCCTGATCCATCTCAATGCAGGGGAAGGAAAAAAGGAAAAAAAAAAAAAAGAAAAAAGAAAAAAAAAGAGCATGGACAGTTCATTTCCATTTGTTTTTCAAATTCACTATTGCCCCCAGTTTGAAAGGGGTGGGGGAGAGGAGTCTGTAATCAGGCAATTATGTCAGTGACAAGCAAGGATGATTAAGGGTGGAAGGGTCAGGGGTTTTGCTGATGAACTGTCAGCACAGGGGACTGTTCTCTGGCGGTGCTGGAGCTGTGAGCTCCTCACTGTTTCTATTATAAATCTCTTTACAAAGGGTCCATCATTCTGTCTCAAGAACAGCCAAAGGGCTGCGTGTGACCAGTAAGGGCCTTGAAGAACACGTGTTTTTCATTAAATATTAACAACCAGAGGGGTGGAGGAGAAAGGGAGATCATAATCCAAAAATCAAACTGAAAAAACAGTAATCACATCAATCTCATCCTTTACTTCTCAGCTTGCTCTAGGGCAAACCCCACTGACATTAAACCCATACGGCTGACACGGGAGTATTTTCTCTACTTGGAAGCCCTTTTTCAACGCGGAGCTTGACCAACTGGAGTTGTGTGTACCCACTACAGGTGTTTTCCTAATGTTTTATAATGACCTTTAGGGTCAGCAATGAAAAAGCATTGCTGGTTCTCCCTGGCACCATAGCTCCTGTCATTCCATGGGAGACAGGACACTGGTTTCTTGCAGCTAGAGAAAGAAGGAAGAGGAGGATGATCCTGTGGTTAAATACATTCTTGGTATTGAACTCTCCTTTGGCTATGCCACGGATTTCCTGAATGGCCATAAAAGTCACCGAATCAAAGCTGCCAGAGCACAGCCATCAAGCTGCAGCAGAGCAGCACATGTCTCTTCACAGCATGAGCAAAAGCACCAGCCACACTTCAATTTACAGGATCAGCCCAAGTTAGAAACGCAGCTGAAGTAGAACTAAAGATGTGTGCGCAGGTCTGGGGGCTGAGGAACCAACTAACAGGGGACTTGCTACAGAGCACCCGCTACAGGTAGGGACTGCAGACTCTCCCCTGCCCTGCTGGGCAAGGCTAGCTCTTAGCCCCATGAAACGGAATTATTTGCGCAACAGAAAACAAGAAGTTCAGGGAATCAACATCTAACCAGTGTCAAATATATCACAGTCCACTCCTGAACGCAGAGACAAATGGACAACACATTTACAGCCTGAACTTTGGGTTGTGTCTCCGCTCTGGAGGTTTTACCAGGAACCGGGGAAGGTGCTGCACCAAGAACAGTGGTTCTTGGAACCGTTATGGGCGTGAGCGAGCACTGGCTGGATTGCTGAGACAGCAGTTAAAAGGATGGCACTGATCTGCTATGTCAAAAGCGAGGTTATGAGAAGACTCAATGAGATCAACCGTGTGAAGCACCTGAATGCTATACGCAAAGATCCAGCCACGCAACAGAACCCCAGACACTGAAACTCTTCCTGGTGTGCCCCAGGATCGTGGTGAATTGAAGAAGGTTATCATGTTTTGTAGGCTGTGGCAGAAGCAGGGAGAGGACAAAGCAGTCAGAGGGTCTATCCTCATGAGGACAATGGAAAAGCTGGCAGAGAGTTGCCTCCCCAGCACACGTGGCCCCAGAGGAGACATTCCCCCAGGTCTGGATCCCCACAATGGCCCTCAAAGCCCAGAAAACTGGCCCAAGCTCACACAGGAGGTTGTCAGAGAAGCCACTCCTGCCAGTGGCTCTGCTGGCTGGTCGCCAAAGGCTGTGGCCTGCAGCAGGGGTGATGGCCTCTGCCAGCACACCAGGCATCAGGAAGGGACACCTGCCTGTGACAGAGGGTGTGAGCACGAGCTGATAAGCTCATGGTGGCACGTAGCACAGCTCGGGCAATGAGCACACTGCAGGGGCGGGTGGTGTTGGCTGAGCTGAGGCAGGTTTGGAACAGGTTTGACCAAAGCAATCACTTCTGGGTTGCTGCTGCCGGATTTTCCCCTTATTTTGCACCTAGAGCTGAGCCACACTGAGTTCTGACTCCACTGCAAACCTAAGTGCACTTGTATCTCCAACCACAGCCCAACCAAGGGAAATGCACAGGGCTTTTCATCAGCACACAGCAGGGCCAGCCTCGGTGTGCAGGCTGGTGCAGACTGGGGACAGCCCCAGCAGTCACGTCCCACTGCTGGGGATGGATTCTGGACAACTGGTGGAGCTGCTTAGGAGGTTCCTGGCCCAGTGCAGCTGGGACAGCAAAGAGCCACCAAGCCTGCATACAGTCCTGGCACACGAGCATGTTGGTTTCTTTCAGAGAGATCAAATCAAACTGCTTCCCCACCTTTCTCTCCTCCACAGAGCTCAATACTTTGCCTTTTTATTTTTAAAACTTTATTTTTATTTTTAACCTGGTCAGGGACTGTGACCAGCTTCCAACAGCCCAAGTGGACCACGATGGGTTCATAAAGCACAGAGCACACAGGCAAGTCTGACACACTGATGGGTGGTTTCAGTAAAACCCAGAAATAAAACTCCAGAGCTCAGAAGCATCACAGCAAGCTTAGCTAAAAGACCATTTTAAAGAGACAGCAGCCACAAACCTATTAATCTTTCTTACCAAGTGCTGGAGCTGTACCTGGACAGCTGTAATCCCACAGGTCGGGCCACGACATGAATGTCCTGTCCCTTTGTTTACCTGGACTCTGTTGCAACGTGGCTTTGACAATGCTGCAGGCTCTTGTATTCAATGAAAATACCAGCATTGTGCAGGTTCCAGACAGAGCCAGACGGCTTTCCATGTAAACCACTAGATTATGCCAATATTTGACGCATCTGCCAATATCTGGAAAAACAAGTCTAAATGCCCATATTGTTATATAACAGAGAAACAACCCGGGCTTGGTGCGAAGGGCTGCTGCCTCTCACTGCCTTCATCCTGGGAAAGACAGAGGATGACAGAAGGAGAATTCCAGTTTCTGCTGAGGCTGAAGCCTTTGCACATTAGCTGCAGGGGAGACAGGAGAAACTGGAGCCCTTTCTCCTGCTTAAGCGGCCTTGGAAAAATTCAGGCTCTCAGAGAAGCATCCTGATCACAGGACAGATGCTGGATGTGTTGAAGAAGGAATCCATGGAGGATTTGAAAGGAGGGGGCTCTCCTTTTTCCCAAGGGATCAGCCTGGTGCCACCTTCCTGCTCAGCCTGATGAGGGGGAGGACTCCTATTTGAGATTCCCATGTGGGGCATCAGGGTGGCCAGGAAAGGAGCAAAGTATCTGAAAGGCTTAAGAAAACCAGAGCCTAACATGTGCCTTTCTGTCCCAATGAGCTGAGGTCAACCTTTTACCCTGTTCCACCTTGCAATTCTGGCTGGGACAGAGCCCCTCTGCCACTTCTGCTTCCTCCCTGTGCAGTGCTAGGAGGGGCCTAGAAGTTAGTTTGTCTGCGATGTGGAGGGCAAGCAAAGCAAGGATATCTTCTCTTCTCTGCCAGGAGCTGCTGTGGGAAAAGGTACATCAGCCCCTAAACAGACAGGCCAGGAGACTAAAGCAGAAGAGGGATGAGCAAGCCCAGCAGCTCCATGACCCCCCACCAGCTGATCCACAGCAAGCTATAGGTAGCTGTATCGGAAGAAGGGGGTGCTGGCCCCTGAAATGGCAGCCCCACTGGGCATATGCTGTTCTCCCCCCTTTCACTTTGTGCCTCTGTGACACCTTTTGACTATTTGGATTATCTACTTCTACCCCTCCAAGCCCAAGCCCCCAGGCCCTCTGCCCCCAGCCTCTATGGGGAGAGAGGAGCCTGGTCCTTGCTCCCTGCAGCCCCTCCTTGCACTGGCTCTGCTTGGCTGCAGAGGGCTGTAATTTCACAGCCTGCTCTCCTCTCATCTCATCTCCTCTCTGGTTCCCAATGACATCATCTGCTCTGATTATATAAAGCACGAGGAAGCCTTTATTTATGCGTGCTTTTTGCTTGCAGCTTCAGCTGTCTCACTCTACGACACGCACCCAAATCCCACTGCAGGAACCAGGCTCCCTTTCGCCTGGACCAAAACTGCAGTGCAGTAAAAGATGCGAGTGCAAAAAAAAATAAATAAAAATCCCTATTTCCTTCCCTCACTCCTCTGAAGACATTTTTGGAGGGGTTTAGGTAGGAATCAACCTACCCTACCACTCTGCACCACAGCAAGCTGGGCATAAAGCCACCAGCCTCTTCTCTGGATGCGAGGTCCACAGAGAGCTGAGGGACCTGTGGTGGCAGCTCCAAGCCCTGTGTCTACTGGTCCCAAAGGGGCTACACAGGGGCTACCTACCTACTTTCAAGCCCCAAGGAGCACCCCCTACAAGGGCCAGCCCAGGGCTGGAACACCACTGCTGCAGCAATGGCTATGAGCATGACTGTCAGGGAGCCACCCCTGTATGTAAACATCCCTGGAGAGACTGCAGCTTCTCTGCTAGGACAAGTTTTGGGTTTGTGGGTTTTTTTTTCCAGCTTCCACCACGCGCAGAAGCTATGGAAACTGAGACAAGAAACCTTCTCTGCTGAGGAGCCAGTCAAACACACACGTACACTCGGCTCCAAAGCAGCAGGTTTACCAGAAACAGCACTATCCCCCCGTCAGACACCGCTGATGGACTTTGCTGAATCAAGGCCTGAACATCTGCAAAACACACACACGCTCACAGACACACACACTCACACTCTTCCCATCTTTAAAAGATCAAGCCTCCCTCCCAGCAGGAAATGACCAACTCGCCTTCAGCAGCATTTCAAAATGTTGAATTCTGATTTTTGTATGTTGAAAGAAGGGAGCATCTGAGGGAAAAGAAAAGCATTTCCCAGATATTTTTGTACTATGCCTACAGGTCTATAGGGCTTGAATTCCACAGTGGATTTAAGCATGTGCTTAATATTAGGAATATGCTCAAGTCCCACTGAGGCTAAATCAGATGATCTCCAAGAGATGTTAGAAAAACAGAACCGAAACAAACAAGAACCACAGCAAGAACCAGCAGAAAGATCCTAACATGGAAAAGGACATTATCATCCTTCCCCTCTGCTCTCCTCCTCCCTCTACACCTTTTCAAAGTCAAGTCTAATTTAACCCTGAAATTAGAAACTTTGTTTGGATTTCAGAGCTAATAGATTGCTTAAAAAATTCAGGAGGGATCGCTGGTTAAAGAAACCAATTCCTGGAGAAACGCAAGTGACCCCACATCAATAATTCATTGGATGAGAACGATTTTGAGATAAAAGTAATGAGAAACACATGCAAAAACCACAGGGCAGGGAAAATGGGGAAAAAAATATAATATGGTTTCCTTCTAAAAACAATTCAGAGGTCAGGGCTGCGCTTGTCTGTAACAGCCATCGTATGACTGTGTTTTTTCCTTACTCTTGTCTCTAACCCCCAGCCCTCTCTGCAACGGTACCTACTCCCCGCGTTACTGAACGCTTGTCTCCAGGGAAGGGAGAGGAGGTTTTGCCAACCACCTGGATGGGGACTGGTGATTTGGGTGGGCGCTGGGGCCCATCCTGTGCTTCCCCTGCTGCAGAGCATTATGCAATTGCTGCGAGCCCTCCAGCCACCCGCAGTAACGCAGCGGTGGCCTCCGGCCAGCCCCCAATAAACACACTCACACCCGCTCACCCCAGTTCCACCAGGGACGGGAGACACGTGTGTGAGAAGGAAACCTGGCTCAGAAACAAGCAGTTAAAAGTTAGCGATCTCCACCTGAGCTGTGAAATCATTCAGAGCAAGCCGTGGCTTTCTGATTTTAAAGCAGGTCTCTTCTCACAATTATTTATTCTCCTGCATCTGCTCCCAGTTGAAGGAGATACTTACTCATTTGCCTCTTTTGTTTCTAGTCAATTTCTAAGGATGGCTCCCTGGCATGTAGGAGTATTTATACTGCAAATGCTAATAAAATGTACCATGAAAAAGTAATTGCAACAAAAGCTTTTAGATCTTTAAGTTTTTTTAAGCCTTTCTATCATTTAAGAGAAACAAAGAAATGGAAATTTAGGGCCGAGAATAAAAAGACTTGACAACATATTATAAATAGGAATTTAAAGGAACAAAAACGTTCTATGGGTCACATTTTCAGCCTGATCTTAACCAACCATACCAGATTTGTCTGCAGAAGTTAAAGATGAACACGCACCCAACTGTATTCTCAAATCAAGAACAGATGAAAAACCAACCACAAATGAAGAGACCCATGATTAAACAAGTGTAAGAACAATAACAGTAACAAAAACAAAGAACTGAGGCAACGCAGCTTTTCAAAGTCACAGAAATCGATGCACCTCTGACTGGTGACAAGCTGCATACCAGGGAGATAACTGGTGGTACACTGCTCAAGAAAGCAGCATTCTGATTCAAGCCCATAAGAAGAAACTAAATTCAAACAGCGATGTATTGATGCACTCTGTAACAGTAGCACTTCGTCCAAAGGCCACCTCAATCTCAAAACCAAGATAAGATGCATCGTGAAAGGAAGCATCGTACAAAAGAACTGAATTATTTGGAAAAAAACTGGCCAGTTTTGTAGCAGACAAACCCTTCCTTGCATCTGGAACGGAAGCTACAAACCTTAAGGTAAGCATAACGCAAGGATTTTAACTTAAAATACACCTTGTAAACCTCAGAAGGGGCTGCTCTACAAAAGCTGCCTGGACTATCCCCCTGGGCTCAGCAGGATCTTGCACCTCAGAGCTAGAATATGGCCAAGTGCACACAGAAATTACTTCTACCCCCAACTCTTCTACACAGGAAGACTCATCACTGATTTCAACTTTGGAAGAGCTTCATGCTCTTGGCAAACAGGGGATGCCAGACCAACAGATCTTGTGCCAAGTGATCTGTTGCCATCACCAGTCCATTCCAACCTGGGTCTTTCTAGCCTACTACTGCAGTCTGGAGGGAGACATGCTCTCCTCGCCTCTCTCCAGGTCACACAACTGTCAAAGTCTCTCCTGTTCCTTAAGTCCTTCTAGGTATAAACCTTAGTACTATTGAGAGGGCTCTCCTAATTTTGCTACCATTTTGAAGGCAAATTAATTCATTAAAGGCTTTCCAAAATTAAAAAAGGGGAAGATAGGGACAGAGAAAGGGAAAAAAATTGGGCAGTTTCCAACCCCTTGGTGAAATATGGGGGATTTGGATACAAGATTCTGCTTTCCTGCAGGACAGGTGTCTCCTGGGCTGCAATGTGGAGGAATGACAGACACTCATATCTGTATCTCCCAAAGGCTGACCGGTCTGTCCACTGTGCAGACATTAGGAGTAAACCATGTTGTTCAGTGGGTGCAGGGTTTGGCCGATAAGCACCTCAAGTTATGTGGACACGTGAGAGAGCTTCCACTTCCAGGACTCAAGGCCACAGTACTGCTGGACAAGACTCTGAAAATGACACTTTTAGAAGACCTGGGGTCCTACTCTCACCTCAGAGGGCACTTCAGGGAGTAGGATCACTGTCATCTCACACAAAGACACTGTTACCTTCCTTTTCACCCTGTCCTCTGACCAGTCCAAGAATACAGTTGCCAAATGCACCGACATCTAAACAGCATCCCATGACTGAACTCTGAAATCCTAAATCAAGAAGATCCCAAACAATAAGACTAAAGCAATGTTATGATTGCAAAGCTGAAGTGATATATCTGGGGTTCTTCTTATTCACACAATAACTTCTGGGCCTTTGGGTCCTATTTATTGCATATCTTGAAGTTTTTGTTTTGCTTTGAACTGGAGAGCTAGAATACAGAAGCTTCATCTAAATGAATAAAATAATTATTGTTATTATTATTAAGGAGACCATCTGTAATCTCATGACTTCAAAACCCAGGCTGTTTAAAGGAATGGCAAAAAAAATTGAATACTGATGCTCGCAGTAATAAAGATGATATCACTTTGGAAGGTGCCACTGCCAGAATGAACTCACAGCTGTTCGGTACCGTGACTGCTCATCCTTTCCTAACCCCTTTGATCTTCAGAGGCACCAATGAGACAGACTTCAACTCAGTAGAGGAAGATCAGATATAACAGCCTGTGCTTCACAATGAAAAGGTGATGAGAGCAGCATAGGTGGCCACCTGCCCAACAGAGGAATGGAGTCAATCAATGCCTGCCATTTTCTCTCTCACCCCTTCATTTTCATCCAGATCTAGCCCCGACCTCTCTGTGTCCCTTCCTCGGTTCCTCTTCCCTCCCCCCAGCTCTTCTATGGCTTTCTGCCTTTTCTTTGAAAGCAATCTGGACAGCTGTTAAGAGATGGCAAATAGCAACAGATGCTCTGAAGAGGAATCCATTATTATTTACCAGGTTAATCCCTCCTAAAATTATATATTGAGGATCAACTATTATTGATCTTGGCCATTAGCCATAAAGTATTTTAATCCCTGGTGAATACAATTAACTGCACCTTACTGTAGCACAATACACCATGTTACCAGCTAAACCCCTTCAAGCCTAAGCTGTCCTTAAATCAGCATGCTAAACACTACAGCCTTCACAGGCCATGAATGCTCTATGTGATATTCTCCTTCTGATCTAAAAAACCCAGCCTAGTTGCTGGTGGCATGGCCACATCTAGGTACCTCTTGCACAGGACCATTCAGCAACAACTTTTCAATCCTGCTCACAGCTGACCATGCAGGTACCACGTTTGCCACCCTGGCAGTAAGATACGGTTACAATCCTGCATTTGGCTATCCGTGAACATGCAAAGCAAGCTGCAAACACCTACGTGCAACCCAGGCCCATTAATTATAAAGCCCCGACTAGCCCAGTCTAATAAAAACTCTATCTTTGTTAAAAGGTAGTTAAAAATAGACCTGCTCTTTAAATAGCCAAGCAGTGTCCTGTGCCCTCGTTCTCACTAATACCATTGTAATTATCCTTCTAGGGATAGGCAGTGTGCTTACAGCCACAAAGTCTGGCAACGCTGCTCCAAGCAGGGCAGCGTCCTCCTCCATGCCACCAACACGCCTGCAAAGCAGCTGGGCCATTCATCAGAAACCTGCCTCGCTGAAGAGGAGGCAGTAACCTGCTTTGCTGTGACCTACGGATTTTCAGCTTTGCTGCTAGAATTAGGTCACTGGCAAAGATAGCCAAGATTTTCCAAACTCGCCAGCTATTCTTGATTATTCTGTTCAGAGGTTTCCTGGCTGAGCACCATGCCTTTGAGAAGAAATGAGGAGGTATTTCAGGCTCCTGCAAGGTTCCTGCTTCTCAGTGTCTGAGTGCAGAAACATTCTCACCCCATAATCTTTGAGTTTCTAAAACTGCCAGGCAACAGGACATGCTCTCCAGATCAGACCTACTACCACCACGTCCTCGTAGCCGCTCAAGAAGAAATCAAAGATGGTGCACACCAGAAAACAGATTAATTAGGAGGGATCTGTAGGAACCCTTGAAGGTCACCTGCTTGTACTGAGACAGGAAGAACCTGAGATATTAAGCAGCTTCCCACCTGGACTGCTCTCCTGGTATACTGGAAAAGCTACTCAGGGTCCACAGGGTGTCACAGCAGTAAAGGCATAGACAACACCTCAAATCAGAGCCTCTGTTTCTTTGCAATACTACTGAAAGAGATCCTGGACTTTGGTGCCTACTAAATATAGTCAGGTTTTAAACTAGTAACACCACTAACTGGTTAAAAGAAACAAGCAGTTGCTTGGCAAGACAGACATTTATCCACCAGTGAAAGAACAAAGGATACCACCAACTTGTTATTTGGGAAAATGTATTTCCTTTTTTCAAATAACGAGAAGGGAATATACCAATATCAAGAATATATATTGTGACCTGGTACTAGAAGTTATTTTTGTCATTAACGGAATTTTTAAAATTATGCAGATAAGCTATTGCTACCAAAACATATTTTTACTGTCCATTAAGATAAGACAGGTTTTTTCCACCCAATACATTTCTTTTCCGAAGCTATATTCCAGTTTCCTCATCTCATGGAAGAAAACCGTAATTCCTGATGAAAAAAATTTTTTAAGATTGTGACCATTTGGAATACTTGTTTACACAAAATCTTTTATGCCAAAAGGAAAGCATGTGCTCTTCATCTAATCCCTCTCCACGCTGTCAGAAATATTTAAGGAGTCATCAAATATCTACTGTATCTTTCAGGTATAGAGGGCATGCATCTGGAGCAGAGGAAGCAGTGCATGTAATTTTACCTTGTAAAATTATTTTAAATTTAACCTCAGAATTCCCAGGAAAAAAGAATTACCAGGCAAGGTTGCTATTGGATGTATGTTTGGAGGAAAACATTATGAAGGAGAACTTAAGAGATCCTAGCACTATTTTTCCTATTGGATATGGATTTTTGCACGCAAAGAACAGTAATACTGTATTTCAAAAGTCTAGGAGTTAGCTAATGTTAAGTGACAGCTTTAAGAGAAGGTAACTATGTATGTTACTGAACAGAGAAGCCCAGCTCCCAGCACTATGACAGCAGATGCACCATGTCCTGATCTCATACATACAGAGGTACCAGGAAAGAAGAGTTTTTGAGAGGAGGTACCAGAGAGTATGAAAACACACCTTGCTTCTGCTTAACTGGTGTGATGTGCTAACACAAACTCATTGTCAATACAGTTCTTCCAAAAGGGAGCAGGGTTTTCCACTTAGAAAATTAAAACAATGTAAACTTCAGGGGGAAAAAAAAACAACAAAACAACCACCTTTTCTTGCCCTTTCCCTTTAACTACCCTTGACACTTTCCTTGTATTTTCTTTCTCTCCTCTGGGCACAGCCAAGAAATGGAAGGATGCTCAAACCTCAAATGGGGAAAAAGTATGAAGCTGGCTACTTGCAAATCATTTGCTTGGGCAGGAAGCAAGACAAAATGTATCCCTAAGACATGAAAATTGCTTGACTTATTTTCAGCTCAACTACAAAACTCCTAGTGCTTCCAAAAAGGCACAAAAAATCATTACATTAAACACAAGACATTCTACCCAGTGAACTCTTGATCAGCTGGGGAGGATCGTTATGACCCCTGCCTGAATCAGCGATGCCACAAAGGGATACAACTCTAATTCCCCCAAACCAAGAACAGCTGTAACTGAGTAAACTAACATTTGTGGGAGGATTAGCTGCCTTACGCTTGCTGGCCCTGTATTCTCCCAGCAGGAAAAGGGTTAGGATCCCACCTGGGAACAAATCAAACACCGAAAGGTTCATGGTTTGTTCTGGAAATAAAAATAAAAATTTAAAAAAAAATAAAAAAAAGAAAAAGAGAGAGAAGCTTGAACACCTAGTCCTCTAGTTTGGTTTCCATTTGCTCAGTTCTCAGGACAATACTGAGAAACCACACGAGGTTATAGAAATACCTGCAGGAGCACTGCATTATAATCACAAACACACCCCTCCCTCCCCGTTATTCTGTAGTGCTCACATCCCTCACAGGGCCTCCTGGATTTAGGCAAGTTAAATTACTGCCTCACAGTCAGATACTTTCTAGACAGCATCCCATCCTAGGATCACTCCTGGTTGGTTTCAAAAAACACTGATGTTAAAAATAATAATTAAAAACCCAAGAAAAATAACAAAAGAGAGAATTTTCACCACAAACTATTCACCTAGGGAGAGGCTGTGGTGGGTTTTGTCCTCAGGAGAGCCACATGGCAGACCAGAAGCACAGATTTCTTGACTTTCCCAGTGCCGTGCTAGCCAGGAGCTCGCAGAGTTTGCATGGCACTTTCAGGAAGGGCGAAGCAGCAACCAAAGGGAGCTGACATTTCAACTCCCCACAAGCAGGAAAGGGTTAGGCAGCAGGCAAGACCTTTAAGTGAGAGTCAGGACACCTGTCTGCAGACAGCTTGCATGACCTCAGGTAAATCCCTTGAGGAACTGAAGCGCGCGCGCTGCTCATCCACAAAATGGAGCTAATCCTAATTCCTTCACGGAGCACTGCGCAGCTAAATCCACTCTTGGCTTTCAGGTGTTCATGTAGCTCAGCAATGAAACCGGCATGTGAAGTGCCCAGACAGCAGGACATGTCGGGAAGCTAATTCATTCAGCTTTCTCTGCAAGTTAATAATGCCCAGAGTACCAGACACCCACGTTTTTCAAAATGGATCAATAACTCCTCACTGCTCCCCCCCGTATATGCAGCAAAAACTATCTGATCTCTCCTCTTACCTCTGTCCCAAGAAATTCCCAAGACGGAATTTTGGCAAAGTTCAAAGGAGTTTAGTCAGAATCAAGAGGAAGGCTGTATTGTTGACTCTGCAATCAAGCAGTCATAAAACTTTTTATTTCTTTAAAACATTTTGTTTCTGATGTCCTACTGTTAACCCAATGTATCTATAAGATTATGATTTAAGCCCCATAAAAAACCCCAACAGAGTAGCTCAGACATCACATCACCTAAAAAAAACACACTAAACACCTACAAAGGATGCTTCCTCTCCTGTTTTTTTTTTACATAGGTCACACCAGCTCATACACTGGCTTTATGTGGGGGATAGAAAACATTTAACTCCAGGTTAACTCCAGACTTGAGAATCACAGAATATGTCCAGAATTGTAGTGGAGATTACAAGAGCTGACAAGATAAACTATTTTTTTCCATTTTAAATAACGGAACAGTTTGAACACATGCTCCTTTTAAAAAGGGGGAAAAAAAAGCTTGTAAGAAACTCATGCAATTTGGTTTCCCTGGATGGCTGTGGGGAAATGCAAGGCAGCACTGTCTGCACAGACCTAAGGAACAGCTTGGAGGGCACAAAGGAGTCCTGTACTTCTTATAACAGCTTCCTGCTCTGACCTCCATTAGCCATTTACAACATGTCCAACCCACAGCATAACCCTTTTCCCACTCTGCTCTTTCCCAACCACATGGATTTTTCCCAGAGATCACTAAGAAAAAGCCCACAACTCAAAGAAACTCCAAGAGATGCTCAAGACTCCAGAAGGCCAATGCATGTTTTCCTGAAGTATATGGCACCATTTCCTCCCTTTTCCTCCTCCTTTGAAATCCCTTCACTGAAATGCATCCCCATATGTGCTTTTTCCAGTGAACACCAAGCCTGTAAGCTGCTTTTCCAAGCCAATAAAAGTTTAAAAGAGGTCACACCACAGAGAACAGGCTCTGAGCATTTCCTAAGAGGGTCATATTACGTAGAATATCCACTGGAAACAAAGTGTTCCCATCCGGTTTCCCACTTTTTTTTGGCATCAAAGTTGATTTTCTGGGTAGGTGAAGTGGCAAACACATGTACTGGGAAAAGGGAAGATAAGTATTTTCCCCCCCATTATTCCCTTATCTCAATCAGAATTCCTCGGCATACTTCTACGGTCTAAATTGATTCTTGCTATGAAATCTGAGTACTACTATTCAGTGTTTGGGACTCCACACACACGCAGGCACTCGACTTTGGATGGCTTTTTTGCCACCCTAGAACAACGCTGAAGTAATTTTCTTATTAGTTAGACATCAGGAAAAACTTTCTCGTGGTAGGAAAAACTTTCTAACAACAGTTAATGAGGGCAATAGGTTGCACTGCCTCCCCAGGCAATCCTGCTGTCAAAGGCTGTTAAGGCCATGCTGGATTGGCATCTGTCAGGAAAGGTTAAGACAGAGCTTATCCTGCCTTGGGGTGAGGGGACAGACCAAACAGGCCACTCTCAGCCTCGTCTTTGACAGCCTCACAAAGCACCACATAAGTCTGAAGAGTGGTGTTTCTTGCCCTCCTTTAGTCACAGGGGCTGAGCCAGCTGCAGGGGCAATGAGCTGAGTCTCCGGAAAGCGAAGGGGAATTTTGACTCTCCGAGTTTTGACCCTGGTGACAGAGCAAAAGATTTGTTCCACAGTGGCAGCTGTAGCTGCTGCACGCAGCTGGAAAAGAGCAGTAGTACCACAGGTACCGGAGCAGGTAGGTAAAGTAAAAGGGAGGATCCAGAGGCAGTTGCAAGGCAGAGTTTCCACTACCAGAATGAGACAATCCCTGGCCCCGCAGGCTGGCGAGGAAAAGACAGGAACAAAGCGAACACCAGGAGGGGCTGCAGGGAAGAGGAACCCCCCACCCCAAACCACCAAAACCAGTTACACCCCAGCAAATCTTCTCTGTATGCAGTTATGCAGCTGCAAACACGGGAAAGAGCAGCCAGCTCTGAGGAACGCCAGGATCCAGGCTAAGAGCAACACTGGAAACAAACACAGATCAAAGGGAAACACCAGGCTGTACACACAGCTGGGGCTGTCTTCCCCTGTTAAAATGAGACGGGCACGTAGATTTTTTTAACTGCAAGCTCTTTGTGTGCGCCTGCACGTAACTGTGTGCATCTGTGCAAATGTGAGTACTCACCCTACATTTGGCCTCTTGACATTACCAGAGGCCAAGGACTGGCATTTTCCAAGCTGCATGGAAGATTCCCACACAGCTGGGCAAAATCTGACCGGGCAACCCACAACTTAACCCACCCCATGGAACAAGGTCAAACAGGTGGAAATGAAAGACATGGGAGAGACAAAGACACTTCTTTTTAACTGCCGATTTCCACAATAAGCCCGCTACACCCCTCCCTCTTTCAGAATAACTCATTTGAGTTATTCTCAGTGAGTTTTCAGAAGGAGCAGAACTCTTCCCACCTAAGGGCTGAACTATTGGCTGTGTGGAACTACCCCAAGTGTTCAACAGGTTGTGTCTTTAGACAGCATCAGAAAGTCCCTCCTGGGAAGAAAACGTGCAGGGGACATCAGCCAGAACTTCCTGGGAGGGCGGGAGCAACCGCTCCTGCACAATTCTGCTCTGAGTGGAAAGAAGAGAGGAACACACTACAGTAGGAGATGGAAATGCTGACAGCTGCCTGTTCCTAGGTCCTGAGAACACTCTTGGCTGACCAGGCTCTTCTTAAAGGCTAGGGACAGCCACAGTGAGCTCTTCATGGCTGATCTCACCTCTGAACCCTCCCGCTCTGTTCCTTTTCTCTCCTGGGCTGCCCACAGGGAGAGCCACCCATACACAAAAAAGCAGCAAAATTGGTCTTGGTATCAGCTTCCTTTTCCTTTCCATATGTCTCCTCTGATGGGTGTGTGGCTTTGCCAGACTTCACCCTTGTAGAAGGGTCCTTGCCCTTTCTCTACAAATACCCACATTCACTTATTCACAGGAAGAGCAGTGTTTATCAAATACCCTCCTTTCATTCTTGCATTATTCACTATCCTGGACAGTACAGTGTTTGGTACAGGAACCCTTAGCACCATTCTCTAAATGACCAGGCACAACTACAATGCTGTAGAAACAAGGAGGGGAAACACCAACTGCCCAAGTGAAGGAACAAGTATTCACTTGAGAGCCACTAAGAGCTGCGCATCTACATGATTCAGATGCTTTTAGATATTCCACCCTAGCTCAGCAACCAGTCAGCTCAAGAGATAGTGGCCTGCACTTGACTTTATAAGCATGACTAAGCTTTCTGCAGCTGTTTACTACCCACCATGATAAAAAACACACCCTTATCATACGAACCGTTATCAGCCTGGACCATGCATGAACCCACTGGTACAATTCAGAGTCTATTTCTATGAAAGTAACACTGCATTTCAAGCTCATGTCCTGTTTCCACTGGAGGTTTCAGTGCGTAAGCTTTTTTTTTTTGGTATCAATTTCTGTTATGCCTCCTTCAGCCCTTCCTGGGCAGAAACCCTTTCACAGACAGTTACAAGATCACTATGTAACTGCTACATCCCTTTTCCTGCCTCACCTTCTGTGAGCTGAATGCACTCTTTTGTGCAATCTCCCATTCAAAACAATCCCTTCTTCACCTTAAGTCTTAAGGTACTCTACTTAAACTCCTGGGCAAAAAAAAAAAAGTAAGAGTAAAAAGCATCCATTCTTTGCAGAAGCTTTTCATTTTCCCCCTAAATAAGTCATGTTGCCTTATGAATGCACTCTCAAAGGTAAATAATTAACAGGCAAGAGGGACTGAAAATCTTATTACACTGCTAATGGAATGTGATACTCAGGCAGCAGTGTACACATAAAGGATACCTTCAAAAGACAGATCTTAATTTTTTTAATGGAACATCAGGCAGAAGACTTGACTCATCCCATTGCTCTGGGATCCAGGGATTCCTCAGTGCTCCTCTAGACTCAGAAACATCCAAAACCTTTATATGACATTCAGGCTGCATCTGACAGGCTCAAGTATCACCTTTGACTAAGGGGATACTCTAATTTTGCAAAGGCACTGTAAGGATTTACCAAAGAGCACACACAGAGTGCTAGGCAGAGATGACCTCTATATCTACACAAATTCAAGCTCTCAAGACACACAGAAAGGGAGGCAGGTAGATGACAACACCTATGGCTACGTCCTGCCATGGCCCTGACTTAGCCTTGTCCTTACCCAATGGTTTCATGGAAGGAGAATTCCCGACCCTTGGTCCCAGGCTGCCCATTTAACTTTTTTATGGTTGTCACATGCACTGTCTGGGAGGAAACCTGCCTGGTCTGTTTTCCCACAGCTCTGCAAACTGCTCAGGGTCACCAGCACCATTTGCAGCCAGGTCACAACCACAGCAACTGTGAGATGAAGCCCTTTGCTTTCATTTCCCAGACAAGGCTACGAACACCTGTTACACACTTGCATTATCCACCACAGCACCAAAAACTGTGGGGTGCTAGGACCATACTGTGACAAATTCTCCCAGCTACCCACGGCAGCAAAGGTACCTTCACTTTGTACCCCTCTTCACTCTTCAGATGGGAGAAGGCACTAGGGCAGCAAGACAGTGTCAGGTAGCTGACCCTACATGGCCCTCAGCAACACTAAGAGGGAGGACACTGAGAGTGGCACAAGGAGTGAGGATGAGGTTTTGAAGGAAGCAGAGATGGGACAGGCAAACTTTTGTGAAGGGGAGGAAAAGCAAGCAACTGACTGGAGATGTGGATCAAAGCAAAGGAGCGGGTCAATGCAAACTTGTTCCTGGGTGCCCATTACTCCCGGCGCTGGATCCATGACAGCTTCCACTCCTCACCTGTAAAATGGGAGCATCTGACTCTTCCCACCCCCCCTTAGCATGTTACAGGTTCTCAAAGTTGTGATACTTTAGTAAAAACGGGCCACACACAGAAAGGAGAATGAGAAAGTTTCTATCCTGAATTTCCTTTGGTTACCACAAGTCTGCATGGGCTATGTTTCTGCAGTACCCTCAACACGCGTACCAGATACAGATCAGCAGACAACTCCAGCTTCTGCCCCAAAAGTACAAATTCCTGAAACTTGTAGTTAACAGGTAATCTGCCTCAAAAATTATATTCCTGTTACCTCATCTTCTCTAAGGCAGAAATTCCCCAAGTGGCTTTTAGCTAGTAATGCTTTCAAGCCCATGAGCAATCTTAGTCACTTGAACAAGCAAAGTTGTTGCATCAGAATTTCTGGCTCTCAGCACTTCAAACAGCGCCCCAGGAAAAAAAAAAAAAGCCAAAAAGAAGTGGCTGCAAAGTCTTCAGAGATATATTTGGGAGAGATATGGCAAGTATAGAGCCCTGACACGACTGGAAATTGAGCCAAGAAAGCTGACTGCTTGCCTTCCTACCTGGGGCCAGACTCTTCCCTGATTCAAGCTTACTGGTTACACAGGGGATCTGCTCAGCTGATACTTTCCTTATGACAGCCATAAACACACAGAACTGGAGAGGGCTTTCAGCCTGAAAAGAAAAAAACTGCGGCAACACACCCAAGTAGAAATTTGAGGATGCAAGTTTGGGAAGAGATTCAAGAAGCAAAGCTAGCAATGATGCACTCCAAAATCAGATACCATTTAAGTACACAGGACTGCTTTCGTTACACATCCACAGCAGCTACCAGACCCCCTCCTGGCTCCCTGAAAGCAGTAAATAACCAGTAACCTAACATTTGATACCTCTTCTATTCAGTACTCTGGAAATCTTAACTACAGGATGCTGAATGCAAGAATGCAGGCAGTAAGTGGGGAGACATGAATGCTGAGCGTGTTTCTTTCTAAGATGGGAGTTTCCTCTAAAGTCTCCCTTCTGTAATCATATTGAAACTAGAAATTCCAACATGAGCAGTACTGAAACACTTCCAACAAAATGAGGATCATTTTGTTTCCTTCGAATTTCGGCATGAAGACTAACTGTCCCTTTTCAGCAGCTATACTCAGAGTTCAAAATGTTCTGCTGCCCAGCCAATGTGAAACAAAGCCTTTGCAGACTTTTGACTGTAAGGGAATCAAAATGCTGCTTCTGCACAAGGAGGCACTTCACATGAACAAGCATGGTGGCCAGCCAAAGAGACCAATCCCAGTTTTACAGCATATGACCGGTAAATTCCCAGAGCAATGCAAAGAAATAACCACAATAGAGCAAAAGGCAGACTGACGCTAAACGATGACAAAGCCTAAACATATCCAGAAAGCACATCTCTGTGACAGCCTGATTCCACAAACTACAGACCTCACTCTCCTCAGGTTGAGCAAAACCAGGCACAGCGCTGTGATAAGCTATCCAGATCTCCTGAACTATAGTAACATGCTTCAGCTCTCCTGAAAATTGTTAGTTCCACCTGAAAACGGAGGCATCTGTCATCCAAGTGACAGAGTCGAAGACAGCTCACTACCTCCAGCTCTTGGTCCATACTGGCCCTGGAGACAGGAGGGTTTAGCTACAGTTCCCACGAGGAGCAAGCTGGATCAGTGCATGCTCTGACCTTTGGATGTGTCAAAGGAAGATGCATGCTCAGCTGTGTTGGACATGGTTTGACTGCTGGAGGGAATATCCCAGGTTCCAAGTTTTATTAATGAGGAAAACAATATGTACTGTCAACATTCACTACATGAAGTTAACATGAAAACAAAGCGCACTCCAGAGAACAAATGAAATTTACTGGATTAATTTCTTGTTCCAGCTCTCCTGATAAATAGCACTGAACTCAACACCACATTGATTAGTTGGTTCAAGACAAACACTGATCCGATTGCCTTGGCAAGTATATATAGCACTACAAAAGCAAAACCATCCATGTCTATCCAGAGTAGCAAGGATGCTTTCATTTCCCTTTCTTCTATCTTTCCCAGCCTAGACAGCATGTCTGCACTATTTAAATGCCCAACGTTAAATGCTTTGCCTTCCTTCTCTTGCATTTTGCCAGTAGATACATTCAAGCCCCTGTTTTAGAGAAACAGAACCAAACTGCCACTGCTGCAGAGCCTCAGAAGGCCTCACGTTTCAGTGCAAGCCGACCCAGGTCATGGTTTTCTCCTAAACGTTCAGTAGGGTTTTTCCTTTATCTCATCTGCTACCTCAAATACGCAATCTAGCGTAACAGGCAGCTCAGCGTGAGAAACGGTTTTGGAGAAACACTCTGCAATAATGTCTCTCATGTTAAAGAGAGAATCACAGAAGATAGATGGGGCATTCTGGTATGAGAAAGGCTAGAAAACATGGTGCTCAATCATTGCTACGTGTTTGTCTTCTTCACTTTGCTTCTGATCATCTCAAAAGATAATCAGAGAGATGGGAACTTACCTAACTTCATTTTGTGCTTTTACACTAAACACACCTCTTTAGCAACTTGGTTTAGAAGCAGTTTTGTCTCCTTTAGACTTTGTCCTTTTTCATTTTAAATGATGTATTTTTGCAGAGCCACAAATCCTGTGCGGTCTTCCGAATATTCTGATTTCAGTGATTCTCCCAAGGTCTCTTTCCCTCCTTGGATCTATCTTTTGTTTGAACTAAATTATTGTTACCATAAGAAAAATCTGCCCTAATAACTAATTCTTTACCCAATTACTCAGCTTTGTTTCCCTTCCTTCTGCTGTATTACAATGCAGTCATCACCAAAACCAAACAGATGAATCTAGGATATATAGAAAAACATTTTTTTAATTTTTTTTTTTTTTAAATCTGATCAACAGCTTTACAAACATCTCTCTTGTTCTATCAGGGGTTTTAACTTTTCTGACAGACACCACCACCATGCTGGTCTACCAGAACTGCCACTTCACAGAGCAGCAGGAAAGTCATCTCGGCTCTGCATCTCTTCTCTTAACACCACACTGACCACATCCTTCCAAAACCGGCGCGTGTCTAAAAATGCTCCCAGACAAACAGTTAATTCTGTCATCTATATAACACACACCATTTAACTTAATGCTGAATTGTATTTATTAACCTTTTTTGAGAAAACATTACACTAGCAAAGTTCATCTTTCAGCCACTTGCTTTATTGTGTTTTCTTTTAGAAAATCATGGGGTGTTGCTTACGAATCATTTTTTTTGGTAGGCGTGTTAAAGGACTAAAAAGTATTGTTTTAGTTACGCCTTGCAGCAGATGAGAAGCAGAATACTGGTTTCTTGTTTAAATGCAAGCTATGACTCATCCTGGGCAGAGATAAACTGAAACGCATACCCATTAAATAAAAAAACACAAACAATTTTCCAACATGAGGATTAATGACAGATAATAACTATAAATTAACTTTAATCTTTTATAAATCAAACAAAGCCCCTTATATAAATGTCACTGCAATCTCTTCAGATAAAAAAACCCAACCAAATCAAAGCAGAAAGAGAAATCACTTAAATATTAACTGTAATATTTGGTACCAGATCAAACAGCTCCTTAGCAGAACCACTGGATTGTTCATGAAATATTTCAAGACTAAGAACAGGAGTGAAGCTTAAAACATTGCTTTAATTTTTAAGTATTTTTAGTTACTTTTCAACATCAAAGGGGGCACAGGATTCTTAATCCTGATGCATTGAAATATCATCAGCTTTGCAATACTCAGTCCAAGTTAAATTGCATATTCAAAAAGGAGGAGGAGAGCATTTTGTTTTCCTACTATTCTCTTGCTACTGCTTGAAAGAAATTCCGTGCAATTTTTGAATGGGTTAAAACAACATTTAAGTGAACATAAGAAGGCTGCTGTTCTCAGACAAGTGGGGAAAAACCAGAGTCAGAGACCTAATAGTGGACAATTTTGAAAATTATAGTGTGTGTCAATAACAGAGATAACAGTGACATTCAAAAGGAATAATCTCAAATAATAGGGAAAATGAGCACCTGCCAGCCACAAAGCCATTAGTATCAGGGCTTTTATCTTTGCAACAGTTAAGTCTGTAGACACTGACAAACTCAATGACACAGCAAATAAAAAGTGGTGAAAATCTAACCAGGAAGCTATCCCCTCCACTCAGAAAACGCTGCTGTGGTGTTTGAAAATAAGTGCTTCCACCTGAAACTCACCATCCAAATCATTGGTAACAAGCACTGCAAAACCAGTATAACCACTATGGGGTCTAACTGGGTTTGCAGATGTGCATGGCTGGTCAGGCCATTGCATCTGCATTAAGGGACAGACAATCCCAAACAAGAAGCAATATGGGCTCCTGATCAAAGACCCCTGATACAGGAGTCCACCAATACAGACCAGTACAGCGTGATCAAATGTGTGCCCTTCCTAGAAGGATGAAAACCAAGGGCTTGTTAAAACCATGTCTGAGGCATAGACTTGGAATACAGTGCTTCAGGAATGGAAAGCCCTGGAGGAAAGACCTTGTGGAAAAGGTTAATGGTTAGTAGTCTTCAACCTGGAGCAGCTAGAGACTAGGGAGCATAATCGAGATGGAAGAAGAGAGACATATAACACCAACTGGGAACGCAAAGACAAACTCTGTAGCAAGCAAACAGCTTGCCAACTTCAGAAAAAGGTGGTATAAAGGGAAGCACAGGTAATAATATTCCTCTCAGTAGTAACATATATAACAATGTCCTGGACAGTAGTCAATCCTCACGATAACCCCACCCCAGGTAGTACTACTGTCCCCAGTTAAAGCCAGGGAATCCAGGCAGAAAGTTCCTCAATTCATACAAACAGCTGGTATCAGGCATATCCTAAACCCATCAGTACTTGCCAGTCCTCAGCTGGACAGTGAGTTTGTAACTCCAGCTGCTGAGATTTCACCCACAGAGAGTCTGAAGCTTCATTGCCTGCCCCCCAAAGCCTGACAGCGGAAAAAAAGTCACATATCCATACGAACTTGGCCAACGTGAGAGGATCAGGTTGGTATAGGGAAAGATGGGGATTGCTCTGCTCTAAAGCTGTACTGAGGGCAAGCAGCATTTGCAGTAACAATTAAATATGCAAATAACCACACTGAAAATTAGTGACGGTTTACTGTTGTCATGGAGAGAAAAGCACTCTCTGATCTGGGTCAGACCCAAACACTGCATTTTCTTTCCCTCATTGGTAAATAAAACTGTAGAGAGCACTGGAAAACCTGGGAGGCAACACTTCTCAACACAGCTCAAATTGGGAGTGGAAAGGTTGAGTGTGTAAGAAGGTGAGAAGGTTGAATAAAAAACCTCCCCGCGTCACTCCACAAAGGCAGGACTGTGACAACTCTGTAGACTCTCAAAGCTACCAGGAGGTAGAAACACAGCCTGCAAGAAAATGCCCATCCACCAGCAGATGTGGGGGAAACTGAAGGCAACATGATGCATGAGGTACTGAGCTCCCTTGAAGCTACATAGAAGATCTTGTCCAAATGGAAGAAAAGCCTTGGCTCAAAGCTTCTTCGGCCATCCTTATAGTCCTCCCATCCCTTGTTAAATGATGGCTGCTAAGAGGGAAGAGAAGGCAATCAACCTACTTAAACTCAGCTTTCCCACCCTGGGGGTTTCTTCATAGAAGCAGCTGACCAGAGAACTGCCTTTGTTCCAGCAGCCACAAAAAACACAGACACCCCCCCTCAGCCCTCCTAAAATCCCACAGAGGAGCCAAGATAAGTTTATAATGGGAACCCTGACACAACCTTAACTATAGCATCCTGAATGGAAAGCGATAATCTGATCTGTGTGTGAACTAGCTCCCCTTGTCTCAATGGTATTTATCTTACTTTAACTCCAATTACAAAAGGGTTGAGTCATACAGCAGAGCTAGCCAAGTAACAAAACTGTAAGGCTTGCTAAAATTTCAGATTCAAGGATAAACAGGCGCAATCCTTAAAACAGGTTAGAAGAGAGAGACTCCACAGGAGCACAGGTAGCCAGACCTCTGAGCCTCTGGACAATGGTATTTTCTTCTGGGTGGCAGAGATTATCCCAGCCCGGTGGAGGGGTGGGAGGGAGAGGGTGTAGAGCACAGGGCTCTGCCCTTCGGTTCATGGTAACATGTATTACCCAGGGCCCAAGAAACCTGATCCCGTAGCAACCTCATGTATGGAAAGTGCCCCAATCAGATTTCACTGTGTCAGGAGAAGAACAGTATTTACTCTGCATACAGATTAGTCACAAAACTGGGTCACTTCTTGCTTTTCAGAGATAGAAAAAAAAACCACCAACCAACCAACCAAAACCCAGGCTGCTTTCTCCAGATTTTTTTGTGTGTTTTACCCGCCTACCCCCCTGACTTTTAAAACTCTCTGATGCTGTGTGGTCACTCACAGCTGTCTAAGCTGATCAAACGGCATCTGCATGTGTGAGGTTAAAGCACATTACACTCACTAGGCTTGCATTTCTTAGAATTCAGCTCATTAGCTACTTACCGGTTCTTTTCTAGTTCGTTGTGCGTAGACCTGGAAGACAAACAAAAATTTGGATTAGCCACCTTTGACCTCTGAGCACCAAAGTTCAATCGCTACAAGCTATACACATCCCCAGCGGCGTATTGTAGTGTAAAGCCAACCAACTACATACATTAAAATCTATAGCTGTAACTGCAGCCTCCCTGCTGACAAGAAATTCCTCCCCTCCTAAGCCTGTATTTACCCTCTATGTGCAAAGCTGGTACCCTTACTGGTGCGACAGAAAGTGCTCCTTAGAGACTTAAATGCACACAAAATCTCAAAGAGAGACAATGATTAAAGAAGGGGACCAGAGTCAGCCATTTCCAAACCACTTATAGGTCTGTCACCAACTCACAACAGGACTGAAGTTACATGCCTTTGTGCTTTAGTTTCTCCATCCACCCTGTAAAAATATTGCTATCATTTGCTAATACAGGAGCTCATCGAGTACCAATTCCTGCACATCAACTACATGGGAACCTCCCAGAAGAATTGGCTCTGTAAGGGCAGCCCCTGGAGCCCCTCAGCAGCCAGACTTAGCAAACTTAGTAGAACTCCAGATACAGCCCGCATTTGGGCACGGAATGGGATGGCCAGTACTGCCATGTTTGCAAACATCAGCGGCTCTGAGTAGCACTTTTAGGATGCCTGGAAACCCTTTGGGGATTGAAACAGCACTGCCACGGCACTAGCTTGCAATGAAGCAAGTGACCCATAAAGTGGCACTGTGACCACTTGACAAAGGAGGGGGCTTTTGTCTTTATACCTGCCTGCCCCGCCAAGCAGGCTGCCAGCACTCCCTAATTCAGAGCTCGCAGCTTGAAAATGAGACCAACTAGAAACAAAAGGGAAGCAGGCAAGTTCATTCTCCTAGTCTCTGTGATGACAGCACGAGCGGCAAAAAAAAAGCTTAAATCCTTTCAGTATTTCTAATCTAACCATGTTATTAGTAACCCAGGTAAGATTGTTGAGGATAATTTAAAAAGGATAGCCATTTATCCAACATTTCTCTTTAACAGAAGGTCACCTTAAAATAAGAGTAAAAGGAGCCCAAGAGCTTAATAAAAAGGATCTATTTTCTGTAATTTGGCATCACATTTCTTCCGGAGCTCTGAGAAGATTATCCTCTATCCCCCATCTGGAGAATCCCACAGAGAATTCTACAATTAGGGAACTGAATGGAGGATGTGCTCAGAGGGAAACCCTGTCATAATTAAATGCTTCTCCAAAAAAGGGGAGGAGAAGCCCTTAACAGGTGTTAGAACCTCATTGAAGACAATGAATAAACCACGGATGTCTGAAAAAAAACAACCCAACAACAAGGTAAATGAATCTTAGCTATCCGTGGCTGAGAGCTGCGGGTGGCCACAGGAAAAACAAAACTTTACCTTATGTGCAAGATACCCTGCAAAACAGGATATGGGATATCCTAAAGGCAAGGAACACTACAATAAAACTCATGAAGTGGAAGAAACTCCCAAAGCAAATCCTTCCCTTCCAAAAAGGGAGGAACCCTTAAGTCTGGTTGCCAGGAATCAAGAGACATGAACATATTTAGTCCAGAAAATCTCCCAAACCAACCCCACACTCCCCATGGAGTCTAAACCAGCAGAATCCATTTGTCCAGGCAACTTGGATGTAAATTAACCCACCAAGGCTGAGCTGATGCCCTATAAAACCACTGCCCGTATGTTCTTTGGAACACGCTTATTGTTCTTATTTGCTGTATGTTCCTGCAGGAGACTTTGCACTCTTCTTGGCTATGACATTAGCAGTTATAAAGCCAGAGATATGCAATAGCTTGAATTCCTATATTATATCGAGCCAATTATCAAGGCCAGCACTGAAAGAACAAAGTTGGGCCCACTGCTGTGAACAAAATTAAAACAGCAGGTTCTCCCTACTCCTCTCACACAGGACACTATTTATTACCTATCTGCCTTCTGATGAACAAGACAACTGAGAGGGGTCACAGGCTTTACACCAAGTCAGGAAATTTATGCTGTGACTTTTAACCGTATCGGTGGCAAGGCAAAAAACAAACCCTTCAACCTCCTCCCCCAGCACTTTCCCACTGAAGCCGAATGCAAAAGAAAAAAAATCTCAGCAATGTTGAATGAATCCTATGGGGATACTACTTCCCTTACCTTCTTATGCTTTGCTTAGTCTTACTGGACACATTTGGAAAAGTTTTAATTTTTCGTTTCACCTAAATTTAGGGAAAAAAAAACAAGTACCACTCCCCACTACTACCATTCACTAACTCTTATTTTCTGTGCAAAGATTCCCTTTGCTTGGACAACAGATACAGGAAAAAAAGAACGACTCTCTTCTGTTCATAATTCATTTCATTTTCTGTAGTTTCTGAGCTAGAGATTAATTTTCTCTCCTTGTCTTTGGGCTGCACAAATTACTAAGATTTATTTGGTGTTAAACAAGGACAGTGCTGTCAGTGAAGTGGAAAAAAGTACAGGAAACTCTATCTATACTACACTCAGTAAAAAAAATAATCTTTTAGACAGGTAGAGAAACAAATGTAACTAGACCTCTTTAACCAAGCTGGTCTTATCAACAACTGAGAACCCCGAGAATATCGCCAGACTGAAATCAAAACTCCATCTTTGTATGCCATTGCCAGATTTTTGATAGGCACAGGATGAACACTACAGCTGTAAACTATTGCAGCACTCAGGGAACAGGGCTACTTGTAACACTCTGCATTTACAGCAGCAAGGAACCAGCGCATTCAGTGTGATGGTGTTTTGCTGCTGTTGACAGCCAGTCACAGGCCATGTCACTCACTGAAATAAGGCCACTGTGTCGAGCATGGACCACAAACCAGAGGAGCTCACATCCCCACTGTCAGGCGGACAGGGCAAGCAGGACCTTGCCCCCACCTACAAAGCTGAAACCACAGCCAAGCAGGTATGGACATGTTCAGAGAGGGAAACAAAAGCCCAAGCACACGTACTGGCACTGCTCAAAACCGCAGCTGCAATTTAAAAGTAGCGCAAGCGCAAACCGTCTGCAGGGTTCTCATTTAAAAGTCAGGTTTCTATAGCAGTCAGTTCTTTAACAATAAATTTAAAACATCCAAACTCGTAACTACCTCTAAAAACTGAAGGATTGCTAATCAAGGAGGAGGATCCTGCTGACTGCATTTTGAAAACAGCTTGGGAAAAGATAAAGAAAATGTTTTAGAAGCATAACATAAAGAAGCCAAGTAAACAACAAAAAAACCCAGCAAAATAGTCTCCATCATGATTTTGAACAACAGTAAGCTGGAAGAGGAGAAACTGAAGTTTATCCCTTTTTAGCCCAGATACCTGAAACCTGGAAAGCAGCAGTTGTCAGTCACTTCAATTTCAGGTCAGATGTAACAACCTTTTCTGTGGCAGTTACTATGATTCTGCTTGCAACCTTGCTATCCAACAGTGTAACAAGGTGTTGCTGAAACATTATGCTACACACCAAATTCTCCCAGTGAAGGAAACATTGTAAATCATTTATTACTTTACCCATTTTCTTTATTTAAATAAAAACCCCTCCTACCATGGTAGAGGCAGCCAAACTTGCCCTCAGCACAGGTAAGCCAGCAAAACAAACTGCGTCAGGGAGGAACAAGCTCTAAAGAGCACTGAATTCATTTGTCATCGGATTTTTTTACTGTAATTAAAAACACAAAGCTGCCACATGACATTAAACACAGCTGACCTTTCTGGTTTACACATTTAATATTGATAAATAGCCCAACAAATGCATTTGCAGCATATCTGCATTTTGGTTTGACTTCTTAGTGAGGTAACTGTTTTCTAGGGGGAAAACACAGCACTTGAGTCCTTGTCCTACACCATACACCGGTAGCATTTAGAACCAATGACCCTGTCATCTCCTTGTAACTGGTCACACTCCTGACTGTATCTGGCACCATCTCTTGTCTCCAGAGAAGCCCAGAACTCCAAGAGCTCCACCTGCATCCAAGCAGAGATACTGGTGGCTCAGAAGATGCTGCTGGCCATAACTACTGCCAGGTAAAGCGGGTGGGGGTAATAAAAATCACCTCTTCCAATACACGTCCTTAATACCAACTCAGAGCCAGTGTCACAGAATCTCTGCTGCTTATGCACCCTCACACCACGTAAAATCTCATTCTTCTTCATTTTACAGACTTGTCCCACCTTCTGGCTCTGTTGACACCCATTCATTTGGCCACCAAATTCCCCTGCAGGAAATGCCTCCTTCCATTCTCCAAGCCAAAATCAACCACCCCTAGGGAACTAGTGAACTACATCACCACTTTCTCTTTATGCAAGCTCTTCCTCAGAAATCACTCCTATTGGAAACATCCAAATGATAACACAAAACAAATGAAAAGGAAGAGTGACCAACAACTTTTGTGATTCTAAATTCACCTGTGTCCACAAAACAGAACTTACTGGCTAGAGAACTCCAGCGTTTTGTCAGGGTTTTAGGTAGCATTGGGTCAACACTGTAAGCAGTCTATGAAACCAACTGCACAAGCCATAGTCTGGGAAGCTTAAGGAGAAGCTCCACCAGTAGCAGCAGGGTGAGGCTTTCAGCTCAACGGTAAGACTATAACCATAGCTGTACAAGAGTGAAATCTTCCTGCCCAGATTGAGATTCTCAAGGGCTGAGTTTCCAAGGGAGCTGTGAACACCCCTCACCTCTGGGAGGTCTGGGAACCTGGCTCTTGAACGGCTGCACCGGAGCCTCAGGAACACAGCAGCTTATGGCGCTCAACACTGCCAAGAGCTCCCTGGAGAGCAGTGGGATGCAGCTGAACAGGAGATGGCATAGCTGGAGCAGAAGTCCTTCTGCTGCCGTCCTTATGCCCTTTGCAAGCATCAGCTTCAAGTCCAAAAAAAAGCCTCACCTCAGCCTTGTGTATCAGCAAATCTAACCAAACACTTCCTTCCGAGCAATACTAGAGGCAAAAGTTATCTTATCCATTACTATCCCTTGATCCCCCTACATTGACTGGCCTTGAAGTTCAGAATAAATGCCTCTCCATGAGGAGCTGAAGTAAGGAGAGAGTACAGACTGTTTCACCTTCTCACTGACGTCAATGGAGATGCACCAGATTAACCTGGCCCTAAAGTCTGGCTAGTTTTTCTGTCACTCTTAGATGGACATGGTATCAGATTCCTCCTCAGGCTCTGATCAAAGCTCTTTGCCCAGATCAAGACAGGCCCTTTCCAAAGTTCACATTCTCCAACTCTAACAGAGACAGGGATGCAGCCATACTGGCAACTGTTTGTGTTTATTCATCTTTGGAAAAGGAGAAATAGCCCCACAGTCTCTTTTCAGCTCAAGAAGGGGAAAAAAGCTCCTTCATGCAGCTCACAACTGCAGAAAATCACCTACCCCTGGGTTTCTACAAAGTATCCTAAAAGCCTCCTGCAACACTCAGTCAGAAACAACTTTAAAAGGTATACTGCACACATCCCCTGAAGAAGTAAATGCCTTCAGAGCCACCTACAGAATTTATACGGCCCCTCCCAGTTTGGTACTGCTCCTCATAATCACTGTTTGCAACACTTCAAAAATTAGCTATTCCCTAATGCTTTTTATGCAGAGGGGAACACCATCAACACACAGAAGTTCTAAATGATTTTCCAAAAAGCCTGTGGCAGAGCAGGGTACCTAATTTGGGTTCCCTGAACGTCAGGATAATGCATGGATTGATGGGTTGCTGTTCTTAGGCACCCCACAGAGATATCTAACAAGGATACTTGTGCCATCTGATTTTTGGGTAAAAGACCAAAAAAAAAAAAAAGGGCAAATGAAAGCTGCAAGTGGGAAAAGGGAGGAAAAAAAAAACCAAACCAAAACACACCGCAAACCACAAACCCCAAAAAACCAGCCCCAACATAACTCAGCCCTCATGTCTTGCCCACTGTCTGCCAAGTGAGCCAATCCGTCTCTCAGACACCAGTGTACAAGGTGCCAGAGAAGAATCTAAGCTGGGAGCGAAAACAAAGTAATATTTTTTTTAACAATAAAACTCATCCAATAAGACACATCAGGCATAACCCTCACGTGGGGAAGGAACTGCAGCGGCAGTCCCAAACAAAGCACGCTGTTCTGCTGGCACGTGTTCTGCTTTTTCAGCACAAGGGAGGAAGGAGCAGGAAGGCAGCTCTTCCCTGCTGAGCACCATGAGCCTCTTCCAGTCCCAGAGCCGAGCTCCCCAAAACCAGAGCAACACCCCAATAAGGAGCACAAGGTGGCACCCTACAGGGAAAGGGTTTTCCAAGCCAGGCCAGAGAACAGCAAGAATGTTGTTTTGTATTCACTGCTGCAATCTGGCACCAGCAAAGAAGTCCCCAGCTGGCTTCCCTCCCCACTGCACAGGCTGGGACCAAGTGTGCTGGTGTGAACCTTCTCCTGCACCACCTCAGACCCCACGTGCAGAGGCCGGTCCTAGCCCCAAGTGCTAAGAGAAAACCACCACATCTCACATACTCCCTCACGCAGGGCCCTGCACGGCCAAGAGGAACTGGGTTTGCTGAACAAGCAGCTATTCAATATTTTGTTTTCTCCTCATTGTTCAAGGCGTGGCCTCAAGCCAAGCCCTGCTCTGAATACAGAACCGGTGGTTTCCTTAACAGGCTTTCTGACAGGCTCACCGAGAGCAGCAGCTCGGCAGTTCACAAGCACATTTATTGTCAAATATCCTTGCTTTCCAAACTAGAAGCTGAGAAACAGAGAAACTGGAGTTGCAGCTTCTCATCCCCCTGGGTGATATGAAGACCCCCAAGAGCCTGGTTTTCTGGGCAACTTTACACATTCAAAGCACAATTTCTGCTGGTGCCCCTTGCAGCTGTGCATCATCACAACTTCTGCAGCTCAGATCCCAGGTTGACACCTTGGAAAAAAACATAAATCATAATATGAACAGCAGACTACTTGGGGGTCTCCTATAACAAGGTAGGCTGAAAGGGACTTGCTGAATGTACACAGAGCTGCCTACTGCAGCCAGGAGTGAAGCAAATGCTCTGATGTGCAATTTGCTGCTCCATTTGTCTGCCTTCTAACTTCTGTGACAAATGAGTAAAGGTCCTACTGAAGCCACCTCCTTCCCTTCCTAGCCCACAGTTAACTACATCAGAAGGGGCTCACACACACAGATCAGACACAAAGGCTGATGTATGTTCATTTGGGGAAGTATCTTTAGTCATTTCAGTGAGAAACCCAAGTCCACCTCCCTTGGACATGCAGCAGCCAACATTTGCTATAATAATTTAGAACTTGGCCAAGTTCAGGTAGATTCTCACAGGTCATGAAAAAGTATACCCTTTGCCTTCAACAAGGCAAGACTCCTGTCTATGATCCATGGTGCAAGGAAGTTTGAGCTTCTCGTAGACAGACTCTTGACTTTTTTTTTTTAATACATTGACAAAACCATGTTTTTCAGGACTTAGTGAGGAGAAATGTCATGCAACTATACCATGGAACCTCCAAGCTCCCCCACGAACAGAGCACAGCACAGAACAAGGACAGCACGATAGACACTTCCTCACACTAATGTCAGGTGTGCGCTGGCCCCCACGACTCTCCCAATTGCCACCTGGGTAGGACACTCTCCCTACACGATCATCATAAACAGATATTTTGAAACAAAATGAATTAATTAGAATGAGGCACAGACTTCATCCATCCCCTTCTAATACCTTAATATCTCTGTTAATGAAATTTTCTTTGTTGAATATTCAAGCGTATGAAAGAGCAGGGTAAGGCCTGACACTGCAGAAAGCTCTACGAGGTCCCTGCCCCACCGATTTCCAGTAGACTCACGAGTCTCACCACACAGTCAGGGATTAAGTCTCTTCCAAGGCCACAAGCGAACCAGTATAGTTGCTGGTACTTCCACGGCTGACAGATCACAGTGATTCAGAGAAAGAGAATAAAGGCATAGGAAGCAATTTTCAAAGCTACCTAGAAAATTTAGAATCCTAAGTCTCATCTTGTTTCAAACAGCCACAAGCTCAAACCCATTGATTCTGCTTCCTGAAAACAAAATTAGAAAAGCGTGCACATTACCCCAACGTACAGATGGGGGGAACTATATAATGTACAGATGGTAGGACCCATGTAGGTCATCTGACGTGTCCAGATCTTGCAGCCTTTCAGCAGCAGACTCAGGACATGATCCAAGGGCCCTGCATGCCAGCCCTCTGCCCTGTACTATGCTTCTTCCCACACACTCGTTACCCTTTCGAGGAAGATGGTCATATCCAGAAATAGCCTTAGCAATGTCACCTGCAGAGAAACAGTCTGTTTGAGGAACATGTACTTCTTTGCAACACACATCTTCTGACCTAAAGAAACTGCCTTCAGATGCACCGGGGAAAATGAGGCTTTTTGAGTAAACGCCACCTGACTGAAACACACTTTGTTTGAAAAGAAACTGATGGCATTTGTATGGCTGTGAGCCAGGCCAGACTTTCCTCACTTCTATTTAGACTTGTTATTTCTCTCTCATGTTACAACTATATTGCTGCAATACTGTGCCTGGAGATGAAGGGAAGGGAAATATCCTTGAAAATACGTTAACATCACTGTTAGCTACACACTGCATTAGGGAAACTGAGGCATAATGACTTACACAGGCTGTAACAATACCAGGAAGAGAACCCAGACATCATGATGAGTGGGACTGTATTCTGTCAAACAGGGACATGCTCGCCTAGCATTTGGGAGATCCATGAAAAAGGAAGGCTAGGAAAAACAGAAGAGCTCTGATTTCTTCTGTTCTTACAGTTCTGGCTCACAAGCAGCAGCAACTAACACGAAGGCAGCAAGGTGGCTACTTCCCACTGCTCCCAGATGGCCAAGCTACTTGTGAAACAGTTCATGAACTGCTGCAGATTGTAGCCTAACCGTTAAAGGCAATCCAGAATTGGTGCCATGTTACCTTACCATAACTATACATTGCTTTATGGCTGCCCGAGCACCTGGGCAATGATGACTGGAGTAATAGCCTCAATGGTAATCCCAAAGTCATCTGTCCCTTTCTGTAACTTCTCCCTCCTTGATGGTGTAACAGATGGAAGGAGATAAATGAGAAGTGTTCAGAAAATAATTGACTTATTTATGTAGAACTTTAATCAAAACTGACACAAAAGAATTGCTCTCAGTCCACATGCCTGCTTGTCGCAGAGCAAGCAGCAAAGTACAAACAAGTAATTAAGATAATGTTGGAAATCATCTAGGCTACTTCAAACTGGATTCATAAAGCAACAGAACTGAAGTGAAATCACTTTCATATCAGAGAATGGAAGAACAGTAGGGAGCATAGAAATGAAACGGGAATATATCCAGCAGGATGGAAAAAGCAGGCCTGTTCCCTCCGAGCTGATCAACAAGGCAGTGTCTCATAGAGAAGAGATTCAGGCAAAGGTCAGCCAAGTGCACAGCCCCAGAGACCCACAACCTCTGATCAAGAGAGCCCAAAATAGTCAACAAAAATAAATCCTATCTTTGTTGATTCAAAGGGGGTAGGGAGTAGGAGCCAACACTCTCAAGAGGAGAACAAACAGAAAGTCAGTCTTTGAATTTGGGCAGAAGTTTGTCAGGAGGGATCAGGAGATGATCAACAGCAGGAACTCCAATAAGCAAGACAATTAACTCAGCAGCACGACATAGACTGGTCTGTTTGGGTCAGAAATAGAAGTGGAATTGAAAGGTCAACCAGGAGTGAGAAAGGAACAAGTCAGTCTTACCTACAAAGAGGGAAGGAGAAGTAAATAGCACAACAAATGACAACCAATTCACTGTCAAGCAAAGGATCAGGTCAGGTTAAACAAAATCATGAAGGATAAATCTCTGCATGTGTTGTGGATCAGGCATTAAGCAGCAAAGACACAAAAAGGGGACAAATATGGCAGGAGAGGAAAAAAACTCCAAACACCTGACAAACAAGACACACTACTTAAACCAGTGAACTGACTGTATATTGAATATATGGGAAGAGAAAATGAGGGAATTCCAGGAACAGATGAACAGGTTTGGCCCAAATATCCTCCCCACCATCTGAGGGCACCAAATCTCTCTAGGAGCTGGAGCTAACAACCTTCACCTTTCAAAAAGCCCTAGGAACCGAAACCTGCAGTTTCTCATCACTGCACGAGCACTGCTATCAGTGATGCAAATCAGCCCACAGCAGTCACAGCACAGCTCTACCTAGGCAGAATGCTGCAATACAAACAGCATGAGCCCTGACTAACTCCCACTGCTGCAAAACAGCACAATCCGGGAGAGGCTTCCCCCAGATTTGGGAGGATACAAGGCCTTCAGCCACAGAGCGCGACAATTCACGGCAGACAGATGCTGCAGCAGTGAATTATAGCTAAGTTGCAGATAGCATCAACAACTGAGCCTGCTTCCAGTTTACACAAAGGCCTCTTAGCACAACTCGGAGACTACAAATTAAAATTTTACACCTACTGAAGGTATCAAAGTATAAATTCAGCCCACATTTATGGGTTTCTGCATAGACTCCCTGCCACAGAGATCTCCCTATGTGTGGGTATATTGCTAATACAAAAATGAAAGAACAAACTGCAGTTCTGCAGGATCTTCCCAGTTGGAGAGCTATAAAATAAACAGGGTGACAAAGGGGAACGCAGTGGGTTCCCCCATGGAAACTGCTACATCAGCCCTAGCACTTTCAGAGGCCTCATTCCTCATTAGGGAGTGGGGTTTATGCTCCTCATGCCAGTTGCTGGGTTAACCCTCACATTCTGTATTTTGCCTGGTAACCTGCTAGTTGTAGTACTGCAAAGGCAAGCATCACTGAAAAAACACTGCATACAAAACCTCACCTGCATGGGGCATTTTATCCCCCCCCCCAAATTATTGGCGGGATCTCAGCTTCTGATGTAGATGAACAGAGACAAGGAACAGCACAACTTAGTGCCAGCAGGTTCAGAAACTCCAGCATCACGATGACTTGCTTGTCTACACTTGCAGACTGCATTGGGGTAAATCACATCAAATGGGCACATGGGATGTGCTGAGGCCAAACTGAGCTATTTGAATCCAGCCCTACCTGCCAACCTGCTCTGACCAACTGCACCCAGCACAACCCTGCAGAAGACAGTGGAGTTCTAATAAGGGGAGGGTTTCTGCTTCTCGTGCATGGACCAGCAATCTATTTTCCCAGTATGACACTCAAATTGTCATTATGCTTTCTGGAAAAGAAGTCATGCTCACACTTAACTATAGTCAATAGTGCTGACCAGTCCCTCTCAACATCTGTAATAGAGAAACGATCCTTAACAGCTCAGCTTTGTCCAGTTTTCCTTTCTTGAAAAATTAACTAACATATTAATATATATTTTCTACTGGATGGCAAGATCCCATCTCTAGCTATTTCAAGACAAAATTTCAACAACAGCATGAAGATTCCACATAGTAATCACACTGTTTGTATGTTATGGCAGAGCAAATTTCATCCATTCTCTGTTTTATACACATGAATTTGTACTATAGGAAGCAAAGCCAAGTCCTGAGCCATCAACAGAGCTTCCTGGCACTACAAAGCTTGAGACAGAAAGCACAATTTCTGTCCCCAACATATTACACAAGGGCCAGATTCTAACCCACCTACACACAGCGAGTCAAAACTCAACTCCCACTAACTGTGGAGTAAGGTGAGATCCAGTACAAGCAGCTAAAAAAAAACCAAAACACCTCAAAAAATACACAAAAACCTCCAAACAAATAAACAAAGTATGATCCAGAAACAAATAACAACTGACAGAGGCTAGGAAGAAACAAAGCTGTCAACAAAAACCCTCACAGGCCAGCTCTCTGGGACGTGAAGAAGGTAGAGGCTTTGTGCAGGAAACACAGAAGAACAACACAGGCTGACACAGCAATCTGCTCTTCCAGGAATTTCTCACACAAGACAGGCAAACCACTCAGACCCCTGTGCCCCTCTCCCCCAATAAAATCAGAATTGCAGCACTGTCCTAAGTCCAGAGGCTGAAAACTCTCAGGTACTCAGCCATCAGTGCAATGGGGGGGGGGGGGACAGTGAACCTCCTCTGACAGAAAAGATATATTTAAAACTGTGCTTATACAAGCGGTTACCACCCCCCCCTTACTCCTTCCCTGCACAGGAAGGCACAGTTGCAGAACACTGCTGTTCTGGTAAATCAGGCTTTCTTGCACACCAGACAGCCAAGGTTGACTCGCAGCCACACATGCCATATCCTTTTAGCTTCTGCACCCATGTTTGTGAACCTGTGGCAAATGAAGCCATCATCTGAGGTACCTAATACACAACCTACCTGCCCCCTCCACCAGTCCTTGCTCAGGGACACCAAGAGCAAATAAAACTTAAAGCCAAGAGTACCTGAGGGTGCTACAGACCCAATCCCTACCCTCGAGAAAACAGCTTTAAAGGTTCTGAGTGGAGAACTACAGAGAAGATCCAGTACAAACCTGAGCAATTGGACTTAGAAGTGTGGAAAAAAAGTTTCAAATAGGGCAGAGGAGAACGCAATAACAGAGAAAATGAGGTATGTCACTAGAACAGCCAAAAGGGCAAAGAAGCCCAGACATCCAGATTTTCAAGACACTATGCCCAAAATGCCTTACCAAACCCATTACAGCTGCTGATTCCAAGCTCTGCAGGCAACCTGCACCCGGACTGTAGATGTCTGAAAGGCCCTTGGGAAGCAGCCTCAGCCACAAGGGAGGATAATGGGAAGAGAGGAAAATGAAAGGAAAAAGAAACTGGACAGAGATCAAACCCTCCCCCATGGAACCGAGTAATAGATTCTTTGAGTGCCCTTAACAACACAGGCCTCCTGGGAGAGCTGAGAGCTCCTAGCACTGCTGGGAGGGTGCTTGGCATTTCCCCAGCATCAGACCAAAAAATAACAGGGTTTTCCACATGCCTGAGAGTCTAAAAAAAAAACAAAACCAAAACACAAATGACAATCTAATATTGTAACGTAATTTCAGATTCCCTTATAAATCTTAACTTCATTAAACTGATTGTATTATGGAAGGAAAAAAAAATCATTTAGCATCCCTGCTGTTTATTTTATTTCCTGCTGACACAACAATTTAAATTGATTAAAAAGTCTTCTCAATTATTTTCCAAAATGTATAAATATCAAACCAGTCTAATGCTAACTAACTATAAAGAATAACTGGGTCTGTTTAGAACTGCACATATAGGGTCCATAAGAGCAGTTTCCACTGCCATTGGGTGCAAGTTAACCTGCCCATGGAACTATACTCCCAGCATGGAGAACTTCACCTCTCTAGCAAGTTTTCAGAACTCAGATTCTGTCCCGGAAGCATCTTCAGAAGGAACGAACATTAAATAAGTGATACTGTATGTTACAATAAATCTCTGCTAAGTTTTCATCCCAGTCCGAAAGACAGAAGATACTTTTGTTAAGTGCAAATTAAAAAAAAAAAAAGGAGCCAAAATTAAATTCTAATTAAGTATGGAATGGCTAACCGATTTGTTTGGCTTTTTGCTTTTCACTATGTGTTAAATGGGATTGTAAAAAAAAGGTTTCCCTTGTTTATTATGCACTTCAGGTCACAATGACTGTGATTCTCCACGTATTTTTTGCAGGTGGGTAATTTTCAGTACCTAATTATCCCTGACTAATGCAAGACTGCGTATTTTAAAAATATATTCAGGTTTTAACTCGCAGCACGCAATGCTAGGTCTTTCAAATACCATGTGAAAAACTACACATCCATATAGATAATGTCCTGAGGATTGCAGAGGGAAACCCCTCTGCAGCAATCTGCATGCTGCCGGTCGCACAACTGAGACAAACCATCCTTCTTTATAAATGTATCATGTAAGTTAGAAATAATGAAGCAATGTTCTCCCTTTTATCTGCACACCCGTATTTGGGGTAGAAAAAAAATATTTTGCTGGGACTGGCAAACCATCATAGTTCTGTAAGAATAAGATCTGCTCCACTGTTGCCATCCAGAGCTGGGCTGCCTGTTCCCCAGAACTTTCTGGGTGTTTGTGCCATGACAGCACAGAGCCCATTGGGAAGAGGTAGCTGTCATGTCTGGGCTGCAAATGCTGAAAATACTTGGATTTAAACTATGAATTAAAGAGCACCCAGGCTCTATAAATACCCTGCACCACATAATCATGGATTATTTGGTTCAATAAAGACCAAAAGCAATGCACATGTGTCAATTTCTAAAAGTGTATAAATAAAGAAAAAAAAAAAAAAAGAAAACAATTGTGCTTTGCCAAGGTTGCTCAAGAGACTTTTTTACAGGAGGCTTTTAAATGACAAGATCTGCACAAGATTTAAATGCATCATTTCTCTAAACTAAACATTTTTAAGACAAAAACAGTCTAAGAAAATCTCACATGAAATGTAAGTTTTGCCCCTCATAAAGGGCCTGATATTTAATTCAAAGTCCATTCAAATTCCACTAGACACATCTTGCTGAGTTGTCCCTTTGATTTTAACAGGAAGGAATGATACAGAGCCTTCCTTAAACAAGGCTGATGCTATACCCAGCATCACACAAAACACACTGCAGTGAATTTGGAGGCACCCTGAACTTCACAGTTGTCACTTCCCGGCACTGCAGCCATCTGGAAGGCCTGCCATCTCCCACAGCAAGCGCAAGCTGCTACGACTTGTGCTAAAAGAAACTCCCGTTTCCAACTGTGTGTGGAAGGTGTGAGCTCCCCAAAAGACCTGCTCTGGTCTCTGCCTAGAACAGACCTGACACTGGTCACTCCCCGAGGCCAAAGCACGGGAGGTAACACACTGGGTAACACTCTCACTCCAAGGGTTCAATTTGGCCTCAGTATTCGTTGACAGTTTGAAATAAGACTAGAAAGTATCTTTTCTGCTTCTTCTTTTCCCTTCACACCAAGGGGCTGGTCTGTGCACAGGAAGGTGCCTGGGAGAGCTGTGCCTGGGGGCTGTGTGCCAGCAGGGCACACTGAGCATCCCTCCCCAGCCTACAGGCTGCTGGATTCGGTGCTAAGGAGCTCCTGAGGGGGATGTGCTTCCAGCCCTCCTCTGGAGAAGGGCAGGTTGCCATGACAAAGGCCTTTGAGAGAAACAGGTGTGGGATGGAAAAATAGTATGTGAGAAACCCAGAGGGGAAAAATACAGACCTCAATTCAGCATTTGCCATCATTTCCTGACACAAAGTGACTGGGATTTGGGACTTTAGCTCATGGGAAACAGTAAAGGGCTACAACTGCCCTGAAATCAGGAGAGGCCGGATGAAGGAGGGAAGCAAATATAAGCACGCAGCAAAGAGCTCAGGATATGCTGATCCTGATGAAGAAAACTTGCCCAGAGCAAGGTGTCCTAACATCACTTCAAACAACCTTTATTATCAAATGCTGCCGAAGCAGAATCACTGCAAGCAAAGGCACCTTTCCCCTAGGCCTTCACAGGTCCTTCCCAATGGCCTTAAGAAAGCTTTAATCACCTGAGCCACCTGCCACCATTTTATGGATTGCACAGGCCTTGCTGCAGTAAAAGCAAGCTTGCAATTGCCTTTTCAAAATGATAGTTTATGCTTCTGAAGTTTCTCTATCCCAGAAGGTCTCAACAAGGTCTGAACTATTCTACAGAAGGAAGCAAGAAAAAACAAAAAGAACAGAATGAGAGGGGAGAGGCAGATCCTACCACAGCACCAAATGGCAGGCTTAATCCTGTTGTCTCTTCTAGATTTAAGAAACTAAGAAATATGGCACTGTATAACAAGAGAAGTGTCAAAAACGTGGAGTTCTACAATTACCAAGCAATCAGAAAGCCGGGAAATACCACTGCTCAAAAAGGCAAAGTGAAAGACAGCTTTGTTTTCCTGAACTGAATTTTTAACACACTGTACGTAGCAGCCAGTCATCTCCCTCTCTCCCATTTGTTGTAGGGGATCCATTTCAAAACATAATTTCCTTGCTTCAAATCATGCCTGTCATTACAATCCCAAAGCACTCAGGCTGCACGCACGCACACTATCCCTAAAAAGCAGTGACTTCTGGGTTGGAAAAACATCGGCTGTATAGAATGGGAATAGCTACTGCCAACCTCCTCCCTGAACCCTAGGAACAGATCTCCCTATTCCCCTTCCTTCTGCAGCATCTGAGCCTTGGCAAAGATTCAGCTGGCAGTGCCACTTCAGACACAGCTCCCCTGTGTCCCCTCTGCTCTCAGTGCTATGGATCCAGAAGCGATGCTGTACTTGTGTGTCCCAGCTCCAAATGCCCCTGTGCTCAGACTCTTCCCATTTTTTCCACAGGCTAAGTTTCTCTCCTCTGCCTCCAGCCTTCCTCTTCAGCTTCATCTTCCCAGCCAGCCCTGAATCCCACGCTTTTCTGCCCGCATCGTACCTGTTGGCAATACTTGCATTGCTGCCGCTTTGTCTCCTTGCCCGGCTCAGCCTCCTCCTGGGCTTTGGGTCTTGTAGTCCAGGACTTGGAACTGAGGGGAAGGTCGAGGCATAGCCATGTTCGCACTCTGCATGAGAATCAACAGGCAGGGCATCAAAAGAAAAAGAAAAAAAAAAAAAGAAGTCAGCAGGCAGGCCTTGCCACTAACCCATTCCGTCAGCCTGGCTGGGGAAGCCCTTAACCACAACAGCTCAGGGAAATGAGTGATGATGTCTTCATAGGGAAGTGGACTGGGAGGTGGAGAAAAGAAAGGAAGGGGAGTGTAAAGACTCTGCCAACCTTGGAGGAAGGACACCACCACTCAAACACCTGAAAACATCAAAAGAAAATACGACAGCCCAGAGAGCTCCTCTTCTCTCCCCTCCTGCCCAAGCTATCTGAACCAGGCACACCAGGCGTAGCTCACCACGCCATCGAGGTCTCTGCAAAGCCGGCGCCACTCACCACTACCCTTCCTGCCCAGTGGGAAACTTTCACGCCAGTCCCCACTTTTCCTTCCAGAAAACACATTTACCTCAGTCTCCCCCTCTCTGCAACAACCTTCCACCTCAGCCACCGCCTCCGGGAGGACCTCTCAGCCCTGTCCCTCACCAAACCCCTCACCATTCAGTGATTTACCACCAGCCCACCACAACGGTCCCCTCGGCCAGGGCCGTTCTGGCCCCTCCGGGGACACCCCTGACCCCCCCCCGCCCCGGGGGAGAGCTGCTACCCCAGCACCCCTCCTCCCCCCCATTACCTCTCTCCCTTCGCTCCAGATACTCGGCCGCCTCCAGCAGCCGCTGGATGTTGATCATCTGGACCTGCTCCATGGCCCCCGGGCCGGCAGCAGGGGGGCTCCGCAGCCCCGGGCACACCCCCCCCCTCCGCCCCCAGACTCCCAGCTCCCCCGCTGGAAACGGGGGCGGCTGCGGGGGGGAGGAGCAAGGGATGGCCGTCTCTCCCCAGCCCCCGGGCCTCCTCACCCCGACAGCCCTCTCGTCCCGGGGAGGGGGGAGGTGGAGGGGGACGGACCGGGGACGGCTCTCCTGAGAGGGCCAAAGGTGGCAAAGGGAAACACGCCAGGAAATGCCGGAGGACGGACCGGCACCGGGATCCTCCCCTCCGGGGGAGGCAGCGAGGCGAGAGCTATCCCCGACCCACACCCGTCCCGCCCGAGCGCTGCCCACACCCGCAAACCCCGGTCCCTGCCCGGATTTAACCCCACTTCGGGCCCTACCGGGATCTAACCCCCTGAAACCCCGCCTGGGCTCGCCTCCCCCCCGCCCGGACCGGCCCCTCTGCCCCGCCGCGGGACCGAGTCCGGGAGCAGCCCCTCAGGCCACCCCACCCCGCGCGCCCGCCGCCCCCGCCGCCTCACAGCACTTTGTTTACCTCTGCCCGCCGCTCACGGGAAGGGCGGGCGCCGCCGCGGGGCTGCCTGGGAAATGTAGTCCCCCAGCTGCCGCCGAGCACCGTGGGACGGCGGCTGTCTAGGGGCAGGGGAACCCACGCGTGGGGGCCCAAAGCATACCCATACCCGAGGTGATGGCCTCGAGGACACCCAGGCCCTGAGGAGATGGGTGTGCAGCCACCCAGGCCCTGAGGTGCTGGTGGCCAGGCCCAAGGGGATGACCCCATGCCCACCCAGGCCCTGAGGTGACAGTGGCCAGGCCCTGAGGAGATGGGTGTGCAGCCACCCGGGCCCTGAGTGATGGTGGCCAGGCCCTGAGGAGATGACCCCATGCCCATTCAGGACCTGAGGTGGTGGTGGTGGCCAAGCCCTGAGGACATGGCGCTGTGCCCACGCTGGCCCTGAGGTGGCCATGGTTTGCCCTGTCCTTCCTCCCTTGCTGCTGCAGCAGCCCGTAGGCCAAGAGCTCCATGCTCCACCAATACATTAGGGGCAAGACGGATATCCCCTAGGAGATAGGAGGGACTTCATCTCTCTCCTTCCAAACACCAGGGATTTCCACATGTGGAAGCAATAGCACTGTGACAAGAACAAAGCAGAGAGAGGCTACAGAAGAAAAAGCTGCCACCACATGTTAGGAGCTTTCCACATCTCACCTGTGGAGATGTAATTAAAGACAAAGTGCCAGGCTCTGGGAAGTCACACCTGGAGTGACTGATACAGTGTTTCTGACGGGAAACAGAGGTGCAAGACCCATTTTCTAATGTGAACACAGCCCTTTGAGGGCTGTTCACAGACAAAGGATGCCACAGACAGCAATCTCACTGTATTTGAGGCAGCGCGTAAATAAGTAACAACAGTGACCAGCTCAACATCTTAATAAATACTGTCACACCTATACCTTGCAGTCTGATCACTTCTCAGCATCTTAATAATGCATTTACATCCTGATTTTCATACAGGTGCTTCTGTGACTGAATTTTACCAACTTCAACGTTTGCTGGAATGGAGCTGAAAAATCGGCTAACATTTAATTGTATGATACCAGTCTCTAAGGTATTTTATCTACTCTCAAAAAGGGCACAATCACAGAATATTCAAAATCAGAACATTCAGAGTAAAAACCTGAAATCTCACACTTATACTGTTTTAGAAACCTTCCGAGGATTGTTTTGTAGTTCTAATTTGGGTTATGTTTCATGGGCCTGAACCTTTAGGCTGTGACTGGTTACATTTGTGAGCATTCCTCCCTCAGAATAGGAGCTGGAAAAATACCTTGGAAAAAATTTTAAAAAGCTGAGATTCTCAATTAATAGCTTGTGTCTGGCAGCAAGAACTTTAAGCAGAGCACAAAGTATCAGGAGGCTCATGAAGAAGTTGCAAGAGTTGGCAGCACTCGACTTGAGAATGCCTGACACAAAAAAAAGTGGACTCAGGGTAGCTAACTTTTCTTTAAACGCATTTCACTGATTCACCATTTCTGAGATTTCCTCAGCAAACTGCAGGCTTGCAGCTGATGGAGGTAGAAATAATACCACTATTCAGTTCTTACACAGCCTTTTTCATCTCTGAATCTCAAAGGGTCGGTTTGTTTTGTTTCCCTTGAGATGGGACAGATGAAGAATAGAGGAAGCTGGGACACCTTCAGGGACGTACCCTCTTCATTCTGCACTGGGGAAAAGCAAGCCCCAGCCTTTGCTTGGGCAGGACAGGATCCTTTCATGTACCTGCACCGAGCCAGACCCAGCGCCTATAAAGATTGGCTTTTGTCAGGGGGAGAGCTCAGGAAAGGAGGTATTCTCTCTCTCCTCTCCTCTTATTTCTACACTGGAAGCTGCTGATAGAGCAGAGTGTTAAAAGCCCATGGAAAGTTTTACATTTGAGCCATCCCAGGGATCTTGGGTCTTCTATGATCTTGGGTTGCTCACAAGGGTAAAAGGACACCGGTCAAGGGGAAAAGAACATGGGTGCACACACCTCTCTGCAACAGCAGGGTTAACACAAGAGCACTCCTGGGCTCTAACCATGCTTCCTCCGACCTGCTTCCAAAGCCAGGGAGCCATTTGCCTCTCAGGATTGAGAATACAAAACATTAAAAAACCCCAACAACAACGCCTCCAAAAAACCCATGATGAAATCCCCAGATCACTGCAAGACAGGTTCTTGTCAGCATCCACTGCCACTGGCTTTCCGATGGCACATTAGGAGATTGGTGGTGCCACTCTAGGATTTAAAAAGGGAAAGCCACGGCTGGAAAATGGAGGAGCATATCAAAGTGCCAGCCTCCTGAAGGTAAAGTTGAAGAAATAAATAAGAGAATACAAAGGAGGGGGACACTGATGCGCACAGTGGATTAAATCAGCGCTGGAATGAAGTAACAGCAGGATCAGTTCTGCGTGAAATGATGTAGGATCAGCTCTTCCATTTACACATCAGCTCAGCTTCCAAGTCTTTGTTTCTGAAGTAAACAATGCACAATTAGGAAAAAAAAAATAAGTCTGTGTGAAACAAAAGACAAATTTGAAAGGGAGTTGTGGGACATCTATCCAAAGAAGGAGCCCCAACGAGGCAGGGACAAGCCAACCGTGGAGCCACGCCACAATTTTTCAGTTGCCATCCCAAGCCCACAAAGCACTGGAGTTGTATGTGACAGAAAGAGAAGTGGGTGGGAAGTGAATGGCATGAAGAGGCCCAATGCTGTTTGACTGCTGACCAAAAATCCCCTCCAAAGTCACATTTAAAATGTGGTTGAGCAACCCACAGGCAACACTGGGGAGGGGCTAAGGGAAGAGTATTTTAGGGGAGAATGAGATCATTTAATTTAGTGGCTCCGAATGATCTGTAAGTACAGTTTTCTGATTATAAGTGCTTGCTGCTTGGCATCCCTTCTGGCAGCTGTGATTCACTTTCATTGTGTGTTCTGCTGCTTCGCCCTTTAGAAAAGGGCTTTTTACATTTTATTAAATGGCACTTCGGCAGCCCTCCATTTCCAGCCTTAATAATGGATTTGTTAATCTCCCTGATAGCCTTTCCCTCCTCCTTAGCAACAATTTAAATATCCAAGAAGAAATCTGCAGTGCAGAAATCAATTAATATTTACATCTGAAATGCTGCTGTACTATTTTCATCAAGTAGAACAGATGTGGTCTGTTTTTTACCAACACTGCCATCGCTTGCATTAAACTGGCATCTTCCATCAGGGAAATCTTTTAAGAGCTTTCCAGAAAGTAACATTTCAAGCTTCTCAAACCTGCAATGACTTCAATTCTTTTCTTTCCACTCTGCAGGAAGGGAAACTGAGGTATAAGCAGCATAATGGCTTGCGTGAAGACACACCCTCAGCCAGAGGTGGAACAGGAACACGGCTCACAAATCAAGATGCCCAACCCTCTGCTTTGAACACAAGTCTTAGAAATAACACAATGCTTTGCAACATAGAAGTTATTTTCAACAAGGGCAATCCCTTTGGCTAAACTGCCTAGTTTTCCACCCCTTCTTTGGCTTTTTCTAAAATTTTCCTATGGCCAACTCTTTGCAGCCTCTAGGAGACAAGAGTTGCAAGAGCTTCCTTTGCCCACCTTCACACAAACCCTGCAAATTCTTAATATTGCTTTCAAAACCTTGAAACTTAACACTCCTGCATCCAAAGTGTGAAGAGAGATCCCTGGTAGGAACCATTCTCTGCTGCTCTCAAAGCAGTGAAAAAGATTCACCGATTCTCCAAATTTCTGGGGACACCAAGTTCATAAAACTCCTGTTTTTCTAGCCAGGGGAACAACTTCTCTGGCACACCTGAGTATCCCACCTACCAGCACACACTAACAACCAGGGCTCTCTTCTTGTGCTGTAAAAGCTCAGCATCGGAGGACTTGCAGCAGGGCTGGAGAACATCCCAAGTGCCACCTACTCAACACCCTTCCAATGCTTGCAATACCTTCAGTGAGGAACCTGCACTGCCTACAGGACATGGCCTCATTTCTCATCCGGGAGCCTCATTCTTTCACAAGGCAGCAGATAATCCTTTTCAGCACTCCCACTGGTGCCTGGAACCCATCCACTGCTGAGGACAGACGTTTCTCAGAGCCAAACCACCTGGATACCCAAGAGTTTGACCAGGAATAAAGCACACGCTGTACACCTCCCTCTGATTCAAAGACCGAGCTCTGCCAATCAATAAGGCACAAGCCACAGGTGCACTGGCTCTTTGGGCTTCTTGCTCCTTTCCTCTGGGTGACACGTTGCTCTGTTTTCAGACCTGTGCTGTGCCCCAGTTTATTCTGAGTCGGTGACTTCTGTCACTTTGGTCAAGTCGCTTGACTGACCCAGCAGCAAAATGAAGTAAGGGGCCCTCCCATGAGAAAAAAAAAAAATACATCATGTACAGGATGGGGTCCCTCAGCGAAATAAAAAAAAAGGTAGGGATTCTCCAGCCAACAGCAGAAGGTGCTTCTCCGCCAGCTGTCAGGATGCTCTGCTGACAAAGGATGTGATCGGTTCTCAGCAGCGCTTCTGGCACGGTCCCACGGTTTTACCCCTGCCCTATCATTTCTGCCGCTGTGGCTTCCTTCTGAATTTTCTGCTGAGGTCCAAACAGTGTGAGTCAAACTAACCCAACCTGGAAGTGGCTAACACATGAATCACTGCGGCCGGGTCACGAACCAGGAGGAATGAAAGGGGCTTATTGTGAGCTGGATGAAAAATATATAAATGAAGGAGCCGTGCCCTGCTCCATATATCACATCACCGTAAGATCCAAGACCATCTATAGTGACCTTGTGCCACGTGTTCAGCCCTCATTGATTCAATGGGAGCTCTGCGCACAGACTGAAGGCAGTCTTGTCTCCTTCTGCCCTCCGCTAATTATAGATTTCTGATACATCTATACTTTGGCTTGTCAAAAAAAGACCCCAAATAACACACGAACAATGGAAGGAGCCACATGATGAAGATACTGGTGACTCACCTTCAAGGCTCAGTTTTCTCCCCGTTCAGAGAGGATTATTCAGGAGCAAAGGACAAATCTAAGGTCACCCATATATTTTTCTTGGTCAGAAGGTCAATAAACACAGCCAGCACTTGAGGAGGATCTAGCTATCTTCAGCGAGGGTCCAAAGTCCTGTGTGTGCCCAACTCTACTAGACTTGTGAAAAAGGACACGGCTGGCACAGTGGCTTGCTGGCCTTCATGCTGTTAGAACAGGATATGGCGACATACGTCTGTATCTGCAGTGAGATCAGGATATATTACATACCCTGTCTATTACAGATAAGTCATCACATCCGAAGAATTCATCACGTGTTTACGCAACGCCTGCTGACAAAGTGTGAGTACACACACACAAAGGGGATGCTTGGCATGTACTGGACCTCAGCTGAGTTTACTCCAGGTGCCTCTGACAACACCTTCCAAGCCCCAGCATTTCAGATGCTGCAGATTTCCAGCCGTGCTTATTCATGGAGTGGCATTTGCAGAGGTTACAGATACACCAACAGAGCTGCCCTCGGCACAACTTCCCTTTCTGAAAAGAGTCACTGTAATATTTCTCATGTGGCGTTTCTATTCCTTAGATACCAAGCTTAAATTTCTAGAAACAGGTCATTTGGAAACCTGTACACGTCGGTTAGCAAGGTGTGTTGGGATTGGGTTTTGCGGTCTCGCCATGAGAACAGCAGGCAGGCAGCGCTCTCAAACTGGAAAAATAATTCAGTTCTGTTTCAGTAGCTAAAATACTCCAGTTCACCCAAGCAGTCTGATAACAGGACTCCAGCCTCCCCAGTCACTCTACTGTAATACAGATTTTTTTTTTTTTAAAGGTGAGTGAATACTAAAAGGGTGGTTTCACAGCCGGGCAGAGGTGCTGAAAGGGCACTGCTGAAGGGTTGTCTCCCACTGCTGTAGCCCTGATGGTACCTCCTACCCTGCTCCGTGACTCTCAGCCCTGTGGTTCTGTTTCCACACCATCCAGCCACCCCACGGCCCCTCTACTATTATTCATGACCACGACGATGGGATGTGGGACTTACACGTGTAAAAAAACCATCTCCTTATTTCTCCCTGGGAACCAAGGAGGTAGGAAATTCCTGTCTTAACTGAAAGTCCTGCCCTTGACGCTGAAGGCTCCACCACCCATCTTGTACTATGGACCTGCAGGCAGAGGTGAGAAACTGGTGTGGGTTAGGGGCTGAAAAGGGTCTCGTAGCTGCTTCTCTACCACCAGAATATGTGATATATAGAATATCTGAGAGTTTGGACCCACAGGAGACAGTGTCACCTCCCCTCTCTGGGTGTTCCTCCTTCAAACAGCATCCATTCCTTCTTGGGACAGTGTTTTAGGTGACTAACCTGGCATGGCCACCAAGGGCATGGAAGAACGAATTGACTGTGGCTTATCAGAAACAGCAGGAAACTAGTAGGAAAACCACTTGAGCTCCCCCAGCTGTAACAGCCCTTCCTTAAATTCCTGCCCTTGGCTCCTAAACCCTTCAGCTCCCCCCCAGCTGCCATGCTGACCCCAGCCAGCCCCCTGGCGCTTCACCCAGCCCTGTCCCCATCCCCTGTCCCGGCCAGGAGGAGACAAACATCTACCTGTCACCTCTGTTTTTTCAAGGCTGCGTTTCCTTGGGGCAGGGCACCCTCATTCCCCTACGTGCACCGTGCACCGCACCCAGCACAACTGGGCTGTGACTCAACCACCTTCCTGATGGGGACACACACCAAAATAGCTCGTTAGTGCCCTGCGTGACACCGCTGTCTAACGACCTGGGCACCCTGCAGGAAGCAGGCAAGCAGCGAGTTTGGCTGCAGCCTCCATCACCCCCACTATATATTTTTTATTTTTTATTTTTTTTTTGCCCCGGTCTCCTCTTTTATTGCTAATTGTCGGGTGGGAGACTGTAAGGAGGAGCGACCAGCCGTCACCAAGGTGGCTGCCACCATGGGGTGCACTCAGCAGCCACCCCTGCGCTGGCACAGTATCCTCTGGGTGCAATAACCTCAGCTCCGCACGCAAATCTCTTCCCAGGAAGACTCTCTCTATACGTCAGGATATAACCCTCCTGCTCCTGCAGCTATTCCTTCCTTCAGACAGGGCCCTTCATGCTCACAGACCGTTTCCCAATCCCAGCAGCATTTCTCTTTGTTTGGGAGCAACACGTTAAGAGCCGCCTGGTTTACGACGCTCACGTTCCCAACGGCACGGTTCAATAGTTGAGCCTTTGGTTAAAACGGGACTTTTCGACCTAAAACATCCTGACTGCAAATCACAACGTTGAAAGATTTTGGAGAACTGCCCGATAAAAGTGAGGAATTTCAGTGCTGTGACCGTGCTGATTGTTAGGGAAAGCTTCAGCGAAAACAAGCGCTCGGGAGCGGAGTTGTTTGGATGAAAACACCTCTTTCCAGAATCCAGTAATAAACCCACTGTCCTGCTCCTTTTCCAGCTCCTTCCAAACAAGGAACCACATAAAATGATGCGTTTTTGCAGTGGAGCGTAGAAAAGATCAGACACCGTCCACCGCAACAGCGAGAAAAATTCTATCCTCCCCCCAGAAAAAAACAAAACAAACAATGTGATTTTGACAGTTCCCCTCCGAGCCAAGGGCACTCTTAGAGAAAAAAACAAACAAAAAAGCCCAAACCCAGAACAACAAACCCAGGGCTCTCCCACTCCCTTCCCAAAGCAGCGGAATTGCCGCTTTCCCACCCAAACCCCGCTTTTTCCCGGTGGCTCCCGTCATTTTCCAGCTGGCAGCCGCGGTGCTGCTCAGCTCCTCGCACACCGGGCTGTGCAGGTTCATTACCAAACAATTAGCGTGTGAGAATAACGACCACAAGCAAACCAACCCACCCCCAAACCAACGAAACCCCACCCCAAAATTCATTCTGAACTTTCAAAAACAGAGAAAGCGGCCGGGATTTGTTCTGGGTGAGGGGAGAACAAGGGGGGGGTTGGCCCATCACCACCAACGGCTTTAGCGGCAGGGGGGCTTCCCCGCCGTGGGTCCCCTTTCCCTGCGTGTGCCTATGACCCTATAGTGTCACCTATAGCTGCCATGGGGGGGTGAGGGGGGGGGGAAAGAGGGGGTGATGGAGCGGCGCGGTAAGAGGTGGGGGGGGGGGCGATCCCTTTGTAGAGCAAAAGGAGAGACAAAACGCAGCAGCCGCTCCGGGAAGAGGAAGGGGGAGAAAATAGGAAATCTGGGGAGGAAAGAGGAAAAATAAAAGAGAAAAGAAATAATAAAAATAAAAGAAATAATTAAAAAAATAAATAAAAGACATTTTAAAAAATATATATATAAAAATATAAATAAATAAAATAAAAAGTAAATAGAAATAGTTCCTAGTTTGACAAAAATAAAGACTAAAAGAAAGGAGAAGGACCGAACGACGCCGAAGGGAGGGGGGCGACCCGGGTGAGCGCCGGCCGGTGGCTCCCGGGGGACAGCGGCACCGGCGCCCCCGGCCCCGCTCGGCAACGCGTGACGTCACACGGGGGACCCCGCCGCCTCCTATTGGCGGAGCGCTCCGCGCGGCCACGCCCCTCGGGGGGAGACCGCCAATGAGAGCGCCGGACTGGCTCCATGTGCGAACCATGTGGGCGCGGGGCGGGGGCGGGGCGCCGGCGGCCCCGGGTGCCCGCTCCGCGCGTGGGGCTCCGCGGCCGCGCAGCGCACAGCCCCGCGGGGGGCACGGCGGCCCGGCCTTTGTTCCCAACGCCTCCTCCTGCCCCTACGCTGCCGCCGTGTGCCGCCCCCACCCTGCCCCGCACAGCTCGGCACACCCGCCCCGCAGAGGGGGGAAAGGCCGCGGGTTTACGCGCCCCCTCCGCGCCCGCGGTGTAAAAAAGCCGGCGGCGCGGCTGGTCGCCTCCCCGCACCGGCCGCTCGCCCTGCCCTGCCCTGCCCTGCTTTACCCTCCCCGCTGGCTACCTGGCGAGCGCTGCCGCTTGCCTACGTGACTCTGCCCATGCCCCGGCGGGGGGGAGCGGGGACGTGTCACCGCCTCCTCCCCCGCCGCTCCGGTTCCGCGCCTGGCCGTCCCCGGTCGTGTCCCCCCCCCTCTCCTCTCCGGTTCCCCCCGCGACAGGCAGAGCCGCGCATCCCCTCCGCTCCATCCCTCTCCGCTCTCCATCCCAAACTTTCCTCCTTCCCGTGGAGGGAAGGTGGTGGTGAATCCCACGCGTGTCTCCGCCGTGGCGGAGGAATGGGGGGGGGGGGGGGGCGGCCACGGCGTCCTTTGTCACCGTGCCAGCCAAAAGTTTGGGGTATTATTATTATTTTTTTCCACACCCCCACACCCTCCTCTTCCTTCACCACCCCCCCCCCCCCACACACACAACCCCGTCACGCACACGCGTGGCCGCGATTCCTTACTTTTATTCTCCTTCTCCATCCGCTCCAGGTAACTGGCGGCCTCCAGCAGCACCTGCACGTTGTAGAGGAAGGTGTCCATCCCGGGGCTCCTATTGCCGAGATCCCCGAGGGGGCACCGGCTCCCGACGCCTTCCCTCCGCGGCCGTCCGCGCTTCCCCATCACTCAACCTTTCCCCCCCCCGCTCCCCACCCCCCCCCAGCCTCCTCCTCCTCCTCCTTCTCCTCCTCCTCCTCCTCTTCCTCCTTCCCCGCGGCTCCGCACGTCTCCCTCTGCGCCGCTGCGGAGCGCTCCCGTCCGTCTGTCCGTCTGCCGGCGAGACGGGCGGACGCCGCGGTCCTAGCGCCGCCGTTCTGTCACCGCACGGGCCGCGCCTGTGGAGTTCATACTCCGAAATATATTTTTGTTGTTGTTGTTTTTTGGGTTTTTTGGGGGGGTTTCCGAAGGGAATCGGAGCCGCTGGAGAGTGGGCAGGGGGTGCGCCAGCCTTCCTCCTCCCCCTCCTCGACCTCTCTCTCCATCCCTGCATCCCCGGGGCTCTGCGCTGCTGGGGGGTTATCCTTATTTTCCCCCTGGTTTTGTATAGGTGGGAACGTGGAGGAATAAAAAATAAAATAAATAAAACCAGCTTGTGCCCCCCACCCCCCCCACCCCCACCCCCTGGGGATAGAGGGCAGGGCCTGAACTGGAGCGAGGAGGAGGAAGAAGGTGAGCCTTCACACCTCCCCAAGCCATCTGTCATCTAAAATCCTTGCTTTGAAGGGGCAGCAAGAGGGGACCCCCCCCCAAGTTGGCACCCGGTTCCTCCAACACCCACCCAGCTCCGCTTCCACCCTTCGGTGGCAACACCCGAGCGGGAATTCCCGCTCCTGCCCGGCCGGTCAGGTCGGTCCGGATCCACCGAGGAGCCCCGTGGGAGCAGCCGGGGTGAAGCATCTCCCCAGAGATGTGCTGAGGTTCCGGGACCTCTAAATGCCCGGCTGCCGTGGGGCTCCGTGTGCCTTGCCAGGCTCACCAGCCTCCCGTGGGCCAGCACTAGCCAGGGGTAAGGAGAGAAGAGAGGCCGCAGTGGCGATTAAAAGATGCTGTATTAGTAAGTGTTAATTGGTACCTGGCACCCGCAGCATCACGGGGACCTGAATCATCTGAGAGGGGATGGTGCCCCAGATGGTAGAGCGTGCAATGAAGTCCCTCCGGCTCCCAATTGCTGGTGGGGTGGGGTCGGTTTGGGCTGGCAGGCTATTTTTGGGAAGAATGGCTGCAGGATTTCATGGGTCACATGCCGGGCCGGCTCTCTGGCCAGCTCAGCCCAGACTGCTCCGTGGCCATGTGGCATCTCCACGCCGGCAGCACCACGTGGCTGCTGCACCATCACAGGTGCCACCGCTTGTCCTATCACCGCGCTTGGCCCAGTGCCCCCTGCTTGCACTGGTGGATGGCACGGGATGGACCAGAAGTGCCTGGAAATGGAAGTGCTTGGAATATTAGGAAGTGGGAGGGCAAGAAGCATCAGCTGGGTTTTAGGTGTGGCCTGGAGAAGACTGGGGAAAGCAGAGGATTGAGAGCCTGGCGTGACAGCACGTGGCTGCCGGGCTGGGGTGGGCTCAGCACCCGCAGGCATCTGGCCACCTGCAAGAGCAGGTGTTATGGTTTGAGGAACCCGCAACAATTTCTTATCCTTTAGGTAATTATTCTGTCACCTGGTGAGCCCTCCCCACAAAGGAAGGGGAATCAGGAAAAACCAAGGAAACCCAAGGCTTTAAATATAAACAGATTTAGTAGAATAAGACTAGATAATTAACATTAATAACACTAAAGAATGAATATTCATCCCAATATAAAATATATAAGGATTATACTCAGCCCATTCTACCAGAAGCTGTGCCCTCCCAGCAGGGACAGAAAGTGTTGGACACTGTGGGTTCTGTGGCTTTGGGAGGAAGGGAAGGGCTCGGGGGTCCGGCACCAGGGCAAGGAGTTCTCTGGACCATCAAGGAAGAGAAAACTTTGCAGCAAACTTTCTAATTTATATTGAATGCGAGGTTCATGGTATGAATTAATCCTGCTGGGGTCAAGTGCCCGGGTCTCCCCTCTCCTCACCCCCTCCCTGTCTGGCTTGAAAACACTGAGACCCTGAAACCTGCATCCAGAGCTGGCTATAAAGTAAATATTTTCATAAATTCAGACACTGGAGTCTTCTAAAAGTGCAGTTTTCCCCAGCATTAGAAGAAAAATTAGTCCCGTGTCACTCAAAGCAGGACAGCAGGATTTCGGCTGGAAGAACAGGGGCTGCCCAGAGCCGGGGTGGGGGTGGGGGGGAAGGTGGGAGCCAGGGCTCAGCCATAAGGGACCTCCAGGCAAGCGAAGGACTCAAAATGTTCTTGGCTTTTATTAACTCCACTAATGAGCTGAGATAAGACACGATTCCAGCTTTACGAGCGTGCACTGGCAAACACTCCCGGTAAAGTGTCGGGCAGAAAGTCTCTGGCTCTCTGGTGGAGACGGGGACGTGGCTCTGCTCTAACTGGGCTGCATCCCCTGCAAAACTGGGCACCAGCGGCCGCCCCAGCTCAGCGTTAGTGCTGGGGGCATCCTTCTGCTTGCTCCCCAGCGGGGAGAAGGCTTTCCGTGGCCTTAGCTTAGAGCACGAGAAGCGGTTACTGAAAACACATCAAAGGCAGCTGAGGCAGCCAGCGTGGGATTGCTGAAAACTCACATGATTTAACAATCTCAGCCCCTCTCCCAGAGGAAGATGAGGATGTGTGTGGTCACCTGGGGTTCACACTGCAGATCCCGACCCTAATGGCAGCACCCTCCATTACCCGCTGCCTTTCTTCATCCCCTCCTGTGCCTGCACAGCCCTTCTGGGATTCCTCCAATGAATCGGTGCTGATTCAGCCCCCGGTAGCGGGTACTGCTTCTCCCCGTGGGACATCCCCAGGGTTTGAAACCAGAATAATCATAATTTTGATTCCCTTCTCTTCCAGCTTAATTCTGAGATTTTTTATTTTTTTTCTTTCTTCAAAGTTACTTCCGCAGAGCAAAGTGATCTGAATGCCAAGTCTCTCCAAACACCTTGCCCCCAAACTGGGTTTGGAAAGTTCTGCCATGATGTTCCAGACACCCTTGAGAATCGTGATGGGCCTGGCCCCGCTTTGAGCACCCAGTTACCAGCCCCAGAGCTCCTGTCTGGGAGAGGACCATGCCCCCAGACTCTTTGATGCTCTGTTTCTTCTATCATGTTTTCTCTGGGCGTCCATGCTTGTCCACCAGTGGCAGGACACTGAGTGGACCTGTCTGTCCTCCTGCTGTGCTGTAGCAGCCCCAAATCATGGCTCCCATCTGAATTCCTGGCAGCCCGTGCAGGGCTGGGTCCGTGCTGGAGAAGTGTGGGAGGTTGCGGTGACGGTCCTTTGTCCCCATGAGGTTTGTTCTCAGAGACAGCCCAGGGCAAGGCACGGCTCAGGCCCGTGGGTGATGCCAGGGGCTGCAAGAACACTCACCTGTCCTGGCTGCTCCTGGGACAGCAGGGGTGACAGCTGGAGATACCAGTATTTCCAAGGGAAAAGTCCAAGGGCAGGATTTCCAAGGGCTCTGGCTCAGGAGAAATGGGGTTTCTAGGGGATATGGGCTGAGGGGTTGAGAGACACAGGACTAACTTTTCTTCTTATGCTGGGGAAAATTGCACTTTTAGAAGATTCTAGTGTCTGAATTTGTGAAAATATTTCCTTTATAGCCAGCCAGGCTCTGTGGGATTCAAGGTTTTAGTGTTCTTGAGCCTTGCCAGGTGCAGGGACAAGGAGGAGCAAGGCCTGGGCATTTGACCCAGCCTGGCCAACAGGATTATTTTGTACCATGAACGTTACATTCAATATCAATTAGAAAAGTTTGCTCTCTCTCCCTTGATGGTGGCGGGTCCAGAGAACACCTTGCCCCGGTCCCAGGATCCTGAGCCCTTCCCTTCCTCCTGAAGCTCTGGGGGTCACAGTGTCCAACATTTGTTGTCCCTGCTGGGAGGGCACAGCTTCCTGCTGAGAGAATTGGCTGAGTATAATTCTTGTATATCTTATAGCAGTATCAAGATTAATACTGATTCTTTAGTATTATTGTTAATTATTTAGTCTTAGTCTAATAAACCTATTTATATTCCAACCCTCATGTTTCTTTGTGTTCCCCAGTTCCCCTTTCCGGGTGGGGAGGGCTCATCGGGTGATAGAATAATTGTGTAAAAGACAATAGATTGTTAGGGGTTTTCTTGAACCATAACAGGGGGACATTGATTCAAGGTACAGATGATTCAAGGATTGGAGCATCTCCCTTATGAAGAAAGGCTGAGAGAGCTGGGACTCTTTAGTCTGGAGAAGACAAGGTTGAGGGGAGACCTTATTAATGCCTACAAGTATCTAAAGGGTGGAGGAGCCAGTATCTGAGGGAGGAGGGAGCCAGACTCTTTTCAGTGGTTGCCTGTAAGAGGACGAGGGGCAATGGGCACAAGTTGGAACAGAGGAGGTTCCACTCAAATATGGGAAAAAACTACTTCACGGTGAGGGTGGCAGAGCCCTGGAACAGGCTGCCCAGGGAGGGTGTGGAGTCCCCTTCTTTGGAGATTTTCAAGACCAGCCTGGATGCTCCTGAGTAACATGCTCTAGCTCTGGGCAATCCTGTTTCAGCAGGGGAGTTGGACTGGATGATCTCTACGGTCCCTCCCAACTCTAAAAATTCAGTGAAATTCCTGAAATTGCAAAAAAAAAGGGGTGGGCAGGGGAGAGGAGATGAACAGGTCAGAGAGGCAACACGGGAGGTGTGACAAGGGATGTCTCCTGCTCCGTGCATCCCACAGCCGTGCTCCAGCACCCTCACCCGCAGCCACCTAAGGGCGTACTCTCTTTATTTGCCTTCTCTTTTACTTTGCTTAACCTTTGAGCTCACCCTGAAATCTTCCTGTCCATTTTTTTTTTTTTTTTTTCTCTGCGAGGCTTTGGGGGAGCTTCTTGTTGGAGGGAAATGGAGGGAGGGAGTGCAGCCCCGTGCAGCCCCACGGGGATGGGGCGATGGGGTGAGCTGGGGTGGGCCCCGCCATCGTCACGGCTGTCACTGCCCGGGCACGTTGTCAAAGCATCGTTGGCCACGTGGGAGATCCCTGGACCTTTTATCAGCAGCCCGTTGGCCACACGCTGCCCTCTGACCGGCGCAGCACGGCGAGGAGACTGTGGCCCTGGGGGTGCAGAGGTCGGGTGCCTGCCGGGCTCCTGCTGGATTCACACTCGTGGCAGTGGGGAAAAAAATATATATCATAGAATCATAGAATGGTTTGGGTTGGAAGGAACCTTAAGGATCATCTCGTTCCTCCCCCCTGCCCTGGGCAGGGACACCTCCCACCAGACCAGGTTGCTCAAAGCCCCATCCAGCCTGGCCTTGAACCCCGCCAGGGATGGGGCAGCCACAGCTTCTCTGGGCAACTTGTTCCAGGGTCTCGCCACCCGCACAGCAGAGAATTTCCTCCTAATATCTAATCTAAATCATCCCTCTTCCAATTTAAAACCATTACCCCTTGTCCTGTCACTTCACTTCGTGACAAAGTGTCCCTCTCCAGCTCTCCTGTAGCTCCCTTCAGACATTGGAAGGGGCTATAAGGTCTCCCTGGAGCCTTCTCTTCTCCAGGCTGAACAACCCCAACTCTCTCAGCCTGTCTTCATAGGAGAGGTGTTCCATCCCTCTGCTCATCTTCGTGGCCCTCCCCTGGACCCGTTCCAACAGGTCCATGTCCTTCCAACCTATCCTTTTGGGATGGGTTAAGAGGTGAGGTTGCCGGAGTGCTTTTTTTTTTTTTCTTCTTATTTTTTTCTAACCCCCCAGGGTTAGAGACCCAGCATCCCCCATCTGCTCTGCCATGGGTGTCTTGTGCCTGTGTGTTGTGCCTGAACGGCACAACACACAGGCACAAGACACCCATGGCAGAGGAAAATGCAGCCCCTGCTCGGGGCAGGAATGGTGAGTTCCCCATGGTGGGTTTATTTTGACATTGTTCTGGTGGCATCACACAGTGGTAACACCTCGCAGGGGGTTATCTGTTCCCTTCCTTCCAGCGTAAATCACCCCCCCGGACAAGACCTGGGCAGGGTTTGGAGAGGGTAGGGGGACCCCAGGACAACTCTGGGTTTCTGTCTGCAAAGGCTCCTGGAGGCAGCTGCTCTCTCTCTCTCTTTCCTTTCCAGCTAATACCATTGTAATCCTTTTATAAAATCCCACCTGCCTTTAAAAGTCTGCTGCTGCCCTCTTGGAAGGGTGAACGTGTTTTCCAAGCGATAATTGCGCTGTCCATCTGCCGAGGGCAGGCATTCCTCACTGCACAAGAGTGATACCAACTTATTAAAAAATTGTTTGGAGGGCTGTTGTATCTCCTCTTTTTATTTTTTTTCTATTTTATTTTTTTTTTACGGACGCAGTTGTTGTTTCAGTGATGGGCCAGAGCTGGAGCAGCTGTACCCTGGAGGTCAGGGAAGAAGTGGTCGCCGGCGTTGGGCTTCCTGGCCAGCCTCTGTCCCCTCTGTCCCCACAGCAGGTCCATAAAACAGCTCCTGAGCCCCCGCATGTGGGTGCAATGGTCCATCAAAGCATTTCTCCAGGTGTTGGGGACCCAGCTTGGACACTTCCCAGTGCTTCCTCTCCCCTGACGACACTCATTCTGGTGGTGGTTTATTTATGGGGAAGAATCCAGCGTTACTGGTCAAGTATTTCCCTTGTTCAAAGGAAACAGGGAAAAGGCTCACGGCAAGGAAAACAACCAAACCACCCAAACTTGAGGAGCAGTTTCAAACACTTGTATTTCTTCGTGTTCCAGCCAGGCTATTTTTTCACTTTTTCAAAGCACAGATAAACCTCATGGGCCATCACCAAAACCAATCCTCGTTTGGAAGAGGAAGAGCAGAAGCGGAGGAATATGGCTATTTTCATTTCCTCTATGATATTCACCTGTTCTGTGTCAAACATTTAGATGGACGTTTCCAATTCAATGCACCGATTTTGCAAGGAGTCAGCCGGCAAGTTTTATGGGTGACATTTTAACAGCCTGTGAGTATCTCTGCTCCTGAGCATCCTTCCCTCGTCAGTAATTAGCAAACCCAGCTCTCCCCAGCACTGGCTGCAGGGTCTCCTGCTGGGCCCCCGGCTGCCACCCGCTGTTGCTGCCTGTTGTCCCCAGTCTCGAGGTGTGACACCAGGGTCTGGGATTTGCAGCAGGGCCACACGTCCTTCTGTGTAGGTGTTTGCAGCCAGGGGTTGTGTCTCTCTTCAGAGATGTTGTCAGAGCCTGAGTCCCACTCAGACTGGAGAGATGCATCCAGCCCTCTGGTAGGAAACCATCTTCCACTTCCCCAATTGCTCCCTAAATTTAAACAAGAGATTGGAATGACTTAGAGGTGCCCCAGAAGAATGACCTCTGCCAGGGTGTGGGGTTCCTGTTCCAGCAGCCCTGAGGCAGGGGGTTGCTCCTTGGGCTTATGAGTGGTTCTGGATGGCTCTTTGCTGGGGCTTTGGGTAGGGACGTGGTGCCTCTGGGTGGACCTCACGCTGCCTGACCCTGCTGCGGGCACAGCAGGCAGTGGGGAAGGTGCATCGCCTCTGCCATCCCGTGTTTGATGCTCTGTTTTTGTGTGTGCAAGAAATAACTAAGTCAGAAACGGTGTCGATGCTCCCTCCTGCCTGCTCCTGTCTTGTCCAGCCACATTGTTCATCCCAGATCCATTTATGCTGCTATCATTTACAGGTTTATCCTTCTAGCACCTCTTTAGAGGTACTCCATTTCTTCTACTTCATTTCCTTTCAAATCCCTCCTTACAAGCTCCCTGTGCGGCTCTTCCCGCTCTCCTCCGGCATTCATTAAGCAAGATCATTAAGCTGTGATCTCTCCTTTTACAATAAGCACTTTTTTTTTTATTCCCCCCTCCTCATCGCCCTCCCCACTCTCTGTCTTTGCAATGTCTCGGAGGGTACAAGCTGGCACAGGCTCTTCTTGGCTCTACAAGTTCTTTGCCATTTGTCCTTGGCCATTCACAGTACTTGCTACACAATACTGATATAAAAATAATAAAAAAATTTTTTTCTTGCCCACCCTAAAGGGAAAGCACACATATGGTCTAAAATTGCGTTGTGCCAGCAGAGAAAAGCACAGCTCTTGGTGGGTGGATTCACTGCTGAATATTCCTGGCAGGTCTGGGTGGCTCCGTTAAGGGTGGATGGGATCTGCCAAGGCGGGTGGGAGGACAGATGAGAAGAGGACATGGGGTAATGGCTTTGAACTGGAAGAGGATAGATTTAGATTAGATATTAGGAAGAAATTCTTTGCTGTGAGGGTGGTGAGACACTGGAACAGGTTGCCCAGAGAAGC
>JAOQGH010000002.1:27884716-27894922 GCA_025769975.1 Gallinago jamesoni | reverse complement strand
GGGCAATCCTGCTTCAGCAGGGGAGTTGGACTGGATGATCTCTACGGTCCCTTCCAACTCTAATAATTCAGTGAAAAATTCAGTGAAAACCAGGGTTGAGTTGGTGGGCAACCCAGCCGAAGCACTAAACCATACGGGGGCACACAGGAGGTGGCCACCGGCACCGATGCCAGGTGGAGCAGCCCAAAGGGCTACGACAGCCGGAGAAAGGCAGAGACGGGGGGCTGCAGGACGAAAGCAAAGAGTCCCGTGGCCACCAGTGAGCCGACATCGTGGGCTGTTTGGGCTGAAGTCAAACTGGTGGGAACTCACTGGATCCAGACATCGCCCCCGTCCGCTCCCGGCCAAACCCTGCCCTGCGCAGGTTCCCCCAGCCAGCAGCCAGGCACGGCGGAGGGTAGAGCAAAGACATAAATAAAAAGGTTAATATTTTCCACCCGTCTCTCCCAGCTGCCGTGCGGATTGCAGCTGTTTCTCCCCAGTCCCAGTCCCAGTCGGCCACAGTACTCGTTGGGTTGGTATTTAATTGCCTCTCCCTAACGACGCGTCGGGCAGGGTGTAATTTGCCGGGCGCTTGGTCAAACAATACAGATAAACCCGGTTTTGCACACAAAGGCAGCGGAGCGGGGAAACTCGGCCGGCTGGCTCCGCTCCGCTCCGGAGCTGGTGGCTCCAGACGTGGGCGGGATGTGAAGCGACGGCCGTCTCGGCCTGCGGGAGGAGGAAGGAAAATGGCAAATAAGAGGAGACACCCGCCCGGGCTGCGGGGAGCCGGGGTGAAGCCCTCGGTGCCTCCCAACATCACCAGGGCTGGACTGCTGTGTGTCAGCTCAGGGGCTGGCCACACGTTGTTACAGCTCAATGCACCCCTTTTCTTGGAATTTCTTTGCTTTTTCCTGAATTTCAGGCGTAAAGGGATTTTAAGATTTCTCTCTTTGCTGGTTTTTTTTTTTTTTAACCTTAGTGGTGCGAGCGCATGTATGGGACATGGCAAGTGTGCTCGTGCTTGGGAGATTTAATCTCCCATCTGGAGATTTAAAAACCCAACAGGTCTTTAATTCAGGAGGCAGAAGGGCTGCCATAACACCAGTGTGGGCCCTCAGTATTTCTTGGGGCCTTGGCTTTAGCAGAAGCAGGTAAAAAAGGAAGAAAAAAGGGAAAGCTTCATCCCACAGCCAACAACTTCTCACCCCAGCTCTGAAGCACTGTGATGCTCAGGGCATCGTTGCCCTCCCCAGCTCCTCTCCCACCCCAGGGGAGAGAGATTTCACCCAGATGCTGTAAGTAAATGAGGAGAGAGTTAAAAATTAGCCTGCTCTCATAACGTGAGTGCTGAAAAAGCAAAACACACCCTTCCTTGTCCTGGCCCAGGGCAAGGACCTGCGTTTATGACCATGCCTAATACAGCCATGTATTATAAAAATAGGTAGAAAGGGGCAATCTCCAATATTGATACAGAGAGATGGGCAGTTGCACAGATCCTGGGTGCGTTTGAGTGTTCCTTAAATATTTACACAAACTACACAGTCAGAGTCACTTCTAAAGGACTGCGAATTTCCAGCACACGGTGAGCTTCGACATGCTCAGAAATGAAAGGCCGCCATTAAAATTAATTGGGGAATCATCTGGTTTTGGACACTCTGGGTGTACCTTTCTGTTTGTCCAGCAGTGACTCCCGTGGGTCACCCGCTTCGTGCGTGGGTCTGCAGGAGCCCGGCTGCTCTGCCTCACCCTGCAGAGGGGACGTTTCCTTGGGATGGCACCGGGCTCCCGCATCCCACCCCCGGACTGCTCAGCATCCTCCTCCTCTCGCTAACGCGCCGCACGCACGTGGTAAGTTTGATGAAACCGAGTTGCACATTAACGTCCACACCTACAACCTGGGGTAATTTACGGGAGACTGTCAGATAACCCCGTCCTGGCGCCCGGCGTCCTGGCACCTGGTACCCGGAATGCTCCAGGCACAGGGGACGCCACCGACACCTTCTCGGACCCGAGCTGGGAGGGAACAAACAAACAGCCACCGAAAAAAAGGGGCCGTTTGTTTGAAGCTCTCTGGAACAGGAGGAAATCGAGGGTGCGTCAAAAGGGAACAGCACAAAGCCAGCAGGGAAACGGGGTTTATTTATAAACTTCTAGAGGACTCTGGCGAACAATGGGGTGGGCGTTTTTTATCCCACCCAGAAATGGAAAAGGAGTCCAGGTCCGTGTGCCGCCGCAGGAGCCCGACTGCTCGGCCTCACCCTGCAGAGGGAAGGCTTGTTTGGGACGGCACCGGGCTCCTGCATCCCATCCCTGGACCGCTCAGCATCCCCGGGGATGCGGGGGAGCCTCTGTTCTCTCCAGCCAAATCTGATGTCTCCTCCCACCCTGTGCACCACACGATGGTGTGCACCTCGTGGCATTCACACCAGCACCCACGTGGGTCAAATCAGAGGAAGAAGCTGAAAGGAAAAGGAAAGACTTCTGCATATATACTTTACTTTTATGCTTAAAGAGAAAAGAAATAGGAAAATCATCAAGACTATTTCCCCTTGTCTCTGCCATTCACACAAAGCTCATTTAAAATGAGGGGTTGGGACACTGGTATTTCTTAAAGGGTTGGTAAAAGGCTCAGCATCCCCCAGTGAGCAGCTGGTGCCACGGGCATCCTGGCCAGACCAGCGGGCATGAGGGAAACGAGCTGACACTGACATAGTAGCGTCTTTATCTTCACCTCGAGAAGGAATTCGGGGCATCTCTAGTACCATAAAGCAACCAGAGAGGCAGAAGTCAAGCCGAATGGAGTAAGTCAGCCCAAAACATCTGGTTATAAGAAAAATCACTCCAGTAACCAAATATTCTCCCATTACAAAAACCATGGCAGAGCAAAGTCTGTCTGACGTGCCTCTTCCAGGTCATCTGTGAAACTGGTCCCATTAAATAAATCCTGGAAGGATCAGCTGCTCCAGCTGAAGGTGAGTAGTCGCTTTTAGGTGACACACCAGCTGGGAGATCAATGCTGAAATGAATGTGATCACTTATTAGATGTAACCACTGTTAAATGAATATAAATAAACTAATTATTTATACAGCATATTCCTAATGCTGGTTGAATCACATCGACTCTTACCGACTTTAAAATAGAACTGAAGCCAGGCAAGGTAAATAATTTAATGCCTCTGTCAATAGAATTAGCATGTGTAATATGTATATACAAATATACATCATATATGTAATTATAGGTATTGGTGTTTGAGAGAGTTGTCTGGCCAGATGGAAAGAGTAAGTACCAACAACGTTTTGCTCCTACCTCCTAGAGCAGGCAGGATGTTTGAAGTCACTGGAATAAGATATCGGTAGTTGATATTTGGGGGAGTTACTGCCCCGTGTTCCCCTTCTGCTGAGTGGATTTGGCAGCCAACTTCTCCGTCTTGTCCATCCTCCTAAAGAAGAATTGGGGTTGGAAGTGTCCAACGTCCAGAGGCAAAGCACTGTGCATGAACCGCAGCTGCTGCAGCGCGTTCACACCTTCTTCTGTAGGTCATTTTTGGCATCCAGTGAAGATGTAACTTGGGAAGCGATGAGGTTTTGGTCCTCTGGAGCATCTCTGAGGCCCCAGCGTAGCGCCTACCAGGGAACACGTCTGCACCCCCTGCCCCGGTGACATGGTAAAGTCCAGGCTGTATCTGTCCTCCCCGCTCTGGTGCGCTCCTGCTTGGCCCACAGACCTTCTGCACAGGTCACTTGTGCTGCAGAGCCTGGAGACACTGTCAGGTAACCAAGAGAGAGAGGGTTACCCACCCCTGCTGCCTGCCCTTCTCCATCCAAACAGCTGGCCGGTGGCACACAAGGAGCTGCAAGGTAAACGTCCTCCATTTCACCACCCATCTGGGCTTCAGGCTGGAGGCTTTTAGTGTGGGAAAGGCAAAAATTAGTCCTTGTGCCCGGCCCTGCTGACGGGGAGATTCCATACAATTACTTGTGTGGCTGATACACGTGCATGTATTAAATGGATTTATTTTCCAGCTTTCCTTTTCTTTTGGACTTTGGTGTCCAAGGGAGTGATAGCACCTCAGCACGTGGAGCAGCACGTTGATGGCCTTTGACACGCAGGCGACAGCACAGCAGCAGGGCAAGTCCACCCCACTGCCTCAGGTTAGAGCAAGATTTCTTTAAAAAAAGTACTTTAAAAGCAGGCTACGTTCACTGGCACAGCTTGGAACTGAGTTTATACAACTTTAATGAAGTTTTGAAAGTTTGCAGAACTACTGTTATGACAGGGAAAAACATAGGCGGTGATGTCCCACCAGCTGCCCATCAGCACGGGGACTCGAAGTGTCCCCAAGCCTCAGCGCCATCACGCCAAGCACCAGCTTGCGAGACCCACAGGGACAGGTCCCTGCGCTGTCATTGACCCTCAGAGACCCTTAACACAAAGGCACTTTCATTAAGGGTCAATTAACTGCTCTCAGCACCCTGGGGACAGAAAACCAGCCACTGACAGCAACCTCCCCCTCCCCATCTCTACAGCAGCACAGAGGAGAGGGAAAGAGCTTGGCTGTCTGGATGTTCACTGGGAAAACTGTGAGGTCCTCAAGCGCAAGAGCTGGCCACCACCCTGCTGGGTTTTGGGGGCTGCAGCTCAGGGGTTATTTGGCTCTTGATGCATCCAACAAGAAACCTGTTCTTCTGCAGCTCTCCTGGTATCGGCAAGTGTGCTCAGCCCTTTGAGAAAAATCCAGCTCTGGATTCAAGCACCTCATTTTAGGCCATGTTTGAACTTCCCGTAGCTTTGGGAGGAGAGGGATGAGCCCCGTGCCTGGTGAGGAGGTCAGGGAGCAGCCAGCAGCTGACGTGCCCAAGGTCAGAACCAGCAGCAGCTGCCAGCCTCTGCTGGGAAGCAGAAATCTCCTGTCCCGTGTCTGGGACAACACCACTGCCCCAGAGCATTTCAGTTGTTCCTTGTGAAGTTTAACTACTCACCCTCCTGATATCCTGGAGCCCAAGTTTTGTTTCTGCAAATAACATTTGCAAATTAAAAATTTGCAAGAGCTACCGACACGTAGTCGTACTAAGTGATCGCTGTAAATGCAAAACAAAAGGCACCTGGACATTTTAACACTGAAACGGGCAGGACAGAGAGATGCAGGATCCTTCAGCACTGGTGGATACTGGATATCTCCTCCCAGAGCGATGGGGAGCCCTGGGAAGGGTCTCCAGCAGCCCCTGACTCCTCTGGCTGGTGGAGGAGAAGGGCCAGGCACCTCCAGCACAACTGGGATGAAATGTCTGAAATCAGTCGCTCCCTGCATCCCTCCAGCATCCACCTGGGAATGACATGAAACTCTTCCTGGAGAAGGAGAATTCTCCAGGGAGACAAGGACACAAAGCCAGGAGGGGATGTCCCTTTCCCCACTGAGTTCGAACTTCCCTTCCCCTTCCCCTCCGGGAGGTCGGCAAGACATCGCTCAGCGCTGACCACAGCCATTTCCACAGAGAAAGTGCAGGAGCAGGTTGGAGGCTCCTGAACAGTGAGGCCGAAGGCAGAGTCCGGGTGAATCCCGAGCTCAGCCCAGCTCTCTGCTCCGTGGTGTGAACGCCCGAGCTCCGGTGGGTTGGTGGGGGATCCGGCCCCCAGCACCATCCCTGGAGTGAGACACCGGGATTTGAATCACAGAAGCCCCCTCAGAAACTTCGGCACAACTCTTCATGATGAAAAAAAATGAAGCAGAGTCAGTCTGAAGAGACACTTGCAGGGGGGAAGCACTGTGCTGCTGGGCCCCTACAACTGTGGTGGGAGCTTTTCTGCCCACCCCAGCACAGCCAGTTTGGCCCCTAATTGTTTTTTTCCCCGCTTTGGCATGGCTGATGAGCAGCCGCTCTCACACAGCTGTAAAGGACAAGGCGTTTTTCACTTCACTTCTTTGGCCGGAGGAGGCAGGAAAGAAAATATTATTAAAAAATCAGACAGCAGAGAGCAGCCCAGCAGCATCGGGCCTGGGAGGGCCCTGTGGCCACTGGCCCGAGCAGCAGGATTTGGCCGGAGTTCCCATCGCTCCAAACAGCGGGGATGCTTAAAGCTGAGGATCTGCATGAAACAGATGCACCAATGTCACACCTAAACATCAGATCCCGGAGGGGAAAACACCTGCATCCGTCTCGTGAGCTCAAGCCTTTGATTTTCCCGTAGTTTGATCCAGTGCAAATGTTGACCAGGGATAGGAAGGAGAAACTGTACAGGCAAGGCAGGGCAAGGCAGACCAAAAAGGAAGTTCTGCTCAACACATGCTGCAAGTGCTTCCAGACGTTGTTTTTCCTTCACGTGCTTCACTTTATAGGCAGATCCCAAGTAAGAAACACAAAGACAACACTTTCCACTCTTTTTAAAGTCAAATGTGTCCTTTTCTCTCTTGGAGACAATTCAGAGCATCTGTCCGTTTGACCACCAAAAATAAGAGATATAATAGTATATAATGTAATATCTATATTGTGTATCTATAATGTATATTTTAAAATATATAATAACGTACCTACCTCCATCCTCTCTCCCTCCTTTCTCTGATTTTCCATGCACAACAGTTAACATCACAAAGAGCTAAAGTTGTTCCCTTCTTGAGTCTGACTGACACAGAAAAACAACTGTAGCAGCTCAGAAGGAAGGTCCAACTCGCCCAATGCCCTGTTTCCCACAAAGACGAAGGGAAGGCACTTGGAGAGAAGCATAAGACCAGGGTGAGCACGAGGTGATGCTTCCCGAGACATTACCCTCAGCCTGCAAAAACGTGCAGTTCAGAGACCGAGAGGCCAAGTGTGCCTTTGGGTGACTGTGTCTGCTGAAGAGTGAGCAGGTAGAAACAGGTTGGCCAGTGGCAAAGCCATTCCCTTTTAAAGAGTTATGAAAATTAAGTACAACCCTCCAAACTGGTGTGGTTGAACTTCCATAGCACCAGGTTTCTCTAATACTTTAAAATACATTTCTTCCCTGTAGACCTTCCTAGAGACACAGCTGCCATGACTTCTGGTTCTCAAAGGTTCACAGCCCTGAGGGGGAGAACAGGAAGGCTCTGCCCTGACCCCAGGACATCTGAAGCTCTGTCCCCCTGCACACCTTCCACCAGTGACTCCAGTCACTTCTGCCCCGCACACCCAGAACTGCTGAGAGCCCTCTGGTCTGTGGGTAGGGCTGCTGGAGAGAAAATATTGAACATAAGGATATTTTTTTTGCTCAGTAGAGTGAGTTTACAAGTGCAATAAAATAAATATAATTCAGCTAGTTGCAAAAGCAGGAGGGGATGGAGGGTGGTGGAGGAATCTTGCCTCCTGGACAAAGCCCACTCCATTGCTGGATTTTGAAATGAACCAATAAAGAAAATGAGTCCGACAGCCAGATGTCTGCTTTCATCTCGCTGCGCTGGAACTGGAATAAAGCCCACAAAATCTCCACCAAAAATACTTTCTTTGAAAGCTCTTTGTTAATGGCTTTCTGGCTGCAAGGAATGGAGGCAGCAAACCTGAAAGTCTGATGCCATCTAACGGCCGCTTGAATTGTCACCTTCCAAAGGCTGCCTTTAACTTTGAGACTCTCAACCACAATTTCAGAGCAAACTCCTGAATTTCCATTGCTCCCTGCAGACACAGAAAGAAGAAAAGCACAACCAGTTGTAAAGGGACTTTGAGAACGCACCCAAGGAAATATTTTCTCCCCTCACCACAGTGTATCTGCCCCGTGTAGCTCCTGCCACTGAGGAGCATGTTTAAAGGATTAAAGATCTACATGGGCTGCACAGACAGGACTGGAGGCATAAGGTGCCACCAGGTTTGCCCTCCAGTTCTCACCACCAGACTTTCTTCTGTTGATCAGACTTGAGGGAGACTTTCTGCTGGTCCAAGGAAAACTGCTTGGGGGTATTAGCAGATACTGCTGGCATCCATAAAATGTAAAGCTGAGGTAATCAAACCCTTCCAAAGCACAAGGCAGCAGAAGTTCCTCCACATTACACCCTGGAAACCTTTTCTCTTAGAAACCTAAATTGCTGCTGACATTGCAACTGAGATTAGAAGTTGTGGCAAGGGGCTGAGCAACCCTTCTATTAGGGATGTGCTTCCTACTCTTCCTCCAGGAGTCTGTGCAAGTTTGGTCAATCTCAGGTCTGTGAAAAAAGGAGTTTATACAGGAGTTTAGACAGATAAAAACATCAGAAGTGCCCATCTCCACCCAACGCCCTCCCGGCCTTTGAGCCGTGCACATGGCAATGCCCAGACAGTCTGACTGTGCTCCAGCTGCCTGCATGCACGTCACTGGGCAGCTTCTAATTAGTGCTTTGTAATGAGTCCTCCACCTCATTTAACACACTGTATATCTGAAAGAGCAAGTATCAACACATGCAACAACCCCGTGGGCCAGGGGGTACATTTCCTCGCCCATTGTAGGAAGGGAGAGGAGGAACATCAGTGCCCACGTCAGAAGTTTCCATCAGACCCACGTGCCTGGCTCAGACACAGTGGCCCTTTCTCCCTGTCCTTGGCTACTTAGCAGTGCATCGCATTTGAGAAGCTTCCCCAGACTGAAACAGCGAAAACTCAATAGCTCTGCAAACTAGACTTCCAGAAATTAGAAAATCCTCAACTACTGAGCACCAGAGAAATCAGTGTACAACACCTCAAACAGCAAGGTAGGAAAATACTGGTGAAAGTGGCCTTTTGCAGTCTTCACCTTGACATTATCCTGTCTCCTTGCAGCATCTAGAGCCTGATCTAAAGCACACCTCATTTTACCATTTTTGCAAATCAAGCAGAATCTGGTTTGCTATGTAACACTGGTCTTCAAACAGGTGAGAATTTGTAAAAGTCATCAGCAGGTGATCACCTGGATGACGGTACAGATTTTAGTACGGCCATACAGAGACAGAAGGGGGGTAGAAAGATGGACAACTTTATAAACCCCTTGTTTTCCTTTTATGAGGTTCCAAGGTGGCAGCTTGCACGTAGTTCCTCACAGCACACACTGCTGCTTCTCTGTATTGCTCGTTTGGGTTAAGGATCCTAATGGCAATAATTATTTCCTATGCTGTCAGTGATCCCTTTTGAAGCCTGTCTTTCCAAGGGCTCCCACTTCCCAAGACTGAGGCCTTAACTAACGCCTGCCACGAACGTCATCTTCATTCTCACGCTTTGGCTTGCGGCATCTCAGATCCTTCTTGTAACACTGTGAAAGAATGATATCTGAGTGACAATAAAGGGTCTGCTGCGGCTCGTAGACTCTTGGGAATAAAGAGAGCTCGAAGAGGAAAACTCTCGATGCACTCAGCCTTACAGCGTAAGCTCCTCCGTGCTGATACAGGGTCTGCTTTCGTGTCAGTGCAGCTCTGAGAGACTGTGGATGCTCCTGGAGACAAATGATAGTAAGAACATTGCTTGAATCTTGGTTAAGGTTGATTTAAAATGCTGAACCAAAACTATCCTCCCACACGGGGACTGAGTTCATGAAACTGTCACCAGACACGGGGAGGGCAGGATTCTGTCTTTCTTGTAAACAGAAACAAAAGGCTGATTTGTGGAAAGACAATGAAAACAAACATTTGTCCAAGTCTTTAAAGACATTTCCCAGAGCCGATATAGCTATAAAAACACAAGACTGCAACTTCTGCAGCCTCAGAGACTCTGAGGTATCCCATATGCTGGCAGGGCATGACACAGATGTCTTCAAATAATATTGCATTAAAGGCCCTCTCTACAAAACCCCTTTGTTTTCATTAATAAAATAAAAAAAAAAATAGTTATTTCCCCAAGCTATTTCCCCGCTCTGAACTTACACAGCACTTAAACCACCACTCTGCACCACTCCCCGTGTGCAGAAAGCTCCCAGCAAAACTCAACCAGGGTTCCAAACAACTGCCTGACAACGCGGCGTATCTTACCACGGGCCTGTCCTCTTTCATCTCCAGGATCTGCCACAGAGAAAACAACTGTTCTCTAATAGGATCAGACAATTTTCCTGCACTGCTTTTGGAACAAGCACAAGCAAGAAGTCACCTTCAGAATAAACTCTTGAGAAGTAACGTGCATAATCAAGACATTGTTTCTACAAGCCTTCTACGATCATAGAATCAAACCATGGTTAGAGTTGGAAGGGACCTTAAAGATCATCAAGTTCCAGCCCCCCTGCCCTGGGCAGGGACACCTCCCACCAGACCAGGTTGCTCAAAGCCCCATCCAGCCTGGCCT
>JAOQGH010000002.1:27785637-27884616 GCA_025769975.1 Gallinago jamesoni | reverse complement strand
CAGCCTGGCCTTGAACCCCTCCAGGGATGGGGCAGCCACAGCTTCTCTGGGCAACCTGTTCCAGTGTCTCACCACACCCACAGTAAAGAATTTCTTTCTGGTATCTAATCTGAATCTACCTTCTCTCAGTTTAAAACCATTACCCCTCTTCCTATCACTACACTCCCTGACAAAGAGTCCCTCCCCATCTCTCCTGTAGACCCCTTCAGGTGCTGGAAGGCTGTTATAAAGTCTCCCTGGAGCCTTCTCATCTCCAGGATGAACAATCCCAACTCTCTCAGTTGAGCCACTGCACAAACAAAAGGCTGCTATACAAAATCCATCTATTTAAAATACTGTTTATTTGTGATTTAACATTAATTAGCATTACATCTATGAGCAATTTCAGATAACATTTATATATTTTCCACAGGACACAAGAGTTGGCTGGCTCATTCTTTATGCCAAAGCAAGTAAATAGAGGCATTAGCAAAAGGTGCAAATAGTTCACGGTTGCATTTTAAAAAATATTTATGCACATTGCATTCATTTAGATATATTTTTTAAAAAGTTATGAAAAGCGTAGTTCACAGGTTACTGTTTCTACATATGTTGTAATACAACACAAATAATGTAGAACATAAAAAACAAAGTAAGCAACTGAAAGTTTCCACTATGATTAAAAACACTGATTCCAGTATTTAGTGATAGCTAGAAAATTGTTTCCAGGATCCATTCCAACATTGCATTATCACACTGAACACGGTCAAAGCTAACCAGCCCCCGAACATGCTATAATCAACATTTTTGCATGCCAAACCACTCTCCAGCCATATTTAACAATTATATATGGTATAATATTTCAACCGGCAATTTGGGAATCACATGGATCTTTAAAATGAACGTTCTATTGCGATGACTGATTTACAGACAATTTGACACAGCGAAGAAAACCCTATGTTAATTTCTATGTTTAGTTTGTATTTACAATACAGTAAAAGTACTAAAATGACAATATCAGTAAAAATGAGTAAGTGGCAGTACCACCCCTACCCATGGCACTAGGCTCTGATTTGCTCTGGGTTCATCCAAAGGACAACACAGATTCATGAGACCCTTTTACAATTCAAATCAAAGTGAAGAAAAAACCCAAAGTGTTGCACTCTGTATGAATCCATACAAATTACTTAAAACGTCTAATATGGAAATGTCACTTTGCTGATTTAATAAAAATATCCCACAATCCATATCATATATTTAAAAAAAATAATCACCAGACTTTTACTTTCTTTGTCTCCTCCTATTTTCTTACTATTTCACTTTCCCTTTTAACAGTTTTGTTTCCTTCATTTGGTTATGTTAAGAGATTATTTTTCTTCATTCATTAGCAATACCATGAGAGAAAAAAACAACCCACAAGTAATTTTTAAACACGAATCCAGTTCAATTTTATATGCTTTTATCTTTTGATTTCTAAGCCCCTGGATTCCTGAATTATATTTAAGTATACTCTAAACCAAGCATTCTTAAATACACTCTACTATTCAATGCTTGGTTCACATGCTTATAATACCTTTATACTGAATGGTATACAAACATTTGAACATATAAAATCTTCTTTTTGTTTTGCCAGTTAAACTAAATTATCAATGTTAAGTGTATAAAATCCCCTTTCTTGAAAAATAAGGGTTTACCCCCCTCCCCCAACTGATAGAATAAAAAAGAAGTCTTCAAAAATTATATTTCACTAAAATGAAATATTTGGCAAAAAAGTTATCGAAGAATGGAATTCTTTAGACATTTTGTATAATTCCAAATAAACTTTCTCTTACACAGTTTCCCCCCTAATATTATGTGCCAGTGTATAATATTTCTATATGATCTAATCTTAAAAAAGATTTAAAGGTGTGCTGTTAATATGCACCCACTCAAACAGGGGTACAGAAACATAAAATATATGGTCAAAATCACAATACAAAAATGTATGATCCGGTTACCAAATGAGACAGCAGTTTTAAAAAGTCGTGTGATCACTCATCAGTAACTTTTAATAAAGACTTTAACTGTACTGAAAAGTTTAAGGTCTGCAAAATACTCCAAGCAGAACTCGCTGCTGCAGACTGTGGTGGTATTCGATCTTGCTATGACGGTAATCGAGCACCTGCCAGTGTAGTTCTACAGGAAACTAATGACTGTTTCCAACCCTCATAGCAATTTTGGACACAGTTAAGTGAGAGATGAATTAACTTTCAATTAACATGAAAGGCCTTTTGTTTGGTTGTTTGTTGTTGGTTTTTTGTGTGTTTGTTTTGTGTTTTTTTTTAAAGCAAAACCTCTTCCAGTTCCTTTTTGTTTAGGTTAAGAGTCCAGTTACTGCACACCCCTAACACTACGCTGTTAATGGTCAACTTAAACATTTCAAATGTGCAATGTCTCCTCGCATCACAACTGCACTTACGCTTCTACTTTCTCCTTCTTTTTACTCTTTTTCAGGAAAGATGGGGTGCGGAATTTCTTCTTCTTCTTTGACGGGGATTTGGAAGGTGACCCTTCAGGGGACAGGGCCTCTTCTATCTTTTCAGAGCTTTTAATCGTAATCTCTACGCTCTCCACAGTACTAGTGGTTAACTGGCTGACCCTCTTGGTGAGATCTTCCTCCACGTCATGAGCATCTTCCTTGCCATTCACCACCACAACCGGCAACTCCACAGATATGAGGTTAGCGTTCTGGGTATAGAAATCTTCATGATTTTCTGAAAGAACAGACAATTTTGCAATTACTTATGTATACTATCATGTAAAAAGACCCATATTGAAACAAAGTCTGTGAGACTGGACTGCGATCCAAAGAATGAAACCCAAAGTGATTACATGTGTCTTTCCCCCCCCCCTTTATTTACGCTCTTCTTGTAAGCAAAAAATTCTGTGAAAATGTCATTAAAAGGAGAATGGGCTGAAAAAGCTAACCTTATCTCTGCCAGGTATATATACAGCTCAAGCTGTATACAGTCTATACAAATACAGTCTACACAGCTTATATGTATACAGTCTCAAGCACACTCAGAATTATGCTTTACTACTGATTTATGAAAGCACAGCCATTCCATACGGAAATCTTTGGAAAAGTAGCCTTTCAAAATGCCTTCTTAGACTCTGCTGGAAAAGTCTTAGGCAAAAAAACTAATCTTAACACTTTCAGTAAAATAAAAATATAATATCTATTTCCTCCACCTTATTAATATCTAAGTTTCAGTAAGGCCTGTGTTGTTTTCTGCTTGTGAGAATTGGGAGAAGCAGTTTTCTGGACAGAGTCCCACCCAGACTTGGTAAAAGAGTGCCCTTTTTGGCTCAGTTGACTTCACACAATTATAAGAATGCAGCAGCAGAGCAGATGGATCGGGTTTTCAGGGCCATTGTCATTGTACAGAAATTGCATGGAATACCTTCTAATTTTTCTGGGACATTTTGCGGGGATTGAGTTTGTGATTGAATTTGTGACACAGATGAACCGTCATCTGAGAACAATTCCTGTTCAGCATCTGCAGGACAAGACTGGAATTAGTAGCCAAGCAAAAGTCAAAATCAAGCAAGAATGTCAGTGCTGTAAGATTTACAGCTCTGTTAGCACTGCATTGCTCATGCTGACACCACCAAGAAGTTACAAAACACAGTTTAAACTCTACAGAATTATGTATTTACAGGTTTTATCTGCTAACAATCACTATATATTAGTTCTTTAACAGAAAACATTAAGAAGGGTAGCAGAGTTGCATTCCAAGTAGCATGCCCCATGGGTTTATCTAGCCATAAGTCACACACTTTACTGTCACAGTAAGCTATCAAGCTCTGTACGTGGCACATAGAAAAATTGTTTTATTACACAATATTAGTGAAGAAGAAGGCATAGTAAGTGTTATTGTTAAAATAAAAAACATTTACTCTGCATTAGTAATTCCCTATGGAATAGTAGAATTGGAAGAAGATGTAAAAAGTGAAAGTAGATGAGTTTTGCACACTGGGAGAACAGAAGAAAAATTCAAAGAAGCCAAGACCAAACATCTCAGTAAACTATTGCTCAGCTGGGCACAGACCTGAGCGCGTTTGATATCAACTTTGAGGACAACTAAGATAATCTTCATGGGCTTTTCCAACCTAAGTTATTTTACGGTTCTGACAAAAATCAGTCACTATGTTAAAAGTGTGCTTTTGTCAACCTCGTTTCTTTACAAAACTTCTCATTGCTTTAATAATAAGACAAACCAAAGTGAAAAAGCCCAAAATATTTAACAAAAAATACTACTGTCTCAAGAAAGAATTAGTTCTAAAGTAGTTGCCAACAGTATATGCTAATAATTAACGTGCATACATTTGTTACAGTAGATATTTTCAAACTAATAATGAATTCATTATTGAAGTATAATGAACATTCAAAAACACACCACTGACCTTCCAACCCTTGCTGCTTGCGCTCAATTGTTTTCTTGTACTCTTCCAGTTCCTTTTCTGTGAGATGGCTGAAGGGGTTGGGTGGTGCTGGAGGTGCGTGCTCATCGTCTTCAAACTGCATTGGCTGGCAAAGAGAAACCCACAATATTTAACAGTTAAAAACAAAACAAAAAAAAGAAGCAGGCAAGCAAGATATACATGTTTAATGTTTCTCTTTGGCCCAAAGTTTAGTGACATCAGATTGGCAGGGAATACAGAAGAAAAAGACAGATGCATCCAGATGAAAATGACCCCATTGAATAGGCGTTCACATAGTAATGAACAGACAGAGGTCCTACTCCATTAATACTAATGGCAGGGAAACTTGCCATGCGTATCTCCATTTGAAACTAACATTTTACACCTCTGAAATGAAACATGAATAAAACCTATTACACATTCCAAAATCTGGAATTAAAACAATCAGTTCTGACAAAGCATTTAGGAAGAAAATGACCCAAACTGGTGTTTGAAAGACAAATAATCCAAAGGTTTGTAAATCAATTAATTGTGTCCTACTCACTGGACTTGGCTTTTTATCCACAACAATCCCAGCGAGCAGCTGAGACTGTGGTCCTGCTGTCTTTAGGTCATATCGGTTTTGCTCCCTTATCTATATAGAGAAAATAAACCAGGTTAGAAACAGATATTCTCTTTAACAAATTCTAAGCCCATCAGCTTTGCAAAGCCAGTAATGCAGGCGGCAGCGAATGCTTGGAGAATCAAGCTTATGCTACTGCACCTAAAACTGACTAAAAAGAACTCTCCTTCCAGCCCTGAATACACTGCATTTGTTGTTTAGCCCTTGGAGTACTCCCGAATACCCACCCTAGTCCCAGCTCCCGCACTTCACACAAGCCACTCTTTACAAATAAGCTTCAAGGAATAATATGTGTCTCAACCTGTCCTCTCCATCCCCTCAAAATATGTGTGAACACAAAGGTTGGTAAAGTTTTTCCTTCTGCAAATACCTCATTATTTTCCCCAAGCCAGCAGCCCGAGCTTCACATTGTCAGGACTTAAGAGACTGACACATCAGATAGAAATACAAATACAAATCGGATTAAAAAAAAATTCTACATAAACTATCTGCCAAGACAGTGACATGCATGAATTTAAAAATCATTGTCTGGGACTTGTATTATTAATCTCTAGATGATTAGAGAGTGCCTTTCCAGTTCTAAGGAAGGGAGTTGCTCCTTTTGACTCCAGTTCAGTCCCCATGGATACTGATATGGTGCTTTCCAAGAAAGAAAGAAAGAAAACAAAGTGATCAAATGGAAAGTGTCTTGAATATCTGTTAATATAATTATGCCTAGGGTGGAGTATTTTGTCAGTCTGACAGACAGGATCTTATGTGCTGGAAGGGAAAAGCAGTGAGATATTCACATTTACAGAGAAGTCCAACAATAACCTCCCATTTTCTTTTTTTTTTTTTTCCTGCCATTAGGAAGTGGACTGGACCAAAGAAACTCAAGTTTAGTAACTGCTATGAGAATTATTAGAGAACAGGGTAAGATTACAGCCCGAGATTGAATCACGCTGTAGATGACACACAGCAATTCGGTTCATGTTGACACCTCATTATCCACTAAATATAATGCTAAATAGCAGGGACTACCATTTCCAATCTATCATTTCCAGAGTTAATACTCATCCCTCATCAAATTATTGCATTCAATGTTTTTTTTATCTATCTATCTATCTTATATGTATTTACAGACTTCATGGATGTCATAAATTTAAATACATGGGGGGTTTTGTGCCAAAAATCACATACGTTTCAGGGAACTCCTTAGTAAAATCTGAACATTAGAAAATGTAATTTTACTGCTGTGTTAAATAATTACTTGAACATAGAATTTTATTTGGAAATGTTACAATTTTCATTTCATTACACTTCTTTTACCTTATTTCTCTTTTCCAACACTTCGCTAGGGTTTGTGTTTAGAGGAACAAATTGGTTTGGATCTTCGATTTTGATTGGTGTTCCTCCACTGGTCTTGGAGGAGTCATCAGCTTTCATCCACTTGAAGGAAAAAAAAAAAAGAAGAGAGGCTAAAACCCCCAGCCTGATGGGGAAAAACAGTTCTCAGAGTTGTCTTACTGTTAAAGAGCAGATATAAACAATAGCCTTTCTGACTTTATTTTCAATTCCACATGACATGCACAAAATAATCCCAGCTCCTTACAAGTTTGTATGTTTTCCCAAGAGGACTTAAGTTGCCTTGAACATGTATCATCAAGATTACTTTTTGTAAACACTGAAATGCATTCCTGAAAAATTAACTGTGAAGTCATGTTTAGAAAGGACCAAACCTCCTAGTAAGCATATAGATCTACCAGCTCCAGAGCTTTTGTTCATGCCATCAGCTTCCACCTCTGCTAACCATACATTTTGTCTGGAGTTTTTTTCCTTTGTAAGTAAAGTTTTACATCAGTTCCTGAAGGTGTTCCTCCCAAATTTTAGAAACTCGATAGCCTGCCAGTAGGAGGAGCTGATGCATTTACAAGTTGTACTGTGCAACTGGGAGTAGCCCCATAGCCAATACCACATTTCCTAGTCTTGGAAAAGTCACCTCTCTCCAGGCTGGAAACACAGTGGAGCATCTTAGAGAGACGATGGAGGAGGAAAAATCTTGATCATCATTCAAAAGTAGTAGAATTAACAGACTCTTCGAAATCCTTTTTTTTTTTTTTTTTTTTTTTTAGCAGGTTCACGAACAGGGACAGTTAGAGTCTTATTAGAGCTTGTGTCTCCCTTGTGCAGAGAATAATCCACAGGTTATTTTAAACCTTCCTATATTTGGTGGATAATTAACAGCATTAAAATATATGGTAGAAAAACTGTTTTCTACCAGGAATTAGAAGAGCTAGTAACAACAAGGAAATCATTGTTGCTAAATTTTATCACCAACTGTTACTCTTCTAAACAGTGATCCCCTCTCTGCCCCAAACAGAGGGGACCCTTAGTGCTAATGTCATTAAGTCTCCCTAAAACCTGTTTTTATTTGCTTGATAAAATTATTTGCTAATCCTGTTAAAGATTTCCTGTGCACAATTTACTTTTTCTCAAGTGTTAAAACCAAGCAACTGCTTAGAGTATCTACCTACCGTGATCTTAGTCCTGGGACTGGTTTCCCCATTCCAGGACTCCTCAGGCACGTTGACTTTCAAGTATGTGTTTGGAGAGTTCAGCCACCTTGTCTTTTCCCTCTGTTGCCTCTGTGCCAGGAATTTCAGGGGAGAAAGTGGGACTGCATCATCTTCAAACGAAAAGGCAGTCACAGTGGCTGGGATCTCAACGTCGCTTTTATGTCTGGGTTTTTCCCTGACTAACGGTTGCCTATAGGCATAGCCAGTTCTGTATCCCTATGGAGCAGGAAAAATAACAGAAAAATTGTTTCAAAAAAAGTAAAAGAAAAAAAAAAAATCAGAGAAAGGTATTAAAAGAGAGTCATGGAAGTTTTGTGCTGCTTTACATGCATTGAACAGGTCCACTGAGCTCCAGAGAGAATGAGCCAGTCGTATCATTCATACTACTAATATCCAGGAGCCCCATTTAAAACGCCCTGCGCAGTAGCAATTGAACAGGACCCCACTCGCACTTCATCTTCCTCCCATATTCGTGAATGTCTGGCCAAATGACCTGCTCGGGCTGTGACCCAGGTAACACTCTGGAGGACATTTATCTGACTTGCCCAACAGCACATCCTAGTTCATGACACACTCCCCTTCCCACTCTATTTGTATTAAAGGCTGTTCCAGAATTCATACTTCAGTGAAACAGACATTTCAAACAAATAGCTTATTATCATCTTTCTCAATAGTAGAGTTGTTGATAAAATGGAGGTAATCTACGTCTATTTACTGGAGTGTGATTAAACTTTATTATTACTATGAGACCACTATAAAGAGCAAATGTTTGTGAGATGGGTAGAACAAAATTTAAGGTCAAAATGTTATAAATTCTTATCAAGACAGACTATTACTGTCAGACATACTGACATAATAAAAAGTAAACCAAGCAGAAGATGTTTCATATACAATAGAAGTTACTCAATTTTCAAACTCACAAAGAAACAGGGGAAAAAAAAAAAAAATCATTTGCTTTACAGAAGCTAATCCTATGCTCAGAAGTTGAGCAGTTGGGACAGTGCCATCGAAGTGCTCTCACCAGGTTGTCCAGCATCCGCATGAGTGCTTCAAATTCCTGCTCCCCAACTTTCCATTTCTGTTGCGAAGCCATATTAACCCCACCTCCTCCCGTCGCTGCCACGGCGTGTGTGGAAGGCTTGAACTTCTGCAGATCCAGTAGTAGGAGATTGTCTATCCCACCTGCTCCAGCTAATGCATGAACCTAGAGACATCAATGAGTGCACTTAATTTGTGGAAAACCTTTTGGATTCTTTTCTTTTCTGAATTCACAGGAGAAACATGCTTAAACACATGCTGCAGTTATTTCTTATGTTAATTTTCTTCTGTGCTAAAATGTATTAAAATATATAGCAAGCGATTCTTATAGAAAGGATGATAGTATCTGCTAATAATTGCACTTTCAAAGGGATAGAGTCAAACATCAGCTTTTAAGAGTACCTTAAAAAGATCCTTCTGCAACACTAGACAAAATATTTTTCATTTTTATACATGTTTCAAAATGAATGAGTGATTGAACTCAAAATGAATGGCAGGTAAGGGAGGAGAGGAAAGGAGCGGAAGACTGTCACTTGCACCTCCAAACACCTGCATGGGAGGACAGGGTCACTGGGTACTAGTAAGAGCAAAGGGATGCAGTTTCTGGGGACAAGCTTAGGAGTTATGGAAAGTGAGGACACTTTCAGTGGCCTCTCCCCTCAGGCTATATATAGGTAATACCTAGATAACTAACTAGGCAGCTAAAGTTAGACAAAATGGAAACATTTTGGGACTCATTATTTTTAAATATGCTACCCTCTACCACTGCTCCAAAGACCTTTCGTTTATTTGGTTTTACAGATTTTTGTGATCACAGAGAAGCTTCTTTCCTTGCCACAACGTTCAGCTTTGATACTTGAGCTGGATGTTGAGAGATCTGACGTCACAGTTCCACATGTAGCAAGCACCACTGAATCCACCATCTGACAGATGTCCTGCCTGAAGCTCGCTCTTCACAGCATGGAACAAAACCTGTACCCTTCAGAGTGTAACACCACTGGTGCTCACTCTAGGAAGGATGATACAGTGTTTGTGCTGTCCCTTCTATGTTGTCCCGATTACTCCAGTTTCCCTGCCTTTGATCTGGCATATTATTACTGGATTCCACCACCCCAAATATTTTGTAATATGAGAGACCTTCCCATCTGGGACACAGCCTATAACTCAGCGGCATAAGCGTTTGAAACTAAATACAGATAAATGCTCTCTCACCTGTGTTTCACAGGCCAGTTGCACATTGAAAATATAGTGGAATGCTTCTTCCAGTGTCTCCCCTAGTGCTACCACACCATGGTTTCTCAAGACTAATACCTAGTAAATGAAGACACTAATGTTAAATGGTAGAAACTGGCACAGTGCATGAAAATTGTTTATGAAGAACATGAGTAAGGCTGAATACCTTGCAACTGGGTCCAAGAACTTTCTGAAGCTGAATTCTCTCTTCCTGTTCATCAAGAGATCCCTGGTAATTGTAATAAGCAACATCTCCCAGGATCAGAGCCTCTTGTGATATGGGAAGGATGCCACATTTCATAGACGAAACCTGTTTCGAGAAAATGAAGTACCAGTAATTAGGAAAGAATTAAATTCTTACAAACCCACATCTCAACCATCCAGGCCTTAGCAAGCTGTACATTGTGTCTTTGGTAGAAGAGAGACAAACTCTCCTGAATGAAAGCTGAGAAACAACACCTTTTTTTTTTTCCTAGAGCTGCTGCCACCTAACCTAGGCACACTATCCCAATTATCCGAACTAAGTTGGTTTTTGTGAATTTTATCCATGTTTAATTCTCAGCATAAGGAAAAACCATTAAGTGGGCTTATTTCCAACATTTGTAACTTCAGATATCTAGTATAAAAGCCATTCCTTTGTTTTATCTGTAGTCAAGCAATGCACCTATATGCATTTATATGCAAAATAATATGATTTTATCTATTTAACTTAAACCTACTCTTTCAAGTCTCCTTATATTTTTATAATTGTTATACAGACTGTTTTTAACTTCTATGCTATGACTTTTTAATAGTGAGGTAAATCCAGACCGAACACTTAACTACTAATTAAGCCACTTAAAAATGGAGCTGCATAATGCAAATGCTGGTGTACACAGCACATGACGTGGCCCAATATGCTATAAATGAAGCCTGTGTTAACTATATACTTTATAGCCTGAGCCTCAACCTGAGCACAACTGTATCTGAGCATCAATTTATTTCACTGAGGTGGCCCAGCCTTCCTACTCTGCTTATTTGATAACCTCACACCTTTTTTTAAGAGTCGATGTTAAAAATAAAAATAAAACTGCTGCGTGCAGGGATTCAGATTGAGAAGGGTAAACTAAGTTCATAATGTAAACTTTTTTTTTCCTCTTTATGATAGAAGGAGGGAGACTTACAGCTGCTGTTGCAGGGGTGTGTATGTGTATGACACATCTGACGTCGGGGCGCGTGGAGTAGATGGCCACATGTGGACTGAATCCTGCATTGTCAATACTTAGAGTTGTACTTCCCTGGTCAACTACATCTCCTAGAATGTTTACCTTAACCTGGAAAAGTCAAGCAAAGGAACAATATTCAAAAAGTTTGCAACAACTGCCATTATCTATAAACTACCCTCCCTTGGTACCAAATTTCCCCATATGTTTAGGGCTCAGGGTATGAAAAAAAAGTAGAAGAGCAGCCATGAATCTGTATGTCAATAAACCATCCTGCTGTCCAAGCCCTTGAGAGCTGTTGGAAGTTCAGCCATGGAAAAAGACCCTGATACAATATATATTCCTCTTTGGTCTAACTGAACTCTCCTTGTTTCTGACTTACAAAAATATTTTTGTTACCATTTCCTACATTCTAAATATGAAAAAAATTCAGTCTCTGAGAAATTTCCAATAAGAAATTAAATGCATCGGCATTTTTAAATTTCATGGGAACATTAAAACAATAATTGCAGGATTAACAAAAGACAACAGCAGGGTCATATCAGGTCTTGTTCTCATGTCTGTATTTTGGTTCTCTGTGTGCTGGTGTAATGTGATCAGTCTCAATCTGCTACCCCTTCCAACTGGATGTAATTTCTTTACAGATACGTACTGACATGAAGAACATATGGCAGGTTCTGCATCAAAAATTCTGTGATTTAGCAGCTACCGTTGCCTAAATGCCAACCTGTAACTTCATCCAGCCCTTTTGTTAGGCCTGGGGAAGATTATTCAACTGGATTTCCCCACTTGTAAAGATAAGAGCTGACTCTACTAACACGACTCCTACAGAGTCATTTCATATGTATTACCATATTGTCAGGTTATAAAAGGTTGCTGTTACACTGCGGGTATTTGATGAGCTCCAGCAGACAGGAAAACAAAACTTTGCTGCTCTACATTGATGCTGAAGACAAAGCACCAGAAAGCAAAACTAAACCCAAAAAGAAATGCCGAGGACAAAGGATGCTAGTATCTAAATAGTTGATCAGCTTTTCATCTGGTGGGTAAACATTAAAAAACAAATAACAGTATGATTATAGTTCAGAAGTCCATTTTAGCAGCCATAAAAGTCTTTAAGAAAACAGGTTGAGCCTTGCTGATTATTACAGCAGGTGAATCACCTACCAAATTAGAAGCTGAAGCTTCAGAAAAGGACAGACCTCTTGGAATGATTAGAATATGGTCATGTTCTTTGCTTACTCTTACCTGCAAAGGAGGAAGAAAATGGATTACTGATCTGTTTCAGAATTTATATTATTCAGGGGGAAAATTAACTTGAACTAATAGGTAAGATCCCAAATAAAAAAAAATAATTCTCTAAAATACTTACTGTGATATAGGCATTTGGCAAATGTGCCCACCCAAACAAGTCAGCCAATCTATATAAACTGGCTAACTTGCAACGGGTAAGTTTTTCTCCCTTAACAAAGGAGGAGGTATCTATCCCAGGTAGATCATTGATGGGTGTAATCATTCCATGGCCTGAAAAACAGATTAAAAAATTACGATGGCCAGTCGGACAATTAAATAACTTCTAGCTATGCTGGGATCTTCCAGAAGCAGTGAATTTAAATTGTCAGCAGAGCAATAATAGCAATTATTAGGCTGGAACTGCACTGTTAGGATTTCCAAGCAGTTTCTTTACTGAAACCATTGTTTAAGGCAGTGGAAGCCATACCCCAAATTTAAGTCTTCATTTCTCTCAAACACGAGAGAGGTGAAATACAGGTTTCCTTTGATGTACCACTCCAATTTTGAGCTCTCTCCTAATTCAAGATCCTATATAGGATCAGAACTGCACTTTAAAACATTTACCCCTAATGAACTATCTTTACATATTTGAAGATTATAGGAGAACACTTTCCTGCCAGACTTCCAACACCAGTAGAACATCTGAAGTCTCAATCTGAGCACTTTAATGTAGTCCTAATGAAGAAATTAGGATTAGTGCCAGAGTTCTCACACTGCTGGACTGAAGAGATCACCTCCTAACAGTGAAGGTACAAAGATCAATTTATCTCTTTGAATTGTGACTACACAAACATACACTTCTCCCCTCCCTGAATGCCTGATATCCCTTTGAGAGCTACAGCCTTTGCTTACAGGGAAAGTTAAGACCAGAAGAGGTAAAAGTCATTTTGGTTTTCAACAAAAAGAGTATGCACTTTGAGATTAGTTGTCCTGTCACAGTCCCTGGGAAAACTCAATAGAGACAACAGTTGGACCCCCTGTCTCCCTGCCCAGCCAGAGACATAAGATTATTTGGGCTCTCCGTTGTTGTCTTCTTCCACTTGTTTTGTTAAATGGGCTCTGAAGAGCCATTTTGGTACCGATTCTCAAAAGATGCTGAATGCCAACAGCTGCCACTGTACTTCAGGCTTGTAAGCTCCCATATGATGTCCACCCACATAACTTAAATTGACTTTAACGTTTCAGTGCTTTACGGCTTGGAAAGAAAAACTTGGGTGCTAACTGAAAGATCCTAGTGACATCTTTATAATTAGAGTGCATACTACAAGCTGTTTTTAACTGTGGGAGCTGTATGTCTAACAATTCAGTTTGCTAGGCTGTCGTCCCCTCTTTTTAAAAAATATTAATTTATTTGCAAGAGCAGAAAAATCTAAATCTGTTATGTATCTGTTATGTATGTACATCTGTTATGTAAAATCTAAATTGTTATGTATTTCACATCTCAATTTAAGCCCATGTTAAAAAGCTAATAGGGTGCAGCATTTTGTTCCCCAACTTTTATTAGAAAATTCTAGAGTAAGTGAATGTGAAACTCCAACACATTTTGGATACTCCAAACATTTGGACACTCCAAACAACTCCAAACATTTTGGATATCATTATATAAATCAAAGAGTTTGAGAGAAAGAAGCCTAAAAAGGAAAGTTAAGGACACCATCTGTACTACTTTACAGCTGAAGCAAGCTCTGACAGAACTATTCAAAGAGGAGATCCCAGCATTCCTAAGCCCTGATGATAACAAAAAAAGAAAGGGAAAAAAATGCAATTATATGCATAATTCACTTACTGAGTGAAGATGAGGAAAAACCTGCAAAAGAGCTTGCAGTAATGTATTCAGCAATCTGCTGTAATGCTAGCAGTCCAGAGGGGTTATTGCCCTTCTTCATCTGTTCTTGAATAAGGCATTCCAGATCTTCTCTAAAAGCCTGCAGAAACATTTGAGAATCATCAAGGAAACCTGGCTTTGATAGAAATAAGATTATTATAGGTGGGGCTGGTAGCTTTCCCTCTTACTAATGTTACATGACACTTCCCCTTAGACCTTGTTTTTAGCTGCTTATAACTTTGCCAAACTTTAACCAAACTTTGCACGGTAAGTATTGGCAATTTGGGGGGCAGAAGGAAGGAGTCTGGTCACAGACCAAAATATTTATATTTTCCTATCTATTTCACAGAACAAAATAAGATAAAATGTATTTTTGGAAATGCTAACAAAAAAATCACTATTATCAATAATTAAAGAGTTCTTTGTGTTTTGGAAGAAGTACTTGAAATTTGATCAGGATGTGCTGCTTTTAGTGCTGGATATTTTTTAATTTTGTAACTGCTCTGAAAATCCATCCAAATTTGATAAAGTTATAAACAACTGGAAAACTGGAGCTCATCCGTTCCCAACTAGTACTACAGACATATAAACACTGGACGCCACGATGTCACCTCCTCTCTCTTTCTTTCCTTTTCTGAAAGGGAAAAAAGCCTTCCCTTTTCTCCTGTATAAAATGTCTGCAACCCCAAGAGATAAACGCTTGCAGAAAATATAATGAAATAGGTTTTCACAGTATCAAATTTAATATACTACACACTGTGGACAAAACTTGTTCCTTCTAGATGACAGACAGATTAACCACTACCCACAAGAAATGCCTGTGCAGGACTACTTCAATCTTGACATTTCTAGACTAAGTAAATTCTATTCCTTCAAACTTCCCTTATAGGTTAAATTTTCTAAGCCTCTCATTTCTTGGCATCATCTTCCAGCTTTTGCCTGACCCAGCAGTACGCAAAGCTGCGCACAACACGAGCTGAGGTGTGTTGTGAATGCTCTTGCTGGTTCATTCCAGAAAGACATTTGGTGTCTCTACCACGCAGCTGACTCCTATTATAACTCCGGGCTATTCCCTGTACGGAATCGCTCCTTTCAGTTTGCCTGCCTTAGTGGAGTACTTGCTCACAATTAAAAAAAAATAAATAAAAAGGTACTTCTGCATGGCAAATCTAATTTCTTCACTGAATTTTAATTCAGTCCTCCAAGACACCCACTTTGTTGGGTAAAATCCACCAATCTCATCAATCTGCTTTTCAACCATTTTGACTCCAAAAGAGAGTTGTGCTACCAGAACCCCCAAAAACATCCTTAAGATTTCTACTTGAAATGGCCTTTCAGTTGGGCAGCTCAGCAGCCATAACTACACCTTAATTTCCAAGTTTTGAGACACCCACGCTCTCCCTTAAAGTAATTTTGTCAGGATTGTGTGTACCTGAGACTTGCCAGATTTCTACAAGTAAAGCCTCTAAAAATTCTCTGCAGAGATCTGTTACATCAATCTCTTGGTGCAGATCAGGCTACACATGCAGCATCCCCCAAACAGCGGAATAACCTCTTCCCAGCCTGAAGATACACAGGCAAAGTCAGATTTTTCTCTTTAGTGGCTGCTGTAGGTAAGATCTGTGCAGCAGAGGAAGGGAGCAAACGCGGAAAAAAGAAGGAAGAGACAGGGAACTGAGTGAGGAAAGGAACCTGTCTGGGAGAAAGGAACTGGAGGTACGTGAGGTGGATCAGCACTGGGAGCCCAAAAGGGAAACTGATGGGATGTAATTACGGGGAGGTAACTTGCCAGAAAGGCAAACAAGGATTTACGGAAAACCACAAGTGGTTGGAGAAAACATCCTGACTCTCATCCTTCATCTCTGTTAAGATGACTGTGAAACCCACTCCTCCTGATGTCACTCACTCTGAGGATGGCCATGAACATCATGATTCCATGTTCCAATGGCAACGCGGGTGCCACCCTTACTGGAACCTGAATATGGCTGCAAGCCTGGACTGCTGGAAGCCAGACATGCAGAAGATGTTTCTCTACCCCTCTGGCACGCAGATAATAATCTTTAAGCACACCACAGTCGTCTCGTCCCCATGCCTCATTTGGCACAGTAGCTAATTCTCACTAGACAAGAAATTAAGTACTTTTTCCTCTTCTCATGGCTCAGCACATGGCCCTGTGCACTTTGCACATGCTACTCATGCTCTGGTGAGATGGTAATTATTATCTCACAAAATTTTCTCTGTGCAGATAATTTATGTAAATCCAAGTGCTTCACAACCATTAACTTACTAATGCCCTGAGCATGCCTTTAAGGTGCAGCAGGGCCCTGTCATGGTTTCTACAGAACAGCAGCAAGGAGGTTGAGGTCAGATGCTTCTACCAATTTGGGCCATTCAGTTTGAGAGCCAGGAGCCCCACTTGCAGAGTACTGGGCAGTGAGTAGCTTCTTACATATTCAAAGCACAACTCTTGATAAAAATTCAAGTGAAGCACTGAGAGTTCAATGTGCTGCCATACCTCAAGGTAACAAGGGGGATACACAGAAAAATCACAAAATCCAGGAAATGGAGGATTCAGCATCACTGACAGCCCAGATTAAATGCTTGAGGTTGGTTAGTACTTGAATCTGAGCATCTCTCACTACAACCAAAAGTGGTTTTGAATGACAGATGCACATGATCTATACAATCATTGTGGAAGAATAATTTTTCATGTAACTAAAAGAAAGTATTTTGGTGGTCAAACAGCTCACAAGTGCATAGAAAAAATGAGCCAAGTTCCAAACTTTATGTTCTATCAACCTGCTTGAAAGTGTGAAAGATGTAAAATAACAGAGGTACTGCCTTGGCCTCTTGCACATCATATCCCTCACATCATTGAGCAACCTGCTCTAGTGGGAGGTGTCCCTGCCCACGCCAGCGGTGGTGGAACTAGGTAATATTTAAGGTTCCTTCCAACCCAAACCATTCTATCATTCTATGATTACAGAAGGCTTCCCTCACCATGCCCTAGACCCTCACCCCAAACACATAAACCAGACTTTCAAGCACCAGCCATCCCAGTGCCAACTCACTTTTCCACTACTGGTTCACCAAAAGGCTATGGTTTTATGGCACTTTCTTGTTCTGTTACTATGATCTATTAAGGTTGCAGAGACAACAACTGGCCAATATATTTCATCAACGAACTCTACTAACACTCATTTTCAAATTCTGTCATTCCACGATATTAAATTACTTCTCAAATATTCCTGAAAGAGGCTCCCTGCAAGAGAGCTCTGCCATTTCACACTCTGCAGGGCTGAAATGCTCTTGCACTCTTGTTTACAATCTTTATATAAGGAAACTGCACATTTGTAGTCTCCTGGGAGCCATGTGGAAGACAGAATTCATGAAATTTATGGAAGTATTTGCTTGGGAGGAGATGGAGAAAAACAGTTATCTGTATAACATTAAATCACTCTCACTTCAATTCAACAAGGACTATAAAAAGGATCTGCAAAAAACATTCCCAGTAAACTCTTCTTACTCATATTCAGTCTTTTTTTTTTTTTAAACCTGTATGAGTAATGTTACTCCTAATCTCAGTGTAATTTATTTTAGGCAATTTTTGATCAAAAGATTTTTTGGTTTCTTTCTTATGGTACATTGTGCTTTCTGATCACGCTATTTTCATTCTTCTGAGCTTAGTTTTGTTCTCTGATGCTAACAGTAGTATACTATATACTTGCTGAGGCTACTAGAAATGAGGATTTAGTGTTAACCTGAACCACAAGCTTTCCTTAAAAATAATTTCAGAAATAACAGAAGATAGGAAAGAACCAGAGCAAGCAGCAAATATGGGAGTTTGGGATGAGCTGTAAAACAGAGGTGAGGGTATGGATGAAGTGCATAAAATAAAGGCATGCAATTTATCCACATGCCAGTGCACAACAGTGGTTTCTAGCAGACTGCAGCTTTCAGTGTCACGCACATGAGTCACGCACATTCCTCCAGGCATATTAATGAGTATTTCAATACTTTTCGTTCACTGCTACAGACCTTTAAAACTAGGACCTGTATGACCTTAGATAATCATCCCACATGAGCCAACGCAACCTTCCTACATTCCTGATGGGCTCATGTGAAGGGCATCACCTAGTTCTGGATAACAATTTAGCTTAGATGCTAACCATTAAATGAATGGTATATATTGAAGCTTTCACTGTACAGCACTGTTTTTTGTAAAAGCACTACCATGCAGAGTTCCGATTTTGGGATCTGACCCACTCAATGGCAGGAATGTGCTTCTGAAAAACCTCACTGCAGCCTGAAGACCAAGTGGTTTGGTCTTCCTTCAATTCATGAGACCAATATATACATATATATTGCATTACACTGCAACTGCCCCCGAGTAAAAGCCACGCTTGAGAGAGATGTTTCCAAAAAGAAGACAAAGACTCTGCTCTGGCACAAAGCAGACATTTTTCAAGCAGAAAGGTCACTAGTAATTACAGATGTAGTATTTGACAATAAAATGCTGACAAAGGAAAAACCGCACTGTCAGATGAATGAAAAATTATGTTATTCAGCTGTACACTCAGCATTCCTCAATAAAGACAAAGTTTCAGCTCTGGGATTTAAAACAGCTCTTTAGGTACATGTGGATTTTTTGTTTTAAAACACTAAAACTTTGGAGATAAGATGATACAATAAGAGCAGTGACTTTACGGTGGGGTTCTGAGTTCCAAAGCAAGAAGCAGAGCACCTCAGTGCTGCCCATCAACAACAGTCGTCCCATCAACACAGCTGCACCACCTCTGGACTCGTCCAGCCTGCCAGTGCTACAGCAAGGCTGCTGCCTGCATAACCCACCCCACTGTACCTGAGAGTCATTGCCTGTTTGCACAAGCATCCTTCTGCCTTCAGAGAGCTCACCTGCCCAGCCAAGCACCAGTGTGTCCCCCCCCTTTGTTTGTGCTGGAACAGCACTTGAAGCATCCTGCTGAAGGTTTGCATAGAAAACAGCCCGTGGTATGAAAACAGGGCCCACGAAAGCTATTGGTGAAGAGGTAGAGCAGCATGTCAGACAAGATGCACAACTAGGAGGATGCTGAGTAGAGCTTTTATTCACCTGGCAGCAGATAGACACCCAAGCGAATATCCTGACCTCAGTATGCAGCAGGCTGCAAACTCCCCTTCCATCACTGCCAGCTGAGCTTGTTCTCTTTCAACCTTCAGTGAGCTCAACTACACTAAGTTACACCAGAGGAAAACACACTTTTGCATTTACACCATGAAGCAAAACATCCCCTGCACAACCAAGCCCACCACCTGCTGACTTGACCTCCCTGCACTGGTGGTACCCAGCTGCTCCACCTCCATCTCACCCACCTTCCAAATGCCCACTCCACTACCTGAACTGAGACATGAATTTCCCCATCAGTCACCAGTAAAAACATACCGGGCAGCTGTCCTTGAAACTCCACTGTTTCTAAACTTTCTGTTTCTGAAACTCCAGCCCACTGTTTTACACCAGCTTAGACTGCCTTACAAAGTGCTGCAGCCTGCAGAAGAGATACAGCTTTTCTTGATAGAGCCATGAGTTGCATGATTAGGTCAAGGTCTTCCTAATCTCATAAAACTACTTCTCCAGAAATATTTGCAATCATCTTCCAAATACACATCATAAACTCGAGCAGTTTAGATGCAAATATCTTTCAACTTAGACCTGTAAGGTCTCTCTGAAACTCAGGAGTGAAGTTGCAAGCTTCAGTTCTGACTCATTTACTTCCATTTTCTTTCAGAAGGAAGTCTAAGTGTGAACTGACAGTGTGAACTGGGGCTTCTACGAATCAAAGCAACATTTGCATGTACCAGTTGACAACTGGTATTTTTCAGTCAACATAAGCAGAAAAACTAGAATAACCAACTTACTAGAATAATCTATTTTACATGTATACACCTCTTTATATAACACAGAATATCAATGTTGCTAGAAAATTTTGTTATTAATCTCTTCCTCTTAATTGGCAGCTCTCTGAGGATATTAAGAAGGATGCAGGCTCCTAAGTATTTTGACTAGCTTTCTATGCTGTTTCTTGTTTGTTGACCACTGATTTCTCCATCTAGTCCTTACCCACTCAAAAGAAGTAGAAATAAAATAACAAGAATTTTTTTCTCCTGGAAACAGAGAAAACAATGGTATACAGGTCATCTACAAACACCCCACACCACTGGAAACCTTTAAGAGGAGAAAGCATGTGCTCACATCAGGACTAATTACAGTAAGGTCCAAAGAGTTTGATATTTCAATCTACAGGAAAGTAGCTAGAAAACATATGAAAGGTCCATACATTTAAGAGCATTACTGCTGTTAGCCTAAAGCGCTGAGGAACAACACAAGAAACACCCCATTTTCACTTTTGCCCATTTTTGATCAGTTCATATATCTTAAATCCATTTTTTTCAAAGGTCTAATTCAACTTCTCTACATATAAATGTGCCCAGAAAGAGTCTTTAAGCCAAACCACCACCACTGAAGAAAAGTTTCAAAACTTAACTGGTATTTTGTTCTCGAGAGCGAAGAGGCGTTAATTTTAAGTCCTGTGCTGTAAACGCAGGTGCCTGCAGAGAGGAAGACCTTCGCTGAAACAGCCGATACGGCCTCGTAACAGGCAGCTTCAAGACTGGAGTTTAGATACAAACAACCGGTGCCCTAAGTGGAAAAGGGTGGAGTTGGCCACAAAAAAAACCGCCAGTGAGTTAAGGCTGGCGGGGAGAAGATAAGTCACAGAAAGTGTTTGTTATAATACCGTGAAAAGAAAAAAACCCAGGGAGCTTAAGACAAAAAGAAATAGGCTCTGGATTAAATATAGGGAAATAAGTGAAGTTATAATTCTTCACTTGCAGTAAAGTGTGTGGGTATCTGGGCTGGATTCAGCGACTCGATTGAGAGCAAGCTGGTCCCATAGAGAGCTCAGCCTGTGCTGGTTTTTCCAGCTCCTCTGACCTGATACACACCAGCCTTCCTCCGTGAGCTGAAGCTGTGTGTTTACTCCTGCGATAAGCAGCCTCGAGATACCCTATGATTAAAGCAAAACCCGAAGCACTGAACTCCTTTGCAAAGCCCATCCTCTGCACACCCAGCTCCCAGAGTCCCAGCGCCAGCGACCCCCACGCTCACCCAACCCCTGCTGGGAACGGGGGGTCTGGAGCCCTCCCTCCTGTTTTCTTGTGGGTTAAAGCCATGCTATGCGTCCTGCTAGATGGAACATAACCACTGAACTTTGAAAGGCTGGAAGAAATCATATTACAGTTTGTCACAGGTTTTACATGTTTCTGAGCATAATAGTGTTTTCAGTAAGCAGAGCAGGAGGGAGGGTGGGAGCACACGTGGTGAAGATGCACCAGGAAGGACGATGGGCAGAGCTCTTGCAGGGTCTTCTGCACGCACATGCTCCTGCAGCCTTGGAGAAAGTCATCAGTCATGACTTTCCAGGCACTGTTAAGAGCTTGTACTAAACTAAATTATTATTTAACAGCACCCCCCCCGAACCGCCCCTCAAAAAAAGTCTTAAAAATGAATCAATCTAAATAAGTTATTTTGTTATTCATTACTTGTACTGCAATGGAAACTTCATTTCCTGCTCTCACCAGACCAGCTCTTGATGCTTTTATTGGACAAAATTTACAAGACCACTGAATGAAAGAAAAATGGTGGATTTGTTTACAATGCATTTTATTTTTATCTCCCTATCACTTTCCTACAAAATTAATTGTCTTATTTAAAATTAATAACTTCAAATATTGGGACCATATGCAAGTTGTCAGGCAAAGAGGATGGATCTGATTCTTTAATGATTTGAATAATCTGAAGAACCTGGTGCCAAAAGTACAAGATCTGCAGATGCTCACCAGGATGACAAAACCCCACACTCAAGCAGTTCAGCAACCAGCAGGAAGATCAGAAATATGGACGGGAAGGTTGGGGAGTAATTATGTTTGGAAATTGTTAGTATTTATATCAAATGAAAACCACAGCTCAAACTAAATAGAAAGCAGTAACATGGAAATAAGTGGAGTTGAAGGTAACTTTCCTTTTTAATGTAAAAAAAAAAAAAAAGGGAATAGTGCAAAACTCTCAATCACACCTGCAGTGCTGGTATGGGTCTGAACATGGATACGAATTTACCCTGCACTGTTGCAGCTGTAGGAATGGAATTTAGGCAAAGGGATTTCTTGGTTTCTCATAGAGATCTAGTGGATGGCCTTGAATTAACATAGCATTACCCTGAGCACACATTCCCCTGCACTTTAAACACTGAACCTGTCCCCCTGGTCTGCCCCAGGCCCAGTGGGATATTGTCACAGCTCGGAAGGGATCTTTAAGAGACATTTTCTGGCATGTCTTAAGCAATGTGCCAAGTTGAGCTCATCTCCCCTGTGAATTAAATGCTGCACAGGTCGTATGACTACAGCATGTGATTAAAAAAGCCATTGCAATGAGAAGAGGGTCATGACTCCCCCAGCAGAAAGCCTTGAAGATGTCAAAGAAGATTGAAGCCAGAGAAGGGAGCCACAACGTGGGAGAACAGTCCAGTGAGGAAGTCCCCAGGGATATGTAAGATTGTGAGCCTTTTCCAGCCGAAGGGCGATGCTCCTGAATGGTCTGAAAGAGTTTTGAACTTGTAGGGAAGGAGTACTGGAAGCTGAAATGTGAGGAACTGAAAGGACTTTGATATTTTAAAAAAATAAACTGCCCCAAAAGAGAGTGGTGGTGTGAAAATACTGTACGTTCACTCCATACAAAATGAAGTAATCTAGACAATTGCAAAAGCTGGGGAAAAAAATAAATCAAACCACCCTTCGTCTCTGTCCTGATGGTTTAAAAATAATGTAGCCAGAAAAAAAAAAATTCACGTGTGGGTGGGTTTGCTTGTTTTTGAGAAGAAAAATCTGCCTGCATGCTGCAAGGCAGACCTCTGAATAGAGGAGTTGCTGAGCAGGACTGTTATCTCCCCACTTTTTTGGGCAAGACCAGCCAGCGTGGGAGGCAGAGGCGTGTGTGCATGTACAAGGCAGGAAGGAAGAGAGGCATGGGAGAAAAGTACATTTTTAACCTCAGCCTAAAACACCCCTGATTTTGCAATCCAGATGGCTAGACCTGAACCAGTGCCCTGATGTAACGGCAGCGCTGAGCCAGGATCGCCCCGCACGCCCTGCGGATCGGTTTGCGCTCTCTACATCCAACGTGAAATTAAAGCAAAGCATGATGAAGTCCTGCCAGCAGAGCGCTCAACTTAAAACCAAACAACCTCCAAATAACTGGGTGGGTTGTATGTAAAAATGGCAAGTATACTCTCAATGGGTCTCGACAAGCTGCACAAAACTTTCACTGGAAAATTCAAAACATAAACCAGGCATTTAAATTCCAATACACGGGCATTTTTATGTTTACATATTTCATCTGTTTAACTCATTACTTTATACACAAGTTTGACTACTCCAACGTTTTCTTACATCAGTAAAAACAATGAAATGTATTTCATATAAGAGTACATCTTATGCATAAAGTAAATAAAATAAATATCCTCTCCCATTTCCACTCTGACCTGTAGCTTTTCTTCAACTACAGTGACACAAAGTGGAGGTAAGGTACTCCTCAATGCAGTTTAAGCAATGGTCCTAACTCCCTGTCAGGTTACACATACAGAACTGTTACCTAAAGCCTGTTGTTAGCTGTCCTGCCAGTTAGATAATTGTTTCCCATGGTCTCACTTCACTGCAAGCAGGGGGGCACTGCTGCCCACCCGCAGAAACACCCAACACCTTCCCTGGCTGCTCCAGGAGGGCTGCAGGGAGTTTCTCCCTGCTGTATGTTCATACTGCTCCTTGATGCTGAACTGATTGTTCAGTCTTCACATGCAATTATTGTCCCTTTTTTTTTTTTTTTTTAAAGTGTTTTAAAAGCTTCTGATTGCCATGGTGAGGGCACCAGAGAAATGCCAGAAGGAAATGAAGGCCAGGAGGACTTGCATACCTTAACCAAAACATGGATTTTGATGATACACCAAATAACTAGTTACTCTTTGAAAGAGGTAGTGACTCTGTGTAACAAGCAATATGTATGCTTGTTTAGCATGTAAAAGGACAAAGCTGTTTTTAATTGAAAGTTAAGTTGGAAAATCTAAAAAAATCCCCCATCTTTTCAAATTTTGGATATATTATAGGTCAAGTATCTCAGACCCAATGGAAAGCAATAAAATGAGTCCTCTGCATAAATGCAGTGCCTTTCCTTTAAAAATAACGACACAGTACCTGAACCTTCTAAACTTCCAGATGTTACTGAAATGAACTTAAACAGCTTGATCTTAAAGATTGACCAGCAGTACCTCTGGATGCTATCAGGCTGCTCTCACCCAGCTGATCTGAATTTCTGTCCACCTTTCTAACAGACACAGAACAAACACACAGGTCCTGTCAGATTCTCCTGTCTGATGCTCAGCAGTTACATGCAGCATTAGGCAAACATGTCTGAGAATTCACTCACAATGTCAGGATATTCTTCGTGGGCAGCAGTCATAAAATTCTTGTAATTTGTTTAAGACTTATTACGAAGACACTCTAAGACATTAGCAAGCATCAGAGGTAATGGGAATAGCTTTTCAGTAGCTTTTAAATTATTTAATTTAGGAAAGGGAAATTGTACATCAGAGAGGAGTAGTCAGATTGCACATCAATATGTGCATCAAACGGCACATCAGAGAGATGCAGCAGTTTGATGTCTGAAAATGTCTGGTCAGGGCTGTAGTCCCTTTTTCAGTGAGGTGTTCTGCACAATATATACTGCAGTTCCTGAAATACATTTTCGGATTTATCTTCTTGCTAAATGATTTAGATTTTCTTACTTGAAAGAAAGAAAAAAATCTTGCTAATAAAACAGATTAAATCGGTACCTAAGCTTCCTAGTATATGACAGGGATTAACCCTTTACTTTTACACCATAATCCTCTGCACAGAGAAAGTGCATGTTCAGACAAGCTCACCTTAAGTCCATAAATGCTCATCTGTTTTTAAGAAAGGTATTATCCTTGCTACATATACTTCATATCTACTAACACTTGCCAGAAGATGAGTCAATGACTATTTCTCTATCTAGATGCATATATCAAGACTAGATGAAGATATGAATGCATATATCTAAGACTGGGGGAAAATTTACTAGGCAGCAGACTCTTCTTTAAAATCTGTCTGATAACCTCTCTTCTTCTTTTTCTTCCAAACACCTTCAAACTATTTCCTCCTCATTGACTGGAATAAACCCAAAAAGCAACAAAAGCAAGCAAAGCTCTATGCAATATAATTCTGCAGCTATAAAACAAAAACATTTTGCACAATCCTCATTAATTCAATCTTGAACCTGTTACGCAGACTGGTAAAGAAAAATACTTTTGGCCCTCTTGTGACAAATACTATATTCAGGAGACAAGGTAATAATTTTCAGTCCTGACTCTCAAGAACACCATGACACATCACAGCTGGAACCTGTAAGAGGTAATGCAGTTTCTATCCCCAGATCAGTTATGAAATTTGATGGATATTCAGACTCAGATACTGTATTAAAAATTATTTTTTTTCCCCTCACACAGGAAATCATAACAGAGGGTTCCTCTAAATTTTTGTATTTCAGGAAAAGTAACAATAAAAGGAGATATTTAAGTGAGAAGAACTGGTAGCTCAGACATCTCCTTTTCATGCCTGATCACACACCCAGCTCCCATGTCCGCATTTTTCCCTGGCAGATGCCAAGAGCCGAGCAGGCGGCAGGCCCCTGGCTTATTTGGACAACGCTTCCCTTACACAACAAAAACTTACAACTTATTGCCAGCTCCAAACAGTCATTTTCAAAAAAGTGCTGGACTCAGCTTCTCTTACGGCAGGACACTAACAGCAGCCCAGCGGCTCTTTGTCCTCCAGCCTTCTGCTAAAACTGTTATCTGGACTCAGGGGTTGGCCTTCTTCATCCCCTTTCCTAAAATCTGCACGCTGACACTGCATCTATTAAAAATACCAAAACACAGAGGCTGCAGCAAAGGGACATTTATTACATTTGGCAGATTTGACAAAAAGCCCCCCAAAAATATTAGGGAAATAATTATGCTCATTAGATTCAATACTGCCATCAAAAGGACCAAAAAATACACAGATACAAACCCAAACAAGGAGTCTAACTTATTTTCATATATTAGGCTAAAGATCTAGTCTTTGCTGTGAGTCCTGGCTACTCATAATGTGAATATTTGAGTAGGAAGGAGCAGACTTGGATCACATTTTACAATTGAGTGTTTAACATAAAATTATCATGATTAAAGCATTATGCAATACCTCCTTAGAGTATTTTCTTTATAAAAGAGCTTGGCTGCAAAACCAAGCTTGCACAAATTGACTTGAAAGTCATAAATTCCTTAGTCAACAGGTTCACATTATACTCAGACCAACACACAGATCCAAGAGGCACTCCACGACAACACTTTAGCAAACAATCCTGTTATTCATGGATGACTATAAGAGGGTCATAGTTACTAACAGCTGTTTGCAATCCCATTACATATGGAAAAGCTTCAAAAATATTACAGAAGAAGCACCCCAACTTACAGAGGAAGAGAGAAGGATTTGTAAAGCTGCTTAACCCCTTTCCCAGTCCCGTTATCCTCATTACTCACATTACACCCCAACACCCCCAAAGGCTCACCCTCATCCAGGCCTTACTCGCTCCCTATGGTTTCAAAATACTCAAGGCAACAGTATTACTTTCCAATGTATTCATCAGGTTAAACTCAAAGTATGCATGTATTAAAATATAAATTAAAACTCATATGAAAGTGGTTCAATAAATTTAATAGTTTTATATGTAGCCTACACAAGTACTAAATCTACACAACCAGCAGATGAGTGCTAATATGGCCAAGTATGGGTATGACTACCCCCAAGGACATGAAAAGGACATATAGTCTGGCTTTTAAACAAACTTAACACAATTAAAAATGTTAATTAAAACATTCCTGATGCAAATGATAGGTTAATATTCAAACACAGAACGCAGAACACCATGTAGTGCCCTAATTTCTTCCTATTTGACTGGTGACTCCTTCACTCTCTTCCCAGCCCCTAAATTTTAATTAAGCACCCTGCAGCCAGCCAGATCTTTTTGTAATACTGCAACGAAGCATAAGAATATAAAAGAATCAGGAGCAAACCCAACACAATAAAGGCTGCTTGTTCACAGACAAAAAACTATGCAAACAAAATGCTGGATAATCTGTTCAGTGACTCTTCTTAGAAGATGGTCCAGAGTTATTCCAGCTAGCTGTGATGTAGATTTCTTTTTTTTAAATCTCAAAAAAGTAATCAAGAATCTCAGAAAATAACACTCTCCGGTTCTTATCTCCCCTTAATCCTACTCACAGGGCTCTGCAGTATCTGAGTGACCCTCTTCCTTTGCTCCATCATATTGAAGTCCTGTCTTAGGTCAGGAGACATGTTTCGCTCCCGAATGTACTCTGGGTCGTTCTCATTGATGCGATCAAAGTACCGCTCTTTGTGAGGCATGGTGGCCGGGGGAGGAGTAGTGATCACCACCTGACTGGCATCAGTACTCATGCTTCAACACTGCCGATGGGAGGCTTCACCTGAAAGAAATAAAAAAGAGCGATTAACCATTAAAAGGAGGCAACTGAATGTAACTTCCAAGTCTGAACACAAATAACATTATTTTTCATCTTTGCAGAACAACATCTAAAGTGAAAGGAGAACAAGCAAATAGTTAACAATCAGAAAACTAAGGAAAAATTCTAGAAAAGTTTTTAAAAACTATTAATGAATTCTCTGATAGTGCATAACCATCTCTATTCAATTTCAAATAAAAAACCAACAACATACGATTAAAAATTATGGTGTTCGAAATGACCATAATATATATTTTACGACAAACTTCCCTGTATCATTTTACATCGCACTCATCACCCCCCCCCCCCCAAGGTTTTTATATAGCTCTCCTTCCTGACACGTTCAACCAAACACACCCAGAGGACGGGGCCTCTGTTTAACATCCGCTCAGAGCTCATCTCCCAACTCCAATGAAGACATTCCTCAATTACAGCATTTCCGAACCATCTCATAACCCCAGCTTAAAGACGAGGCGCCGCTTGAAGACTGCCAGGGGATCTCCGCAGAGTGCAGGCTGGCGCCTGCACTTCCAGGAGACACTTGGAGACACCAAGGGAACAGCAGAGAAGGTTCTACGTTGGGTTGCACAGGACTGAGGCCGCATACACGGCAAATAGCTGAATTTTAGCTTTTCTCCTCTTGTGTGTAATTGTATGCAAAGATTCTCACTGAAGCTCATTACATTAGGAAAAAAAAACCCCTACCCTTTCATGTCTAGGGAGAAAGCTATGCTGAAAACCTCATTAAAAAACCTGATAAGCATTTGTAAACACAAATAAAACTGGATCAAAAGCAAAAAAGCAGACACCTGAATTTTCATACAAAGAATCAGGCTCCGAAGCACACTCAGGAACAGTGTTCCTCCAACTGGTACTGAAGAGGGACATTTTCTCAGGTTTGAGGAACAAAGAGAAACAAGGTTTGAAGGAAGAGATAGCGTATTATGAAAATACATTTTACCATGCAAATATCTACACTCAATAATACATTTAATATAAAAATATTTGCATGCAAATGTATTTGGTATGTAAATATTTAACATCTTCAGAGAAAAAAATAACCAAACACGAAGGAATGAGAGTTGTTGAGCAGTATTAAACAGCATGGTTTGACATTCAGTGGTTTAAAGTGTCCTCCCTCCATGGCACAGAGCACCCATCCATCAGTAGGGTCAGCGCAACTACTGCATGAGGTATTCTGTGAACAGTGAATGGACGTGGAGCATCTCAACTCCTCCATCTATAACCTCATGTATTTTCCAGATGAAGCATCTGGGAGCCCTGTTGGAACCAGCTTCAGCCGTCCCAGCTCTCCTCCTGCCCGTGACGAGCCCTCTTGGTCCTTGCGCTGCACCCTCCGCTGCGCAGCCACGCCACGGAGCAGGCTGGCAGGAGGAGGCAAATTGGTTCGCAGCCAGTTTCCCACACTGTCACCCAAATGGCTCTGCTGGCACACCGCAGGGGACGGCAGAAGGATGAACTCCTGGGACACCGCAGCCCTGCCACTGAGTATGAACCTCCAGACAGAAAACGAGACAGACATTACCTACAGAGGCAGAAGGGCATTAGCAGATAAGGTACAAGAAAACCACATCTCTTATTTTCTTCTATATTGCAGATTATGATAAAATTTAGGATTGAGATGAAATACAACTAACACCCTTCTAAAAACAATCACTTCAAGTTGTTAATTGTTTTTCTTATTTACATACTTTTTTTTTTTTTTTTTTTAGGGAGAAAACACATTCTGGGATACAACTTTATCCAGCTGCAGACACAGAACTTCCAGGAGGTACATGGCACGCTGGATGAATGTACCACACTCTGGGATGTGTAATTCGCACACTGGAGGCAAGCTCTGGGAATTCTGCCGGCTTTGTTATGGAGGCTGTGGAAGCACACCTGGGAGTTTTACATCTGCTGCTCATGTGCAGCCCAAGTTCATTCAGCTTTTGCTGACTGACCACCAGGAAGCCTCCTACATGCAGTCACTGTGGGGAAGCTGGGGAGAAGGGGCTTGCATCAAGGAGGGGGGTTGGGAAATGTCTGGAAGTATAAAAGGAGCTTAAGCTTTTCTAAAGAATGAACTATTGTCTTTTTTCCAGCTGGGAGTATTGAGGCAGAAGGAACCTCTTGAGACAGCGTTTGGGGATATGATCACAGCTCAGCTTCCCTCTTTTCAGGCTAGAAGAGGTAACTTTATAAACGTAACCGCCTATTATATCTCCCCTCTCCCTCTCTGAAAAATGGTGGGATTTAAGCAGCAAAGGAAAAAGAGCATCATGAGCAGACTCAAGACCATAAGCCCACTCTCCGAATGCCACAAGGTATGAAAAGCTCGCGACCAGACCTTTCAACCGACACTGTTTTCCATCTGCATCAGGGTCAATACCTCCATCTGAGTCAGACCAGACACCTCCCAGCACCTGCTGGTAACTAGAGCAGTTGAGAAATGTAGATGGCAAGAACCTTGCTTGCACCATCAACCAGCTGTGACTCCTGCTCTTTGGTTACTTCTTCCCAGGAGTACCCTTGTCTAACTCTTCCTCCAAAAATGTTCCTGAATCCACCTAACTCCAAGTGGCAAAGTTGCTCAGCTGCTGATCCATTCGGTTGGAGCAACTACATGCATGTCTGAACTTCAAAAAACCTTTATTATTATATGTTTACAGGACATAATTAGTTCAAGTCTGTTACTTTACAATTCATTTTTACAGTGACAGAAAAGTCCATTCATCTGTAAAAAGACACAAATGTCACTGGCAATACCTAAAATCTACAAAAGAAATTTTTCTAATTGCTTTGGACTTCATTTTTCCCTCTTTCCTTTCAGACTGGTTTGTTACCTATAGCCATTACGATTACAACATTAAAGTCCTTGTACTACAAAACCCCCTCCGTTACTGGACATAATATGGGCATTGGGTCCAGTTGTTCTTATTAGGTCTGGTTCAATGCCCGCTCTGTTGGGCCCAGGCTGACTCTCATATAACCCCTACTGCTCAGCTGGAACATTTTCAAACAAACTAGCCATTCCTTTATTATTTATTTGTATCTTACACTGATTTGTTTTAAAAAAGGGACACTTGTTAAAAACATGCTCAGCTTGCGGGGATCTAAAAATCTATCTCCTTCTCAGCACAGGTCTGGCAATGACATAGAAATAAGTATTTACAGAAAATCAAAGCTATGAATTGTGGTAGAGGACTCTCTCCCTCTCACTATTTTTTGGTGAGATTCTTTTGCCTAAAAGAAAAATCAGCTTTGCCACAAGGCTCCTTTTGGCTTCCACTGCTTTCAGCGATGTCTGTAAATTACAGAAAGTGAGCGATCACCTTCCCGAGTAGTATCAGCTAATGTTTCTTATGCATGCTATACTGACTAAGTATAAGTGGTTCCAGAGGCACAGGTAGAAATTGAGAGATCACATGCCTGTATAACAATGGGCCAGAAAGGACAAGCACACAGAGAGAAATTAAGCCTAAACTAGGATCTGATTGTTGTCCTGGTGAGAGCCATCACTCTTGCTCAGCTGAGACACATATTTAGCCCATATTTTGGCCTAACATGCACGTGCTGTCATGCCAAAAAGGGATTCAAAGTCTACAGAAGAGCAGTTTTCCCACTCTGGTTCAAGTACTGCAACGAGAGGTCATGGAATCCCCTTCTCTGGAGATTTTCAAGACCCGCTTGATGCAGTCCTGAGTGATACGCTCTAAGCAACCCTGCTTAGCAGGGGAGTTGGACTAGATGATCTCTAGAGGTTCCTTCAACTCTGTCAAATCCGTGAATCCGTAAAAACAGGGGGCAAAAGAAACTAAGAAGAACAAGTCAGCACATGTAAGTTTTTGTTACACAGAATCCCCATCTCTGCTGAAAATACTTTTAGGGATCTGGGAAACAAAGAGGCTCCAAAGCTCTTGCTACAGGGTAACTTGTTAATCTCACTCTGCTTCCCCCTGTCCAGTCATGGCCTCCTGGTTCATGCTGAACTGAACTCTAATACTGCTACAAAAGAAAACGGGTCGTGTCCTCCTGTGCTTTGAGGCCTTTATATAGCTCATGGGTTTGGCCTCCATATCCTGTTCTGTATTTTAAACTCATAACTGGGCTACAGAGAGAAAGTAGAACAGTCCACCTCTGCCAGGAGGGTGCATCTCTACTTAGAAGTAAGTTTTATTTACCAAAAGCTTCCAATTTACTCCAGGAACTTGGAACTGTTGACTTCAGGCTGCAACACGGTGTCCTGAGCATCCCCATCTGACACTTTGCAAAGTCTAAGTAACATGCTGTGCTGCTTTTGTGGGAATAACTCTTTTCAATGTCAAATCACAAAAGCAACTCAAAAATAATAATGAGGTCAGAGAAACAAGGAGTACTGAAGGAAAAAAAAAAAAAAAAAGAGCATCACACCAAATGCAAGAAAAAATTATCTTGCCAAAGAACATCCCAGAAAGCACTGACTTTGTATATTTGTATCTTTCATAATATACACAATGTATATAAAAAATAAATACCACCACAAGAGAAAATCAGAGCAACAGAAAAGAGATTGAATCATTAGATCACCTAGCAACAAATCATTAACCTACCTTTTATGCTGATATTTTATGGCTGGTTTCAGACATCCCCATTTTCTCTATGCAGTACAATCCATCTCTTTGAGAGTTTCCAGGACTGCAAACCAGCAGTGTGGTCACCGCATCGTTACCTGGTACAGTTAATTGCAGCTCTAAGAGCTCAGGCTAGACCATACTGCATCCCAGCATTTCCTTTATTTTTTATTTTTTTTTTAAGGAGCACGTTGTGTTATTCTGCTCTTGCAATTTCTCACCTGCTTGTTTTTAAGGAACAGTCTGCTCCTCCTTCTCCCCATCCGGTTCCCTGTCTGCCAGGAGACTTGTTGGAAGCAAACTGGGTGTCTCTTGATCTCTGTTCCAGCCTCCCTGTGAAACAGGCAGGTTCCAGTGGGTATCAAAGCCCTGGCTTTATCCGACACTGTCAGCTACATGAATAAGCTGGCAGAAGGAAACAGGCTCAAGGAATTTGAGGGAATGGTTAAGAGGGGCAGGAGAATATGGACTGTGGGTCACCATTGCTGTCTTCTGGCATTAGAAAGTCAACTGTCCAGCCTCTGTCTATAAATTTTAGTAATGACGTATAACTGAGTAAACACATCTGTCCTAGGGCAAAAAAAAATTATTTGGATAAACATCTGAAAATATATGTATTTTTTAATCCTCCTGATCAGGACATCAAATACTATATGTATCTGACAATGTGTTAGCAGATTTTTTTTATTTTAGTTTTTTAATGTTACAACAGGTTTGGGTTTCATTTCTCAGTCTCACATGACAACACTGGTAAGATGAGTAAGTTCAGACATTAGCATTTTCTAAACACAATTTGTGGAACTGAAAATACTTCACTACCCTAGATAGGTAGCATTTGTTCAAAACTATATTAACTGATTTTACCAACATACAGTGATGTATGCTAGCACTCAAGTCAAACTGTCAAACCCTTAAATTGACACAAGGTAGTATTTGCATTAAAAAATAAAGCAGTCGTACCTCCCAACGTTCCCAGCCATTCAGTCTTTCCCTCTGTATCACCTCTTCAGATTCATGCCAGCAGATGTTTGTAAGGTCAGATGGCGGAATTGGGCAGAAGAAACTACTCTTTGGCTGAGCTGAAGTTGTTGTTATGTTTTAATTTTAGGATTTTTTAAATGGATTTATTTTCAGCCGTATCGGTTCCCCAAGCCAGCTAACTGCATATCTACTCAAATGTTTGTTCTGAAACAAAGACGGTGATGATACGGGGGTGTCTAATACCGCTTCTTCCAGTAGCAATGCAGCCATAAACAATTTGTCATACTACAGCCCAAACTGGTTACAAATCAAATATTCTAATCCAGCGCTGCTAATTTAATTTGTCCTCCTGCTTTAAACCGAGTAAGCTAATGAAATAATCATCACCTCCTTTCAGACACCACATTAAAGAGGCTGTAGCGACAGTATGTATTTTTCCTAAGAAATAAAAACGTGAGTGCATTTGAACCTTGTTTTTGTGTTTCTGTGTTAAATCTAAAGCATTACTTTTACCCATTTATATAGTGCAATATATTAAACTCAACATAAATATTCAAGCTGTGCAACTCACACTTTACTCAGTGTAGACCCAAACTGAGCCAGCTACTTTGTACCGTCAAAAAGCGAGACACCGTAGTGGGTTGCTGACAGCCACCCAGAACACAAGGGCCATACCTTTACCTTTAACTGAAGATGTGTCATCTTTTCTCTGTTAAGGAAGGCTCTCTATAATGCACCCAGCCTGTAGCAGGTGCTGTCTGCACCTCTGCGTTTACAGCTCTACCTGCCAACATTTAGCAGCACAAGCAGTGGGTGGGGGGGGGGAACCCAAGCCTAGAATGATGGTTTGATGTATCCAATATGCTCTGCTACATGGCGTAAAAGCTATTTGCATGTGTTAAGTCACATAAATGAACTTGTATGCTTAACCCTGCAGACCCAAACTACTAGAATCATTCACATTTTAGTATTTCTTCACTGTTGTGTGACAGTTTTTAATGATGGAGATAACTCTGGATGAGCGAGTTATCCAGTTACTACCACGCAGTGATGCGTTGATGGAAGACAAAACCACTCTCAAAAGCACAACATCTAGTTCAGATCCAAGGTCCATCTTGCCCAGTATCAAACCTCCTGCACTGAGGAAAGGCTGTTTGTAACTGGGCTGTCTCCATTGCTGCATTGCCTGACCCTTAAGTAGTCACCAGTGTGGGGGCTTCTTTGCTTCACTCCATAAAATAATGTTTCCTTATTTTATTAGCAATTGTTAAGGTTGTGCAGCCAATACTGTTCTTTACACATTCAAGTCGGAACAAACCCAGTCACACAAGCAAACTGGCTACAGAGAAGTCAGCAGAGGAGGAATTCAGAGTTTGTGGGTGAAATGATGCACACAGGTATTCCCCCGCCACACCAGGAAGGGGGTGGCTGCAACCACGAAAAACACAAGAAAGCACTGAGACATCAGAGCGGAAAAGGGGGATTCATGTCACGTGTTGATTATTCACTACAAATTCTTTTTTATTGCTGGACATAGTTCACCACTGTAACAGTATGACAGAAGCAAATATCAACTATTAATTTGTAACTTTAAGGAAACACAATAGAGTCTGTCACTAAAACCTCTTTAAGAGGTCAGTTACCCACAGATATCACACTGGTTTCTTTTTTTCCTTTCCATAAATTTGTTTTTCTTTTGCAAGAGATTTTTCTGTGCAGTAGTTTTATTTCCTCCTTTTATTTATTTGTTATTTTTAACAAGTACCCCATTCACTGCAATTTACCAGAGATGGTTTAAAAGCTGAGTTATATTTTGCTCATGTAAGTTTTATTTACATGTGTACACATATGCATATAATTTGAAATAATATTAATCTGCACTCTGGAATGCTGATAGTTGTCACCTCTGCTCAGGTACTCAGGGTGAGTGGTCATGTGAAATGGCATGGAGTCCATGGATGGGGACTATTTCCAAGGCAATTAAAAAAAAAATCACCTTCTTAAATTGAGTAAAAGCACTAGAACAGCCACTAAATTAAATTATTTGGTAAACTGTAGATAACTTCTGTACTTACTAGACTTGACAAGTGTGTTAGTCCTACCTCACACCCACTTTTCCTCTGTTTTTCTTTCATCTTTATTATACTGAAGTTCATGAAAAAGCACAGTAAAAATGAGCTCTATGATGAGAATGTAAGTTTCTCTTGATTTAAGCTGTTTTTCTATAGCAGCATTAAATTAAAATTTCACACACAGGATATGAGATTTCTCAAAAATATATGAACGCCCAGCTTAAATAACCTGCTTCTACCCAAAGGTAAGACTGCTGTCTGGGAAGAGTGTCCTCCCTACAGCAGAAAGCCAAGGAGCCGTACAGGAGCTGCCAGGGAAAAGAAAGCCTCTCCCTGTGACACATGCAAAAACCTGCTCTCACAGAAAGAACAAATGCACTGAATGACAATAATGGAAATGAAATTACTTCCTCCTCTTCAGAATTTTTCTGCTCATTCCCCCTTTGCTCCAGGGTAAAAAAATCACCCACCACTCATAGAAAACCCTCTCCTACCTCCACTGCTCCAGAGGATTTGGTAAGGACCAGAGCACCATGAATTTCTGCAGATTTTCAAGTTGCCAGCTTTCTGAAGTTCTGTTCCCTGAGACCATTTAGAACTTCTACAAAGAAGAAGGATGTGAATGCAGAAGACCTCTGGCAGAGGAGCCTGTGTAATGATGGCAGCAGCATTTGCCTGTGACCACCCTCAGCCAACTCACAGGCAGCATCAGGAGCGTTTGACCTGCAAGAATTCAATAAAGCCTCCTCTGGAAGTGGTGTCTTTTGGCAAATCCAAATGAAGATAAAAGCACTGGCTCTTTCTTAATGCCTCCTTGAAGCCTTGACATTATAGAGACCAAACTATGCATCCAAACTTAATCAGTTCTAAAAGTCTATTAAGAACATACCTATTAAAATAATCTCCATAGAGCAGATGCTGAAAGCACACAAACATGTGCATAACTCCAGCGTGCCAGCAGGCCATGGGATCACAGGGAGGTCCAGGCACCCCAGAGCAGATCCCAGCAGCACAACCCTGATGGGCTCTCCCAGACTGGCAGTGACTTTGGCTCTCACTGACCCTGTTACCCATCTTTTACAGGTGACAGCATTTACCCACCCATGTCACACCCATTCGGATGCTCAGAACAAAAGCTGTAAATATTATTAACAAGTATTTCCATATTTCAAAGAATCCATCAGTGATCTCAGCACTTACTGGGCATTAATATCTGGTCTTTATCCATTCCTGACACTAACTGATACTCTGCAGAGTTAGTGTCAATATGGGATACAAGTAAACTACACTTGCAGAGCAAAAATCAGCTTATTTGTGTTTGACCTTACTTAAGTCAAGGAACTTAAACCCCAAATACGTATTTTCATTTTATTTTAAAACAAGAAATGAAGACATAACACAACAATATCAGTTTTCAACAGGAATAACTACCTGTCTTTTTTTTTTGGTTTTAAGGATTCCAGTGAAATGCAAATGCTACAGCACCAAAGGAACTTCAACTTCTGGTTTTCATGACCCAGCTCTTATTTATGGTACAAAGAGACAAGAGTAGAACTCAAGAGGGACCAGGGGTACAGGATGGGACATTATTTTGAATTCATCTAGTTTCAGAGATATTTGGGATGTTGGTAATGGAAAAGGTAGTATTTTTCAAAATATTGTAACTTAAGGACAATAAAAAGTGTTGGTTAAAAAAAAAAAGACTTATCTCTGCTTATCTGCATAATCACTTGTGGCTAAGTTGCCTAAAAATATTTCACGAGTCATTAGATAACAGAGTGCTAAATTAAAAGATTACGTTCTGTTAGTATTTATCCGTATTAAGCCGTGAAAGTACGCAAACACCCCCCATCCCCCCCATACACAAGCAATGGCTGAAAAATCTCCCTAAATCCTTTGAAAAAGATGAAACCTGGGCTCCTCTACAACAAACCAAGAACTTATCTGTAAGAAAAAAACCTCTAACTGGAAAAGCTGATTGCAGTCAAAATCTTTCACATTTTGCAACACTATTTCTCTCCCTCTCTTGCAACGCGAAGCCTCCAACTTGCCCTGCTGACTTTTTTCTTGGGCTTCCTCTGAACTGCACAGATGCAGAAGAAAAGCAATTTCACTCTTTATGCAGACCTACATAGAGTTATGGGGTAGAACCACCAAGTTCATAATGAATTTTTTTTTTTTAAATCCCACTGATTTACACCAACCTGGAAAGCAGCATTTGGAGTAACAAAGGCTACTCCTGGCAATCTGCAGGAGCCCTCCACGGTCACTGGTACAATGTGTGACATTAGATAGCAGGGAAAACTCTGATTGATCCCAGGACACATCAAAAGCCTTCCTGATTTATGGCAGTTTGATTATGCTGAGAAATGTCATGGTCAAAACAGCTGCGTCCTGGGTCCTGCTGGAGGGTCAGAGTCTGCAATGGTGGGCAACCCAGATGATCGACACGAGGCAACTGCTGGATTTTACAAATGTTCACACAAACAACTGATCTCACGTATGGCAGCGCACAACCAGACCTTTTTATAGCCCAAATCCATCAAAGTTCCTTCTCTTCACATCAAATCCTGACCTTTACTACCAACAACAACCCCATGCAGACCCCGTTTAAGACCAACACCATGTATTGACCATACAGAATTCCAGCTCAATGCCCTCCGTAACTTGTAAGCGAGGAACGGGAAACCCGGCCAGAGCTAATCTCAGAGAGGGGACATCAGTAATTGGAGACTTGAAAAAAAGATGAAACTGTGCCAGGTCTTCAATCATAAAGTCTTCAGTACAAACTGTATCTTCGTTTGTGTTAATGCACCACACCCTGCACGATTCCCCCCAGTTCATATTGGGATCTCTGAATCACTCTACTATAAATTTTAAATAAGGAGCAATAACATAAATCACATTAAGACACCAGTATCAGCTTGACCATGTCGAAATAAATTGGCCAGCTTCTCAGAAAGGAATTTTAACATTTTACGGACCTATACATACATTCTCACATTAAGCAGAAAACAACAGCATTTCAAAAAAGCTGATTTATGATAGTTATCATCAAAAACTAAGAATGCTTGAGACAAAACAAAAAAATTGCATATACCGATTTCACAGATGAAGAACAAGCATACTAGGAATGTTATGGTTGTCTTAGGATTTTCAGTTATAATTTGAAAATAGTAATTTTAGGGATCAATGAAGGTGTGAGAGAAATGATGCCAGCTGAGCCCAGGCCTGACTGTGCAGCAGGCACATTGCCACTGACTGGCCATGAAAAGCGTGGGAGAAAACCTCGGCAACTTGAGAAAAAAGTTTACTCTAGTACAAGTTTACTCTAGTAAACGCTCCAAAAAAGAAATCTACAAATTGAGGTGTAGAGGAAAGATTCTGTCGGTAGGACTGTTAACAGCATTTATCAGCCATGGGATGGCACAGAGGGCAAAAACCTGTAAGTCACTATACCCAAATTATGCTGACAGTCTCTCTTCTCACCTCATTCATTCTCCAAAGGATCTTGCTTTTTGCTGCATTAGCAGAATTAGTTTTGCTTTAATATATGGGACAATTTTTCCCCTCCTTGGTCCATTTGCAAACATAAATGTTAATGTATGTTAAAACTTAACATGAAAAAAGTTAACATGCAGAATTTGATCAAGGGTATGGTCACATGCCTAATACGTAAAAAAGTATCATCTTTAGAAGACTTAAGCACACCTTAAGCCACAATATTTCATGTTTTTCTGGTTGGCTTGAGGCAATCCTCCCCTTCCCAAATCACATTCCATCCCCCCACCTCTAAAATGCCCTCCCCAGCTGTACCAGCGCACCTCTCCATGAAGCTGGGGTCTAAACAGGATACAGAAAGAGATCGGGGTTAAAAATAATCTGTGGGAGGAGGGCAGGGGAAAGTGCAGAGCAGAGAAGAGCCACATGAAAGTTCAGGGGGCAGCCAGGGCCTCCTTCTTGAAAGTTTAAAAGGCAGCTACTTAATTAGCTGCATTCAAAGCACGTTGCTTTAATTATCCTTCCCAATGAAATCCCTAGGATTTATGGTGGTGCAGTAACACTTATTCCTGTCTTTCCCCACTTTGCTAATATGATCTTCAGCTTGCTACAAAATAATGAAAAAACCCAACCAACTAGTTGGTCTTTAACTAGTAAACACAAAAAGTTTCATTTGCAATCAAAGCTTAACCTACATAAATATGTACATTAATCTCAATTGACTTAACTTGCATTTGACCTGCTTCTCATTTCTGCCACCCTTTGCTCATGGTACTAGGAAACCAAATTGAATTTAGAGAGCCAAAGGTCTTCTACACCTTTAGGAATGGGAAATTACTCCACTGAATTTCAAGCAAGCCAGTCTGAAGCCAGAGGGTCACTTTGGATTTAACCACAGCCCTGAACAGAGAATAGATGTGCCCAGAACAGCAGCCAGCGTGGCCCTGAGCAAGCACTGAACATTTACTAATGAAAGCTTTGGTAGCACACAGAGAGATGAATATGCTGAGTCAGCATTAAGCACAGTAGAAACATTAGTTTTTTAACAGTCAAAAGCAGAATATATAAGTATTTCATAATTATGTTACTATTATTTTTCAGTGCAAGCAAGCAATTATCTACTTTCATCCCATAATTCTCCTTCTCTATCATCACTCATAAGCACTGAAAGTCTGGATAAAAGACATTCCATAACAGTCTTCTCAAGTATCATCCAGCATGGACGCATTCTGGCATGTTGCACAAAATCCTGGGGACTCGTGAACATCTGCGATCATTTTTTCTAGAATACGCAGCCAGCCTGACACTGAACACTTCTCCTTGAGATTTAAACTGTCCTCTCTTTTGTCCTGAGCAGTTGCATGAATTGTGAATAAACCGGCAGATTTTCATGTCTAAAGAGGAGACAGTCCAATGTACCAGGGACAGAATTTCCTAGCAGCCAAGGTGGCACAAACACCACCCATCACAGGCAGCTTCAGGAGATGCTTACCTTCTACTGAAATGTTATTTTGCAGTGAAGAAAAGCTTGGTTTCTTTTAGAGGAGAAACAAACCAGGCCCTTGAATGAGTTTCAGCATTCAGAAGTCCAGTTGGGAAGACTTAGGCTACAATTTTGATGGCACATGCACCCTTTGATCAGCCACACATGTAGCATGAGAGACCCTCCCTTGAGTCCTTCCCCAAACAATTCTTCCATTTTTGACTTCTGCGGTTTTTTGTTTGTGATTTCAAGAATATTCTGACACCAACAAATACATTAGATGCATCTATCTCTTAGATAAACTATTTCAATATAAATGACAAAAAAATAATAAAATAACATAAAAGTTGTTTTATTTGAATTTCCAAAGCTCATTTGTAAAACTCACCTGAAAACGGCATTTGCCTGTTTGCAATTAAACCTGTTTATGTTTATATTGAATGGAAGTATGGGACGTGTAACCTGTTGAGGGATACTCCCCATGGGCTGAAGTTCAGAGTCTGAGTGCAGAAAGATGTGGGGGCAAATTTTTCACTGAGTTATGTCGTTACGAATCAAAAGCAACCAATTTACAGTTGCTGTAAAAATGACATTATGTTCCGAGAGTGATGTTTATTTTTTAATATTTTAATAACTCATGGAAATGTTCCTAGGTGAAGATAGTATTTAAATTTACACCATAAGAAAGTTACTGATAATACAAAAAAAAAAGTCTGAGGATATACAGATTACATCTGCTTGAGGAATGAAAGTAAATCACATCTTTTCTATGGCTTTCTATGGTTATCTAGTTCACTTATGTGTATGGGGTATTTTTTAAGACATCTGTAAAAACCAAACACTGTTCAAGGAATTAAAGATCTCTGTATTAATGTAAGAACATACCAAAAAATACCACAAAACTTGATTAATAAAGTGCTGAATAATAGGTGATTAGACGCCTGTCAAAGGCTCATTCACAACAGTTTCCACTGAGACACTGGAATGCTGTGGAGGACGATGGTGACCCAGGGCAGCCAGAGCTCTGCATTAGCCACAGCGGGGACATGAATGCACCCCATCTTTTTTGAATTCTTTTTCTAATTCAAAAGGGAAAAAAATGAATGCGCAGGAAAAATCTGGTCTCAGGAGTCTGTTTTCAAAGGTTTCTGGAGGAATAGCAGTGGATGATGCTTTTAGACCAGGGCAGTACTTAATTATTTTTTTTCTTTAATGTGCATTTTCTTTAATATTTTTTTCTTTCTGACTTGCTAATTTATTGCATTGTTTTGGGCAGGGAGATGACTAGATTTCTATTTTTTCATCTTAATTATTGAGTGATGGTTCCACAGTATCCACTGGAACAAGGATTTAAGATGTTATTTGTGGGTTTTTTGTTTTGTTCTTTTAAATTCTCTGGCAAATTGCTACAGGATTTTGATTTCTGCCTGCCTCATCAGCATTATGCTCTCTCTCTGTGATAAATTATCAAAGCTAATCAGAGTTCATACTGCAAAGCAGTCAGGAAGAAGTGATGAAAAGCACGCAAAATTTCATGCTATATGAACAGACTTTCCTGAGACTTCTGGCTTCAAATTCAGAAAGCTGGAATTCATAATGAAAACCACTCCTACCTGCTGCACAACCCCTGTCTCTCCCAGAGCAAATTATGAAACTTGAAGGTAAGTTTTTGTTACGTCTGTCCTGTGTTCATTTTCATGCTCATATTCAAAGTGTTGTTTGTAATTGGGTGATATTGGCCTAGAAGACTAGTGATCTAGTGGAATGAGCAACTTGTACCTTTGTTCAACCTCAGCATCAAAATCCTACATCTTTCTCTTCTAACCAGGTACAAATATTTGTAACACACAAGAGAACTATTTTTTACCTTTGTACCAAGTTTGGATTAAAGTAACTGATAGATGCAAAAGTGAAGTGGGCAGAGCAAACACGTGCATGGAGTGATCAGGTCAGATCTCACTTTCATAGAGCAGATACCTCTCACTGACACGCTGCATGAGCCAAGGCATGAATGCAGAACTGAGTTCAGTCATTTAAAAAAGCCTCCTGTGACAATTAAGCTGAAGCTACGAACAAACACTGTTTTGCAAACAAGCACAGTCAAAGGGGAACTCAGATAATCATATAGAAGAGCCAATACTTCTCTTTAACAATAAGTAGTATTTGTGCCCATGGTGGTTGCATTTCCTGAAACACGAACAAACAAAACAACAGATATGTTTAGGAATTTAAATTTGTAGTGTAAATTCAAAACCAGCATGATCTCTCAAAGCATACTAGAGGCTACCCAATGTTAAAACTGTTATCTATAAATAGCATAGGCTCATACTTCTGAGAGTAGACAAGCATTCAAAATTCCCCAACAAGTGCCAGTGAATGATGACCGAAAGAGTCAGTTCTCCCCGAGCAATAAAAGCCATCAACAGAATTGGGAACTGTACTAGTAGGGGTAGAATAGCTTGAAATTTTTAATTTATTTCTTTCATTCCCTGTTGTTCCATTTTCAATTGCATCACTATCACTAACAAAAAGATAAATTAATTCAAATAATGACATTCAAATGATTCTATGTAAAAAAATAATAAAAATGAAACCCACATTTTCATTGTTATCCTTGCAGCTCATCTGGCCTCCTCAGTACAACCATGACAAATGCTTAGTCAAGGGAAAAAAATAATAATAGTGCTCAAGCCAAAACAAAAATCTGCACAAATTGTTACATAGGCTCAGAGTATCAGTTAAGAAATATAGCTGCTCTGAAACCTTTAATGAGAATACAAAAGGGCCTCTACAATAGTATAACCTTTGCCTCTGTCTGCTAACATCACAGTTTACACGGTTTCCATGGAAACCCTCTGCAAACATATGAATGTTCTTGTTGCGTTAGATGTCGAACAGAAAATCCTTTGTGGCAACTCTGGAGGGCCATGGCCAGTGCCAACCTCCCGGCGGAATAATGCCCTTCACTATGCCTTGCCCAGCAGGCTCATGACACACTTGCTCACATGGCACAGCTGCTGCCATTGCTTGTTTTCTCTTAAATAAAATAATAATAAAAAGATATGCACATCCTAACTTCTAAATATTTCTTCCCACATGGAGAGCCTGTTTTGCTCCCTGTCAAACTGATGGCAATGTCTCCCAGTATTGGACATTCAGATGCAACCCAAGAGCTGCAGAGTGAAGACATTGGCTGGGAGGCTTCCAGTCGGCTTCCAGTCAGGTTGCTGGGGAATACATTTACATAATGATTAGACAGCTATCCAGCAAGGGAATGCCACAATTCTTCATTATAATTTGTTTTTCTCAAAATATAAAAAAGAGTCCCACAAATAAAATTCTCAGGATGTGACAGGTACACCAGTCCAAAAGAGAAAACTGTTTCATCACCTTGTTGTTTCTTATGGTGGAAAGATCAACCGATCTACAAATAACTCATGTCCTGGATGGGCTCTTCCTCCAGCCATGGAGGCAGGAAAACTCTACCCAAGACAGTCCAAAATGTCATCAGGAGGACTGGTTTCTTTTCCTGTTGTTAAGGGAATGTGTGCAAGTGAAAGCTGAGAGACTAAGAAACTTGTTTGTGTTTCACGGAGGAGGAGCTACTGGCAAATACCTGAATGTCGTGCCCCATCTGACTTCCCTCAAAATGCATGTCAGCTCTTCAGCTCTCTGTATTTTACCAGCATTGAAATGAGCGTGTCTAATGAAAATGCACCTTAAAGAATAATGCAGCTGGAGCACACCTTGTCTGTAGGTTAAAACATTCCCCTATATCCTTATTCTTCTGAAACAACAAATTCCTAGTACAGCAAGTTTGACTCTAATTTCTGAGAGATCAATGGCATAATTTATCTAATTGCTTACAGCTGTGCAGAGTCTTGGGGAGGATTATGGCTCCAAAGGCTGAATTCAAGACAAAATCAGGTCTGAGGACTCTGCATGAGAGGTGAAGACCTGCCTGTCCCATTCCATGTGGAACTGGAGAGGTCAGGAGCTTTTTTACTTATAACTGGACACTTCACCTGCAATTCAGCCATTTCCAACCACTCTTACAGTCACCATGACAATAATCAATGACCTAAGAGTTTTGTCTTAAAAGCTGACAAATGTCTTCCTTAGACAGATTTTGTAACAGGAAGAAAAAACAAACAAACCAAACACTTTGACAACATTGTTTCTATGTTTATTTCCTTCCCTTTCAGAGGGCAGCACCGAGGGGCAGCCCTCCATGCTCCCCTGATGGCCATCCTCACCTTACACTCCCCACCAGCCCAGGCCCCCAGATCAGCCCAGAGGGTGGCCAACCTCTCCTTTTAGCCTCCTGCCACAATGAAGTAATGAGGGAACCCAGTCGCAGCGCGTTGTTCTAATGCTCTAATAGCCTATTGTTCTCCTGCCGTTGCCTCGGCGAGATAAAACACCGAAAGCCGAGGTTTCCTGAGGGGAAGCGAATTCCCACCGTGCCTCGCAGGACGTTGGCCAAGGGCTTGGCTCCACGGGGGGCCAGCCCAACCCCATGACTCCACTCGGTGGGGAGATGGAGGGTTTGTTTTTGTTTGCCGGCGGTTTGCAGGAACATCTGCTCGGCGAAGCGGTGGTGTGGCTCTCGCCCATCACCGCCCACAGGCCCTTCCCCCCGGATGCGTGCAAACCCATGTTTACTCCCTCTGCACGTGGCTACCGCTATAAAGATACTACTCTGACAGTCACGCGGCTACAATTTGGCTCCTACACGATCATAGTTTAGGATCTGCTCCCTGCCTTAAATTGTAGAAGGGCTGGAAATATAATGGTTGCTGCTGAGCCGCAGCAAGTCTCCAGGGAGAGGGGAGCAACGGTGTGGGCTCAGGGCAGAACAGCCTGACAGTGGGGCTGGAGCACCCCCTGTGTCACATCCTCCATGTCCCAGGTAATAATGTTTGAGTGCTGGGATGGGAGAAAGGGACACACCAGACAGAAATCAAGCCAACCATACAGAAAATGGTAAGATCGAGAAGTCACTCATTTTATATTTTCACCGCATCCTCTCATCCAATAAAGAAACATGCTGAACATCATTAACGTCCCCCTAATGAGACATCCAACTGCCCAGAACACAGCAATAATGAAGGTGAGCTCTGTTTCCACCAAATCTACCAGAAAGATCTGTAGGGGTCTGCTTTCCCACTGACACGAACACATGACTCCCATTAGCCTTAACAAAGGAAGAGGGCATTCCGTGGGAGAGAAATTTCCCAAGGCTGCGTAACTGAAGGGCCAGTATAGGCTAAGAGAAGTTCTCCATCCCAGAACTACAGGGACAGCCCAAATTCTTTCATAATTTTCCCATTAATTTGTTCAACTTTTTTTGCAGTTAAGACTTTCTTGCTTTAGGCCAGTGAAAATGCTCAGAACTATTCTTATGCCCAAATTATGGAAATGCAAATCAGATAGTGGGATGCTTAGCTCCTATTTTTAGGCTGAGAAAAAAAAAAAGTTCAGATATGCACTGTCTTTATCTTACAGCATTGTCCCAGCGTACTATTCTTGACTCTACGGTATATGAATTCTTACTTCTGTAACAATGCAAATTTGTTGACAGGATGATAGGTTAAAGTTTATCTTTCAGGCTGCTTCCCTTGCACCAGTCAGAAAAATCTAGTTATGTCAATTTATGTCCCTTTCAGTGCTCAGCGAGGCGAGGAAATGGAGCAGAGTGCCAGAATGTGGAAACAATGCAAAAAACCAATGCCAGAACTGAGTATCTGACTCCCAGCCTAAGCTCTGCCTGCCCTCACTACGCTTCGGGATTAATACTGCATATCTCGACTGCATTTAAGAAAAAACGTAATTCCAGATGTTGAAAGCATGATTAACTAAAAGTTAGAAGTTTTTTCTTCATCCTTCCCCCCCATTCAACTTTTATATTTTAAAATATGTAGGTGCTTTGCCTTTTTTTTTTTTCTTGCTTTGGGGTTTGGCTTTTTTTTTTTTTAAACACCAGAAAATTGAATTTCATAGGCAACTTAAAAATAGTTGGTCATGTGTTTATCATAAGAAATCTGACGTAATCTAAGACTTTCAATGCTATTATAGTATGCATTAATGAAGGCTGCTTCATACATTTTGCTATAGCTTTAAATGAGAACAGACTTCTCTGTTATCTCCCACTGCAATGAGTAATACAGGAGAGTATCTAGTCTGCTACTACTCACACACAGGATAGGAGTTTATTAGCAACACACTCACAGATGCTGAACTGCTTTGATACAATAAACTGTGCTAGGGCACTACAGTGCCCACGGGCTGTAACTGTGTGACTGGTGCTGTGCTGCCCTTTAGGGCCACGTGTTAAAATCTATCTTCTAAATTAAATCAAGATTACCTACCCATTTGTGCTCAGCCATAAACACAAACCAAAACCAAACTCAACCACAAACCAAAACCAAACTTACTTGATTTATTTTATTTCACAGAGTTAAAATTAAAACCCCAGAGACCAGTAGAACAATTCATAGTACTACACCACAGCAGAATCAGCCCCGTGCTCAATGTGGTTGCGCTCACTTTAGCTGCCAGAATATACCCAAAACTCTGAGCCCAGTCCTACCAAGGCTGGCATTCTCCTTCATTAAGTGGAAGCAAAATCAGATCACATTTCCTACAAAACCCACCATAACATGCAGAACAAGTGAGGCAAACAGAGTAACTGATTTATGGATTACACAGATACTAACTACACCAGAAAACCCCATTCCAACACAGAAGCTGTAACTCACCATTCATGGCACGACACTGAAGATAAAAATCATGCAAGTCTCAAATAGAAGAAAATCAAAATACAAGACAACTTTCTGCAGCATCCATCCCCAACAGTTCTGTCAAATACACAACGGCAATAGCACAAAGCATCTTTATGACAGGAATAAAAGGCTCTTTAGACGCTCTTTTTATTTTTTATTGAATGAACCCACTCTTACACAAAGTTCACGCAACGATGTCTCGAGCTTTAGTACTGCCACATCACGTATTTGATTAGTTGACTAAGGCTTATAACTCACGCACAGAACAACCTGAAATATTTATTAATTGCATGTAATTACTTCATGTGGCATGTTAGGTGGTTAATTAAGACACTGAATTGATTAGAATACTAAGATGTGTAGTTGCAAGGAAGATTAAAATCTTTTTGGTGTTTCACCATAACTGACCGAACACTTCTCTGCTCTGAGTCACTGGCAAAACCCCAAAGGGAGTTAAGAACTGAAGCCACTGACTCCTCCCAGCTGCAGCATCAGCATTTTGTGTGGTTGACTCTTCTCACAGAAATAGTAATCTTTACTAAGAGTGTTCCTCCCTCCAAGGAAGCACATTGCACCACACCTCCCAATTGTTTCAGAAGTACATATATACAAAGGCCATAGTTGAAAAAGATATCATCAGATGTGGCTAGTCCAGAGAAATCTTGTCCCAAATGTTTTTCAAGTTTACTCTTGAGAAAAGGGTGGAGAAAGAAACCACAGCTACAAGACTCACAAACATGAACTCGTTTACAGGTTTGCAATGCAAATCATGCCACCAGCCTGTCACGTAACCCCTAGGAAAATGCAGCTGCAGACTCTCTGGATCAAGATTTTCACTGTTCTCTGAAATGAAATTGCCCCGCTACTCCGAGTTCTTAAAAACTGGTTGGTGGTTGGGGTTTTTTTTTGCCACCCTTAATCTCTCAGACAGACGGGCAGTAGATTAAAGTGAATTAGGAAATAACATGAAGCCAGAGCAGAAAGCAACCAGTTTCTAAACTTTAACAGCTTCTTGCACTATGGGGCAGTTAAGACCACTGTTCTCATACACTGTTTAGTGCCTTGACACGGACACAGTTGGTTACTGGTCATAAAAACAACTGCAGCTCTATCATTTCTTAAATATTTACTAATAAGACACACCAGAGGACAAAACCCAGAACCATATTCATGATATTCAGACCTTCCTGTCAAAACACAAATTGACAAAAAGATCTTCTGGTAAAAACACTCCAGAATGCTCTTACACTGGTTTTAAAAGATTTGCCTTTTTTTTCTCCCCTTCACCAAACACCACCCACTCTTCCAAACAAGTAAGTAATCCAATGTTGCACAGGAATTTTAATTGTTTCCATAACTTCTGTTACCTGCCAAAAAAGTACTTAGCATGACATACATGGGATAGGACGCCTACAATACAAGTATATTTAAAATAATATATGAACTTTATATATATACACACAGAACTACATATGTATAACATACAACTTATGTAATAGTTAACTTTTGTATAGCTATAAAAACTAGAAGCCTTTCAAAGAGGCAGCCTTTATTCTTTGAAGTAACAACCCCGGTTCAAGCACGCTGACTCTCTGGCTCAGATTTACAATCGAGTCACTGCAGCTGAACTTCCTGCGCTCCCTGTGAGCCAGGCTGGGGCTGGTGTCTCCTTGTGTGCCATGAGCCATGACAGATGCAAACCCCTTGCGTGAAAGGCTGAAACTGGGATGCGCTCCTTTGTATTCGCTGCAAGGACAGTCACACAAATCTCTGCAGCACTCTCTGCAAGACCCCGGCTGATGCGGGTGCTGTGCCTGAAAGCCTGGCTCCTTTCAAGAGTTGTGTAACTTCTAATTTTACTTTTATTCCCCCTCCAGCCTTTTTTTTTTTTTTTTTTTTTAAAGATCTTGGTCTGTCAACCCTTCCTCACTCTGCACAGTCTTTCTTACCACAAATAATGGCCCTGGTTTCAGTGGGACCTTTGAAATTCTCATCTTGCGGTAATTGCACAACACAAGCTGGTGGGGACGTTTTCAGCATATTTGTACAACTTCATTTATTTAGTTATTAGGACCAGGTCTTAAAACAAACAAATGCTAGAGAAAGTTTTTGTTAAATAAACAATCCATTCTACGTATCAGACTATTTATAAATATACAATATGCAATTACCGTGTATCAGTAAAATCCCTAGGAGAGTTGTAGTTATTTTGGCAAAAGAGCTTATAGATGTTCCCTTGAGTAAATCGCATGGCAGCATAAGCCTGCTAGCAGGGGAAGCCTAACAACTTCCATAAAATAAAAGTGCATTTAGAACAATTATTAAACAAAGGGGAAAATATCTGTGGGACTTAACAGGGTGGAAGCTAGCAAAATATTATCTTCAACAATAGATGCTACATATTTTTCCACTGATTTTACAACTCAAACCAGCATGCTGCAGCTTCTGACGCTACTATCACTCAGAATCTACTTTTGACAGCATTTTTCATCCATGATGGGTGGTTTGTTTTTGCATTGTTATGGTTTGGGTGAAGCCTCAAGGCAGACACACAGCCCTGTTGATAACATGTGTATTTTCCAACCCCATGATAAATTTCCCATAACTGCTGGCCTGCAACATGACTTTCAGCAACTTGACTGTTTCACATTTGGCTAAAGCAGCACCACTCTATTTGATATAATAGCTTCAAGACTAGAGATGGAAGACAACCATTTTCAGAACGTATTACTTTCAGCGCCCAACTTTAGACTCCTATTTTCAGAAAATACTGACTGTTGCTTTCAGAAAGCCAAACCTCCGCTAACAGATAGTATTTTTTTTTTTCAAGCTCAAAATCCAAATCCAGAAATCACTTTTGGAAGGTGCAGTTAGGATTTGAATACCAACATCAACAGTGCTGGCTGTTACAGCTCAGGAGAGCTTTTATTTTGTATGCAAATCCTAATAAGCGTACTTTTGCATCACTACTGCTGAGGTCTGTGCTGTTTTCAAAATCTAAAAAAGTTGCCTTTCACAGCTGCAAAGGAAATGACAAGAGAAGAAAAACACAGCCAGTGTATATCAGCAATTAATTCCATCCACAACTGCCCAGCTGTTTGTGCACGGAGGAACCAGCCTGTTTCCTCTCCGAGCTTTTGCCACTGAAAGCTGATACGGCCCTTTCGGAGGCACAGGCTGTTGGTAACGTGTTAGGAATGTGCACGAGAGTGCACGGAGCTGAAGAAGAAGAAATGAAATCCAGACCAGCGCTCTGCCTATCTGTGTTATGAGGATAAAGTTATCTGGGGAAGAGGGCGACAGCATGGGGGGGACGGGGATGGGGAGCTGCCACAAAGCCAGGCTCAGCACACAGGATGGACACAACTGTCACTTACTGAGACAAGGTGGGACGGTCTCAGAAACCTGTATCTCTATATCTGCTCTGCCAAGATGCTTTTACATTAGCTGATACCAAACAGGTAGATTTGGGGGCATTTCACAGAAGTCATTACTTTTACCTGGGATCAGCACATTTCCAATGAAGTTGCTGGAGACTTTGCTCCATCTACACTAGAGTAAAATATATTGGTTAGTATTTACTACTTATTGGTAATTATTACTTATTGGTAATTATTACTTATTGGTAATTATTACTTATTGGTAATTATTACTTATTGGTAAGTAATCCTCCCAATGCTTGCAGCCTTGAGGCTCCAAAACTAAAGGCAGAATTCAGCCCTTTAGAGTCTTTCCTATGGATATAATCCCCTCATGCCACCCTTGGGATTTCAGGAAAGGCACTGAGTATAAAAAGAGGACGCTATGGGAAACATCTACAAACCCCACCTCAGTGAATACCTGGAAATTTCATCCCCATTCCGGAATAAACTCACCAGGCTACATGCACAGCTCATCTTTTTCCTCTAACATATTTAAAAAACAAAACCAACATGTGGTTTTTTTCCCTCCCTTAACCCAAGCCAGCCCCCATTTAAAAATTCCAAATTATCCACACGGATTCCTTTTTGCTGGGTAAATCCACACACAGCGAGACTCTTCTAATATATATATTACTGGTGGTTTTGCTTCAGCTCCGACACCACTAGTTAGAAAGAGCTCCTTTGATCTTTAGTAACAGCAGGTCACCTTTTCATTTGTTGGACCACTCAACCAGGGACAACCTCTGGAACTGCACAGATATTCAGAAGAACAACACTAACAAGAAAAATATTTGCACCTGACAATTTTCAAGTCCATTACCTAAGGTAAGAAGTAACTATCCAAGGACTATCCCCTTTACAAAAAGGCATGCTGAAGTACAATCTTACATATTCTGTTGAATAAATTGGATTTGCTAAAAATATAGGCTTGAGTATCATAGCGTGGAAAGAAAAACACTCTGCAGAAATAAGACTGTGATAATATGTTCATAGAGTAAAGAAACAAATATGAGAGCGATATTCTTTTATCAAACAAGACTCATGAAATATTTAAACATTACTTTTTTTAATATGGATCTCTAAATTTTAGATCTATGCTTCAGGAAGATTGGTATAATCTCTGAAACACCTGCACAAGCCCATGGTATTATCACTGGGAAAACACAGAAGTAGAGGACTCTGAGTAATTTACAGTTTCCCCAAGGAAAGTAAATCTAAATCCTGCGGTTGACTGGAAAGTATGAATTTGTACAAATGGCTTAAGATACCTTCTCTTTTTACTCCCTTGGAACCAATGACTCAGGAATGGTAAACAGAAGCAGCACAATTTTTTAACATTAGAATTATAACACACTTCAGACTGCAAAGAATCTCACTATATTGTCACAGAAATAGTTCCACTGCTGCTTGAAAGCACTCATGGTTTTTCCTGCAATTTCACTTTTTGCTGCTCAACATTGGGCAAATCCATCAGGAGATGATTTTTTACATTACTTACTGTCTGCCACAACAAAAAAATGACTCTCTCATGTATTAGAAACAAACAAAGAAAGCTTCTGTATGTGATCAGCCTGGTTTTACATTGGGAAGAAGGCACAGCAGGAGGGAGGTGGAAGCAAGGGCACCCAGCAGCAATTGCACTGAGCAACCTCGTGACCTCGAAGGCACATAAGGCCAACTCTCCAAGACTCTTAGCTCTTTTCACATGGAGTGCTGCAATACAAATAACAACAATATATCTTACTTATATAATACTCAATATATTATGTATACTACATATTGAGCAATACAAGGCAAAACCATATTTAAACAGCAAAACAATGTGACGGTTTTATTAATCCGAAAATCCCGGAGGGATTCTTAAATATGAAGACCTATCTCAAAACCTAAGATATTTCAGCAAACTAAGGGATGGTCACAATGCTGTAAACCGCCTCTCAAGAAATTACACAGCTTAGAAATGACTCTCACTCCACCCATGGTTATTAGAATAGGTATTAAATCAATAGCTATCAATTTCAAAATTGTTTCTCAGGCTCAATTTTCAGTAATGTTTTGATAAAAGGCTGTGAAAATATTGATAGAGATTAAAAGTGACAACAGAGTAAATTTCACTGCGTCAGTAAAACTCAGCTGAGAACTGCAAATAGAAATCATTCCAGTGATACCTGCAGGCACACGTATGGCATGGCTAACCAAACACTACCACTCACAGACTAGTCTCTTCTCTTTCTCCCTTTTCTTCTCCAAAGCAAAATTCTTTCTTGTACAACAAACCTACTCAAATCTATGTATCACTTAAAAGCATGGAAGATGCATCCCAGAAATAAATAACAAAATTCTTCTGCTCTTAAGGATTTAGCATTTAAATTCAGGTATGATGCTTCAAACTGGAGATAAATTAAACGACTAAGGCTACAATTCAGATGCAGAGAGGGCTCCAGGCCCGTGTACCACTTACATCCCAAAATAGACTTACTGGTGAGTAGCAGTGAGTTTTCAAGTGGTGCATAGCTCTCAGATTTGCTACACAGCAAAGGCTTTCACGCTAAAAGGATGTTAAAAGGGGTTTAGAAAATCCCTAGGTTTCACATTCAGGAGTAGCATGAGGAAGTTGCATTTACTTATGCTAAGAAAGTGCCCACATGAATGAATAGCCAATATTTATCCCATAAATCGGAATAATTACTGAAATACGGAAGGTACTTGACAGTGAGTAGACATACCTACATTACATAGAGGTTAAGGATAAATAGCACTATCTGAACTTTCAAGAGGAGTTCAGTGTGTGAGTTACCACATTTCATTCTTTATTGTTAAATAATTTGGGAGTCACTTGGGATGATTCAAGTTTTTCTCTTGAATTTGAATCAGGAACAAAGTTGCCCAATGTCTAAAAGTTCCCAGTCTAAAAGGAAAATTCTTAAGTCCTAAAGTAATAGTTTTCATTTATCTTTAACATTATGTATGAACTACTGAAACTTAACACCTTCATGTTCAGCATTTGTGTTCATGAATTCATTAGGTCATTAGTGCAATTTTTTTTTTGGCCTGACTTTAGATATTTACAAAACATGTGAATTCATTGCTTCATTAAAGTCTTTCCGTAGGAGGGAGAAATTTTTTAGACTTCATTGGCTGCATTGTAGACTTACAGTGGTTGCACCACAGGTCCATAATTCACAAGTAGACATCCCTACTGCAGACAACTGAAGTTATGCAAGACACATGCTGCTCTGAAACACTACCAAGCTATGCAAGACCAAGGAAACACATAAGAAGAGATCATTTGGCTATTTTAAATAGCAAGGGGGGAAAAAAACCCCAGCAAGTGGTGGAAAAATAGAAGTCTACTTATTAAATTCTTCTAATTCACAGAGCACAACAGGTAGTACAATTTGCTATGTGTTTTTTCCATTCATCTCACTAACTTCAGAAGCAAAGATGCCTTTTACATAGCTCCAGTCAACAAACCATATTACATACTAATTTTCTACATTGCAGTACAACCCAGTATAAAACGAGGACCTCGTAGTACCAGCAAATATCAAGATCTGGCAACAGCAGTGTGAGTGTAGACTAAAATACGCTGTGAGAAAAATGTCACCAGGCACAAACAAGCTTTCAGAATACCAAGTGCAGGAGCTGCTAACATAACAAACATTAAGGGAAAATACATGTCTGATTCCTTAAAAAACATAAATAAAAAAAGTCAACACACAGGGAACAGAGCAGGAAGAAAAGTGAGGGGATGAGGAAGGAGGGAAAACATAGCAGATTTAAATTTTAATGGGTTTGTGATCAAAATACAAATTTATTTGACTAGGCAAATGTATGTCCATGGAGACCACTATAAAGCAAACAAGTTTAAGAGAAAATGGTGTTTACTAAGTTCCATAAAAAGATTGTTAAAGCAACGATAATGCTTCCCCTCCCATTCCTAGTAAGCACTTAAAGCTAACATATCTCAAAGGCTGTCTTCTGTATTTTACTATTGCTATCAAGAAAGAAAAATGAGCCAAAAAGTTGACACATTATACTACTCAAACTTCTGAACATCAATGGGGTACTAAAGTTTTTAGATTTCAGCGTTAGCACGACTTATAAATAAGCAAAGTACTCTTGTATAGCAGAAATCCTTTAACAGTCCATGTTGAAAGTTGAGTTAAAGCAACAAGAAGTCCCTTGTGTCCATCTGCCCACTGCAAGCACCTTGCTGTACTCACTGCAATGCACATTGTATTGCGGTGAAACGTACTGAATGTCTTTCACTGAAATATATGTGGGAAAAGCTAATTTTAGTTCACCTCCTTACATGACAGCTAGATGATCTGGGGTTGAGTTGGCACGACTCATGGCAAGCACAGAACATTGCAAGTTATGGTAAAGATGAAAGGATTTTTGAACACTTTTCTAAATCATGCAACCTTATCAGTACCCACCTACAAACATATGCTTTCTTCCATATGACACAACATGTGCAAAAAAACAATGACGAAAACTTGGTGGTTTATGCTTTTAAGAGAAAAGCATAAATTCATCTACAGCCCCAAAGCCAGAAGGGCAGATCTGGCAAAAGAAAATGTTTCCCTGGGAGTAACCTGACCTCTCTGGTAACCTTTCCTTTTTCTACAATTCCTTGGTACAAAACTGATAAATAGCCGAAAGATGCAGCAGAGGGCCTTTGGTTGGCCTAGAAAAGTTGTTTCACTTCAAAGCTATTTCACCATAATTCAGGTATTCACATTTTTTACACAAATTAGTATTAGGAGTTTTTTTTCCCCCCGCAGTTAATTATCTTTTCAAACATCTACAGTTCATCAGCAACTTTATGCACAATCAGTGAAATGCAAGTTCTTCCCCCTTAGGATGATAAGTAGCTGAAAAAAACCCCTCACAGCACACAGCCTTATCGCTTTGTGCAACTGTTTACTCCTTCAAGAGAGATATCATCAAAACAAGTGTATCACACAGCTCTTTCTTTTAATCTGCTATTTTTCTCTTTTACAGAAAAAAGTGAAAGTTCATAAAAGTCCCATTTCCTCTTTCACTTCATGCATTTATATGCTTATGATGGAAAAATACCCCAATGTTTAATCCCAATGCAAACTTTTTACACTGAAGAAACTTCAAATGTATTCGGTTAACATGCAAAGTTAGACCCCTTAAAGAGGCTGTACCCATGGAACAACTTGCATGAGACCGCTATTAGTCCAAAGAATCTTTTTTCCTGAACCCTTGTATCTGAAGACAGGATGACACTATACCTTACTCATTTTGTATCCTTTTACCAAGAAGTGTGTGTTATCAGCAATGTAAAAAGAAGTCACGGGCATCCAGACTGACGTGACAATCACGTATGAAGACAAGAGAAAATTCAGATTTGGTCAGCTTCATAGGAGTCCACTTACCGACCATGCCACATTCACCACAAACTAAGCTTCACCTACACCTCGTGGTCAGAACTTGACCAAAACCAAACAAACATGCACATCTAAATTAATGTACAACATCAGTCTCAGATTCTGAAATGTATGTGTTCACTTCTCTCAAATTGTGAGATAAATGATATACGCCCACACATTTACCAATTCTGTGGTCTTTGTTCCTAATGAAACATACCAACTTGCCTGTCCAGACCTGCTGCTCTGTGGTACTCTGACTATTCCTGGAATGCTTTTAATATATTGAAATAGTGTTTCCCTATTTTCCTGCCTCTGATCCTGCAGCAGTTTTCAGTAAGAGATCACAGTTGCCAGATCAGTGTTGTCATATGCAGTTACCTTAAGATCACCTGGGGAAATGTTGCCTACTCCTGGCAATTTTTTACTTTTTTACTTTTTAGGTTCTAAAAATCTTTTCTACCAACATTTCAATTCTCAAAATATCACCTATGGAGCGAAGTTCCTCCATTAAAATCCCTCAGGAAAGTCAACCTGGATACAAATGATTTAGCTTTCATTCTGCGCCTTATCTTTGCCGAGCACTTCTTTTCCACTTCAGTCATCGATCAGTCTCCAGTCTGTCTGGCAGGATGTCCATTTCTGATGTACTTGAAATATTCAATTTAAATGATTTATTGTAGGCTCTCATATTTTTAGCAAATTGTTTCTCAGAATATCTTTTGGCCAGGCTTATTATACTTTTAAATTTAATTTGCAAGAGGTGGTGGGATTTTTTTTCCTTTCTATTTTCTTTGGAGGAAACTGCAACTTTTGAAAGAGTTGCTGCTCAGAGATTCCTTAACTCTGCTATAAACCCCTCCTTACTGCTTAAAAAGAAGTTGCAACAAAAAAAAAATAATTTCAAGTATTTGATAGATGGTATGTTTTTTATCCAACTTACAATTCACAGTCTTTAAAGAGCCGCTTTACTACCTGCAAGATTCAGCTCCCTTATAACAAGTATTCTCGCTGTTCTGACTAGCGAGGGCAGAAAGTGGGCATGGGAACTGCAATGCTCAGTTCCCCAGCTCAGATGTTACCAGTGGACCTTCCATTCAAGCACACAAACATCACCATAGTTCAAACTTCTCCTTACTGGGAATCAGGTAAGAACAAGCTTTGCTATCCCAGACCCCATATACCACCATACTGAAAGTGTCACTGATGCTTTCTGAAGTCACTGCCTTCTAGAAAGTTTGAGACTGGTATCAACAGGTCTCCTCCTTTGAAAACATTGAAAGCTGCTTTCTTCCAGACCTTCACAGTAGCAGGTCACTGCTCCAAACATCAAAGTGATTTGTGCTGTATTATAAACAGGATTGGAACTCTTGTGAGTTACAATATGTTTCATAATGCCATGGGTTTCATTATTTATTTTTTAAGGAACACATATTCAAAGACTGCAAACAGGTTTATTTTGTTGTTAAATTGTAACATTTGGGGGCTTGATTGCTTTAGCTTATTAGAAGAATTAATATCAAGTATATGTCAAGCCCATGTCAAGTATAAACAGTCTAATGCCATCCCTGCTATTAAAGATGGTTAGCTGAAAATAAACAGATTTGATCAGCAATGATCAGCCACTGATTTGTGTAGCTGCACTAATGTTAATCTAGAAACATGGATAACTTGAACTTAAAATTAAGAGAACTAATTATAGGTTATTCCAATTACCTGTGTAGATAAACTTCAAACTGTGTTTGATGTGAAAACACATGTATCTTTCTCTAAGTTGAGGTGTAGACACTGGGCAATAACAGCAACTGTTCACCACTGAAGAGTTCCTGAATGCAGACAGAGCATAAAGACATCAGACTTGCACTTATGCTAGATTAGATTTTTTTTTTTTTTTTAATCCCTTATATCCCTTCAACCAAGACTCTCCCTCAGCCTAAAGATGACACAACGCAGATCACGTTTCCTAGCACTCCGTGCTGATAACCAGCAGCGATTGCAGCGTTGGAAAGGCTCAGTTAACAGCATAAGCCCTCGTGAAGGAACAGAATTAAGGGAGCATCAGCTGCAAATAACACAACTGATATTGTTTTAACCTGACATGCCAAGGTACACAACTAAGCCAAATCTTAAAACTAGTTCCACATTTAACAGATTCATTTCTGTGAAGAGTCACTGGCCATCAGCAGAAGGCAAAACCCCTCATGTTATTACAATTGAACTGTTAAGAAGTAAATCCAGCTTCAGCAGAGGAGAAACAAAAAGCTGTATGTTTATTAAACAAACCTTCTAAACATCAACATTTTCTAAGAAGGGCATCATTACTGAATACAGTTCAATGAGTGAAGGGGAATAAAATGCTAAAAACACAGGCTGTTGTTGAAATTATTAAATTAGTATTGAGTGGAAGAGAATTTTAAGGCTTATAACTACTTTGGAAAATGTTCAATTTTTAAACACTTATTCTTCATTCACTCCACTCGTCTTATGAATTAAGCCAAACCAGAATAGGTTGGACAAAAACCCAACAACCTCCACTGAAAAGCCACAGTGATGAGATGATATGCATTTAGCTACATTTTTTATGTTCACAAAAATTTTTAAGCCTTTAAGCACAGACTTACTCCTAAACTGAGGAGCAATTAAAAAAATTAAGTACAACATGATAGAGGCAGGGTGACATATTTAAACCCATTTTGTTAATAGCTATAACACTACCAAATACAATGATTTTGTTCTTTGGAAAGAATATTATAAGATAGATCTGTTATCCTGTAGTTATAAACTTACTGATTTAAAATATGCCAGTCTGCAATTTTGAATCAGCATTTTCAGCTTTAATTTCATCATCACATAGAAGGAAATGAAAGTCTGCTCATCTTGTCACAAGCTACTGAATAATTATATCAACTCTGTTTTCCAGAGCTGTTTTTCATTAATCTATAATTAACAGGATTTGATAACACAATCTGCACTAGTAACTTATAACAGCCTGTTCATATCAACTGAAAAAGAACAAGTTCTTCGTTTGGTGAACTCCAGAGCTCCAGCACCTCTCCCATGCTTGGCAGCATCCACACTCCCTACAATTCCTTCTGGAGATACCTGTCAAACTCCTCCAATGCCTGGTGCGGAGACTTCACATGAACGTTGTCCTCTTCCTCCTCCTGCCTCACATGAAACTGCTTTATCACAAAGACTAAAGAACTTGACAGGGAATGAGAGATAAAAACTTATCTGCTGCCAGCAAACTGCTTCCATGATAGGGGCATCGGAAAGGGAAAGGGAAAACAGTGAAGGGCAATCCAATGCTCCTCAACACGTTCCAGGCACTCGTGGGGAAAAAAAAAAAAAAAAAAAGGCAGCACCAACAATTCAGGATTTCAGCAAAATGAAAATAATGCCTTCAAAAGATATGCTAGCTGGGAAAGCCTGAATGGCTTTTTCCTAAACCCACAACAGAAGTAATATCTTCAGAAATTCCGCACAAGCCCACGTCTCAGCAGCATGCCTGAGGAAGGAGGATCTGTGCTTCAAGTGCCTTATTCACATTTTAAAAGGCTGAATGAATTTGGATAAGTCTTCTTTACTACTACGGATCACAGGAACACTGCAGTAATTCTAAAAATATCCTAGGGTGATGTTTTCCTGGTCTACTTTAAAAGCTTCCTCATCCTCCCCTATCAAACTCTCCTCCTCCAGCTTTCCATCACAGCGAGAGAAGTAGTGCAAGTGCTCAAGCTGACCATGCCAGAGAAATGTCTTTTGAAACAAGACAATCCCCAGGTTGGTGCTGAGGATACAGAGAACCAGATTCTATTTCGTAATGACAGTCCATGCAGAAAATAATGGTGTTTTTAAAATAATTAAAACCAAAACACAATCAACAACCACACCACCCTTCAAAACGCGTAATAAAGCAACAGGAGCTACACGCAGAGGAAGTGTTTTTTCAGGAGAAAGGCAACAACTGTAGAAACATTGAACAGGATCCCCTTTTGTCTTCTTTTTTTTTTTAATATTCTTTGATTACTTCAGCTTGCACAATATATATTCAGCATTGTATTTCATTTGTTTATGAGTATCTGGGCAGAGCTCCAGTGCTTTGATGCAACTGGTCACAGTGCACAGCTCAGTTCAGCGTGAGCTCTACCACCAGCGGGGAAAGCTGGAGAGGTGGAAGAGACACAGCACCGTTGTCACGTCCAGGACAAGACAGGGTTGAGACCAGCCAAGCAAACAGGAACCGAGTTCCAAAAAGTTTCTTCACCTCAATAAGAGAAAAAAAGCCCAACAAATGAAGAACACCAGAAAAACAAAGTCATCTTCATAATGAACGCAGTTATCTTTTTTTTAAGCTGAACCAGAAAAACGCAGAATGCAGATACAGTATGAACAAATATTATTGTCTGCAGCTACAAATATTTAGTGAGAAGATTAACTCAAAAGACTCGGAGTTTTCTGCACTGAAACTTCTCATGCTAGGAACAAAAAAAGCTTGAAACTGATTGCTACAGAGAACAAGGCATCAGATTTCAGGGTTTAATGAAATGTGCATGAGCCCAACCGTATGTTTAGTTTTGGTTTTGTTAACAGACTACGAGACCAACTTCTTTTCCTAAGTACTTATGGAGACAGGCATTTAAGGCAGAAATACACTTGTACCACATATTCTGCTTCATCATTCACACAGTCAGGATTATCTAGAGTCACTGACATTTGAAGAGCCCCACCTGGGTGATTTAAATGGCCCCAATTAAAAAAACGACCAAAATAAGAAAGTTTACCCTGAACCCCCCTCTCCCTCTTCCAGTGTCAGAGGAGACTAGAAAGGCAGATTTAGCAGGAGGCTCCTAGACCTCTAGGATGTTAAAGTATGGTTCTATTGGGGTTAGTGATCAACAGAAGACAGAGAATATGAAATGCCATATATCCAGGAGTAAACACTTATTCAACAGCTTCCCTTGGTCAAGCCTAGGAAAGGGAGTGTCTGAATGGATTTTGAGCCAATGTTCATCTCAATTCCTCCTTACTAGACTGGAAGGATGAGGGCTGGTAGAAAAATGGAGATATATGCATGGTGATAGCAAAATAGATGTGTTGAAAGATGCACTGGAGGGAGGAGAGGGTGGCAGAAGCATAAAGAGCATGCTTAAAATAGTCCCACAAACAACATGTAGTCTCTCTCTAAGTTTAGAAAGTCCAGGGGCTCAAAAGTACCAAAACTACAGCAACCTGGTTAGAAACATGACCATCACCAGCACTGTCACAGTTACCCTGCAAAAGAGATATGCCCCTGTACTGGGTGGGTGGGTGCACGGGGGCACATGGGACACTAAGGATGGACACTAAGTAAGGTAGAGACAAAAATTTTGGTCAACTTGACATTAGTAATATGTTAACTGACTGGTAACTGTCCTACTGTGCACTACCTCGACCTCTCCTTCAGTACTATGTGTAAGGGGATTTTAAAAATCTAATTTCTAGCAAAATGAGTAATGCTAACTGAGGCACAGAAATGTGCTTCATAAAGAAAGGCATTACCCACTGCTCTGAAAAAGCATCACAAAAAAATCAACTTGACAAACTTGCTGAATCTTAGAGTTTTGTGAGATGATTTGGGAAGATGGTACCGACAGGTCCCTTGAATGTTTTAACAGTTCAAGGTCTGAGCCCTCTTCACATGAATCACGTGGGAGAAGAGAAGCTGAAGGGAGCATAGTTTCCCCAACAGCAAAGAGCCAATACTCAATTTTGTTTAACCAGGTTAAACAGTTGCGAGTAATGCTGCCAGCTTCTCTGTATTTCAGGAGAGCTTGAAATAAATTCAGGTGATAAATTTGAACACAGATTTAGATTAATCTTTCACCTTACTGTACTTTTATACATTTGCTTTTAGACTGCTTCTTAGAGCAGGAAATAAAAAGGCAGTTGTTTTGCCATGTTCTCCCATCGTTATAATGTGAAGCACCAGATTGGAGTTATTGAATGAGCTCATAAACCCCCAGGTTACATTCTTCTTCATCTGCCGCCTTGCCTTTCAAGTTAACTCTACTCTTATTAAAAGAATCAGAAACTGTCCTCGGGCATACCCTGTCTTTGAAGATGAAGCCCCAGCTACATTTTATGGAAAAGACCTCTCAGTTCGTACCTTTGCCAAACTGCAGAGCAGGTTTAAACAATTACGCAAGACAGTGGATTTCGATTCCAGGCTCCTCTTACTCAGTCTCAAGTTTTAAAAATAATATTTTTCTTTCTGCTAGGGCACTCTTGAAATAAATGTTCCAAACAGTGATGATCCAAAGGCATTAAAGAAAAAATTACAACTTAAACAGTATGACACATATTATGAATAAAGAAACCCTTCCCATATGGAAAAGTTTTAAAAATTTGACATTTCTTTTCAATGTGTGTTAATCAGCAAGACAGTAGTGAATTCTGACTGCTTCAGACAGAAGAGAATCAAAACTCTCAGGATGTATTACACAAAAGAGAACTGCAAAGAAGGAAAGAACAATCCTATAGTTTTTTAAAACTTAACTATTAACAGTGTTTTCTCAAATGGCTGGGAAAGTCTGCAGTTTGGAGCCAGCCACATGTTACTTATCAATGCTTCAAATACAGGGTGAGTAAGAAAGGCCATGTCTGGTTCCTTTTGCAATAGGGAAAAATCTCTTTTGAAGTTTTCTGAGGGACTGACGGGGGAGAAAGTGTCAGGAAAATGATCTGACAGTTTTTTCACAGTAAGGGGCAAAAGATGTCTGGAGTAAAATCTCTTGTCTAAATTGGGCAAAGAGATAGAAACCTCTCCTTCAGCACTGGAGACGACAGATAAAAATTCTGAGACTCTCTTATATCTTTTTTCCAGCTACACGTGAATTCCTTCTTATGCTTTTTGCCAGCTTCTCATCTTACCAGGAGCCTGCAGTAGAGGCCAGTTCAGCACCGAAGGGAACGTAGCCATGCTGGGGCTCCATCTACAGCAGACAGTCCCTCAAGTTTCCAGGAAAACAACTTCCATTTTAAACATCCCAAGCGTCACAGAAGATCTCAATTTAAAGGTGGAAGCGATCACTTCAACAATCTTAAAGCAAAGTCAAAAGACTAGAAACAACTGTTTCTTGTAATGAAAGGCGTTATCAATGGATGTGTCATTGCCAATATCACTGTTTCACTCCTGTATTTTCAATTCTGTGCAAATAAATAACCTGAGAAGTTCTGCACCGCCTGCAATGTAAGCATAATTATCCACCAGCAGGTCAAGAACTAGACAGGTTTCATTTTTACCAGCACTCTAAGTTGTTCTACCATTTCTTTTAAATTTCCAGTTTTGAAGACAGCAATCAAATAGAAAGTGTCCATTTTTATTTTTCCTCAATCACAAAGATAAAACAAATGCTTGACATAACCGGTCTCTTAAAGTTGTATTTAAAGGAGAAATTTGAAAGATTATTTCTATATAACCTGTACTCTTATTTATAGCAAACTGTTTTTGCATGTGTTGCATGAGCAACCTGCACAGCTGAAAACATACAACTTAGCATTTAGCTTCTCATCAGGGCAGAAAGCTCCGACGTTCACTATATCATCACTCACTGAGTCCAACTCAGGGGTTGGACTAGATGATTTCCAGAGGTCCCTTCCAACCCCATATGATTCTATGATTCATAAGGAACAATTTCATGCACTCTTAGTGGAGGAAGGTAGCTCAGCACTATTCCATTTCAATTTGAAATGCACAGAAGTATGCATAAGCTTTAATTAACAAAAGCCATTGTCTTTACATTTTGATCAAGTGATAATGTTTTGACTCCTTCCTTGCTTCTGCCTCATAGTGTTGCAATTGCAAGGTACAAGTAGCATTTCACAGGTAGTATTTCACAGCAAATAAAGGAGAAAAAAAACCTTTTCTCCAACTCAAAAAAATTCCCCCAAAAGAATCCCAGACATGTGTTAGCAACAAGATTAATCTAATATAGTCTTTTAAATTCCATAGCAGGCATGAAAACATAAGTTGTTACGCTTTCTTATTTTAATCAAGGACTGGGGAGCTATGGAAAACACTGGTAGAAAAAAAAAAGCACTTCATGTAAGAGACTCTAAAATCCCTAAAAGATTGCTGCCTGTTATTATAAAAATGAAGAACACAACACAATATATGCTCACTATATTACAGTAACACGTGTACAACATAGTAGTCAGAAGTGTCTGAAAAAGGTATGAAAAAAACCAGTCCCTCATTTGTAAAATACAGGCTACTGCTCAGGTTTTGCTGTCTTCATGCTCCTCTATTTGCATCTTTAGGAACTGTACATGGAATGGTTAAATAATGTGCTGAAGTCTGCTAATAACTGTGAGGAATTAGCAGACTTCAGCAAGCAACACATTCACTCATCTTTGACACACTTATCACCAGCTGGTCAGTGTGACAGCCATACAAATAGGTGACATCCACCTCACTGTGGTTGGAACTCGGAGGACACCTCGATATTCTTACACGTAAGAAGTTCCATTATACATTTAGAGCAAATATTATACAGTATTGTTCAGATTCTTGCACTCACACCAAACCTAAGCTATAGTTTCATCCCACAAAAGTATTTTGCACAACAGTAATGAGATTAAAGTTATTACTTTTTTTTTTTTGTCTGCTCTTTTTAATAAAACCACTTGAAAGTGGCAGTTTGCAGATTCAATTCCCGTCCTCTCCCTTAAAATCATTACACTAAATAACAAGCATGAACGCAGCCAAGAATTCAGACAGTAAAATGTTTTTAGGTACCTTGATTTTTTCCACAGCTCTCCTTGCTCTAATAATGTAGTTGACCTGTAAAACAGAAGAAAGAGATTACTGACTCCTGGTAGGCTTTTCAGTATTACTGGAATACAGTGCACTTAAAACTTAAGAAAGCATTATCACAACACTTAATTTCTTAACTCTTTGTCAGAATATTTCACTGAATTACATTTTACTTTGTTACCATATAACGTATTTTTCATATAAAAAAAATAATCTCAAGGTGAAGCCTCATTAAAGCGTGCCTAGTTGGGAATCTTGCTACTTTACCTCATGCACACCAGGTTACAAATCGGGAAGTAAAATCCAGCCTACCTGCTGCATTTCTAAAATACAGCATAGCAGCTAGAATCCACAATTCCTTTTGTAGCCCCGCAGAAGTGGAACCCTCGAGCAGCTGCTCTGCTGCCGAGTGGGCAGGCTGCGGTGGGGTGGGGAGCCGGGGAAAGGAACACGGCAGGGCTCTTCGAGGGCTGACAACTCCTGATGTGCACAGTTCATAAGGAAACAACTGCCTCGCTCTGACCCCTTCCCACCACTCAGCAGCTATGGGTGCTCGTCTTGCCCTCATCTTCTAACAAGAAAGTAAAATGAGTAAATTAAATAGCAACTGTTTGCTGCTAACATCGTCTTCCCAGTCTTTGAGCACATCATCTTCAAACCAACCTGACAAATTTACTCCCATCATCTTCCTTTTTCCCCTCAACCAGTCTTCCAAGGAAAAACAGTGATTTGCTGAAGGAGAGGGGCCAGACTCCTTGATTCCATACACACATACAAAACATATGCTACGTTTTCTTTTCTAAGATCCATACGTTGTAAATTAGACATTTTATGCATTGTGAAAACACTGAGCTGAGCCTACCATCAGGGACAGGCGGTACTTCTCACCAACCTGTTAAGCCATTTTTACTCATCAGATTGTCACAGCCTCTTTCAATCATCACCAGCTTTTCCTTGTTACTCTCCCTTGACTTCTGTACAGTACCCTCAAGCATTACTGTTTAGTAATTGTACACTGCAATGTACATTGTACAGTACAGCCTCAGTACCTTGTAATACAAATACTTCACCCGTTTCAATATTTCAGCAGGCTGGCTATCCCACTCCCCATCATCACTAAAGGTGGGTTATTCAACATTCTCTATGAATTTCAGCTGTAAAAAATTAACTTCCAAAAAAGCAATGTGCCCAAAAAGATCGCAAGTAGAATTATATAAAATTAACATGGGACGTATTTGTCACAAGATACTCTGAAGCAAAACCCAAAAAGTTCAAGAGAATCATGGTTAAAATTTTATTGCATGTGTGCTTAAATCATCTCTTTTCCCTGAATTACTGTGTTACAGAAAGTCCTTTCCTTGCTCACTCGAAAATAAATGTTGCCATAAACATGGCATTATTTTCAGCAAGTTCCTTTTTAGGAATGAACAATATATTTATACTCAGCATTAATATAGGTAAACAGCCACAAAACTATTTCATCTACTTTTAGACCTGATGGGAATACAGATAGGGAACAGAATTGGCTCTAGCCAGGTGCTCAGCGCGGGGCTTGAACATATTTGCCTATTTTGCTGTCCTGCCAGCCACTCCCTGGCAGAGCACACAAAGCGATGGCAGTGACTGGGGAAAGGGGAGGAAATGTATTGGCACCAACATGTCGTGTTAGAGCAGGAGCCCTCCACAGCGTTAGGAATTTAAACACTTTAATGTGACTCTTTATTCTTGGCACGAGTACGGTTTATTTTTCATCTACTTCACACTGCTAGAGATAAGAGCAAGCTATTTCTATACAATTCCTGATACGTTATTTTAAGCGTAACCATCACCCTCAATAAGAGACCTCACCTTGCAGACTACCAGCTACTATTTCTAGAGGACATTGGTAGATCACTCTCAGACATGAAAATTTAATATTTTCCCCAATTTTGTCAGCTCTGAGTCCAATTGCACTGGTTTCCAGGACTAGAGGTCCCTATTTATGATGTTGTTTAACTCTACTGTATCCCCCTCTAGAGTTGCACAGTACCCCTCACTCCTATGGAGGCCAGTAGCCCCAGGTAAGTAATGGTTGGCTTGCTCAGCCATGTCCCCGCCGCTGGGCGCTGGAGAAGTTGGAGACCTTACAGCTCTCAGCAGGAGACAGCAGGTGATACAGCTGAAGCCAGGAACCATGAGAGTCAAAATATCATATGCTTATGAGCAGTTTTTTTTCATAATATCTTTGCTACAATCCCTTTCTTCTTTATGTCCCTTCTCAGTATCACAGAACACCTCAGTGCACTTTCACAAGTTCTTCCTCCCTCCCCAATTTAAATTCCTCATTATTAAAAAACCACCACTACCACCACCAAGAAAAAAAACCCCTCAACAATTGTAAAATTACTGTGGCATTTGGCGCCATGACCTAATTCACTCTGCTTCACTCTGGGTCTTTTCATCCCACTCTACCCACCCCTAGAGTATGGGCAAGAAACTCTTTGAGGTAGGAACAGACCAGCAGCTGTCCTCACTGGACTTAGCATTGTTCAGGCCATAGTCTTAGCCCTTACTCATTAATTAAATGCCTCTATGGCTAAAATCAAATTATACATCCAGTGTCAAGGGACATAGATTGTATCAAGGACGGGAAAAAGAAAATCTGAAAAGGAGTAAGTGTCACATAGTAAAGAAACAACTCAATACCAGCTCTCAGATCAGGGATAATAATAACTGAAAGGCATTTGTGGATGAATAAATTAGTAAGAGACATAGATTTTAACTCAAAATATGACAGCAGCAAGACAAATATCGAATGAGCAGCTTCAAAAAAATTTTGAATACATCTGAATTAATGCATATGTCAGAAATCAGACATATCATATAAATCCAAATAGGATATTGAAAATACAAGTACAGATTAAATGTTAAATGAGGGCTTCAACCTATAAGACAAAAAGATTTGTGTGTCAGAGATACCATGTCTCTTCTTGAGAATTAAAGTGCAAAAGCCACTTGGTTATTTGAGAGCTAGCTCTTCCCTGCTCAGAGAAGTAACATTTTAGACCTGCATCCAGAAACTATGAGTAATCACAATGATGGATAGTTAAGAAATGGATGGGATATCCCCCCAAAATACCTCCTGCAATGAAAATATAATCTTCTTTAACTACACATATTATAATGGCTGATCAGCATATATTAGGAAAACACAGTTCTGGTTTGAATCCAAAACTTAAGTAGAAAAAGCAAAGCCCTAGTAAATATTTAAGAGAATTTTGAGTTCCAAACTGAAGAGCTCATAACTAATTTCTTTTTTTAAGAAACAAAGCCATCATATGATTGTGCAACTCTAAGAGCCCTTAAGGAAACAATTGGGAATTTTTCATAACATGGTATTTCCTTATACCACTGACCACAGGAATGCAAACAGTTCCACCAAACAGAGATTTCTTCATTGGAAACAACTGACAATCTAACCATGTTTCCATCTTTTCCACTCTCAGCGCTCAGCATACAAATCAGATGATATAATAGGATGCAGAAGTGTCATACAAGACCCATAAGGTATCTTTACTAAAGCTCAGCATCTAAGAGTCTTTACAAGAACATATGTCCTGAGGATTACAGAGAGAACTTATATTTAATTATTGAGCATCTTTGTCTAATCAAAATTTATTTTTCTGCTGTAATTTCTACTTATAATAAATAAGTATTCTGGGATTTTCCCAGAATACTGTGGGCATCCCTAGCAGAAATAGACCCCTAGCCCCACTCATAACTCAGTATATCAGTAACTAGACTCAACCCTGCAGCATTCCCCGATAGTAAGACTGGTGATGCTAGCAAAGAGCACTGGCATGAAAACAGGGATTGTTCCTCAACTTTCCAAGAGGAAGAAAAAGCAGTGCTACTGGCAGTACACCCCTTGTACCTTATATAATATGCTCCATGTTGATCTAATGAATAATTTCCTCCATAACTGCTCCATTTCAGATTATTATTGGAGTAATGTCAACTGATACTATGAATTCCCCCAAAGGAAGCTGGAAACTTTGCTGTATCCATACGGACAATGGCAGTCAGTGCTCATGTACAGGCCTTCCGATCCTGCATGAGGAGAATGAGTATCAGAGATACCCCAAGGGAAAAGCAAGACAGGCCTTACAAAGAGACTTAATTTTCTTGACAGCTAATTAACAAGTCACTATCACAGAGAAAGTAATTTACACCCTGTGCCCAGCTTCTTGCTGCGAAGAAAGAAAACAAGAAGAAATGAACATAAGTAACGGCAAAAACAGAGAGTATCATCAGAATTCAGGAAGACACTAGGAATGCTAAAAGGTACTAATCAAAGGCACACTGACAACTATCTGTCATTTCAAATTTGCAGCTCAATTAAGCCAAGATTTTAATCAGGGTTACAACTGTACTTAATTCTCTCCATTGCAGCTGAAGGAAAGCAAGGGGAATAAGTCATAAAAACAGAACAAAACTGAAATGTGTTACAAAAAGACCAAATTGCTTTCAGAAGGAAAAACCAAAACAAACAAAACCCATGAAAGACAAAGCTTTGTACAGTTAGTGGGCCAAACAAGTCAAGAATTTTGGATGGTAGAGAGGACAGACAAATTTCTAAACTTTTTTTTTGTTGTTAAAAGACTCTGCTTGTGTGGGAGGGTGTTTACAATCTATGGCAGAGGGCTTATTACCCTGGTAGTCAAGGAAACCACTCTTACAATTACAAGACTTCAAATTTTGGAATTCCCCACCTAGGAGGGAACATGATAAAATCCTCCATGCTATTCAGAAAGTGGAATGGGACATGTCTCTGGCATTCCATGTGTGGACCAGCAGGGCCACCGGGCTTTAACAAACTCGTCACAAAGGCACCATGGAGGAAGAGGTCACCATCAAAAATGAAAAGTGTCTACACTGTAATCTTCTGAGATTATAAATGATAAAACAGCCAGTGCAAGTGTCCCATAATGTTTTCACATAGAAAACCATTTACCAGGAGTTACTGAACAGCCAGCTAAAAATTTCAAGCTAGGTTTTATTTGAGCTATCACATCTCTTGATCTTTTCTTTCAGAGGCGTGTATTAAGCTCTCTAAGTGCTGACCTTGTATCACAGCACACTCTTGAGAATTCAGCTTTTCTGTAGTTACAAACATGTGAACCCTCCCCTCCTTTTTAGATGATGCTGAAGATCTAAACATAAATTATACGAAGAAGCATCTTGCTTTAATTACAAGTAGTACAGCAAAAAATTATTCTTCTAGTTATTATCTTAACTAGATAACCAGATAAACCACATCAGCTGATAGGCACAAGTCTGTGCTGAGCTTTAGAAGACTACTCATACTCAAAGCCTATTTTTTATTTTTATTACTGTCAGCATCCTAGAGAAAAACATGCACCAAAAGTTTTTCAAATTAATCTTACTGGTGATACTATAGACAACTACTTAAAGTCTGAGGCTGTAAGGCAAGGCAGTAGTTAGAGCACACCACATATTTCCACAATTAGAACATAGTAATATCAAGCTATGCAAGAAATGATTTGCTGGTTTTCATTAAAATGCACAGTTCATTTTTGTTTTTTTTTTCCTTCAGTCACTGCACCAAGATGCACGTTCAGAATGACAAGAAGCTATGGGCAGAGTCTACATAACATTCATACTCAAGCTGAATTGGCACTACGACCAGTGGAAGCTCTGATTTTAGACAACATTACAAATCAAAGCTATTGAATAATATCTGAAAAGCTTTAATTATGACTTCTGGCTGAACTAAATGCATATGAAAATGAAGATGCTAATTCACACTTACATTACAGTTTATAGTTCATAATAATGCTTGTTATTCCATTTTACCTTTGTACTCTGAAAAAATCCCACTACTAAAAGCTCAATGCTCAACAATTCAGTTTTGTAAAGCATACAGCTGCTGTCTGGTATCTACTTTAATTACTAACTTTCTCAGCATGACTGTAAAAATATTTTGAGGTAGGGTATTTTAAGTACAGCATTATTAAGTTTCCACATAAATATAGTCCAAGCAGTGAGAAAAGGGAGTTTCGGAAATCATCTGAATGGTCTTAAGGATCCGGCCACCAGGTACAGTTCTGTGACAGGCATCCTAACTGGCTCCAGGAAAATAATTTCAACATTACATACTCCTGCTCCCCTCGCCCCCTTGAAAGGAGGTGAAGTCCCTACTGAGATCAGCATTAGTCAAGCTGTATTTATTCATATTTGCTAACATATTACATCTCTTTTAGTGACTGGTACTTCAAGCCAGACAAAATACAAGTGCTGACTAGCTTCAAAAAGTCTGTCAAGGACAGTGCTCCTTTGTGAAAAAAATAAAAAGCATATGTTAAAGCTACACACAATACATTTAGCAAAATAATTTTCAAGCTATGACCAAGGTTTGAGTAAATACAAACAAGAAAACACCTAGCATTTTCCAGATGCTATTTAATTCTATTTAATTTAATTGTTGCATGCTAACCATCTTTTCCCCCCCATCTACTTTTTCTTGCCCCATGTCACACATATTCTGGTATTCAGACTCTTCAGATTTTAAATTTCTGCTAGAGGAGGGGAAAAAAAAAAAAGAAGTCTTACATTTCTTTTTAAAAAGAAAATGAAATGTGAAAGCCCATCATGACTATCATCTCTTTAGCTTTTTTTACTACTATCTCATTACTGTCATCAGGTTTCACCTGCCAATACTTCATACCCACTCCACACTTTAAAAGTTGCTCTCAACGTCTCACCTGAAACCGTCCACTCCAACCACTCCGACCAAGTAGTTTGGAGGATCCCCCCCTGAATAACACCTAAAATGCCAAGCCTGCTCATGGCAGTAAGAAATCCTACTCTCCACCCGTCGCAGCTCCCTCCTTTCATGCTTCACTCCTACTTCTGCATTCAGCTTGCAGCGCCACCCAGCACTTGCAACTTCGTCTCTGGCCCGTTCCTGCTCTTCCATTGCCATGAGTGCTCTTTGTATAAGAGCTGTCCTTAAGCATTGCTTTGTCTAACCTCTTATAAATCATAAATATACTAGTTTATCACTAGGAAATGGCCCAGCACTTATCTAGCCCTTTTTATTCTCAATTCAACATTCACAAGAGAATATTCTTACATTTTTAAGCACCTAATTTGCAATCAGAAGCAACTTCTTGGTGCTGTATGCAGATCACCTATCTCCTCCTCTGGCCAAGACACCCACTACAGCAACAAAGCTTCAAGAATGGAATGGGCACTTCAGGGAATAAGAATTCTGCTCCCTTGGGCTCCATCTCTCACACGAGAAAACAAGACCAACTTCCCAAATAACTCAGGTACATGCATTTGATACGCCATTTGCGTTAGACTGGCACATAAAAAGTATGAGTATTTGCAGTTACAGTACTAGTATAGCGATAGCGGTCTGCCTGAGGATAAAAAAGGCAGCAAGTTTCATAGGGAATCTTTTCATACTTTTTCATATGAACTAACAATAAGATCTAGCACATTCTCACACTATTTTTCATTTCAGAGCATGGTTTTTGCAAACTGTCTTTGTCATTTCACTCCTAAAAAATAACCAATTTAGAGTTTTCTTACTAAGAAGTGCTGTTTGCTAACTTATGCTTTGACCACCTAAGCAACCACTGAATCTTTTCTAACCTAATATTTTCCTTTTATACTCTGCTGCTTTTATTTCTAAGCTATCAAATCTACAGCACCGCTACACCTGCTCTAGCATAGTTTTCTCTTTCAGCTATGAAGCCGAAACTTTACCTCTACTTCAGGTTCATTCCTTCTGAGCATTTCCAGCAAGGTTACCAGCATTCTGCATCTCCATGTGAGACTTTCCAAACTTGTCTCATATTGTGCCCCAAAATGGGAGGAGAAGAGAGTAAATAAAAAGGCAGCCCTGCAGCTGAAGTTTTGAGGGGCTCGAGAGGATTTTCCCCACACTCCCAATGGCGACTGAGGCAACAGCCCAGTTGCGTCAAGGCACAGCACCACCTCCCATGAGGAACCTCTGTGCCTGACAGCAGATGATCAGAAGATATTTCACAACATAAACTTCAAAAGTATGGTACTATTTTCTTCCAGTATTAATTTCACTTATAGATAAAGCCATAGCTGGATTCATGACATCATTGTTGCTACAAAACTAATAATGATCAGTGCACATACAGATCTTTAAATATTTTTCCTCAGCTACAAAGTAGCAAACCCCTTATTTATTGAAACAAGCTGGAAGTGAAGATCATGATTTGTTTACAAACTGACTAACTCCACCAGTGAAAGAAAAACAGATTTGTATCAGGATTCTTCCTACTTTATTATATTATAAACAGAAACTTGCCTCTCATATTCTTTAACTTAATCACTATCATGAAAGGCTCAATCCAGCCCCCAAACCTGAAAAAGAACAGAAACCAACTACTCTTTTTAAAATTATTTTTTAAAAAAACTCTGTATCTCGCTTGTTCAGTTTTGACTTCTACAAAGCTTAATTCATCCAACCTCCACCCTAACCCCTGGGATCATCTTGTACTTTCCAGCCATCTGGACTGTATTTACTTTACTAAGAAGAAAGTTAAATTTGTTCATGAACAAAGAAAATCGCCTTACTATCTTCCCTTCTTGAGTGTACAGTTATTTTCTAAGTATTTATTTTCTCAAAAAAATTGTTATGCCCTCTGGGGAGCTCACACAATCTTTCTTGTGAGCTGTACTGAAGTCATCATTTTCTAGAGCTGCATTTTTTTTTTTTTTAAAAAAGAGAGAAATTACTATTTCCCCCCCCCAGATTTCACCTTCTCTTTACAAGAGTCCCTACAAAGAGCAAAAAAGTTCACATATGATTAATTAGGACAGTAGCAATTGTATCAAACTGTTTATTTAGACAATAAAAGTGACAATTTTGCAAATAAAATGAACTATTGCCAAACCAAGACCAGAGACAGATTTTAAAAAGACAAACATTTCTTTTTGAAGTCATACCCATTTTGATGATGTCCCACGCCAGTAGCCCACTGCTTGCGCGGGGCTGCTGCATCTCTGCTCCTCTGTTTTTCATCAAAACACCCATGCTCTGACCCCCCTCCCAACACTGCAGATACAAAGGTGCCGAAAAAGACTTGCAGAAAAAAGTGCAAACTACAGAGGACAAACAACTACCTCAAAGTGTTTCTTGCTTTCAACCACATGTTCTTAAAAACCACCTACTTTTATCTGAGCTACTGTATAATGCTTCCTTTTTAGTTCATTTTATAACACCATTTTTCAAGGCACACTATCTCTCTCGATCAAAGGGAATGAACTATAGCTCACCATTAAAAGCTGTTTTGCAGCTTTACTCTGATCCACTTGACATGTTCCAGAAATCTGCATCAAGTTTAAGTGAGAGCCAGCTTGGACCCTTTCATGAAAGCACTGAGCAATGCGTGACAAGCAGCTACCTTTTTAATCAGGAATTGAAGGTTCTCGATGTTTTGTCATGCTTGACCCAAACATTTGATTAATTTCAAAAATTAATTCAGTTTAATGAGCTAACTTAATACCTGTGATAAGGGAAAAAAGCCAAAGAGGTGACCCTTCAAATGCATCATGATTTTTAATGATTAAGTCAAGTATCTTCTTGTGTCTTCAGTGGCTCTTCTGGAATACCAAGGAGTAGAATTTCAATTACAGATGCGTGGGAGGCTGCATACCACCAACTCATTAGGGCAGGAAACACACAGTATAGAGGTAACAATGAATTAAAAATGTAATTGAACATGCCCACATGAAAAAAAATGTACTGAAGTGACTCACCAAAATACCACCACATGTAAAATAATGCAAAGTTTTTGCATAAAGCTCTGTGGCAACACAAATGCTTTGACCGGCATAATTAAGGGGACAAAGCCAGGGCAGAAACACTTTCCTTGCCAGCCTTCACCTCTTCCCCATGTACGAAATGAGGACTTCATACAAAGTTAACAAAACGACACATTCTGCTTCCTTGCATTTCTAGTTGTCAGTTTCTAGACTGATTCAACGTTATCCATTCCCAATTTTTCATTCCTCATGTCCAAATCTCCAAAACCCACAAAGGACCATCAGTGTGAATAAACACAGTTTGTCATTAAAATTAGCTTAAGCATAGTGAAGATGCGACACATCTCTGCTTTAGGGAAGCATTGCCAAATTATTTATCAGAAACAAAACCCTAGGAGATCTGTTACCAGTTGAGCAATACCTCCACTAACAAGGACTTTTCCCCCTCCTTTATGTGATTTCAAGCTGTTCAAGTTTTTCCCAGAATTTGTAATATTTTGTTCTTTTAGAAGTGAAGATATGGACAATAATCAATTAAGCAACTGAACTTCCTTTTCTTGAGACACAAGCTGAATGTTTCCTGCAACCTACTAAAAATAAAGTTTTACTTCCAGCAATGACAACTCCTCGCAGCTTAATCAAAGGAATAGCAATCACAGCCTAATGGGCTCTGTTCTCTAGCACATCCAAGCTAGAAAATGATCAGTAAGAGAAGATCCACTGCAGAGAATAATCTGCAAAGAAGTGAGGACCAATATACTCACATCAGTTTGATTTTACATGTTTCTAACAGAGAAAATGTGAAGTGACTTGATTCTGGGTCTGCAGCTACGCTATGAAATTAGTTTCTAAGGAAACGGGGCAGAATCTGAGGGAACAAAATTTCTGGGTTTGTGCTGCTTCTGCAGCAAACACAGCATCAGACTAAGCAAAATCCCTCCAAACCGATTAAGGAATTGAAGCCTGAGTGTCCTGAACTAGCAATTTAACTATCAACCTCGCTGGTGCGGCACACCCATCCATTCGAGGAAGGAGAACACAGATGTGCAAGCAGGATGTACACCCGCTCAGCACCAGTACCAGCCCAGTCCTCTCAACAGCACTGCAGAAACAGACACTAAAAATATCCTATCAAACAGTTGGCACTTTATATAGCCTGCTCATTCATGCGTGCTGCAGTTCTTCTATGACTTAAAAAAAAAACCCAACATCTGGCTGCTCATATCCCATGGTTCCTCCTTCAGAGGGAAAGCAAGTTTTTAACCGGTGAGGTAGCAAACATTTCTTTCTTTCTTAGAACTCAAAGGGGGCTAGGTAAAAGGTGCTGATTTTTAGGAGGGGTCTCCACCTCCACACCGCAAACCCCAAGTGGGTTTTCCTGCTGTGATGAGAATTGGACTTGGGAGAGGGTCCCCCCAAGCCTCCCAGCCAGCGGGGCTGGTGGCATGGGGCTGCTTTGGATGCTCTCCCCAGCCACTGCTTTGCCCCACATGCAGGGATCACATTCAGGACACAGACTCAAAGGGCGGCTGCACCAGGGATCTCCACAAGATTGATTCCTCCAGGCCAAAATAATCAGAATTCTTTGGCGAATTTAAAACTTCAGAAGTACGTGGTGTACTTCCGAAACTTTGAAATGAAACATTCCTTCTACCAACCAGCCACATAACCCACTGCTTCGCAATGGAGGTTGCACTTGTGTATGTGTCTTCAAGAGGCAACACGGGTCTCGTTATATATTAGTCTCACACCACAGCAAAACAGTTTCTTACTGGGTATATACAGGGTTTTAAACAAAAAAAGAGTGGTCTTAAATTCACATTTCTAAATAAATTCAGGTCTTGTTTACAATCAATAAAAACTGGAGCATAAACTGAAAATAAAACCTTTCTAAAGCAGCTTGAATACCAGTGTTAAGTGAGGCTAATTTCAGCTCCAGAGAGAATGCTCCTTGGTTTGGGTACCTGCTGCACTGGTTTGGGCAGGGACAATTCTTATTGCACAGGTGTCCACTTTTCACAAGGAAAATGCCAATGCACCTCAAAGCACCAGTGTTAAGAACCTATTTCCCAAAGCGTTTGCGTGAAGGCCAGTAGCCCAGAGGTAATGGTCCAGGCCTGAAATCCCCAATACGTTACTGCAGGCTAGGATAATATTTCACCATGGTATTCTACTGCACGTCAATACCCATCTCTATCTATAATCCAACGTAACCTATTTTAGGCACAACAGCTTCATAATAAATTCTTCTGACCAACCTCCCAAATTAATTATGCAAATGCTGTATAAAAGCACACAGATCATTATTACTTCCAATTTTTAAACCCCTGCACAGATAGAATAAAGGGAAAGAAAGTAAATGCCTAATTATACACATTGAATAATTCAGATAATGGCCTGTCACGTGCATCACTGAATGCAAATCAGAATGGTGGTTTTAACTGTAAACACAATCTGGAAACATAAAACAACTTTGATCTTGTCTTTGGCAAGAACATGCTCCTTTAAGATACAATTCTGTATTCAATGGGTTATACATATTTAGCATTTTTTTTCCTATTGTTTCAAAGCCTTGCCTTACAAAACATAGCTTATAGGATATTCCAATAGAGAAGAGTAATAGTATTTTCCCAAACAGAAGAACGATGCTGCTTATTGCCTCACTTAAAACAATAGAAGCAACAATACTGTTTATCGCATTATTGTCATTCAAGCAAAGCGTGATGGCTTCTGTATTCAGAATGTCCATAAAAGATGGCTGCAATCAAAAATTCTTGTGCTGAAGGGCTCTTACCACTTCAGAGAGAGAAAGGCAGGCATACCCACAGCAAGTAACTAACCTCCTAACACCTGCTGTGGAAATGAGTCCCTAACATGCACTCCTGGCGTATTTAGCAAATAGGATTTTAATTTCAGACTATGTCTTACAAAGCAAACAAACCAGGCAGAAATCTAGAGATGTATGAAAGGAAAGGTTAAAACTGAGCAGGTAGAAGTACGTGAGGATGCCCAGGTCAGACACGCCAAGGATGCAGCAGGAATCATTGCCATCCTCTTTGTGGCCAGTATTAGAGAAACTCCTTATACCACTGCCCATGCTATAAAGCCAAATTTCAATGTGTGAAAAACAAACTTCAAGATAATGTCATTAAAAGCCTAATCTCCCTTTAATAACACAGTTCCCTAACTCAAGAAATTTAGGCTGTCAGCTGGAAAACAACAAATAAAGAATTTCAGTGGCTATATGATGACAGTAGCTACTGCAGGTGTAAATGCAACAGGAACGTCTCCCTGCTGTATGGCACAGCAGTCTTCACTTCCCCCACGCCACATCCCAGACTTTGCTTTCCAAGACCTTTTGCTACTTTTACAGGTAAAAACATAATATCTTAAATTTCATGTTGGGATTAGACTAGTTTTAGGGTATGAAGAACTTATAAAAAAATAATAATACATGAAAATAAACGTACCTCTTCTTAAATGACAGATAACTGGAATAGATTTAGGGGTCAGTCCAATGAAAACACTGGGGCTGCACAGTTTTGCCTGGTTGGATCACTACGTTGGGACAAAAGATAGATCCTGTCAGATATTGCTGCAACAGCTACTATAACAAAGTTTACTGACGCAATCCTTGTTTGTCATTCACCATAGGGATTCCAGTTTTCCAAAGGGGAAAATTAAACAAAAAACCAAAAAAGGACCATTAAAACTATACGTAAGTGTTACAGTCGGTTTACTGAAGATATAAACAAGAAAAATACCCAAATTCTCTTACATTCAGAGACAAATCCCTATTTTGATGAATGCCTGGACTATGCAAAGCCTCAGAAGATTGGTCAATTAGTTTAACTTATTTTGCCATCAAAAGCAAAAGGAAAATTTTGCATTTTGACTTGGGAAGAGATTTCATTTCACAATACACATATTATTGTCCAAAGTCCCATAATCCCAACTCCAAATCAGTATGAACATTGCAATTTAACACAGATCAAACAATCTTGAAAACAGAAGTTATTGAGATGTAAGAATGTGAACAGTTAACCTTTCTTTCCTCTTCAGAAATCAAGTTTTTCCTTTTTTTCCCCCAATTGAGACAGAACATTATTTGTAACTTAGTCAAACTGACTCACTTCCACAGGCTCCTCTCCAGCACACTTCTAGCAAAGCCCTTTTGGGAGGGGGACTGTTTTTCCTCCTTCAAAACCGTAAGTTGAAGTGATACTCAAGTGTACAGTTAGAACAGTAAAAATGTAAATTTTTGCTATGTAAAATGGATGCTTGTTTTGTATGTTTCCTCCTCAACAAAGAGACCTCAATTTGGTTTCAAGTCCCTTCTCCCAGCTCTTGCAAAATTAAATCAAACCATGCCATCCCCCCTCCTCGCCTCTCAGTAGCCACCTTTTTAAAAAGATTCTCAACTTTGGCAAAGGGTATTTATTGCACATACTTTGATGCCTTCATCAAAAATTACTTTAAAAAGGGAAGAAATCATGCTGATCACGTAGCAGATTACTACACAAAGTGGTGATGTAAGACTGCATGAGATATGTTGAAGGTCAGCAGAATTAATCAAAGTCCAGGTTTAAAATATACTTCTGTGGTATTGTTGTATTATTTCCTGAATATCTGCACCTCAGCCAATTTACACAAGCCCTTACTGATCTTTGCAACTCACTTGCTTCCACTACTAAAACTGCAAAACCCAAGAAACAAAATAACCACTTTTACAGGCTGCTTCTAAAAAACTCTGCCGCATTTAGAACTTGTATATCAAATAGAGTTACAAAGGAGAGAAAAACTAGAATGGAATTAATTAACATCTTCAACTTGAATTATTAAAACATTCAACAGTTGGACTCAAGTCTAATCTTGAGGTTTTATCTAAGCTTTGCTTTTTACTCTTTTATTACAATATTTGCTTATTCAGATTGGGTTTGGAAATGTAAACAGAGGCTTGTTTCCTAGTAAACAGAAATCCTATCCAGTATAACATCTTATTAAGTCAAGACATTACTTAACACACCATCCGTATTCTCCCCTCACAGTCTTCCCGGCCACCGCTCCTTCCACGTTTGCTGTTCCATTCAACAAGCTCTAGTTGCTTGTTCCGTTTCTGTTTGGCGAAATGCACAAGTTTGGGTCTTTGTTTGAATACAACCAAAACTGTTTGACAAACACCTCAGGGACTGAAGCTGTAATACCATCACATCCCATGAACTTTCTCCCGAGTTTGCACCAACCTATAGCCTTACTAGCAAAGTGCAGCCATGTACTCAAGTTTCCTGTTTTAATATTCCCCCTCCTCCTTTTTATTTTTTTTTAAGCAACATTATTCTCATCCTTAGAAACAGGAAGTCATTAAGTTCAAAATGTTTATACTAAATGAAAACATACATATTGCCATGACTGCTATTCAGTGCCTATTGGGTGGTCTCAATCTGAATCCACTTTCTGACCAGCAAGTGCTTTCCTTGGAGAAATTATCAAAACACAGCCTCAAAGACCAAGGACTGGAAAGGTATAAATGATCAGCCATTATAATTACAGTTTGGGATCTTTTTAATTTTATTTTTTTAAGACCTTAACATACCCACAAAAACCTCCCAAACATCTGTTTTCAGTAAGTATTTAAAGAAATGTTTTTCCCAAATTATATCAGAAATTGGCTAGGGTTGTATGTTTCTTGGGATAATGTGCATTAATGCAGCATCCTTGTTGCAGTAATTATCATGTTCATTTGTCCCCAGGCGTGACTGAAGAGGGAAATTCATAGCCCACTGGCATCCTCCACTGATAACCTTCAGAACAATGTCTGCCCGTGATCAGTGTCTCCAACATCCCAACTTCTGGTCATACTTTTCTTATTCATAAACTCCAAACCAACTTTAAGTTTCCTCTTAAATTTGATAAACATTAAAAAAAATAATAAAAATAATCTTCAATTTAGTTTTTTGATAATAATCCATCAATAGGTGGCCCACAAATAATTTCCATAAGGAGAACATCTGACTAGAGAAAAATCTGTCAGTCATGATTTGAGTTTACTGTAGTACTAATCCCAATTTACTACAGCTCACGTTTTGCGAATATAAATTAGATTCCAGGAGAAATCAAACTCCAGTACATCACCACAAATTTTCAACTGCTTTTTCAACACTATCTGTCCTTATTATAGGAAAATGTACTTCCTCCCAACCTCAATATTTTAATTATTAAATAATATTTGGAAGAAGTGAAGAACTCTCTTCTCGGAAGACAGCTGCAGAGCAGTTCCTCAGTAATCATGAACACTTTCAGGAAACTTGACTGCTCCTCCAGCACGCCCACTTGCTTCCCGTGAGCAAGCAGCATTCAGAATTATCTGGAGAGGTCTTCCAAAATGCTGAGAACATAGTTTCTGTGCATTCTGATGCTCTATGAATCACCAGGAACAGAACACGAAGCCAAGAAACAGTAAAACATGCACAAATGACAATTAAGAGCTACTAAGTCTAATATTAGACCTACCAAAACTTATCAGGAAGAGACCAAGAGGAACTCTCACATTATGCCACTTCCACATGAGACTCTTTACTCTTGTTTGGGCCCACAGATCAATACAAATGTTGGGAATTAATAAAGCCAGCAGTACAGATCAGCTCTCCAGAGAGCAGCCACATCTGTTCAGCAATGCCAAACTGCCAGCTGGATGGAGTCCCAAAAGTCTTTAAAGGGTCATCATGCACAGCAAAAGCTTGTACTTGGCTAAAAACCTTTTAGCCTAGCAACTAAAAAGGTTATAGGTATTCTGTTAATTACATTAAGTAATTAAGATGTTTAGCTCTGTTAAATAGGATGCCTAATTTTAAAGAGGTCTAATAGCCGCAGTATTTAAATTCCTGTTTTGTTCTGGTATTGCAACAACAATCTATCCGAAACCACTGCCATTCTCATGACTGAGTCAAAAAATAGTTATGCTGTTAACAGATTAGCTAATTAGTTGAAATGGAAAGAGTCAAAGAAATTATTACTTGTTGAATACTGCATATTCTAAGCAATTTTAATGTACGAATAATCAATTAAAAAAAATCCAAAATGACAGCAAACCTGGATATCAGATGAGACCATTAACCACACAAGAATATTTTATCTACGTACCAAGTGTCAAAGCATCCTTTCTTCGGGCAGGTTTGCTCAGAGCCTGTTAAGAGAAGAAATAAACCCTACAGCAGATGACATTTGCCTCCCCTCCCAGTATGTCCCTCACTGACACACAAGGTCTTGCAGGGCCATAAAAACTCCCATCAAGTTTTTGACACAAAAGTTATTTCTGGCAGTATTGTCTGCTGGCCTATATGGAAATTGCTCCTTCCAAATATTTTAAAATCAGAAGTACAGCACCATACATGCTCAGCTAAACACTACTTTACCTACTGCTTTTTCCACAGCTGTAGATGGCCCAACTTTCATGTGGAAAAGACACAGCTGACACCCCTAAATACCTTGGTGGGGATGTGCTCAAGAGATCTGTTGTTCAGGATTACAACAGCTACTGTGTAGCTCCCCTTCTCTCAGGGCACTCTTCTTAGTACACAAAATCATGCCACTGATGTGTGCAGAGTGTTTCCAAATCTTATCTTTTGGCTGTTTCCTAAGTTGAACCCAAAGAGTGAGTCCAAGTTGGACCTCTCCACAAGCACCACTGAGACACCTCGTTTAGTAAGCTAAGAAGCCACTTCTAAGAGTGTAATTAAGATCAAGCTGCTGAAATTAGTCTGAGCAATTCATGTGAATGACTGCTGCGCAGTCTTTTTTATTAAAAGCAAATCATTCCTCCCAAATTTTACTCGTGGCAGGGAGCAGTTACCAGGGCTTTGCTACTAGTCCTAAAAGGCACTGCATCCATTGAGGTTTGTCACTGCCCAATATTGCTCTTTCTGACCCCATACAATGCTCCAGGAGCGCTACCAGGGTCACAGGGCCACTACAGGGTGTGGGACACTGCCCATGAAGAAGGCACCTGGAATTATTAGCCCCCATTCAATTTGCAACTATTAGCAATTCAGCTACTAATTTCTATATCCCTTTAAGCAGGGCTCATTAACCACACTACAGAGAACCCCAGACCAGCCATCTGGAAATGCAGATGTCATCTGCTCACCTTTGTAATCTGCTGTAAGGTTTTTCAGATGAAAGCATATTTCAACTCGTGGTGCTATATAAATAAACAAAGTATTATAAACAATCATTTTTATCTGACTGGGGTTATGTCATATGGTTTGCTTTCTCTATGAAAGAAAACATGTACATAAAGTGTAACCAGATGCTGTTGGCAGAGAACTCATTTAATATGGACTCATTTCTGAAAACATGATTACAGATGTGGCCTACATCTTGAACCCAATGTTTAAGGAAAAATTCTCTCTATGCATAATCATTTCACTCATCTTCTGTGTTTTCTCTAAATCTCTTAACTCACAAAAAATGTTTCCTGGAAATAAAAAAGTTACACCCTCCCCTTTCACACTTCCAACACAAAAATAATTCAAGTATACCCTTATCAAAGCAAAGCTGAACATGTTACTGAGGAAAACACTCACTGAGCAGCTCATCGCTATACCAGCTGTGAGAAAGCAACGTTACAGTGTTAAAAATAAAGAAATGAACTGATACATACCCAAGTTTTTGATCATTAATGACATCCCTAAAATCTCTCATGGATTTATAGAGCTCCCAGTAAGATAACTCAAATATACAATAAAGATTTGTGTGCTCTAGTATTGCTTAGAGCATAAAAATTAGTTTAATTTTGATAAAACCCCAATCAATCAATCAACACAATTAATAGAAATAACAAGTAAATTTAAAATTCAAAATTAGTAAGGTGTAAATGAGAACTTGGTTTTCACACTTGCTGATTTATAAAATTGTATCAACGTACCTCAAGAAAGTTTGACTAAAACTCAGACTCTTTTCAAAACAGGATAGAAACAGCACAGAAAGACTGACTGCATCATTCCACATCTAAACCCAGAAGATTTTCATCATATTTGATATCCTAGTATTGAAGTATTTAAGAACAGTTCTCTTACAAAGCACACTCCTGAACTAGATTAGACAAGTTCATATTCACATAAATAGAGAATGCAATGTTTAAGGAAAATTCTCTGTATACATAATCATTTTACTGTTCATATGAAATAAGCTAGTAAAAACCCCAAATGGTTCATGGTTACTGAAGTTATTGCCTTGGCAATTAAAGTACTTGAAGATAAGTTAGTTAATTACCAGTGACATCACTTAAAGTCAACAGTTGAAAAGAAGACAATCTCTTTCCCCATGGGATCTTTTGGTTGGACTTCTGAAAAATAAAGCTAAATAACTCTTTTGGAGGACACTGCCACTTATGAACAGCTACATTTATCGATAAAGCTTAGGTACTTGATTAATCTAGATTATCTTTTCCAAGAAGCCAGGCATCAGAAAGTTTCTATGAGATGATGAAAAAGTTGAAGAAAAAAAAAAATCAAAGCAGGAAGAAATCCTGTTTTCATCTAAGAAATACAATGTCAGATGATGTGAATGCAGCTTCAATTTTAAAATCCTCTCAGGATGAGCCAATTTCTTATCAACGGGTACATAACTCTATTTACTTCTGGAGGCAGCACGATGGGACAACTATTGGATGTGGATCCTTTCAAAACTATTTAAAATGTCCCAGGTGACCTTTAACAAGAACTTTAAGCATCCATTACATCTGAATTGAGCAAAATTTTCAACAGGATTAAAATACATAGTTGTAGAAACACCCACTTTAGTGGAGGAATCAGATTGATTTAAAGTGCGGTTAGACCTAATAGCTTGTTCAGAGAGGAAACTTTGGTGAGGATGGATAAACAAGGCAATCTGAGCCCAGAGGTGAGCACTTGCTCCTGCTCCATGAGGAAAAGGTTATTTCAGCAAGACAGGCTGCTGGAGCATCCGAGAACCAAGGCTCAGGTACTCTCTGCACACATGCAGTGTCTAAAAATGACTTCAAAACTTCAATTGTTACAGCCTCACTTCAAAGAGAAGAGACCTCCTAGATAAGTAGATGCACTTAACTACTATTTTTAACAGGAAGCCTGCTAGCAAAGCTTCTTCTTCAAATATAAAAGGAATGCCATTTTTTTTTTATTTGACTGATTCCAAAGCCTACCTATGAATATGGGGTAGGAGAAACAAATTAAGATAGTTGTGCATCTGTTTATTTCCTTAAGAATGAAGACGGATAAACTGAACTGCTTGAGAAACCAAAACAAACAGGTGGTTTTGGGACACATTAATAATGTGGCAATGACAAAACCTTCATTCGTTTAGTAGGTGCCAACTACTTCACATGAAGGGTTTCACTGTCCCTAGAAAGGGTGGACATCAGTAGCTGTCATAACAGCTTAAAAGGAGAAAGACAATATACTGCATCATTTACACAGCTTGTCTTAAAAGGTTTATAAAAAAAAATAATAAAAATCACACAACCCAAGTCTTTCTCGAGGTTAAGCTAATATGCGGACAGGATATTTAAATATGACAGCAATCTGAATAATGACCTGAGAACTAATCAGAGAATTATTATCTGAGTCTTATCTGCATGGAGCTCAGAGGACCTGCAGATCCAGGCCCCACTGTACATAGAATTTGTATGCAGGTCTAATAACCTAAGCATGCTATTCACACTGCTCTGCCGGGGCACCGTAATTAGTCAGCCAAGCCTGAGCTGGGTTTGTCTTGTTTTAAGGCTTCCGGCATCCATAGATAGTTCTCCAAAAAGCAATTCAAAACAGGAATGGGATTAAGAGGAAAGCCTCAGCTGGCTGAGCTGAGTGGTGTGAATACCTCCTGCCTTTCCTCTCCCTTGCAGACCGAGCCAAAGAAAGATGCTACCATGCAAGAGAAAGTGTCAGAAGCTGTGGATCTGAGTCCAGTGCAAACTCCCCACTCCAGAAGATGCTATAAGGAAATCCCTGCATCTCACAATCAAGATAGCCCTACTTTTATAATTCCTCCCATTTATTAAATATGCTAAAGAGAGCACTTCAGTTAATTAGAAAGCTGAACAATCGCACACTATTGGTCAAATCTGTACCAGTTCAGCTTACTGCAAGGAACAACCAACAAGAAAATCAGATCCTTGTACACTACATTTTTCTTTTTTGACAAGAAAGATTGGACCAGATGATCCTTGAGGTCCTTCCAACCTGGTATTCTACGATTCTGAATACTCAAACCGCTCAGGAAATTTAATTTCACACAACTGCAAGATAAATAGATAATTTGAAGATGTCAGCTCTTTTGTTTTTCCACATCAAGTTACACAACCTACCAACCCTCAAACCCCACAGGCTTCTGTGGGTGAGTATGGTTTTATGATGCATCCATACTCATCTCGCCCCTGGTCAGAAGTGGACATTGCAATAAATTTCTAGACAGACAAATCCTACTTTTACAAATGCTTTAATAATTTAGGCACTTCAGGGCAAACTTTTTTCATTTCTTATGTAATGCCCATCCACAGAAATATTTTCCAAAGTTTATCCTCGGGGCAATATGCAGTTTTACCCCTTCTGTCAGTTTCCTTTTTTTAACAAGCAGAATCCTATTTATTGTACCACATGCATATTATGGCACAAAAAAAAAAAACCCTACTAAAAAGCTGTGCTCATTAAATATGACCATAATGCACCATGCTAAGGCACCGCAAGTGCTAATCTCAAAACATGTACAGCTTTTTGCTCCACAAAGAATCCTGTTTTCATCTCTCAAAGCGCTACACGATTAGCCACTGTAAGGGCTTTCATTTTTACCAGAGAGTGGCTTCTAACATGGGTAGTAAATAAGAATAGAAAAGGAATTAAACTTATGTAGTTGAGCCTGAGTAAAAGAAAGAGTATTAAGAAAGTTTGTCTTAGATTTCCATGAATAAAGAAGTGGATAAGATATGTTGAAAAGGATATGAAGAAATAGATGGGGAGAGGAAACAGTTTTATGTATTGGGTATGATTCAATTGTTGAGTATTGATGAAATTGGGTGCAAAGACACAAAAGTTATTGGGAATAAAAAACGGGGGGAGGAGAAGGGGAAAAACCCAAAACATTTTAAGAGAAAAGGACATTAAAAAGTTGGGTACAGTTTTGACTTCAGCAGCTGTACTGTGGTATCTATTAGTTTGTAAATGTCAAAGCTAATACTATGTTTTTTCTTCCTCTCCTCTTGAGAAGTATCTGCAGAAAATTGCAGTACCACACACTCTCGACCCTGAAAGACCAATGTTCTGGCATAGCAGAGGCAGCAAGAAACAGATTCAGCATCAGAAAGAGTGAAAACCACCGACATACTCTGCCTTCTTGCTCCACATTGTATTTCTGGCCAAGAGGCACAGCCATTTATTTATAGACTTTCTCAGCAAATTTACTTGCATCCTAAAGTAAGCTTTGATTATTCTATCCCTATTTTAGCATATTACAATTAATAATCTTTTTAAAACTGTAGTAGAAGGCGAAAGATACCATCAACATCTAGCAGACGGTTGCAGCAATGAAGGTTGGGTACTCACTGTGCCAGAAAGCTGCACCGCTTCTCAACGAGCACAAGCTTGGAACAAGGTTTCAGGAACCTTGGGCGCAGCCAGGTCTTTTATACTGGCTTCAGTTATAGTCCTTTCTGTGAATCTGGATGTCTCCTGTTGAATTTACTGCTCTAATGGCACTTGTATCAAGGCGACTTCCTGAGTAAGCCAGAATTTAGGATAAATGCATGAAGATAGGACACAGTGATTAAAAGTACTGCCCAAATTGCCTGCTATTGGTCTTTCAGTGACTTCAGGCACTCAAGCTGCCTCAGTTTTAAACTCTGCTTAAAGCAAAATGAACAAATGCCAACAGAAAAATTTGATGGAAAATCCAACATCAGCCAAATCTGGCATTGTTTGTTTCAATTACACAGAATCATAATGTCCGGTCCTTGGATCCTCTTTATTATACCCTCATTTCCCCTGACTGAAGAAATCTCTGTAACAGAAAACCCTCAGGAGCCACAATTTAACAAAGACAGCATCCAAACTTGATACAACAACCCTATGAATGAAGCCAGTAATCTGGCTACAGTTAGAGTTTAAAAAAAACCTCCAATGGACAAAATGAAAAAATACATTTGATAATAAATTTTTTTTTTTATGAGTAAGCTTAATACCCTTCCTCTTGGTACAAGAATGTAATGCTATCTTCCTTGCCAAGAAACAAAAAAAGGCCAGAAAACCCACACAGAATAAGAACTGTAAGACATGGAACAAACGTCAGATACACACAGTATTTTGAAAATGTTTTACTTTTTTTTTTTTTTTGGATATGGCGTATATCTCATTAACCAAGAGTTTTTAAGAATACCAGTGCTTGATATGAACCTTCAGAAAGGCAGCAGAAGTCGGAGCTAAACCAGGGTTGGGGTGAGACAAGACAATTACATGGAAATTACTAATGATCTCCCCCACACGTTTTACTATTACAAGAAAGCAACAGCCTACACACATGCAAGCATGTGGCAGAAGCACACAGACAGAGCCGGGGCTGGTAGGGTACACAAACCAGGTTTTTCCTCCAGAAATCAAACGGCTGAGAACCCAAGACTACTGACCTTAGGTGAGGATGGTGTTTGCACCCAACCCCAGAGACCACTGGTTTGACAATCTGAACAGGAGCAGAAATGCTGCTACTCCTGTTTGTGCATTTAAAGTGTGTCCAGAGCAGCTCGCTCTGAAGCTGTTTGATTAATCACATTTCAAATTCAGGGGTTCTGGTTTGGTTCACCTAACACCGAACTGTTACCAACAGAAAACAAGTTCACACTGGGGGCAATACAGAATCGGGGGCAAAGTAATTTTCAGAAGCTCTTTCTGTTGAAAGTCAGTATCAGGTTGTCCAACGCGCTGACACAGGCAGAGCTGTTATTTCTAAACATAGCCATACTCTAGTTAACTAAAGCATCTTTACTCTGACTGAGCCAGTATTACTTTGATAAGACTCCTTAAGTATCTGCGCTGAAGCCTGCACATCACATCAAACAAAGAAAATCCAAACTTTTGAAGAAGATGATTCATTATGGCTAGGAAAAGATAAAAAAAAAAAAAAAAAAAGAGGTGCAAGAAAAAACTAGGAGGACCTAGCACCATGAAGTGCATCTGCAGGATCACTAGTCACACTGTGAATTCATATCATTCACCACCTGCACAGAAATTAACTGGAACAATTTCAGTCAACTTAAACAGCAAACAGCTTTCTGCTGTTGCAAACTCAGCACTACATTTCTAAAACAACTCTTCTGCCAAATTTTTTGGTATCAACACTGGGTTTTCTTACACATCATTTACCTGGTTAGAACCTGGATGGAAGGAGAAAAGAGGCAATATAATTTTCAAAGGCATGTAAGATACTGCAAGTCATAGTTAAACAATGTTTTGGGAGGCAGGCTGAGCTACACTAAACAAATTATTTGTATAAATTTTCCTCAATGTAATCCTTACTTCTTCATATATATGAAGTTATCTTGTAAACATATGCATAAATTCATTACTTCTAGTAACGTTCAACCCCATCCTTTCCTCTCACCAAAGAAACTATTCGTTCTGTATGTTCCTGAACATATGGACTCTGTGGTCTACCTGACACAACAATGTTTTCCTATGGCAATATTTAACCTCTATTTCTTATACCTAACTATGAAACAGAACCAAAAAATAGGATGAGCAATGGTACATACTGTTCCATTTTTAATTTTACAACAGGAAATTTAGGTGTGCATCTCATGCTGTACTGCAGGCTCTGGAGACAAGGCAAGGCTGTTACAGAAAGCAACCACAAGCATCCAGCACCTCCACACCACCCAGGACCATCACTCAATGGGTGCGGGACATGCAAGCCAAAGAGCAGCTCAGCCCAGCATTATTAAAACATAACAATGTTGGAATTATTTTAATTAATTTCTCCAAAACATTGAACTTACCCCCAAAAGCCTCCCTCTAAACATGATCGTTCGCCCTCAGATTTTGAGACTACTGGGAAGGTAGAGGGAACCTCGTAGCCTAGTGGCTGCCCCATTGTATCTCAAAGCCTAGAGAGATGGCTTTTGGTTCTTGGCTTCCTACAAACAAGTCCTGGTGCAGAAGGCTCAACTCACAAACACCTCCCAGTTACATTTTTGTGTTGCCTCCCAGTGCTGCAGGCAGGACCCTGCAGAGCTGTCACCACAAAGGGATTAAGGGCTGGAGTCAAGCTGAACTTGAAGCTCGGCTCTAACAGTCCCCCATCTTCCCGTGCCCCCCTTTCTCTGCAGGTTCTTACCTCTGCCTTCCAGACCTCGCACCCATTCTACTTGCTCACTCAACCATTTCTTGAGCTAATCAATTTATAAAAGAGAGTTAATGTGGGGGGGTGGGGGAGGAAGTATTCTGCTGCAATTCACGGTGAATTGCAGAAGTTCAGCGAGCAGCAGGGCTTACACAAGAGAGGATGGGGCACGATCACAGGGCCAGGAGGGAAGAGCAGGATATCCCCTTTAGCTGGGTTGTAACCTACAAACAAAATATTTTAATCAGATGGAAGACAGAGTCCTAGAGAGGAGTGACTGTATTAAAGAGGTGATTATATTTTATTGGAACAGGCAGACTTATTTGACTGGGTTCTTAAATAGGATTACAGGGCTTTAATATGTTTCTTTAAATTGGTTTTGGAGAGAGCAAAAGAAACCCAAAAAAAGTTTAGAGAGAAGGTAGAATAACCTTGAAGGGAGTACAGTACATTATGCCATGTAAACCATAATAGTTTCCTCAGCACAAATATATGCTAGTACACATTCTTCAAGTTAACTAATAAACAGAAGAGTCATAAAAAAGAATTACTTACACTGTGCATTTGCACATTGTAACCAGTAATTCTGGTAACTGTAACCAGTTAATTTCATCTTTGAACTACCAGTTATATTGACAAGTAACAGCAGCTGCAGTGTATATTACAAAAGGATTAAACAAATGACCTTTATCTAACTTTAATAAAGTAATGAAGTGTAGACTTTTCTTTTTTTTTAACTTTCTTCAAAGAGATTTTTATAGTGAACTACCAGCAGGGTGTGGACTGAAGCTAAAAACTTTGAAATAGGTCCCTGTGAAATCTGAAACCAAAATACAGCAAAGGTCACCTCTCTGTGAAGAACCATCTTGTCTGTATGTATACTATAAGCAAAGCTCTGGGAGCTCAGCCTCAGTAATAATGTAATTCAACTTACCCCCTGGGAACAGCAACAATGTCAGGTCTCTACTACAAAGATAGATTTACTGCACACAATACCTGTTACTATACGTTTGCAGAGTGTTTGATTGTAGCCAGACACTGGTGTTACATGGTATACCTCAAGCTATTTTGTCCTGTTAAAGGCTAACCCCAGTTATAAATATGACATTGTTATTCTTACTCCCACCATTAGCTAATCCTTTTTAGTCAACACTGCACATACAGTAGAGTCTTATACAACATACTCGGCAATATTAATAGGAAAGGAAACAATACATTTGAGTTTTAAATTTTTTTACTATTTTTACTCCCCGAAGGAGAAAATTTCAACCCTTTTCAACAGGGAAAGAGAATTTTTCCAATGAAAAGACAGGATGTCCTAACACTAGTGTTGGGGCAATAAGTCTACTATATTTTATAGTGTCTTGTGTGTTCCTGTGAAACAGGTCTCTGGGTTTGGCTCTGTGAGAAAAGCTATATAGAAAGTGAGGTTCTTGAAAAAGGTTGCCCATATTCACATTGCTCTGCAGATATGGACGGACCAATTAGTCTGTTTTTTCAGCTATAGGAACATACCAGGTCAACCAAAGCTGCCGGCACTGGAACCACTGGGTGAGCTGGTTTCCTGCTCACCTTGTCTATGGAGCAGAGAGCTCCTACCTCCTGTGTCTCCGAGCACTCCCTCCTTTTTGCTCCAAGTCATGTAGTACGTGCTTGCCGTCTGCAGAGAGATTCAGCAATCTTCACACCTAAGCAAAGATTTCACAAAGCATAGGACCAAAATGTTGAATCCCCTTGCTGGATGACACTTCTCTGGTACAGAAGACATTCCGCCACACCTAACAGTCTCCATTGGCCACTTTATGTCCATCGCTGTGTCTCGATCCAGGCAATTGGAAACTTTCAGATTTAAGATATTTTGATGGACACAGGATCACATGTGGCAATATATTAAAAGTCACTTGACTTGAAGCACTGACACACAATAAAACACTCACGTTAGGAACAACAAGAAACAGAACATTTTCTGCTGATCCAACAGCAAAAAATTCCATTTTGAATGGAGCAGTGCTTGGGAAGAACTAAGGAGTTCTTGGAATCTAGCCTTTAACCAGGAGTTGTCTTAGGGCATGTAAAATTAGGGACACTGCTGTTTAAAAACACCTAAGCTTAAGTGAACACACACAAAGAGCTTAACATGTTTGCATCAACCATTTAAAGAGGAAGCAGTCTTTCGGTTTTTCCCCAAGTACTTGGCTCACAAGAAAACATCTGATGTACAAAGAGAACCCACACTCCTCCTCTGCCACCTGAGGGCAAATTATCCAGACACCTATAAAAAAAAAAACCTTCTGGTGTTTTACAGCTTAAACGTTTTATATAGTTAAACTGAGTTGTCTGGAGTTCACATGCTTAATGTTATTTGATATGTTTTAACTAGGAAGCTACCTGGATTCATTTCAAGACCTTTTTTTTTTTGTTTTAAAACTAACCTGGTTTTGAGTACAGGCTCACTCATACTAGCACTGCACAGATGTATTCAATCTCTTTGCATGCTGCAAAACTATTTAAACTAAGTTCAAAACAGAGTTAAAAAAAAAAAAAAAGGAGGGGGGACCTGACTGCCAGATCCCTGGGTTTGGTTTCTGGCTTTGTTTTTTAATATTTATTTTTAAAGCCCACAGATTTCAATGTATTTGCAATTTCTTCTGCACATTTCTTACTTTTTTTTGCTCAATCCGAGACCCCTGATTTTGATCAGGTTGATAAGGACCAAGCCAAACATATAAAGAGGGTTTTGCTGGTTACAGGCACACTTTGCTTTACAAAACATTGTACTAGCCATTATTAAAGCATGTATCACAACTTCATTTTTCTTTCTCAGCTGCTCAGGATTAAATCTTTGCAATAAAAATATTTATGAAAATGTGACTGAGCAATCTACTTTGGACACTCTGTCTTATAAAATAGAGTTTTTTGTTCCAAATCATGCACATGCAGAGGTATCTGCCAAGCTCTCCAACTGTGTCACTCCAGTCCTTAAGCCATTTAACACAGAACACGCACGTGTCCTTTGAGTGCCAAGTCAGCTACGCATCAAAGACAAATAGCTCTGGATAGTCAATCCACGTCAGTAAGAAATCTAATTTGTATTCAGTATTATGCCCATTGATGGGAGTGGAAAAAGAAAAAAAACCCAACCCAACACATACCTACAGATTCTTTTACAACCTCAATAATTTTAAGAATTAGAAAATTATACAACCTTTGGTGTGAGAATACACAGCTTGCTGTAAGAGACAACAGCTTTCATTTAGTAAATGAATTAAAGACCATGAACATCATCTGCTTTCTACCCTGACAGCTGCGTCAAAGAGATCTGAGTCACCAGAAAAGTTTTGCCTTTGCATATACCTTTAGACAAACAAGCATTTAAAGCCAGAAATTGTTCAGATTAACTGTGAATATTACAAAGACAATTACTCCTTAACTGGGCATGTAATACAATGCTTCATATGCCATCAAAATCTCAGACAGGATGATGGGCTTCTTGTGGGCACCATCACAATTTAATCATGATAACAGAAATATCCGTTTGACAAGTTATTCATTTATTCTGGCAGTAATACTCCATCAATAGGGCTACTGTTGTATTCAGTTAACACGGAAGTGCAAGGCATTACTTTCATACACAGCTTCTTGCACTCTGAATTTCAACATCATCATAGAAATGGCACATAAACCATAATAATTACCTTCCACTGTATACGCTACTGTATCATGCAATGTCTAAATAAAATGTATCTGTTCTAAGAATTACGTTTTTTGGTTTGGCTTAAATTGTGTTTTAATCCTGTTTTAGCACTGACCAGGAGCCTGGAAGAATTGTTAAGCAGTTCATTAGCACTCAAAAATGGTTGTGTATTGGAGTCAGGAAAACACAAAGGTACTTGTGAGGTCACTATTTCTATGTCATTGTATTCAGTTCTAGACAGAGCTGGATGCACTGCCCAGTATTGTCTGCTGTTTCCGTCCAAAAATCCTATTTTCAATTTCACCTAATTTTTCATATGTCAGGCTGAAGGTTGCCTCTGCTGAGTGTCTGCTAGATCTGAAGCACCTGAGCCAAAATGCTTCTACTCTTCCTGACACAAAGGTTCATAAGTATACTTTCCAACACTACAGTTTAATTTTCATTTTTAAATCCAGGATATTTTATTTGGAAAGCACTATCCAGCTTTCAAATACTTGATGTTGTGGTCTTACTGATGCTTTTTATAAATACAAAGTTTTTTGTATATAAATTCATAAAGACTAAAATGTCATACAGGTTGCTAAGGAAGTACCCAGGATACTGATATGAAACAACTTATGCTAATATCAACAATCTCTCTGAGCCCAGCCAACTTGTAATTTTCATTGATCTAGAAATTATGTATTTGAATCACATTGTACCAAATCACTTCTACAGTATTCTGTCAAGACTTCTAGAGCTGTTAAAAAAAAAGTATTTCTTCAACAAAAAACAGTCCACATTTGGGAGGACTTTGGGTGGGAGCGTGAGGAATATTTCAAGTTATATTTTCCCTTTCTAGTTTTTATTGTGTTAGAACAGGTAAAGCAAACTTTAGCCAATAAGTAAGCTTTTCTATTTTGCATTCTATTTACCATCTGAAGGACATGCGCAGGAACGCTTGGTTGGGTGGTAAGCACCCTGCTTCCAGAACTGACATTTACTGTGCATCTGCAAACACAAGATTCAGATCCAACTGGTCTCTAAACTACGTCATATTTAGTCATTTCTTTGTCATAAAAAAAAACCCAAAACCCAAACCCATATCATGTCATAATTAAGTATTTGCAACAATAAAATAAAATATCTTGAGACCAGTTATGACAAGTATAGATGAAATAGCAAGCACAGATTTTTCAAAGCAATTCAACAGAATCCTCTTTGGCAAACGCAGTGGATAGTTCAGCTCTCGGCTGAAGTGCTGGCTACTATTAACACCAACACAGTGCTAGGTACTCACTCCTTCAGGGCCACACAGTGACAACAAGAGCAGCAGTAAGCTGCCATCAACTCTACAGTATTCAAGACCACCACGTACTTCAACTGGAGAAGTAACTCCAGGAGGTACCAAACACACCAGGGAAAAGGGATTTACCAGCTGTTGGCTGCTGCGGGTCAAGAAGACACAACATGAAAAGCTACAAAACAAGCTGGGGCTCTCACACCAGTTTGTGATTTACTGATTTTCAGCTCAACCTGCTAACTCGCTTGAAAACTACCTGCTGCTTTGATGTCACTAGGATTTTAACACATTAAACAACATAAGACAAGAAAAGAGTTTCTTTGCCTAGCTAAGACCAGAACAGTTTAAGAGACTGTAACAATGAATGAGGTCATCATTATATTTCTTTAATTAACACTTTGTAACAGCTGATTGCATCTTTGCTAAGCGGAATTGATATTACTACCCATAAGACACATATGACATTTACTATGCTCCCCCAGTCCTAACTAAATAGATACCTACATCACGTTTACCAAACTATGATGATCCAGTGAGAAAACCCAACCAAGTCGCATCAATCTTTGAAGCTCTCAAGCATTCTTTTGCTATCTGATTGCAATGAATTCGAAGAAAATCTCAACTTTTTAGTAGTAAACATTTTTCCAGTTTACTAGTGGATTTGAAACAATATGCCTTCCCATCTATGCCTTTTCATCTATGCCTAGATGAAAAGCATGCCATAAATAAAGATACTTTCTTATATAACCGATTTTAATAAAAATTGGGTTGTCTTAACTAATAATCCAGACCACAAATTACCCACAAAACAGCCACGTTCTTGCTAGGATATCTTTAAAAGAAATACCTCAAAATTTCATTTACAGTTATGTACAATGACTTATGTTACCTTGAATGCAGAAAAGAAAAAGTGTTTCCCCGTATACCAAGTGACTCAAAGTTAATATAAGAAGCAAAATAGACTCTGTGGCAAACAGATCTAACATTAACACACAATGAGTAAGTTACTGTTTACTCCCTAAGGGTCAAGTAGCTTTTATTAATCTTAATCTGCCAAAAAACTGCTAGGAAAAAAGACAACAACCCCCCAAGAGCCATACCAGAAGCCACACCACCGTCCACCACCATCTCTCATATGGCAACCAGCATTTCAGAACATAGCTTGAAGAAAAGCCTGTGATGTAATGGGAAGCAATGTTATTAAATAATATAGATTGTTTTCTTCTAAGTCAATACCAAAACAATGACCAACTCAGTTTTTCAAACAGCAGCACTACAAAAATGCAAAATTGATTTACAAGGGAAATAACAGCCAGAGGTTGCTATGGCTGCTAAAGTTATAGAACATTTTTTCTAAAGAAACAAAAAAATTTATCCAGTTAAAAAAAAAAAAGACAGCAAAGGCAATTTTATGCAGCAGCTCAAAGTCACAGAAGTTACTCTATATTAGACTGTGTTTTTTTAAAGCATTATCATTCCAACACCATCCACAGTGCGGCAAGGACATTTGTTGCGGTTTTAACTAGCAACAATGATTTTAACAAGGGAAAAACTAGCAGCCTTCTGCCTTCGCTCATTTCAGTTTTTGAAACTGTGAAACATTTCACTTTCAAAAGGAAACAAACTAACATTGGCCTGTCTTAATTTTTTTTTTTTTTTTTGTATCTTTCAGTTGTTAATTTCTGGTGAGTTTCACAGCAGATAGCGTCTTACGCCAGGTCTGGAATGAGTTGAGCTGAACAAAAGCCGGCAGCTCCGCTCTCAATGTCACCTCGAACATCACATGCAACAGGGCCGGTTCCAGCACAGTTACACTGAACCCAGCTCGGTTCACCCAGCCTCGTCGAACGACCGCCGCTCGTTTCATAACCAGCAAAGGTTGAGCAGAAGAGCTGCAGTACACCTGCAACATCCCCATTCACCCAGCTCGCTCAAATCCACCCACTCTACAAGCAATGAGAGGTCTCTGGTGTGAGAGGCACCACCTGGACCTCCCTCTTTGGGTTAGATGATCCCAGCACACCACAGCAGCCGGACTGCACCACCCTAAAATCATCACTTCCTTAAATAAAAAGGTCAGCTGCCTCAATCCTCAGGCAAGATTCAAGGATAATGACTGATTTAACCAAGAGACCATTAAATCCCCAGATATCCTAAAGCGTAGCAGCACTCCATCTATTGGTCAAGAATTAAGGACGTGCTTAATCATCATCATTGTGCACTAACCTCAATCATTAAACACTCAGCCCCTAAAAAGCCCATCCCTCCCTCCCTCGCTTGCTTGCTTGCTTGGGGCTTCACGTTCTCCCAGTGAAGACTCAAGGCAAGTAATAATGTCTTCTGAAAAACAACGAGAGTATCACTAAAAGTGCTAATGTGAAAATTTCTGAAGTTGAAACTGGCATACTCTATTAATCACACACTTATCATTTTGCTTCATTGAGAAGCACATGCACTCCTTACTCAAAGTAGTATTGAGGAGCTTCTCTGATAACGGCCAAAGAGCCCACAGTGTTCCCATCTTTCCCTGTAAGTACTGGATATCACCAAGGAGGCTCAGAACAGGGAGTTCACACGCCGTTTTCAGCCAGGTCACTTACATGGTGGGATGTGCAGACCATAGAGCTCCCTGCGACAAGAGAAGTGCTGGCAAACCGTGGCAAGGACGCGAAAAGGAGCCTTTCACAGCAGATCTGATGCCAAAGCAGCCACGCACAGGACTGCGACGGCTCACACTGCTCCCCCAACTCCAAAAGCCACCACTGCCCCTTCCCAGCAGGTCACACACAGCTAGTACATCCACCACACCTCTGCTTTATTCCAGTCACCAGCAACGGGACCAGGTGAGACAGCCTGGAGCTGCCCCAAGCACACCAAAGACCTTTTTTAAAGGCTGAGGTCACATTATCAGCTTCATTCCTCTGGTACTAAAGCTGATTTAAGCAACAATTTCTCCCCCACAATTAGTAATTCAGCAATTTCATACAGTCATGCTTTTATAACCCTCGGCCAATTATTTTTTTCCCCAGATATTCATTACCACTGATTTTATCTATTTGTTTTAGAACTTAACTCCTCCACATAGTGGCACCACAGAGATGCGGCTTAATCCTACACGTTTTTCTTCTGCTTGGTATCACATCACCACCCTCCAGACACGAATCCAGGAACCCGTGAATGAAAACCAGCAGATCCAGCCCCAACCCACCTGTAACATAACCACGCTGAGAAAGGCAGAAACAGGAGCAACCCACCTCCACGACCGGCTGCGGCGGTCGCTGCTTCTGAGGCATGCTCTTACCCTCCTCACAAAGCCACTCCAAGGCTTCCCTGCTAAAATCACACCGTGTGGCTGCGCAGACCCTGCCCGCCTGCCCTGAAGTCGGGGATGGACACCGATGGATAAACCCGCTCCCAATTCCTACATAAGCTTTTTGGTGCAAGAGGAAAATCTCCTCAGAGCGAGACCAAAAACTGAGGCTCAAACTCCCCAAAGGCCCGTGGTAACCCTCATTTCTGGAGCCTGAAGTTCAGGGACAGCAACCTTGGCGTTTTGTCCTGGTTAACACATAGGCGGGCAATGAAAATAACCCCGAAAGGCAAGGGGAGCGAACGCCCCGGGAGCCGGCCGGGGCTGGCCCCGCCGTGACCAGAATGCCGGTGCCTCCACCGGGGAAACCGCATTCCCGGGAAAACCGCATTCCCGGGCTGCCCGCACCGCTACCCACGGGGAAGGTGGAGCCCTGCGTGATTCCACACTGGGGAAATAAAATAAAATAAAATAAAATAAAATAAAATAAAATAAAATATAAAATAAAATGCCTGAAGAACGTGGATTTTAAGAAGTCGTCCCCGTCCCC
>JAOQGH010000002.1:27766261-27784818 GCA_025769975.1 Gallinago jamesoni | reverse complement strand
GTCCCCCGGCTTCCAACTTGGCCGAGGGGCGGCGGCCTTCGCCCGCCCTCCCTCCCTCCCTCCCGGCCTACCCTCCATTGTTGAGGGGATGGAGCCTGCAGTGCCCAGGGCACAGCTGAGGTCGTGGTGTGTGTGTGAGATACAAAATGTATGTGGGAACAACAAAATAAAAAATAAAACCACAAAAGACGTGTTTCGAGATTAATTTTTTTCAGACATTTAAACAGGCTCAGGGGCTGGAAAGGCAGCAGAAGGCTCCTCCAGATGGCTGGGGCTGCTGAGGAGAAGGCCCTCGCCCCATCCGTGGGGAGAGAAGCGGCTAAAAATTTAAAAAAAAAAAAAAAAAACCCAAACCAACAAACCTGCACAAAATGCAAAAAAAGCTCTCCTTTTTATTTTTTGTTCAGTTTTGCAGCTGAAGTCACCTCTGCCTTGGTTCCTCACCCAAAGTTACTTGTTTGTAACTTTCGTTGGTTTCGAAAAACGTTGGTTATCATAACTAACGTTTGTTGGTTTCACAGCTGGTTTGCTCACCTCTGAGCCCTTCTGCCCGGCCGTTTGAAGTCACAGAAGCACTGGGTGAGAGCTGGCCTCTATATGCGAAGACATCTATATCTTAATCACCTTTTAAATCACTTCTAAAACTCAGGAGTTGTCTAAAACATGCTTGAAACCCTTAAAAGTTCCCTTTCACATCAGAGGTACTGCTTACAGGTTTAAAATTACCAGCACAACTGGCTTCATGTAAGTTTGGGGAGAAAATCTTTTAATTCTACATGCTGCTGGCTTTTAAGGAGCCCCTCGGGGGCTGTGGTTATGGAGAAATGAGGAGGGCTGGAGCAAAGACAGGGTGAAGATCCCACTTCCCTCAGGCCTTTTTCTGATGAAGCCACCAAAGAGGCTCTAGCCCTGCTGGCTGGTGCCACCACACCAGTATAGAAGCTACACGTCCATCACAGAAAGGCCCCTTGGGAGCTAGAGAGGTTTTAGGAGAAAAAACTGCTTGAGGAACCGAACTATCCGGCCGTGGGTTGTTTGATTTGGATAGGGATAGGATGCAGAACGTGTTTTAGCTTTGCAAATTTATACCCAGCACTGAGATGGCTCCACCTGACTGGACCAGTGCTATGGGAACCTGTAGGCAGTGGCCAGTAATAATGGGATGAGGTGGTACAGCATCTGTTATTTAGATATTGTAATACAAGACCTCTAACTATCTGGTGGTTGTAGGAAATTAAAACTTACCTTGGGCACAGCAAGAATATATACCTACATAAAGAGTGGGCTGTGAAGGTTGAAGCAATTTGCTTTCTCCAATTTGCATATTTCTTCAGTATCAAACTCTGGAATTAGTAGGGCTGCTCCTTGCATGTTCATCCTCTCTATTTCCTTCTAGAAAAAATTACAGCTGTATCATGTTTTAATAAACTTTTAACCTGAAAAGGCCAAGAAATTACAAACTTCAGGAGTGGTTTTGAAAGTCAGTCTGTTACTGTAATGAAATCAGTGGATGGAGACTTCTGTGCTCTGACCCAGGCAACTGCTTAGCTGGAGATGATGCTGGCAGAAGAGCAATTGGGTATGAACTGGCCACACACAAAATTAAGCTAGAAATCAGAGGAGGGTTGTTAACAATTAGAGCAATCAAATTCCACCTTTTCCTGGGGGACTACTGGGTGTGGAAAAATCTCACTGTTTTTGAGATGAAGTTTATTAAAGTCATTATATGATGCATTGTCTGCAAGAGGAGGGGACAGACTTGGTGTCTCAGGAGCTTGATTTGAGTGCTAAGATGCTGCGTGACATTGATCACACACCTTGAGATTTGAATTTCAGAGGCAGCAGTTGTTTATCCCAGTAGAATGCTTTCAGGCATATAAAGGTGCCTTTTGTGTTTATTGTAGGGTGAGTTTTCTTCTCCTGGGCATATGAATGAGCTTTACTATAGCCCTGGAAAGATTATGGAGATGACAAGTCCTCATGATTCAGACTGTATGTGGATTACAAGCAGGATCAAGAAGAAACTTTCCTGCATGGGACACACTTCTCCCATTAGTTCTGGAGGTTTTATTCCCTCCTTCGAAGTGACTGCTGGTCCTGCTGGAGGGTCACTGGCCTTGGCCAGTTCTAGTTCAACAGGTCTCCACGCTGTGGCTCCTGCGGATGATGCAGCAAGGGAGATCTCTGCCTGTGCCACCTGCCTGTGGGCTCCTGGGGGCCGCTGCGTAGACATCCTTCTCTGGAGTAGGAGAGGTAACATCTAGAGCAGGGAGGGCAGATAATAGCCAGGACTGTTCTTTTGGGATCAGTCTGTAGATTAGTATTTAAAAAAAACCAACCACTTAACGAGTGAAACCAAACAAATGGTAAGCTACCACAGCACTGCATTTTTGGAGCATGGATCCTCAGACATACATGCCGCTCTGTTACTGCCTCTGCTCCTCACAGCGTTGCTCCCTGTCTGCCATGCAAACAAAAGCCTTTCTCTCTCTGTTTCCTGCTAAATACACCTCCAAAAATCCACACACCAGGTAAAGTGTTTGCTTTTTGAGAACCTGCTATGGCAGAAATACTTTGCCATTTTGCAGAGTACTGCAGCCTTTTCACCCTCCGTAAAGCCATGTGTCTAATCAGTGGACCTAGCTGAGCTACTCATTAGAAACTTGGCCAAACCACAAACATTTGTTTCCTTGCTTTATGCCAAACTCTGAGAAAGGAGGAGGGAGTGGCATGGAGCTCATGTTAATGAGTTCTTCATTCCCCACAGAGAGATAATCAGAGCACTGCTCAGAGATTCATCAACATTTTTTTATTAGCACTTTAATGACCTACATGTTGGGGTTTTTTTTTAAGGAGTTACTTTAGCAAAGAGCTAGATAATTCCTCATGCAGCTGTGGTTTAGGAAGCAGCTCAGGGGACGTGCATGCCAAATTACTTTAGCTCTAGTTAAAAAAAAAAATAAAAAAAATATATACCACAAGGTTTCCTGGGTGCCTCCTTTTTCAATCAAGGGCATTATGTCCTCAATCCAGCTCTTCTGGGTTATGTGGGGGGGGGTGTTTGGTTTCTTTTGCAATCTTTGCAGCTTCGAGAGCTGTACAGCAAAACGCCAAACCCTGGTGGTACTGCATGTTCCCCACGGACAAAGGACTGTAACAGCTCCCTGACCCCGGTCACTCCAGGAGTCAGGCTCTCTCGGGAGCCATGAAAGGCATTTCCAGGGACCAGCACTGATCCTACAGACCACTTCAACTTCAGCTAGCTGTATGAGGAACAAACTTTCTCGATGCTGAGGGCTGGAGCCTTTTCCACGCTGCTGCAGGGTGAACCTCCAGCCAAGGCCCCCGGTGCCTACTGAGGAGTCTCACCACAGCCATCTATACGTTACGGTGAGAGCTGATGGTGAGAGAGCACTCTCATGGGCTTGGTGGAGATTGCTCAGTAATTATCCCAAATTCAGTATTTGCAGCTCTCCTCCAGTAAGGACCCTCCATGGTGACAGTCAATAATGGCAGCTCCTCCCGAGTGTCTTTGATTTAAAAGAGAGAGTTACCAGAGTTTTGCTGTCACTTAGGAGGACCGTCAGCTGGAAAATGCTGCACATTTTCTTCCCATGCCTCCCCCGCTCCCCAGTGGCCAGATTTCCTTTTGGTCTTCTGGAGAGAGCAGTGAGAATATATACATTAAAGACAGGGATGTAGTCAAATACTGCAGGATAACTGGGGTTATGAGAGTATTATAAAGGAATACTATTTACTTTTTCCTGAATCAGACCCCAAGTGTTTCCTGTCAGACCTCAGTACAATGGGACACGAATGTACAGTCCATTACGTTCACATTTCCTCCAAACAGCCCTCTCTTTCCTTCAAACACAGAGGACAGGAAAGGATGCTTTCTGCCCCTTCTCCTGTCTCTCAACTGACTTTATCCCATTTGAAAAGGGATTTGAGACATCCAGCATTTGCTGTCTTCAGTAGTTTGCTGACTTTCGAATGCCTACTGCCTCAGGACGGGAGAGGTTGTAAATGTGGAGGAATTCCTTTGAAATCAGAAAGAGCTTCACTGGGGTAACATCAGCATGAATGGAAGCAAAATGAGGTCCGTGGGGAATAAAATGCTAAGGCTGGGGAAAAAGAAAAACAAGATTCACAGCACTAGTCCAGAAGAATAGTAGCTCATATCATATGAAAAAAACTCCACAGTTCTCATTTCCTCCTTATCCCTTCAGGACAGGAAAGAACATCCTGCTCTTCTAATATGAGCAAAATACAAGTTATTTTTGGAAGTAAAAACTCGTGTTCAAAGCACATTTTTAAAAAGACATCTCTAATCTGTGATTCTGATGATGCCTTTGGAGCACAGCACAATCTTTTGCAATAAGAAACCCACGTTTATCGGCTCAGGCACTCGGGCAAAACGTTTATGTTGGTTGAAGAAGAAGTTGGGAATTCCTTGTTTGCACATTAACGGTGACTTGGAGCTGAATGGCCACCTCTGTCACCTGACCCACACCTGGTGGGAAGCCCAGCCCAGTACAACTGCCTGGGGGAGAGGAGCGTGGAAGTACCCGCGCGTAAGGTCATGGGCCGGGGGATGTGAGTGTTGATTTGGTAGCTCTGAAAAAGGCTTTCTATATCTCTCCTGGACTCTGGGGCAAGCCTCCACTGTCTTCTTCATTATCCCAAGACCAATTGGACATAGGACGAAACCCAGAGTCACCCCCCGCCCTTAGGGGTGATGTATCTTTGCACGCTGTGCTTGTTGTTCTAACTTTGGACCCACAGAGGAGCATGTGGCATAATTTCCTGGACAAAAGTTTTGAAGTTTAGAGCATAAATTCGTGGCCTTTGGGGTAATCTCTTGCTTTTTGTATATGATGGATCACTTGAAAAGACAGCACAGAGATGAAATCAGCCTCAAATTGGATAATATGCATAAACAATATTAATTCATAACTAATGTTTGGTTTTGGATTCTGCATAGGTAACTGTTACTCCCAAAGCCTCTTTTGAAGGAAGTAAGATCGAAGAATGTGTGTTAGTGCGATCTCTAATGATAAGGATAAACAAACCGTAGAGAAGTTAATCATTTACCAATTCATGATTAACAAACGGCTAATGTGCTATAAAAAGAGTTCCACTTTCCCTTTAAAAACCATTCATAGAGTAGAAGATTTTAGCTCCTCTCAGTGTCAAGGGCCCCAAATACCTAAGCAGACTCTGGGGAGTGACCTCATCTGTAGTTTCTGAGTGTATTCCCAGCGATGTGTAATGCGAGGAACGGCCGGATCAAAAGTCAGGGGGGGTTGGGGGGGTGGGCAGGAGCTCGCTGACCCAGCACGGCCGGGCTCCCCAAATTGCTGCCGGGGCCAGCAGCACCGACAGGGAGCTCCCTGCAGCCTGCAAGCCAGTGCAAGTGTCCTCCTGTCGCTCCAGCCACCGAGAGCACGCTTAAAAAAAAAAAAATCCATCCACAGATATTCCTATGAAGTCAGTGGATTATTTGCGTACTTAAAGCACTGGTTTCCCTGGCGGGACAAACTGTGTTCAGTGGTTTTCATAGTAAAGGACGTGAGATTGCCTCCGCTGACTGTCTCGGTTTGTTCTCAGACAGGAAGCGGAGAAGGGCAGGGGGAGCGATGATCGGGTCTGTGCAAACAGACTCTGGAAACTGAAAACAAATCAGTCACAGGGGTCTGTGGATAGTGTGTGAGAGAAAAAAACTTTGCTCGTCTTTGCCCGGCAAATCCTGGTAATTTTTCAGAATGTGTTTTAACCAGCTCCAAGTCTGTCTCTTTCCCTGGTTGATGACTTCCCATAAATTGCAAAGTGAGTGGTTTTAACTGGGGTATCTGAACTCTCTGGGACTCCACAGGGAAAAGATAAATGAATCTCCACAGCAGACTTCAGTGCCACAGCCATTTGACTAAGGAAGATAAGGAAACTGTGGAGGAGTAAAAGCACAAATTCCTTTAAAAACAGTAATGTGTAACTCTACGTACCATCATTTACATACTGGAAAATAATACACAGATCCATTATCTAAGTACAGTTCTGAATGTGTGTGCTACACAGCAGAAGAAGCAGCTAAAACTACTGCGCAGAAAACAGACCTTGAATTGTCTAGAGATAGATGGTGAAAAGATATCAAACATAACAGAGTTCCCTAGGCTTCACCAGAGCCGGAGATACATCAGTACAAACTGAGTCTCTGGCCCCCTGCAGCTCTGCAAATCATCAAAAAAGACATTAATGTCATTAGCAAAACCAACAAACGTGCCTACACTTATTACTTGTTTGTAATAAGATTTGGCTAGCGTATAATTAGCAGCCTGCAGAAGACTTTTACGATCTCTGAGAACAGTCTCGCTGCCGTGCTGAGGTTCACCGGAAAACTCCCGTTCTTTCCATGTAGCTACAACTTCCCCATCAGTTTCTACCCCCTCAGATGGACTGACATTAGCATATGCAACATGTCTTATAAATCCAAGTGAGCTATATATATACACATACACACACATTAATTTGGTTTGATTATTTGTTCTACAAGGACAGTCTTTGATCGGGAATGCTTGTTTCCCAAGAGGCAATAACACTCTTCTGCCGAGCAGGACAGTGAGTTATGGAGTGGATTTGTGGTACATACACACAGGATTACCCGTTAGCTGGCTTGAACACATCTCGTTGTGTACGGTTGATTGAGCTGGTTCTCCATCCTTCTGCTGGGATAACTTCTCTCAAGGTTTAAGAATGGCTGTAGCGAGTTATTTAAACTTGTGCCTAGGGAGATGCACAGCCCAAGAGAGGCTGGAATGAGACACATTCCTTGTGTGGCTGCTGAAATGGGGTCCTGACTTGGATCTCAGTGTCAAAAATGTGAACTGGGTGACAGCAAATGGCACCGAACGAGATAGATTGCAATTTGTGCCACCACTCTGAAGAGAGCTGAGGTGGGGGGGACTTCAATGTTTAGTATAGGCTTGGATGGTGCCGGATGGGAAAATGGCAGACAAACATTCAGCCAACATTAAAGCAGATGAGAACGGTGATGTTGGAGTTGTCACTCTGTCAAGCCAAACTGCAGCTACGGATCCAGCATCCTGCCTGGCTTTTGGGTAGGAAAGCAGCTCCAGACCTCGCAGCTCTGCTCCCTTTTTCTACAATCGGGGGTCTTTTCAAAGCTGTTGAACGTGTACACGAGAGCCGGCTGTTTCACTTCCTTTTCCAGCACCAGAGGTGTAAAGAGGCCAGCAGGCAGCCAAGAAACGGGGCCGTGAGTCAGCTGGGAGTTTCTGAGCATCTGACTGATGATACCCTTACTCGGATGGAGTGCTCCAGCCGCCGGGGCTGGGACCGATGGGGGTCAGCTCCCAGGGAAACGGCTCGGTTAACGGTGTCCTGCGGAGCTCAGCTCAATGGCTTTGGAAAGCCATCGTGGAGGGACCCGTTTCACCATCCACATTCCATCACTTGCAGCGGTGCCGCGCTCCCCACGCTTTGAGAAAGCCCCTCCTGGTTTACAAAACACGTAACTCAGCCCTTGCCCCTCTGCCCCGCGAGTGGGCGCTGGGGACGGGGACGTGCTGGAGCTGCGGGAGTGGTTCCTCCCTATCTCACGAGGGAACAATACGGTCCCTTCACTTGTGATGTTGTTATCAGTGATTCAAAATGAGATAGCAAAAATACTTTCCATGCTCTGTAACTAACTTCCTAGCAGAGAGATCCAGCTGCAGATATGATATTCACGCTCTGGTGCTTTCAAGGATTATCAGTGTAATTTAGGACAATAATAGAAAGATAACACTGAGTGTTAAATAAAAAAACCCAAAACCAACAACAAACGAACCCAAAACAACAGATGTAGTAAAATGGGACTGTATTGATATTGCTGCTACACACCTTGTGTGTGAACATGGGCAGATCTTCAGGATGAAACATCAAATTTGCATCATTGAGAGTCCAAGTGTTCAGATGTCCTGATGGACTTAATGTATTGTTTTGCCTTTCACATCAGAGTGCAGCAGGTGTTGCCATAATTCCTAACCTCTCTTCCACTTCGGTGTTTATTTTCCCAATCCTTAACTGAAGTGTTCTGAGCCACTGATTTCTCCAGTTGGATCTGTTACTTTGTGCTTCTGTTTTGAAGCCCGCCAGCGGGCAGGCAACACCAGCCGGCTTTACTCGCAGGGTCCTGGTTTGTGGTGAACTTGCATTTCTCTCAAACAAAGTAAAACTGGTGATTCAAGACTAATGAACTGCTGTGAATACTCTGCTTTATCAGAGGAAATAGTTGGAGGCTGAAGTCTTGGTCCCTGACAAGTCTTTGCGAGGATATTAACATGTCTTGCCAAGACCTAGTAATTCCCTCGCAGCCAATGCAACATTCCTCAGGGGCCATAAGGCAAGAGCAGAGAAGGGGATCATGTGGCTCGGTCCAAGCTGAATTAGCTCCTTCAGAGAAACACCCTGAGCATGTGACTTCTTTGCAGACACACATCTCAGGTAACAAAACCCACCAGCTTTTGGTGAATCCTTTTAAGATGTCTATTGTCGAGATGTCTCACGTAAGAAAAAGGACTAGATTTTCGAAAAGGAAATTAAATACTGCCCATACTGTGCAATACCCTTCGGGAAACAAGTAGCCGTGGTGTTTGGGTTTAAAAATAAAAAGAATAGGGGAAGAGGATATTCCACAGCTGTGACTGTATTTTGTTTGCCTGGTCTACTGTGAGAAAAGTGTCAGGAGAAGAAAAACAGAGAAAAGCTAAACATATTCCCTGCATATATAACTGATTATGCAAAATACCATCCTTCTGGGAGCTGCGTACAGGAGGTTAAACCTGACTTTCAGAAGATGAACAGCGTGTTTTCAATTATGGCATTTGAGACCTCCAGAGTGGGGATTATGAGAAGATAGCATAAATCAAACAGCCCTTTTAAGACGTGCTTTTAATTCAGCAACAGGACGAGCCCTCAGCCTGGTACTCCTGCAGGCACCCAGGGTATGTCCAGCGAAGGGCAACACAAAGAACCCACCAAACAGGCTCCAGGAGCGGTGCTGCATGGTTTGGGCTGGGGGGGAGCAGTGCCTTGGCTCCCAAGGTGTTACCATCCCTCTGCCCCTGCTAAAATGCCACACAGCTAATTAGTTGTGGAAGTAGCCTTGCTGCCTGCTAGCTTGGTTGCCTCAGTGCCACATGCCATCGCTGGGCTATTTCTCCAGCCTGATGGGCAAGGGGAATTTTACCAGCAGCTTCAAGTGGGAAGAGGCCAGCAGGCAGTGCTTTGCATTTCCTATGGTAAGGATCTTTACTTGGTTCAGCACTCATTGTTCTGACAGTTGTCTCATTTATTCACTTTTTACATCAAAATCCATTCCTCTAAAGCTTATGTTCAGCCTTAAGCTTCACCATGTGCTAATAGCATTAATCATTCTGGAAATAGCTCTGTCTACTCTGCTATCAGTAGCTATCTTGATGGCACACTGTCCCGGCTCCATATCACTTCCCTGCTCTCTGGGGGTGGCTCTGGAGCGAGTAAATAGGTGCACAGCAGGCCAGAGGGGTAGGAGGCAGGAGGAGGCAGAAGAAAGCAGAGGAAGGTGCCCTTGGCTTGTGTCCCCGTGTTTTGGAGCGGGTGCCAAGGTGCACTTAGCTGCAGCGTGATTCAGCAGTGGTTTCCTCTGGGGGGGTCTGAACTTCCCTCTGCATCCCATCTGTCCTGGAGGAGACATCACACACCACTCTCAGGGTGGTAAAGATGGTCTAGAAACCTTCCAAGAAGGGTCCTACCATCACAGGCATCAAGGGCAGATGGGGCCTGCAGAGAGGAGAGCCAGGTTTTGGAAATGCTCTGGGATCCTGCAGATCAAGTAAGTGTCGATGTTGCTGTGTGACCTGCCCATATGGTTCTGCCTTTTCCCTAGCCAGACTTTGTGTGTGCATCCCTTCAGAAAAAAAGGAAGGATATTCTGGATGGCTTTGAAATCTCCTCTTGGATATATTAAGAAGTAACACCATGTGCGGAATCGCCAGCAGGGAAATTCAACTAAGAATAAAAACAGAGTTTCCTTTTGCTTTCTTATTAAACAACAACAACAACAAAAAAGCTAATGCCCAGTTCTCATGTTTCTTTATCTAATGGACAGTCTTCATATAAAAGCATCCTCTGGGGCAATGTCATGTTCCCTTCACAGTTGCCTGAACCAGGTTTTCTCTTCTTTCTGCTCATATAATACCTCACAGCTAGCTATGGTGACTGTGGAAAAATGCCAGTAAGGTTGTAAGTAACACATTGCTACCTTCTTCGAATATAATTTAGCTGCTGAAAAACAAATGATGGTTACAAGCATATATGACCAGTAACCTGCCTGCTTCCCAGCCCATGGCTTAAGAACTTCAAATTAGTACAGAAATATTTCACAGTTAATGAAAAACCTTACTTTTACGAACATCAATAGAGATAGCTCTGCCCATAATTGCACACAAAAAAAATTCCAGTACAGTTAGAAAATCACTTCCTATGATTTAGCTTCCCAGTTTTAAATAGTACAAAGTAGTTGCAGACCTGACAACTTTTCCACCATCCCTGGCAGGTATCCACGGAACAAATTCCACCATGGGGCATTTGGTGGCCTCAGGTGTACTGCTGTATGCTGCTGCTCTACTGCAAGATGCACTTGCTGAAATAGTCCTTGACTAGGAAAACTTGAGGTCATTTTTAGCTATCGATAGCCCAGGAAAATATAAAATGCATGGGAAGTAAGTAGGAGTGGATCAGAATATTGCTATTGTTTAAGAAATATTATGTTTTTACTCACAAATCAATAGACAAGTCAACAAGTTCATCTGAGATCATCATGTACCTTTTTGAGGCACTTCAGCATTACTTGCATTTTAGTACCCTAGTATCCCATAGCACATGTCAAAATATTGTATCGGTAGTTGAAATTAACTTAATTACCTGACTTCTTCAGCATTGATCATCTATTTTGACTCTGTGGTCCTTGGGGTAGTGCTCTTCCTTCAACTCAGAGCATACTGTCATCATTAGCAGTGAATCATAGTCAGGAGAGAATAATCAACTTGCAGCCTCATCTCTTTTCCAGCTAACATTTTGCCATGAAGTATGTTTAAAAAGGCTGGAAATGAACATAAAATTGAAAATTAACTGAGCTACTTTATGATATTTACTACAGCAGCAACAATACCCTCCTCGCAGGACAAATTTACTGAGAAAATTATTTTTGCTGTCAACACCATTGGGAAAAAGCCAAAGTTCCCATTCAAGTTACCTCGGTACTGCCCAAGTTAAACAAATGTAGAAAATGAGAATTTTGTGGGGTTCTTTTTATGTCCCTCCAAAAATGTGGTGTGTTTCTTGCATTACAGGCGAAGACATCCTATCCAGCCCCATTGTTTTCTGACCAAACGCATTCCTTTACCTGTCGCTTGACATTTACCCACTGCTCCTCCTCCGGATCCTCTCCTCCTCCATCTCCGTGCTCCCCTTTCCCTTCTGCCGCCGCCGCCTCGCTGTTTAAGTTAACATGACTTCCCAAAGTTCCCTTTTAACCAGACCGAGCCTGCTGGCACGAGCTGTCAGCGGTATTCATTTCTCTAGGCTCTTGCCTTATGTTGCATCGCCTTGGCAACAAGATTTAGCAGCGAGGCAACAGCCTTGGACTTGTCAGAGTCTGTTGCAACGCGCCGAGCATGTATTACTCTCCGGCACCTCGGGTTGCTATAACAACTCCTAACAATAAAACTCATCCCCCAGCTTTAAAATACAGGAACTTTTACAGCCTGTTTCCTGGCAGAGCTGCAGCAATATTATGCGAATCCTGGCTGCACTTGTTTTGTCTTCTTCTTCCCTTTTTGCATGATCGCAGCCTCCAGGAACCCGGCGGCGAGGCGCGGGAAGGAGCTCGGCCGTGGGCGAGTGTGGGCGCTGCCGGTGCCGAGAGCGGGGCTGGGCGAACAAAAGGCCGAGTGACCAAGGGGACAATGCAGGGCACAGAGCCCCAGCAGCACACCCCAAAGGCTCCAGCCTGCAGTCCACACCAGGACTTCAGAGAATCATAGAATGGTTAGAGTTGGAAGGGACCTTAAAGATCATCTAGTTCTAATCCCCCTGCCATGGGCAGGGACACCTCCCACCAGACCAGGTTGCTCAAAGCCCCATCCAGCCTGGCCTTGAACCCCTCCAGGGATGGGACATCCACAACTTCCCTGGGCAACCTGTTCCAGTGTCTCACTGCCTCACAGGAAGGAATTTCTTTCTGGTATCTAACGTAAATCTTCCCTCTTCCAATTTAAAACCATTACCCCTTGTCCTGTCACTTCACTTATTGACAAAGAGTCCCTCCCCAGCTCTCCTGTAGGCACCCTTCAGATATTGGAAGGGGCTACAAGGTCTCCCCGGAGCCTTCAGGCTGAACAACCCCAGCTCTCTCAGCCTGTCCTCAGAGGGGAGGTGCTCCATCCCTCTGATTGTCCTCATGGCCCTCTGCTGGACCCTTTCCAACATGCCCTTCCTGTGCTGAGGACTCCAGAGCTGGACACAATACTCCAGATGGGGTCTCACCAGAGCAGAGTAGAGGGGCAGAATCACCTCCCGTGACCTGCTGGCCACACTTCTCTTGATGCAGCTCAGGATGGGGTTGGCTCTCTGGGTTGCCAGTGCACACTGCCAGCTCATGTTGAGTTTCTCATCTATGAGTATGATGGATGTGGCATTTTGATTTTTCCCCTGTTCCAGCAAAATACACCCTGCCCAGCTGGTTGACAGCATCCTGGGGAGGAGACTGCAGCCATCAGAGGGGCACTTTGGGTGTCTCTCAGCACAAATGTTTTCTCCCACTCTTGCTGGCATTAGTGTTGAGAGTAAAGGTGCAGTGATAGCATGGAGAGATGGGCAAGGGACTGATGACTGTCCCTATGTCATCCAGCCCTGCTCAGCATGGGTTGTCACCACACAAATGTCACAAACTAGGTCAGAATCACTGGTATTAGGTATTAAAAGAATAAATATCTCTTAGCAGAGACAAGGCCTTCAGTGCCGGATGAGCCCTTTAATTAATGAGAAACATTTTCAGTCAATGAAAATGCAGAGTGAGGATGTAAATTGAGCCAGCACGGCGTCAGGAACTGTGGAAGTTTCCCAGCATCTCGCCAGCTGCCCTGTCACACCTCCTTCCTGTGGCTTCATTCATGTGGACAGTGCAAAGCACTCATCCTTTTCCTGTATGTCATGGCCATGAGTATCTCGTGCAGACTGAACATCATTCTCACTTTCCCGTAGCACGGGTCATGTTTCTTCAAAGGGACAGAATTCATAAGCAGCCAGTCGAACAATGGGACGTCTTGTTTAAGAATAACTCAGGGCACAGCACGTTTCAAGCGTGGTGAGGGATGCAAACAGGACCAGGATAGAAGCAGCAGATCTTTCCTCCTTTAGGAGTGAAGCTCAGCTCCTGCAGCCAGGAAGCACTCGAGGTGAAACCACGCTTGTGGAGGTGCAAGAGGAGGCAGAGCTCTGCCTGAGCAAAGGTCTGTTTGTTTAGACAGGTTTTAAAATGTAAAAACAGTGCTTTTCACTTCCCCCGGTTGCTGCCAGCCAGAGGACAGTGGTGGCAGGTACCAGGAACAGTGGGTTCAAACGAGGGGTAGTTTGGTGGAGGTCTGGTCGCACACTGCTTCCCAGTGAGTGCTGCTCTGGGGCCCAGAAGCTGTGATCCCTCCAGGGCCCCAGGCACAGAGCACTGCCCAGATCCCCGCATCTTTTAGAGGTGACCAAACAGGACCCACATGGGCAGTGATTTCATAGAATCATAGAATCATTTGGGTTGGAAGGGACCTCAAAGATCATTGAGTTCCATACCCCCTGCCATGGGCAGGGACACCTCCACTAGAGCAGGTTGCTCAAAACCCCATCCAGCCTGGTCTTGAACACCTCCAGGGATGGGGCAGCCACGACTTCCCTGGGCAACATGTTCCAGTGCCTCACCACCCTCACTGTAAAGAATTTCTTTCTAATATCTAATCTAAATCTCCCCTCTTCCAATTTAAAACCGTTGCCCCTTGTCCTGTCGCTACACTTCCTGACAAAGAGTCCCTCTCCAGCTCTCCTGTAGGCTCCCTTCAGATATTAATAGTCTGTTGTAAGGTCTCCCTGGAGCCTTCTCTTCTCCAGGCTGAATAACCCCAGCTCTCTCAGCCTGTTCTCACAGTGGAGGTGCTCCATCCCTCTGGTCATCTTTGTGGCCCTCCTCTGGACCTGTTCCAACAGATCCATGTCCTTCCTGTGCTGAGGACTCCAAAGCTGGACTCAGTACTCTAGGTGGGGTCTCATGAGTGCAGAGTAGAGGGATAGAATCACCTCCTGTGACCTGCTGGCCACACTTCTCTTGATGCAGCCCAGGATGTGGTTGGCTTTCTGGGATGCCAGCACACACTGCCAGCTCATGTTGAGCTTCTCATCCACCAACACCCCCAAGTCCTTCTCCTCAGGGCTCCTCTCCAGCCATTCTCCACCCAACCTGTATTTGTGCCTGGGATTGCCACGTCCCAGGTGCAGGACCCTGCACTTGGCTTGGGTAAACTTCATGCAATTTGCACGAGCCCACCTCTCCAGCCTGTCCAGGTCCCTCTGGATGGCATCCCTTCCTTCCTGCCTGTCGACTGCACCACCGAGTTTGGCATCATTGGCAAACTTGCTGAGGGTGCATTCTATCCCACTGTCCATGTCTCCAACAAAGACGTTGAACTGGTTGCAGTATGGACCCCTGAGGAACACCACTCGTCACTGGCCGCCAATTGGACATTGAGGCATTGACCACAACCCTTTGAGTGCTGTTTCTTAACCTAAGGTCTGAAAATCTACACACATATTTTTAAAGGCAATTTAAACATAGAAACTCTAATTAATTCTTTACCAAATATTTTGGGGGGTACTTTCATTGACTTTGTTGGAGTTTCTCCCTACTTATTAAGGCACAAGAGGAAACTCAGCCCTCAAAAATTTGCAAAAAATGCATGCACAAAGTCAATAATGTATTTTCTGTGTAAAACAAAACAGGTCACAAATAAAATTTAAATTAAAAATCAAAACCTTACAGCAGAATAATACTTTTGAGTCCACCCAATAATAAAATTTATCAATATAGTACTGGGCATGCTTTTGATATACTATATTTACACAAATTATTAACAGTTGCAGCCCCTAATTTTGTGTAAAATCTTAATTGCTGACTAAATACCAATGCCTTAGTTTATTTTTACTCTAATCAAAATATCTCCTTATTTTTCAGGATGCTTAATTCTTACTTGGTGTCAGTTCATATACTAAATTTTGACCAGTTTCATACTTAACTTTGCATGTCTATTGCTCATGAAATTTGGAATAAAACAGAAAACTTTTAGTAGGAAATTAAAGTCATTCTTCTCTCTTCTCCTGTCAGACAACCCCAAAGATACTACTCGTGTTCCTGTCTACGTAAGAATTTTGGATGTTAATGACAATGCCCCACAGTTTGCTGTATTCTACGATACTTTTGTCTGTGAAAATGCAAGAGCTGGACAGGTATGCCTTTGACAAACACCTTCCTCTATCCAGTTTTGCTGTGGCACTCAACTGTAGATCATTCTTGCCTGTTGCTTGGGAGAAATCGTGTCCAAAATAGCTTTTGAAATGTTAAAGAAGAAAGCAAAGTAGCTCTGTAGGTGAGGCTTAGAGTGAAATATCTGTGAAATATGTTACGATAGCATCAGTGTGTGAATTACCACTTTTCTTTAAGTAACCTTGTACTACTGTTATATTCTGACTAGATATGTCCAAGAGACATGGTCACCATTAATTTTGCCATTATCTCCACAAAGTAAAATGTTATATGTAACTACTAAAAAGTTTTATCTATATTTTCAGTAATTCTCAAATAACAAAATTCAGATAGATTTCAATCCACGTGGATGGTGGTGATTACAGATATCTCCATCTGTTCTGTAATACTTTTTCTTTTTGGTGATTGTTAGACTTATCTTCTATTATCACAACGAAAACTTTTGAAAAGAAAATACAAAACATACATTTTTTTGAACTGGTAACATAATATTTTGGTTTGCCTCTTAGAGGCTACAGAATGTGTACTTCAATTTAAGTAAAATGGCTGGCTAATAGGCAGCTGCTTATTAGAACTGTTTAAAAACTATCTTCCTATTAGTGTACAGCATGTTCCAGAGCACAATAATGGATCCCCTAAAATGGTGGCGGTTATTACCTCAGTGCAATCGTTTTAGCACCTTTGAACAGAAGATGGGAGAAGTGCCGGGTTGTCTTAACTGTTTGAGTCCTATAGGTATAGCATTCAGGTTGTTACTACAAATTTCACATTCAGGTTGATATTCTTCTATCTAAAGTAACATTAGTTGGAAATTAGTACAGAGGATTTAAGTCCCAAATTTATAATGCATAAAATATGTAATGGTAATGAGCATGCGCATGTGTCTGCTACGAGAGTTATAAGCTAATTCAAGCTGTTAGACAAATAGAAATCACTGTCTAAACAAAATTTCTGATAGTTGCAGTGCCTCTTATAAATGCTAAAATAATATTTTAATCATTTTCAATATGAGATACGGACTAGGAATTGGAAAACTAGAGCACTGAATTTTCCTCTTCCAGTTTCACAAAAAAAAATGTCCTGAGTAAAAAAAAAATCAAAATACTTTAATACAAAAATCTTACTCTGTTCACAGTTTTAGAATCTGTTCTGTCCAGGTTACTAACTAGAACAATTATATTTTTATATAAACATATTTTGAGGAACTCTATTTTTCTGGGCTGTCTCAAACATTGAGGTCAGTATAATGTAAAAGTAAATATAAAAGTTATTTCTGCATTACGCTGGTTTTCTGTTCACATTCAGAAAAGGCTGTCAGATAAAAAGTTGAAAAAAAACATACTAATTATTTATAACTAATAAATGAGAAGCCGAGTAAGTGTGCATGCCTATAAATGTTTATTTAAATAAAGTGCAGTAGTGTCTCTTTATCAGAAAAAAAAAAAAGTGCATTTACTAAAAGGACTATAAACATTTTAAAAAAATTTGAGTTGTAAATGATTGTTTAAAGAAAAGAATTCACGGGAAGAGAAAACAATTCAATGCAGGAGAACATGAATAATCTATTTGAATGTAACTATATTCTTCCTTCTTACTGGTAGATCATAAATAAGACTTGTTTTGGGATTCAGTCCCCCTTGAGAGACTGAATATAATCAAACCATACTAAGCATGGTTTTCTAAGTTTGGTTCCTCCCACATTTATGCTATGTTTCCTTTCATAATTACTTTTAATCCATGATCAAATTGAAATCTTCTGCTATATCACTGAAACTATTAGGATACTCCATCAGTCACAAATTTTGCGTTATTCACTTAAATAGTTCCTGTATCCTACTGACAAACATAGTAATGAATATTAGATTTTTCCAATTCCTTTATTTTCCCTTAAAATTTCCACTTACTTAATTCATATAGAAGTATATATAATACATACACACACACATATATATAGACATACATTGTATATATGTAAATGAGTGTGTATATATGTACATACCTATATACATGTGTCTATATACACACACATACCTGTATGCACATACATACAAAGATGCATATACACAGGGAGAGAGGGAGGGAGAGCGTTTTTTATGAAACGGGAATTTTGGAGTCTGAGCGACTCAAAAGGCTTGTGAATGCTTTCCTGCTTGCTTGCTGTTACTGCTGATGTCCGATCTTACCATGACCTTCAAAACAATGGGAACACCATGTGCCAAAAAGTTCAAGCTCCAAACGAGCAGCATCTGTAGCAAAATGCCTTTTTGATGGCTGTTGTTCTTTTGACCCTCCAAAAATGAAGACGATCTTGTGATAGCATGAATGGGACAGAAGCATTCATAGGAGCTATACAAGGTTGACTCAGTAGGAGCTGAGTGGAAGAAAGGAGAAAAATGCTGGGGCTGCTGCAGCCCTGTACACAAAGAAGCTCAGCTGTCCTCCACACCCAGGTGAGAAGAGCCAGGAGCTGGACATCTGGGCAGATGGATTCTCACTGGTTTTGTCAGATCCCAGCTGCCACATGTCTGGCAGCTCAGCAGCCAGCCTCCCGAGATCCTCTCATGTCAAAGACAGGAATCAGTGTAGAAAACAGAAGTCAGTCCTACTTCAGAGAGGTTTTACGTGGAAGCTGAGTGTATGTTTTCGACATATTCACTTTCCTTTTAGTAATGGTCAGAAGGTGACCCCTTCCTCTCCCTTTGTAAATGATCTGCCAAGAGAAAAGAAGGCATGAGTTCATTGTGGGCAGCAGCCAGGTTCTCACCCGGCCACTGCCTCCCTCCTCAAGGGATAGAATAATACAATCATTTTGGTTGGAAAAGACCCTTGGGATCATCGAGTCCAACCATCTACCCTACTCCACAAAGTTCTCCCCTACACCATATCCCCCAACACCACATCTAAACAACTCTTAAACACGTCCAGGGATGGTGACTCA
>JAOQGH010000002.1:27713650-27766161 GCA_025769975.1 Gallinago jamesoni | reverse complement strand
GCTATGAGTTCTCCCTGGAGCCTTCTCTTCTCAAGGCTGAACAACTCCACCTCTCTCAGCCTGTCTTCATAGGAAAGGTGCTCCATCCCTCTGATTATCTTCGTGGCCCTCCACTGGACCCACTCCAACAGGTCCATGTCCTTCCTGCTGACAGCAACACGATCAGTGCATGGCAGAAAAGTTGCAGGCAAGGAGCATCCCTGGATATGCACCAGCTTTCTACAGGAACCCTTTGCATTGCTTCATTTGCTTTTTCAGGCTCATGCTTTCTCCCGTGCAGAATTTGGAGTAAACACTTCCCCGAACTGAGTTGCTAAGAGCCAAGAAGCCGACCTGACAGGGACGCCCAAGTCCCTGAACTTCTCTGGAGCTCCTCACATTTCATGTTTCATTTGGGGAAAAAAAAAAAAAAAAATCAGCTCAGTTTTTTTCTGGCTCCTAGAATTTTGGTTTCACAGATAAAAGCAACTAATCAAACAGACGTCTTTATTTTAAGGAAAATGGCTCATTTGAAAAGCCCAGGGCTCAGTTCTGCAGTTACGTCTTGGAGTAGCAGTGCCCAAAGACCTGAAATATCATAGATGGGGTCTCAGATTCCTGGAGCAGCCACACAGTGACTGTGGGGCTCACTCCCACGAGGCCAGATGTGGGACCTGGGCTACATTTTTAAGGTCTACAGTTTCTACGTGGGACACATGTAGAATGTCTAATCCCAACTTTTTCCGCTTTGCCCCGTTATCTGAGACAGACAGTAACCCAATACTTTGTGTCTGGATTCCTGTACCCGCTGGAATAAACATCTGTTTCTCGTACTGTGATTCGTTTAATACACTGCACAGCACGGGACGTCAAATTGTTTCAACACGCTCAGGCCCAAGGGATTTTTGGGCAGGTGAGCGGGGCCTCGCTCATGAAGGCAGTGACTTCGGGTGGGAGTCGGGGCTTGTAATATGTGACCTTAATAAATAAATAAATAAATATATTTACAAATAAATCTCTTCCTTACTGCAAATGTTAATTAGAAACAAAATCCATGTCTGGTCCCTCACTGGCCATCCCAGGTGCATCTCGAAGGTGTGGCAATGCCAAATGAAATATGTGCCTGGTTGGGAACGGGCTTCCTAAGGAACCAAAGTTGGGTGTGTTGCCCGTATCTGTTTGCCCATCACCACTTCCATAAAGACTCCTCAGCCCCCTGAAACAGCCCCAGACGGACCCATAGTGGAGAGAGGCTGGGGTTAGCCTTGCCTGGAGGAGAGGTTCTCCTGACCCAAGCCCTGGCAGGAGCTCGCAGGAGGGGTCCCGCTTGCCCCCCCGCGGGGACAAGGAGAGGAGTGGGACCCAGCAGTGATTTGGAAAGGCGAGGCACTGGATCCAGGCCACGCATGTGAAGACACCTGGCTCCATTAGTTTTATCGCCGGAGCAGATAAGGAAACTTTGTGTAATAAAAAGCTCTGGGCAATCCTGCTTCAGCAGGGGAGTTGGACTAGATGATCTCTATGGTCCTTCCAACTCTAAAAATAATTCAGTGAAATTCAGTGAAAAACGCTTCCCAGGTGTCAGGCTAAAGCACAGGCAGGTCACTGCACCCTCTTAAGGCTTGTGCTGGTGAAGCCTTTGAGGAAGAATGGCATCATATGAATGGAATAAAAGCCTGTGTTGTGCAAGATGCATGATTTTCATATTTAAATATCCATAAATAGATCCAATTAGTCAGGTTATACTTCCTTAGTACATGAATTTTTATGCAAGCTGAACAAATGGTCTCCTGAAACACTTAACAGGGCACCAGTGACCAGCGTGGTCTCTTTTGCATGCATGAGGGCTAGCTTTTCCCACATTTTTTCCTGCTAGAGCAGACAAGGGAAAACTGAGAAGTCCTGGAAATTGCCATGAGGCTCATGTTTCACTTGCAAACAGGCGAGTGCAGGTGAGCGGGGATGTGTGTGCATTGTTTGGTGTGGAAACACAGCCAGGCAGAGAACCCAGCAAACGTTTCATTTTCATCTTTGTCATTAAAGGTTTACAAGCAAAGTCCTAACATCTGGTATTTAACTGAAAAGAGCAGACGTGGAAATACTCAGATATCTACCTGGCCTGCTGCTGCCTCCCTTTCCTTTCCAAATGCAGCTGCTGGGAACCACCCAACCATGATCGACTTCCAGTGCTGGCTGGATAAATTGTCCTCCCAAGGAAAACTAAGATAAGATCCTTAGATATGCTTGTTCCTTCTCTCCCTGCTATCTTTTCCCCCAAACACACCATTTGTTGTTGCATTTTCTAGTTGCAGTGTTTCCAAACATACAAAATTTATTGTAAATGTGATCCAAAAGGACTCGTGCCACGTGTTTGAAACCTCAATTTAACTCGGAGTTGAGAGCTTAAAATAAAAACAATTTTCTGCTGAACCGTTCTCAGGCCCTTCCTTGCCTTGGCACGTTACAGCGCTGCTTTATATACTACTGAAACACTGGCATTAATTGTTGTTAGGCAATTTTTTGGGGTGGAAGCAGGAAGAAAACTGTATTTAAAAGACTTGTGTGCCTCCGGGCAGGGAGGATGTGACCTTGATGAGCCAGCGCAGGGGCATGACTGCCACCAAACTCACCGTGGGGCTTTTGTCAGAGAAACAACTGGCACGTGACAGGTTGCAGGACATCCCCCGCAAAACACAAACACAAGCGGGTTGTTTATTGTTTGGGCGATCCCGGCGCTGTCACGTGGATGGATAGGGCTGCTTGGCCATGCGTGCAACCTTGTGAAAGCATGTTTTCCCTCTGCTCCAGGGAAAGTGAATCCCCCTTCCTGCCTCTAACTCCCTGCAGGTCTCCTAAGATGTCCCCTGGCTTGTGAGCGGGGCTGCTGTGGCAATGGCAGTGCTGGCAGCCCTGGTCCCCGTGGTGGGAAAGAGGGGTTGGGCACCTCCTTTTGCCTGTCCAGTGTCCAGGAGATGTCCCGAGCCACTGGCAGAATGCTGCGGTCCAAAAGCTGATCTGTAGCATCCCATGCCCTCCTTGAGAGCTGCACAGATGCTCAGCTCCCTGCTACAAATCCCTGATTCCTATTGCTGCCTCCTACAGTATCCTGCACCATGAACCAGTGCTTCGGGAGGGAAAGAGATGTGTCCCAGTCGCAGATTGCTCACTGGGTTGGTCTCCAATGCTGTGGTGTCACCAAGATGCCAAACCCCTCCCACCATGAAATGGCTGTGGGTTTGCCCTGCGGGCAAGGGGGCATCTCGGGAGATTAGATTGCATAACAGGAGTCTAAATTTCACAGGTGCCTAACGAGGAAAGGTGAATGAAATGAAAGTTACAGCAGTAGTAAAGGTATCATGGGTATAGGGGAGGTGATAAGATAACAGGTGTTCTCCTATGGCTTATTTCCTGGCCTTGATCACTTGATATGGATCAAGATTGCCATGGAGTCAATGGCTCTTGTCACTTGGTGAGGTCGATCTCAGGCAATTTTGGTTGCTGCTTGTCGACCTTCTCTTTTGTAATCTGATGCAAATATAGTGCTATAAGAACATAAAAGATAGGGCAATTTAATTAAAAGCAAGGTATATCGAAATGCTTTCATAAAACATCTACGCAACAGAACTTGCATCATTTCAGTTGAGATCAAGCAGGTGCTTAGAAAGGACAGTTTCATCTCTTTAAGCATTTCTGATTATATATCATACATAGCACTGCCTGCTAAATTAATTATTAAAGTATTTTACATTATCTACATTGGCAAGTTCATTAGGGCCACTTCAAAGCTTCCCAGAGACCCAAAATGCACAGGAAACATGCATCAAACATTTTGGCTTAACCGGAAAGCTCATTCCACTTTGTCTTATTTAACTCATTAGTCATGTATTATTCAAACGAAATAAATAGTGCTGCCTCCCGTGCTCATCCGGGCAAATCCCTTAGCAGCAATTCGGCACTGGCTCATTCAGGCTGAGCATCCACCAGCCTCCACATGGACCATGTCTCAGCACCAGTCCCCCATGCACCCCAGACCCCCCCCAGGGCTCATCCGTGGGCTTAACACTGGTCCTGCTGGGACAGGCCACTGGTGGTACTGGGATGCTTGGGATGTTTAGATGGGACACCAGCCCATGTAATGCTGTCACGCTTCCACCTGTGAGGTGGCTGTTTACCGCAGAGGTTGTCATGAGCATCAGCATGAGATGTTTGCAAAATGCTTCCTGGGTGGAATACATCTTTTCTTACAACGCCATTCCCCTTCTGGAATGAGGTTCCTATCTAGAATACCCATCGGTTTGTCGTTATTAATTTTACGAGGATGGGAAGGAAATTAATCTAAATTTTAGTGGTCAATGAGTCAAAACCAGTTAGAAGTCACCTCTGGGTACAGAAGCCTTCACAGCATGGCTCTGCAACACCATGTGCTCAATAGCAACTAAGAAGTTCTTGCAGGCATCAATATTTACCCTTCTATTTTCTGCTTCCCTTACACATTTTTGGGAGATAGGAATGCAGACTTATTTTTTAACCTTTAGCCTGTCTTCCTGATCTTGATTGGGAGGATGGAATGGGAACACATTTTGGTCACCAAAAAGCATAGTAAGGTGTTTTCAGTGGTGTCTTAATTCATTTCATTTTAAAGTACAGAGAGACGTCAATATCACATTGATAATCTGTCCGCAGCAGTGCTTGTTATTTCTGCCCTGAGCTGGGACCAAATTAGGGAAAGTTTATCAAATTCAATCCTGATTTGCTTCCCCCTCACTCTGGGGCTGTAGGGTAGCTAGAGAAGGCAGCCCAGATCTGCTCTCACACTGTAGCTGGTCTCCCTGGACCATCTCCCAACAGGCAGGATGGCATCTCCAGACCTGGGAGAATTAATGAAGCAAATTTAATGGAGATGTTGAGATTTACCCGTCCCTGTCCTTCCCCTGGTATGCTGGGCTTTGTGAGCAGCCTGTTAATTTCATGCTGTGGACACTTCCCAAGGCATACTCCCACATAGGAGATGTATTCTCTTTCCTCCCTGTATTTGATTGCCCCTGCTCCCACAGTCCGTTAGCAAACCCAAACTGATTTAATAATGCTTTACTGGCAAAAAATAATCAAACAAACAATTTCGCTGGCACAGGCGTTAAGATGACCTTGCGTTTAGCCCCTGTGCTAAATTCAGCCAAACTGAAAGCTCCGCTGAGCAGGAAGGGAAGAGGCCAGACAACCTTAACGCTGCCCTGGGAAGCCAGCGTGGAGCATGTGGATCAGGCCAAGGCAGGGTCGGAGTCTTCTTGGGTACCATGTGGACTTCTTGGGTACCATGTGGACCTTGGGTACCATGTGGACAAGCTGGGAAGCACCAGGGAGGAAAAGGCATCCCCACGGTGCAGCACGGCTTGATGAGCTGGAAAGGCACGTGATGAACATTTGAAATGTTTTGGACCGATCCATCCTCTTTCCCTGGGCCAGCACAGAGCTCCAGCAGGTGCAGCTCTCCACAACCCTTTATTAAGAGCCACAGCCAAATGCAGAATCTAACCCCAAATTATTATTATGAGTCAGAGGAGGCTGAAAGGACCATTTCACAACCCTGATTGGATTCAGCTGCAGAGTTCGCCATCGGCAAATGATCTCCGTGACCGTCGTGCCAATGTTGCAGTGCTTTTAAAATATCCTGACGTGCTTTAGTATGAGCATCGCTGGATCCTGGCCGGTTTCCAAGAAATGAATCTTCTCAGCAAATATTCTGCAGGGTGAGCATAATGTGGTCTGTAACACAAATGCAAAACATGGCCGTAGTTTAGCCTGAAGGGGAGACTGATGTGATGATCTAAATGGGCCTTTCCAGCCCAGACTGCCAGGATTGTATAGGTCCCTTGTAGGCAGGGTTAGAAGATGGGATAACAGTAATTGGGAAACAGCAATTAGCTTTACCCAAAGAGATTAACAAGGGAAGAAAACTTCCTGCTATAACAGCTGTGGTCACCAGCCTCCCCCTCCCCTCTCTGCCGTCCCTCCTCACGGACAGCCTAGCCTGCAGCCCCAGCCCCATCCAAGGACCCTTCCCAATGCTGGAATGCTGGCCGTAGGACAGACCTTTTATTCTCTTTTGTTGGATTACAAGTTTTGCTGTGCTGCGTTATGCCCTAGATTTTACTCCAGAAGTGTATGACAAGAGCTTTACAATGTGGAGAGTCACAGAGGGTGGCAGTTGCTGGCCAGGGCTGGCTGCAGAACCTGGGGGGCAGCAGGGAAGCTGGAATTGAAGCTCAGCTTGAAGAACAGTCAGAGAGAAGAGGGAGCCAGACCCTCTCCAGATGTGCACAGCAAAAGGGGAAGGGGCAAGCTGTAACAAGAAAATTCTGCTTGGATACCAGGAATAATAAACCTTTTTGCTCCAGGGTGGTCAGCACTAGCACAAGCTCCTCAGGGAGCCTGTGCTTCTCTTCTTTTGGAGGTACTCAAAATGCAGAAGGATGGTCCCTAAGCAACCAGCTCTAGCTTTGAAGCTGGCCGTGCTTTTAGCAGGGGGTTGGATGAGAGACCTCCAAAAGCCTCTTCCCCCCTCAACTATTCTACATTTCTCTCATCCTGTGTTTGCTTCATGCTTCCCCTGGAAATACACAAATAGTCAGGGAGACCCAGGTGGTTTAAAAGCCTGGCTCGTGTTGGCAGGTTAGACGCAGCAGCAAACGTTTGGCATTTTGTGGGTAAAGCTCTGCAGGCTCCAGCAGTGGTGTGGGCTGAGGGAGAGGAAGGAGGAAAGGCAGAGTAGCTGCTGGCTGCACTGTTTCTCCTCTGGAAAAATGCACACAGGCTGAAGGGATCTGTTTCGTGAGCTGGCCACATACCCCCAGAGGCTGCTTTAGCAGTGGGATGCCAGGTCTATGTGCATCTTCATGTGCCTGGTCCTAAGCACCATGCAGCCAGCTGAGCATCTCCTCTCCTGATGTGCCCCCAAGATGTGGCGGAGGCTCTGAACTAAGATGGATCCTACTGAACACCACTCTTTCCTCCTCTCTTTATCCCCTGCAGAGTCAGAGCTACACGGGGTGCAGTGAGGAACCCCACGGAAGAAGGGTGGCCGCAGCATTGTCAGGGGGATCCCACAAAGCCCTCCAGCCTGGACACAGTCACAAAGCAGCATTTTTCACTTTCATTGTAGCCTCTGTTGGTGGCAATCTTCTCATTTCTGTGTTCCTGTGACAACCCCCTGGCTTTGTCAACAGGGTTGACTCGCAGCCTACCTGCAAAGTGCTGGGGGGGCAGCGAAGAGCGGCAGGAGGCGTATATCTCCAGGGATGGTGCTTCAACCACTTCCCCGAGCAGCCCATTCCAATGTCTGATAACCCTTTCAGTGAAGAAATTTTCTCCAATCTCCAAACTGAACCTCCCCTGGCACAACTTGAGGCCATTTCTTCTTGTCCTATCGCCTGTGACTTGGGAGAAGAGACTGACCCCCACCTCTCTACACCCTCCCAGGGAGTTGTAGGGAGCGAGAAGGTCTCCCCTCAGCCTTCTTTTCTCCAGGCTGAACACCCCCAGCTCCCTCAGCATCTCCTCATCAGACTTCTTCTCCAGACCCCTCCTCAGCCCCATTGCCCTTCTCTGGACCCACTCCAGCCTCTCAAGATCTTTCTTGTGGTGAGGAGCCCAAAACTGGACCCAGCACTCGAGGTGGGGCCTCACCAGTGCCCAGTACAGGGGGAAAATCACCTCCCGAGTCCTCCTCCCCACGTTGTTCCTGACACAGGCCAGGATGCTGGTGGCCTTCTTGGCCACCTGGGCACACTGCTGGCTCCTGTTCAGCCGACAGGCGACCAACACCCCCAGGTCCTTTTCCACCAGGCAGCTCCAGCCACTCTGCCCCAGCCTGTAGCGCTGCAGGGGGTTGGTGGGACCCAAGGGGAGGACCTGGCACTTGGCCTTGTTGAACCTCATCCTATTGGTCTCAGCCCATCCATCCTGACCCTCCTCCCTCCCAAGCAGAACAACTGGGGGCATTTTATCTTGAGAAGTGGATGGCGTGGGGTAGTAGAAGTAGTGGGGAACCATCGGGGTACCGTGGGGAACCATCGGGGTACCGTGGGGGGGTACCGAACCCCGCCGCTTTACTGCCCCCGTTCCCGCATCCCGGCTCCTTCCCCCAACCCCTCCCGCCCCGCCTCGGCCGGCTCCGAAGCACCAGCGGCTCCCGGTGCCTGCCGAGCGGCCGCCCGGGGTTCGGGCCCCGCAGGAGCAGGGCGGACGACGCCGCTCGCGCTCCGCGCTCCCGCCGTGACGTCAGCCGCGAGGTCATCGGCGGGTGGCCGCGGCGGCCCACGTGGGCGCTGACGTCGCGGGCGGGCGGACGGCGGGCGGGCCGGCGGCAGGTGAGGAGCGGCGGAGGCCGGGGAGGGGGCAGGCCCCGGTGGGTGCTTCAGCCTTAACGGCGGAGAACGTTAAATGTACGCGGGGGGGCGGCCGTAGAACGGCCTGGGCCCGGCTGGTGGGGGAGGCCGGGCTGTGTCCCGGTACCCAGATCTTGTGGGGATGTCCAGGCTCTGTCCCGGTATCCAGGCCTAGTCTGGCTATCGAGGCCCTGTCCTGATATCCAGGCCCTGTCAGCTGGGCCCTGTCCCTGTATCCAGGTCTTGTGGGGATGTCCAGGCCCTGTCAGCTGGGCCCTGGGCCAGTATCCAGGTCCAGTCTGGCTGCCTAGGCCCTGTCCCTGTATCGAGGTCCCATCACCCAGGCCCAGTGGGGGTATCGAGGCCCAAGCAGCTCTGTCATCCCTGTGTGGGATTAGGCAAGACTTTGGACTCAGGGGAGCGTATTGGGCTGGCGGTTTGGGGGAATTTGGGGTGCAGAGGGGTGCTGGGGGGTGCAAGCGGTGGGGTTTGTGCCTGGAGAGCATGGTAGCGAACGCTTGGGCTGCCCCGTGTGCGGCCAGCCCAGGCCAGAGAGGCCTGGATTTGAGGTGGTGTCCCTGATTCCCGGCAACGCAAGCTTGCATGCTTATTTTGAACAAGTTTAGTCATAAAAGAGAAAACAAAGAGGAAGTTATCAGAGGGATGAGTGTATATGAAGCGAACAGGACATACACGCTCAGGGTGGTCTAACACAGCAGCTGCAGGCAGACCCAGATGCAGCCTGACCTCCTGGCCTCGCGTCCCTTCCCTGCCATGGCACTGACGCATGTCCAGACACAGCACAGCAGTCCTGATGTCTCCTACCCTTGCCGTTGATGGTCCCTGGGGTAGCAGCAGCCCATCACTCCGTGTGCCTGTGGGAGGTGGGAGGAGGTGTCTGTTCCTCCAGCAGCATTTGGGAGGTGTCTGCATTTGGGAGGTGGGAGGAGGTGTCTGTTCCTCCAGCAGCATTTTCGTGGTTGCTTTTTACCCTGTGTGTCTGATGGAGATGCTGTCCAGGCAGGATCTGGCCTGGGCTCTTGGAGAACTGATTCCTGTGGTCTGAACGAGGTGTAGATAATATATGTCTAGACAGTGACAGATATTGGGATCCAACCCTGATTGCCATCATGCAGTGATACTTTGCATGTTACTTCTGCTCTGCCTTAGTTTCCCCATCTGTAAAATGGGGAGTGGCCTCTGACAGAAATGATTGCAAAACCAAATTGGCATAAAACAGCATATGCTTGCAAGATTTAATCATAAATCTTAGCCGGCAAATGCCTGGCCCTTGACGTTCCCTGCCCCACCATAGTTCACCCTTAGTGCATCTCTAATCTTGCCAGCAGAATGTGATCTTAGTGCATTTTCAGCTCTTTGCTGGAGAATGAGGATATTTTATGGGGGGCAAAGTTTGTAAGCCATTTCAGTTTTGCCCTTTGCTTTCTCAGGCACAGCGGAGCTTATGAAGGCCGAGCAAAGAGCTGAATGGTATTTCGTGTGAGCAGAGGCAAGAGGCGTCCAGACACGGGGAACTACAGAGGCAGGTAACACAGCAGTCTGATACCTTTGAAAAAATTAGGGCAGGGAATGGGACTGTTTCCTGTGCTGTTAAATCCACTGCCTTAATTTCAGCTGTGCTTGGTTTTAATCATTGGAGTGATTAAATAATGATAGAGAAGCTGTTTTAACTTTGTAGAGGCTTATAATTATGGCTAAGAAAGGAAAGGTCACCTGTTAAAGATTACAGGGGGGCCACAGTAAAAGACTGCCCAAGATCTGGGAGAAAATGGCTTCTCCTTCTCTGGAAATTGAAGACAATTTTATTGGAAAGTTTGTGGAGGATTTTTTTAAAGTGATTTCTTACACTATAGGGGTTATCTAAAATAGATGTCCTCCTTAATACGGGTTTTGTTGCTAATCTAGCTTAGTTGTGTTTTTAATATTGCAAGCAAATCTTTCAACAGTGAGTGTACTTTTTAAGCGTGGGGTTTTTATTTTGTCCTTGAAAGAATCTCTTGCTTGTTAAGAAAACTGCGGCTTGTCAGCAAGGAGCTTTATTAAAAGGCAAAGTCTTGTCATTCCTTGCCTATTTTAATGAGACATTCAGGCTCCTGGAGACAAAGCCCAGGTCAAGAAAGGAAGCTGTGTCCTTATGAGTTTGTAGAAAGAGATTCTTTTCTGTTGGCTAGTCACTATGTTGTTGCTCTCTCTCCTTTGTGTTTTTCCTCTGTCTGAACATAAATCAGTAGTGGTGTTATAGAACGTTACAGCAGCTCATTACGGAGGACAGACAGAAACAAATCACAGTATAATAAAGTTTGGTGTAGCTTACAAACACTGTATAAAACTATGAAATTTGTCCTAGAAATAAATCTGAGGTGTAATCTCAGCCCAGCAAAGGCAGTGGAGTCAAGATACCAATTTGAGGATTCAGTGTATGGTGCCTTTTGAGCTTGATTTGCTACTTGTGGTGTGGGTTTTAAAATACCTGTGGGCAGTCAGTCACACACAAGTCTGGTGTGCTTTAAACTTCCCGTGATGAGATATGAGTGTTGGTCTTGGGTTGAGATTTTTACACCTGTATGCATTAGATCTTCGTTTGGTTCCTGATTCTGCTCAAATTATGTCTTCCTATGGCTTCTGACATGGAGGCAGCTTTTCTGCCTTCACCGAGCTGGGACTGTGCCTTACTGTGCCTTGGCATAAGATTGTGATGTCATTTGGGGCTCCTGGTAGTTATTGAGGTGTAAATAGAATAAGTGCCTGGATAAGCAAAAAATGTTTGAGAGTTGGATGCTATTTGCTTCTCGCATCTATGATTTGTTTGTGGATGTGGCTGTGAAATGAGCTGTAAAATGAACTGGTCAGAATAAAATACTGAATAGCATGGCATTCAGGCAGCACAGAGCCTACCCACCTTGCCCTGAAAAGTGGCAGCATTAAAGTTGTAAGATCCCATCATGCTCTTGAAAATGTGAAAGCAATGAGCAGACACCCAGGAAGGGGATTATTCCGCTTTGGGCACCCTTTGGAGATGTGAGTGAAGTAAAGATGGAGAGAAACTCTGAAGAGGTTTGGGTTACTTGATTTTCATAAACTTTCAGGCCACATCTCCCCCACAGCTTAAACATCCTTTGCAGTCAGCTGGTGCCTTCCGCTGCAGCCTTCACCCATGTCAGCACAGCAGCATGGCCTGATGCATCCCTGTGCGTGGTGCTCACAGCGAGCCCCGGCTATTGATGGTTTCTGGGTAGCAAATCAAGAGGCTGGTGTTCACTGCAACGCCAAAAGTACATCCAGTGCAACGCCAGAGCGATGGAGGGTGATTGGCCTGTGCCCTTGTTTTCCCCTCTGATCGGCTGTCTTCCATCCAGCCTGTGCTCCACCCCTGCCTGCCTGACGCCAGCTGAGATCTGCACAGCATTTGCCAAAGGTCTTTAGAGAAGGTTCTTTTAAGCCTCTCTAGTTGTCCCCTGGCAGTCACTTGTGAGAGCTCAGCAGGCTGTTCCTCCTGTTATAGTTGTGTTCTTGCGAGGTGAACTAACATGCAGCCCAGAGGTAAATATGCCTGGGGAATACATCCTTGTGTACATCCTTGGGAGCAGGTTTCTTTTGTCTGGGTTAAGCAGGTTACCAATCCATTATCAAATCTTGGGCTATAGTGAAAATTGTAAAAATTGTATTCTTAACGGGTTCCTGACGTGCATGGCTTGCTCTCCTAGTAGCCTGCATTTCTGTGGCAAATAAGCCACAGTATCTGCCCCCAGAGTGAAAGGACTGAAAGTTTCTCTCTGTGCACATGAAGGGTGGGGTTACTTCTAATCTCTGGATACTTGGGACCTTCAATATCACATGCCAAGACATTTCCTGGCTGTCACAGGGCATGACTGAGGTGTGCTGATTCCTGGTGCTCTCCACATGCAAGAAGGGCTGGCGAATGTGCTAAGCTCGTGTGTCTCACTGCTGGGCATGCCAGTCCTTCACCAAGTGGGAAAGGTCCTTTCCAGGATAGATCAGCTTTGACTCTTTGGCCTCTAACTGATCCCTCATTTTCAAGGAATGGGTGGGTGAGGTGACAAGACAAGTGAAATTCTGGGCTGAGAAGGGTGACATCGGCACAATTGTCTTCAAGGGGAGTTTCCGGTGGTGAGAACCTCCTGCCTGTGCACGTGAGTGGCCTGGGATGGCTGGAGAAAGTCTGAAGTTTTGTGCTTTGTTTTAGTTGCAGGTAGAAAGATGAGTCCAAAAATTACAACAGAGCTGCTGAAGCAACTGCGTCAGGTGATGAAGAGTCCCAAGTATGTCCAGGAACCTGTCCAAGCCTACATAGTGCCCTCTGGAGATGCTCATCAGGTATGCACAGATGGATTATGGGAATAACTGGATTTCCTTGCAAAACATACAAGCCAGGGATAACTAAAATCATACTTCATTCACTAGTTTTAATGGTTCAAGCATAAAAGCCAGGGTAACCTGAGAAACATCATGTTGGAAAAAGTTTCTGGAGTCTATTCAGGAGACTGAGATTTTTATGTTCTTGTAACAAATCAGTGTCAATGTTCCACCAGTAACTTCTCATCAAATTGTCTCCAGGGAGCTCACGCTGCAAAAAAGGGAGCTTGCCAGAGCACTTGCTGTCTCCATCCTGGCTGTTGGGAAGAATGGATTTCCTGGGGGAGGAAAAGGCATTATCTGGGCTTTAGTTTTTCCATTAGCACCTCCTGATCAACACATGCTCTTAAGCGAGGTGGCGAAGGATTAGTTGCAGAACTTCCCTTTGCTAGATCCAGTTTTTGCTGGAATTTGCTGCCTTATGCTAATGCCCTTCAGATCCCCTGCAGAGGGGACTTTGGAGAGGCAGGGAAGAAACAAGCCACAACGACACTTCCCTTTTCATGCTGCTCTGCATCAGCTTGTTCTGTGCAGTAAAGACAGGGGGGGAGCCCAGAGTGGTAACCTGTGATGGTAGCTGTGTTGTGTGCTGCTTCCACTGTTAAGACTTTTGCAGTCTGTGATATCAGTTTTAAATTGCTGTTTTATCTTTTATCTCTCCTGCCTGCTCATATGCTAGTTTCACTCTTCCATCCACTCTGTTAGGAGACCTAGGAACTGCCAAGGTTTTTTCCCTCCTCAATCCTTTTCAGGAAACAAAAGCCCTGAAGCTTTCCTGGCTCACACCCAAAGCTCTCTTTTACCCCATGATGCATGAGGGCGAAATGCAACTGAATCGGAACCTTTGCCCTTAACTTGGCACTGGGGTGAGCTGGGCCCAGACTTGCCTGCGCCCTGGGACCGTATGTGCAGCATCATGTTTCCTCCTAGGGAGATCCAAACTTGGGCAGGTAGAGGGAAGGCTTTTTCTGCAGCTGCTATTGTCTGCTGCATTCCTGCCTCAAGCTGCCTCTGTCCATATATAACTCTGGTTTCATTTCACTAGACGTTAAATGCTGTCATGTGAGTTGAAGAATGTGACCCTCAGGACTTCTGGGTTTTTCTCTTGCTCTCTTTCCTTGACAGAGTGCAGTTAAGCAGAGAACCCCATGTTGCTATTTCCTGCCGGGCGAGTTGGTCAGGTTTCTCTGCAGAGAGAATCTATCTGAATGGAAACCATTACTAAAAGCTGCTGATTCTGGCGCCTCCTGACTAGCTAGTGAAGGATTTTGTCTGTGAGGTTTGGGAATTGGTGCAGTTTTAGGCATTGGCGGAAACCTGTTGATCCCAGAAGAGGCTTACTGATTCCAGGTAAATTGTGATAAGCTGAGATTTGCAGCTTCCCCACCATCTGAGCAAGGGTTTCTTTCCTCTACACAAATGAGAACTTTACAGCCCTGCAGTCAGATTTTACTCTAAGGCAGCTCCCTCCATGACTCAGAAGGCTGCCGTTTAATGATACCCAAGCTTTTGGCAACTTGAGCCATTTCCTCCCCACAGCCTAAGCTACTTGTTGCTGTCCTTGCCTCTCTCAGCTGTTCCTGAGGCTGTCCAGGGATCCACATCAGAGAAGATGTCCACAAAAAGAAACTTTCCCTCTTGTGGTGTTAACACAGGGTTTAGATTGGGGTAAACTTTGTTCCCATCTAGGTTGCAAAGTAACCCCTGGATTGGACGGTGCTGCAACTTGCTGACTAATTTCTCTTTGTAACACTGGGAATGTTTGAGCTCTGAGCTCTGTGATGCTTTTAATATTGGTTTTCCTGCCAAGGCTAGAAGGCTTAGGTTATAATACTGCCAGGAGGCTTGCCAGCAGTTGTATCCTTTGCTTTCCATGCTTAGTTGTGTAAGGAGCTGAAAGACTTGCAGAGCTTCTCAAGCACAGCTGTCTCTCACTCTGTCTTAACCAAGGCTGCTAATACCTTGGATTTGTGGCTCTTGCAGCCAGGTCTGAATATTGGCTGCTTTGATTTTTGAAACTTTCGATGCTGGTGATAAGAAATGGACCGTTTCCTTGGAGATCTGGGTGGTCCAAAGGCTGGTGAGAGAGGAGGGCAGTCCCAGCCACTTTCTTTCATGAGTGCTGGGTGGAACACATTGCTGGAGATGTCAAAGGAACATAAAGGGGTGAAATGCCATGTTTTTGGGAATGAGGTATTTAAGTCTTTTGTTGTTTGGTTAAAAATGCCTGTTTGAGCTTTTGGGGTGTTGCAGTGGTAAAGGCAGGATCCATTTTTATGTTGAGTCAGACAGTTTACATTGAATCTGAAGTTTGCCCATATAGGAATATGCAGAGATTAGAGAAGCTTTGTTCTTAATGGGAGGGAATGATATTTGAATTAGAGCTTGGGTTTGGAGCCAGTCACAGCTGAACTGGGGCCGGCTTCCACCCCCAGGCCTTGACTCAGTGAAAACAAATTTGGTCAGATCTGGCTGCTCTTCCACATCAAGGAAGCACCTGCCCAGATGAGGGCCCCATGTTTGGGTTGGCAGAGATGCTGGCTCCACTGATACACGCTTATTCGAAGCTGAGAAATCAGCAGAATTATAAAGCAAGAGAGGAGACAGCTTGTGCACAGGTTGCACTGACCTGTTCCAGATCTTACCAAGGCAGTTAGGTTTTTGGCAGTGAATTCTGACCTCCCTCCAAGTACACAGCAGTATTTGTTCTTTAATGGCATCAGTGTCATAGCTCTAAGGGCAGCAAGCTGTACTTTTCATTGCTGATCTTGGTTGACATTAGAATAGAATAAGCTTTAACAAGTTAATGGCCCAACCATGCAGGGTCTGGTGATAAGCACCTGTGATTTTTTGGGGTTCTTCCTGGCTAAGTTGAGGTTTTCTGTATTGCAGCCCCCAGTTTTGTCTGTATGTCAAGGACTGACAGGTGTGGTGGAAAGCACAGGCCAGGTTGAAGGCCATCAGAGCTGCAAGACAAGCCCCAGGGGAATACCTTGTTCTGGCTGTGCTGTGGCCTGTACTTTGTGTGGCGTACGCAGGTGTTCCCCTTGTAATTTTAGCTTGTGCAAAACATGGGCTCATCTTTGCACAGTGGGGGTTGCTGCATGGAACAGAACAGGTGGGTGTGCAAGAATTCAGGCTGACAGATGAATGAACCATCTTCCCCTCCAGATCTCTCGTAGTCTCTTTTAAAGCTCATCTGCCTCATTGTAAACTCTTGCAACATTCCCTGGATTTGTCTGTGAATGGGACGGCATGAGATAGCTCCCACTTAGTCAAGGTCTTTGTTAGCTTAGGTCAACTTTTACCAGATCTAAAACTCATAGACTTTTTTTTGTTTTCCTCTTGTAGAGGATTTTTTTTTTTTAAAAAAAAACCCTTATTTTGATCCATTTCACTATTGTGTGCTGTTATTGCAGCTCAGTGTTAACCCTTCCTATGAACATGAGATTGTTTGCACAAGCAAACCAGCCTGTAGTCTCTGCTGGGCTGGTCAAGAGAAAAGGAAGAGGAATCACTGGTCTAATTTGTGATATGATCCACAAGGGGAGATTTCCAACATCCCCTTTAAGCATTGGACCCTGGGACATGGTGTCCCAGCTATGAGTTGAGAAGTGTAGGAGAGGGGGAGTTGTAGCAGTCAAGAGGCTGAATAGTCTTTAGGAAATGGGGAATACTCCTGAGGTCTGGCATCACTCTGCCTTCATGATCTGTCCTGCTGCTCTGAGACCAGCAGCTGGGGAAATGAGGGCTTGATTCTATTCCTAGAAGATCTTTGTCCTCTCTATTTACTGATGTCTCTGTCATTATTTTTAAGGGGGTTAGTGATGATGGTGGTGGTGTGGTGGGCTGAGCAGTCATCCCTTTCCGAGGTGGGTATCCTGACCCCTCTCCTCTCCATAGCTGCTAGGGGTATGTCACAGCCGTGTGGGGTGTGTGGGGCTGGACAGGAAGAGGCACAGGGAACTGGACTGACTCAGAGATGAGGGCACTCGTGGTTTCCATACCACCCTATATGTGCCAACTTTCATTAGTGGTTGGATAAAACAGAGGATTTATTAGGACCGTATCCCAAGGATCTTCCCTGGCAATCAGGAGCAAAAGTTACAAAGCCAGATCCTCTTTTGGGCCCTGGGTTTTGCTGTCCCAAAGCTCAGTTTCAAAAGCAAGTGGTTGGTAACTGCTGCCTAAGGCGTATCCCAGGAGGGGAGACACAGGGCTGTTCTGGAGGGGTTTTGACCGTGGGGTGGCTGGGAGCAGAAATAAAAGGTTGATCCCAGGAGCTGTGATTTGTGCTTCTCACTCCTATGCTTTGAACCCTCTGCCTTCTTTACAACAGTGAAGAGTAACAGATTTGAAGAAAACAGATTTAAATCACAACCAGGTGATTTAAAAGTAGCCCTGGCCAGAGACAGGGAGATGCAATATCTATCACAGTAGGAACTAAAACCACCAGAGAATTAGGCTGTGATTTCTCAGCTTAGTCCCTAAAGTTTTTCTCTTGCCACAGCACAGCTGGGGGCAGAGGAACTTTATGGGCGGAGGAACAGACTTTGGTTTCAGACCATTTGTGAGGTACAAATCCAGGGGTTTTACAGCTCAAACGTTGGTGCTGTCAGCTTAGATTAAGCTGATTTGCTGAGTTGCACTAGTTAATTAATTGGCCTACTCAGCAGTTCTGACCTCCGAACTTGCCAGAATGGGATCCCATAAAAATGGTGTGTGGGCCATTTCAAGGTACAGTTGTTTTTTTAATTTTGGCAGCTCCTGTGGTTGTTGGGTATCTGTGCATTCTCAGGCTCTTCTGTAGTGCTGCCAGCAGATGTGTCCACAAACACAGGTTGTGATGGGTTTGAGATGAGAATGGACTAGTAGCCTTTGATTCTCTCTCACCCACCAAACCACGGTCTGGTGGTTTCTGGTGAAGTCGGACGTCGAGTAGGCAAGGAAGAAGTGAGAGGATCAGTATCTAATTATGAAAAATCCTAAGGGTTAAGGCTTTTACAGTTCTACCACCTTGATGATTTTCTTTCAATGTCATAGCTGTGGAAAAGAAACTCTTAAAGGAATTCTTATAAATGCGAGTGAAGGGACTTCACTGGAGATAGTGAGATTTACAGATTTTATGCGCTGATTACTCTGGTCTCCAAGATCAAGGGGTGCTTCTGGTTTCTCTTCCTTTCACATTGCAGCTTCAAAGACAGCATTTGTTTGTTGCCCAAAGGGGAGGCTGAGTGTGAAATAAACATCTGCAAACTCTGAAGCACTTCAGTGTTTACAGACGTTTGTGGGAGAAAAGTGCTGCAGCTTAAAAAAAAAAAACAACAACCCAGTTGGACGTAAATACAATATAATCACAGATGATTAAATGTTCCAGTGGATTTTTTAACTCCTTTCTTTCTCTCTGTGGTGTCCTTTAGAAGAAAAAGCTTATCAAAGTATTTGTCATCAGCTGATTTCCCCCCCCCCCCTCCATTGCTATAAATAATTTCTGCCTCTTTTGTTTTCTAGAGTGAGTACATTGCACCCTGTGATTGCAGACGGGCATTCATCTCTGGATTTGATGGCTCTGCAGGTACCATTCTAGAACCTGGGTTCCTTTTAATACACATAAGTCCCCTGTAACGAAATAGTCTCATTCATGGCATAGGGGTAGGATGGAAAAGGAAACCTATCCAGCTTGTTTGGACTTTTCTTCCCATTTCAGCATCTGCAGAATTATGTCTTGGCTACCCCCTGGAATTATGTAATATCAGCGCAATAACAAGTTTTTCTGAAAATGTTTGACCCCTGAATGAACTGCTCATAAAGTAAAATCCTGTTAACTCTTTAATGTGGTGCTTGTAACCTACAGTCATTTCTTTTGATGTGCAGCCAGTACGAGCAGATTTTCACATTGCCCGTTTGGGCTGGGTGAATAGTAGATGGACTCTAGCTAGCCTTTCTGTTTAAACAGAGCCAGGGCCAGAAACACCGCATTTGGAAACTGAACATTATGGAAAAGTTTGCTTATCTTGCCGAGACAGGATGTTTTCTTGGCTGTAGGATAGGTCTCTGTTTCAAGAGACCTAGTTTTTACCCTAGCTGTACCCTAAGTTCTGCAACTTACTCTGCTGTGTGATTGCTGGAAAGTAATTTTAGTCTATTGAGGTATTTTTCTCCCTGTAATTGTGTATCGGTTTAATAAATACTGCTACCTATGTGTTTGGAGGGTCCATTCATCAGTTCCTATGAACTATTCTAGGACCTCACGTGGAACACAATAAATCCAGGACTGCTGTTAATGGATAACATGAATCCTGTATTAATTTCACGCCTTCTGCATGGCCTCTTCATAACCTTATTCTCTATTTTGGGCCCTTGTTATATACTTGTGTGTTCCCAGCCTTGTGCTCAGCAAATCAGTGAGGTTCCTTACTTTTCAGGCTGAAGCAGCTTAAAATGGCATTTGTGTTGGGGGAGTTTGGTAGAAGACAATGAATTCATATTTGGAAACTCTGCTCTGCTAATCTGGGTTTCAGTTTCTGACGACTGAAATTATGCTCGAGATGCAGAGACTCAAAAGACTTGGATTCAGTTTCTGTTTCTGTCTTGGTTTGTTTTTTGGGTTTTTTTTGAATTGCCAGGGGCAAGGCAGCTAGAGCGCCTTGCTGAGATGTCACTGCCCCTCAGCTGTCTGCTCGCATCCCTCCATCTGGAGTCAGTGGAACGGGACAGACATTGAAACGACCAGAAGTTTATATTCCTATTTCCTGTTCAGCCATCTCGGCTCAAGCTGTAGCATTTGGGAAAGAGGTGCAGCTGAAGCTGGGACTGATACCCACTTCTGGTGGCCTAGTAAGAGCTGTTTCTTGTGGATGGCCAAAGCCCAGGCTTTCTCCCCATAAGAAGATGGGACGGAGCCTGGGGATGTACAGGATGTGTTACTGTGACAACAGCCAAGTGGAGACCACAGTCCCTGTTACACAAGGTTTTGAAAGCCCCATTTAATGAGTTCTACTGGCTGGCTGAGATACGCTTACGTTGAATTCATCTGAGGCAATTCATTCAGCTGCATTCTTTTGCATACTCTGGTACGAGTTGGAAGGTCATAGTGCAAGGAGAACAGTGACTATCTCCACTGAAATGGGACTAACTTTTGAACAATGAGCAGAGCTGCCTTTTGGGGAACTGGGGTGCATTTCAAACATTCCCCTTGCTGTCTCTGTCTCTGTATGGTGGCTCCCTGCCTCTCAGTCACTGCCTCTTTCTGCCTTCCTGCCTAGGTACTGCCATAGTAACTGAACAGCATGCAGCCATGTGGACAGATGGACGCTACTTCCTGCAAGCTGCACATCAAATGGATAACAACTGGACACTCATGAAAATGGGTATGCAGGAGGCTGGGATACCGAACAATCACAGCCTGTTTGGTCACTTTGCACATGTTACAGCTTGTGCTGTAGGGATGCCCCATCATGCAGTGGCTTAGGGACATAATGGATACACTGCTGCTCCTGTTTTAGTGTCCTGTGACTCTTCTTGGCCATGGGTCTAGACATTCATTAGTAGATGTATCTGATGTGTTAGCTTGGACTTCTTGGGTAGAGTGGGAATGCTTCAGTATGACTGCTTCTTTGAACCTTTTTTTTTCTCTTAAATCCTTGGAGGTCTGAAAGATACACCGACTCAGGAGGACTGGCTAGTGAGTGTCCTCCCGGAAGGCTCGAAGGTGGGAGTGGACCCTTTCATTATTCCGGCTGGTTGGTTTTATTTTATTTTATAACTCCGGGTTGAGCTACTAGATTTTGCTTCTTTGCTTCCTTGCTTCTCTGGCTAAGCTGTTGTGTGATGGTTTGTAACTAACCATGTTTCAGCCAAGATGGTATGGTGGGTTAAACTGTTCTGCAAAATGGGTTGGATTTTGATTTTAGGCATGTATAATGAGAGCTCCACAGCAGTGCATTGACTTCAAAACACAAGGGATGAGAACCACACTCTGGGCTTGCAGTGACCTTACCTGAAAAGCAGAGTCATAGAATCATAGAATAATTTGGATTGGAAGGGACCTTTAAAGGTTATCTAGTCCAACCCCGCTGCAATGAGCAGGGACATCTTCAAATAGGTCAGGTTGCTCAGAGCCCCATCCAACCTGACTTTGAAAGTTTCCTGGGATGGGATCTCCCACCTCTCTGGGTAACCTGTGCCAGTGTTTCACCACCCTCATTGTAAAAATTTTCTTCCTTATGTCTGGTCTAAATCTACCCTCTTTTAGTTTAAAGCCATTACTCCTTGTCCTATCACAATAGGCCCTGCTAAAAGGTTTGTCCCCATCTTTCCTGTAGGCCCCCTTTAAGTCCTGGAAGGCCGCAATATGGTCTCCCTGGAGCCTTCTCTTCTCCAGGCTGAACAACCCCAACTCTCTCAACCTGTCCTCATAGGAGAGGTGTTCTTTCCCTCTGATCATTTTTGTGGCCCTCGTCTGGACCCCCTCTACCTCCTTGGAGTATGGAGTCCTGATCCATCCCCTTATGTCTGTGCCATGGTTTTTCATGGGCACTTCAGTACAAAGTTGCCGAATACCTTGTCCAACATGTGAGCCTGAAGACCCAGGCAAAACTCACACTGCTAATCCTGCTTGATGGTCTTGGCATCTCTGTAACTCTCACTGAAGGAAGCACATTCCTGGAAGGTACCATTTGTGTCAGATGAACGAGTATCTAGAACATGGGGCCTAATCCAAAGGTCACTTGAGGCAAGGGGAGACATTTGCTTGATTCAGATCGGCAAAGGATCAGTCTTGTGGCTGTGTGGAAGCCCGTCTCAACTCTTGTCTATCTTAGATGTAGCATGGTTCTGCACTGGGGTAGAGGACACCCTTGCAGCAGTCTCTGGGGTGGCTTCTTCCAGTGACTTCTGTCTCGCAGCTAGAACAGTTCCTCAGCTCAAGTGTGAGGCTCCAGGGCTGCAAGGTTCTGTGCCTGCTGCTGGCTGTAGTGGCTGCATTTGTGAAACTGTAATCGCAATAGCTTTTGCTTTGCTTTTTAAGGGAATGGGAAGAAGGAGAGGCTGGAAGGAAAGGAGGAGAATCAGATTCTTGAGTTTGCCCCCTGTGAACAGGGCCGTTGTTGAACCTGTGTGTGTTCTTTTGTTGCTCTTGACTCTTCTTTGGCAGATCAGTGGAAGAGGATGTCCAAAGCCTTGAGAAGTGCTGGCCACGACCTTGTGCCTGTCAAAGAAAACTTGATCGATACAATCTGGACAGACTGTCCTCAGCGCCCCTGCAAGCCTCTCATCACGCTCGACCTGAGTTACACAGGTGAGAAGCTTAACCAGGGACTGTTTCTACTGCCCTGTCCCCGTTTGCTTTCCTCTTACAAAATATTGAGGAAAACAGTTCTGCAACACACTATGATCCACTATGAATAGGTCAAGAGAGTGATCAGACCTCAGCTAATAACCCCTTTGTCCTCAAAACTTCAAATAAGCATTTGCTAGAGGCTAGATAACTTCAAACCAAATCCATGGCTATCTGGAGGGCAGCTCCTTTGACACAGTTCATATTAGTTATTAGAAAGGAGTGAGGAGCACAAGCCAAACACAGTGTGTTTTGGGTAACTCCATAATCAAGCGCGTTGGTCTGTGTTTACATCGTCATCCCCGGTAAAGTTGGTGACTGTAGCTTTTCATATTGTGTTTTGCAGGGGTCAGCTGGAGAGACAAAATTGTAGCCCTCCGTTCAAAAATGGCTGAGAGAAAAGTCCTGTGGTTTGTGGTAACGGCCTTGGATGAAGTAGCATGTAAGTCTTTGCATCTCCTTCCTCAGTTCTTCCTACAAAATAAACGTCCTTCCTGCCTTGAAAAGGAAGAACCCTGCCAGGGTGGGAGGCACTCATGGCAGCCAATCTGTTTGTTTGAGGTCCATTAACTTGTATGAAGTGCAGTGGAGATAACAGGTCACAAACAGTGAGCCTATATTTCTAGACAGTGCCTTTTTACGCCAGTACAGCTCCTGAGTATGTTTTTTGCCCAGGAAACGAAGCAAATCACCACCTTTGAGAAACAGCCCAGTCAGAGGGAAAAGAAGGTTATATATAAAGCCTGAGGCAGTTTGAAGAGAAAAAAAAAAAGACCTGTGAGATTTTCTGGCTATAAAATATCCTGATCCTGCCTCACCCTATGGGAAGATGGAGACTGTTTTCTGCCGTGGGGGCTGGGCTATAAACAAAGCAATGCAACATGTGGCTTTGTATACATAAGGCCAGGGTGGGGTGCACAGCATTCACAGTAATCTTCCTAATTGTCACGCCTTTTAAAGTCAGTCTCTACCTCTCCAGCGTTGGGCAAATGCTTTGATTAAAACAAGTAAGTCAGGGCTTAACTTGTATTTCCGGATCATTTCAACCCAGGGTCCCACTAGAGAGTCCCCTCCGTGTTTGGGGCCCCAGGATGACTAGGTCTCCACACCCTGGCTCCAAGCCCGGTGCGTAGGAAGGGAGAATGGCCAGAAACAGCAGTGGCTGTCCCAGGACTGTTGTTGTTAGTGCTGCGTATCCTTTGTGCAGAAATCACCCGTGTGCAGAGTGGTGCAGTGGGAACACGGAGCTGGCAGGGTGTGTGTGCTGCTAATGCCTGTGCCCCGAGTCTGATCTGAGAAGATAGAAATGAAGGTGACACATTCCTGGCTCCAGCACTGCCAGCACCGTGTCTCTGGCACTGGGAGAAGCTGGCGTGCTGAGGTCTGTGGGCTCTCCTGGATCTGGGACACTGAGCAAAGAGCTTGTTTCATGAAAGAAACGCTTCTGAGAGTGGTGATATGACTCCTCCCTGGGGAGGCCTGCGTGAGCAGAGATTGATTGTCTCACCTTTTCAGGCGCATCTCCAATTAAATTAATGATAAATTGGTGCCCTGAGGTGGTTTCAGATTAAATGTCTCCACCAAAGCCAAGCTTGGTTATGAATTGAGGGTTTTAAGATGGCCCAGAGAAGGTCATGAGAGAAGCGTATTGCCGGCTGTCTGGTTGATTTCCTAACCTAAAGGGGGAAGAGGGAGAAGTTGTCTTTAATTTTATCTAATTCATTTCACTGTATTAAACTCCAGACAAGTTTCTGGGGACAGAAAGAGAGCGACAGAGGAAGCTGTTGCCTCCTTACTGCATTGGGAGTCGGCTGAGCGAGGAAGTTTGTACCCATGCATTAAAGAGTTCTTTGTGGCTCTTTCCTGCTTTCAAGTGACCTACTCCTTCCCTGGGGACAATCAAACTATTTTTACTTTTGTGGCAGCATTTGCACAGTTCGATGAATACAGTGCTGGGTTGTGATTTAGGACATGTTGGTTCTTTTCCCAGCTGTCCTGCTGGCTGGCCTTATTGCCTTGAGTAACTCATTTCAGCTAATTGGATACCCTGGGGTTTTTATTTGACCCTAAAACCAGGAGTTTGGAGATGCTGAACATCTACTTCCCCTCTTCACTTTGTCTGGAGTTGTGAAGGATAAAAGTCTTTGTGAAAAAACCCTAAAACTCTGCACTCTGAATCTGAGATGTTGGAGACACCCAAATGAGAGGCCTTTTTGGAGTATTTTAGTCTTGCCTATTATGTTTCCCTCTTCCCTCAACTATCAAAACAAGCATTGGAATGAAATGATAACTTGTAACTTTGAAGTCTTCTGGCTGTTGAGAAGTTAGCTTTTATTGTGTTTTTATTGCATCACAGACCAGAAAGGGGAAAAACTACTTTTTTTAAACACTTTTTTTTGCTTGTACCTGCTTTATTCCAAACCAGCTGTCCTTCAGAAATTAAACCCCAATTTCCTTGCCCGGTGGGAGTGTTTAAACTGCAGTTTTGGTGCCATCTCCTGGCAAAAATTTAGGATTGCTGGAAAAGGAGCAGGCTGTGGGATGGCCAGGTGGGAGCTGGACCCATGGCCTGCACCTATGATGACTCATTGAGTGACTGTGCTGAGATTATTTTTGGCTTTCTCTAATGTTAGAAAAGATGAACCAGGAATGTGATTCTTGGTGTTCTTATTTTCCAGGGCTTTTCAACCTCCGAGGCTCTGATGTTGAGTACAATCCTGTGTTTTTTGCATACGCCGTCATAGGAATGAACACAATCAGGTGCTTGTATTCCCCTCTTCTGTCCCCCAAGATGCATTTTTCTGTGGGAGAAAAGCAAAGCACTTGTCTTTTTAAAACACCTACGCTCGGATGCTTTAATGTCCCTTCTGAGGACTTTTGTCTTCAACATTAATTACTTTCCTCCCCTGATCAGAGCTAGAGAGGCAGCCAAGAGCTCTGCTGCGCTCCTCAGCACCTTGGCTGACTTGCTGGGTGACCTTGGACAGGATGACTGACCCCTCTGTCTGTCACCCTGAGATAACGTGGAGGGCTCTCGGAGCCCTGAGTGAAATGTGGGTAAGAGCCAATGCTGGCCTCGATATTGAAAACTTTTCTCTAATGCCATTGATGAGTCACTTCAAGACTGCAGGGACTGTGTAGAAAAGTTTCAAAGCTGACTTATGACAGAAGGTTTCTTGCCTCTGACTGCCCTGTACGTTGAGCCTCAGCAAGGGTAAGTCTTTTCCAGGCATTTCCTAGCTGCTAGCTGGATGCATCTGAGGTAAAACCTAGCCGGGTGAGTACAGGTTGTTTGTGAAGGTTGAGCTGAACTTTCCAGTTCAGTCAAATGTGGTTCATAGAACAACAGTAGCTTTTCCATTTCTGGATGTTGCCCTTAAAAAAATAGAGAATAGGCATTATTTGCCTCTGTTACTCTCTCCTGCTTGATGTTCAGTGATGGGATGCAGCCATTCTGAATGTGGCATACAAACAAAAACCACTATCAGCTCCTTTCCTCTCAGCGAGGTGGTACATAGAATCATAGAATTACATTTCAAAGCAAAGTATAGCACGTAATCAACAAACTCCTTTCTCCCTGAAGTGTCACCAGAATTGTTTCTTTTTCCCTCCATTACTCCAACTACTGTCAGATGTGCTCCCACTTATCTGCTCTGTCCAATTTCTTTCTAAGGCTCTTCATCGATGGTGACCGGATGATGGACCCAGCTGTGAGGGAGCACTTACAGCTCGACTCCACCCTGGAACCTGAGTTTAAAATCCAAGTGTTGCCCTATGGATCTATCCTGTCCGAGCTGCAGGCTGTTTGTGCAGGCCTCTCACCCAAGGAGAAAGTGTGGCTCTGTGACAAAGCCAGCTATGCTCTGACTGAAGCCATTCCCAAGGTAAGTGGCCCTTGCAAGGGAAAATGCTTTTCTCCCGTCTGCTCAGCCTTGTCAGGAACAGTGTTAATGAGGGCACTGGTCTCACCTTCCCCTCTGCAAAGCATGATACAGGCTGGAGGTTGTGTGGAAGGGATCCAGCAATGCTGAGGTATCGAGGGGTTGTTAATCCTGGGCTTGCTCTCTCTGGAGCTGCCCTTCCAACTCACTAAGCCGATTTAACCAAAGAATTGTCAGCTTAAGATAAGACAAGTACGGTGAGAGAGGGGAGGGAGAGGGGGAGCAGGGTGAACTTGGGTCACAGTGCCCATGGCTGGACTTATGTGGACCAGCAGTAAGAACTGGAAACTTGCAGAAACTGAAGCAGGAAAGCTGGGCAGGACTTTTGGGATGGGGCATTGGGCTTGATCTGAATGTCTGAAGATGGTTCTCCTTATTTATTTCATTGGCTTGAGAATATCAGGTAATTTGTGATGTCTTGTATCAAAGACAGGAGAGGTGGGGCGACAGAGTTGTTGCAGCAGGGAACCTTGTTAGGACACAGATATCCTGCAGGCAGTCGTTGTCCGTGCAGTGAGTGCATCTGCTGAGGGACAGCTGCAGCATCATCATGAATTCTGTACAGCTGTACTTGCAATATCTTACCCTTGTACTTGGTCCTGGCTGTCTGGAAGTCCTGCAGTCCACCTAATATTCCAGTAGTCATAAAAGGAGATACTCAGGGAAGGACACAGCAGCAACTACAGGCAAGTAAGCTGTATTCCATGCCTCTTGTGTACATCTCTTGTTTGCTACGCATTCTCTGGAACGCCAGCCAGTTTACAGAGATATCTAACAGATACTGTGAGTAGATATGGCTGGGAGGGGACCAATGGGTATTTTCCATATATTGCCTTGGAAGGCCAGACCTGCTGAACAGAACCTGTGCTTGTGCTGGGTTCCTAAACAGTCCAGGTTTCCAACCTAGGAATCTCAGGGCTTGGATGAAGGGGTCACTGAAGGAAGAACTAAATTGGAAAAAGTGCTTGACTGCAAGTCTGCATTCACCCGCCACCAGGCTTCTGTCTCCACCAGGAAGGCAGATGTCTCCTGTCTGTTTCATGTACTGCACGGTTGTGCTGTGGATGTGCATATAATACAGCCCTGCCTGTGGCAACAGAGCTGCTCATGGGGCCTGAAAGCCTTTTCTGTATGCAGGAATTTTAAGAGTGGCCTCAGCTTTGTGTCTCCCAAAAGACAAAAGTCCAAGAGCAAGGTCTGTTTGCGTATTCCCAGGCTGCCACAGTTTCATACCAGCACAACTCTCTGTCTCTAAAAGCCAAAATAGCAGGAACTATGAATTATTTTCCTCCAATGATGACACTAACTTATATACTTTAATAGCTTCATTGCACTTGGTGTACCAGGACAGATGATAAAACCAAACAGGTATGGCAAGTTTTGTTGCTTTCAACATACCCCTTTAATACAGGATATGGCTCTCTCTGCCTTTGCACTGACTTGAGCAAGATACACATTTTTTTGCTCCTGCCTAGTGTTAAATCTTCTGACACCATCAATCCTTTTCTAGGTGCAAATCGCCTCTTAATACAGTATACTGACGTTTTGCCCGCTCTCTTTCGTTCAGGGTAGCAGAAAGCATAGAGTTTATGGAGCATTCAGGATAAATTGTTGTTACTCTTTTGACTTCAGAGTAGAACACCCTTTGCTGTAGTTGGAGTCAATGAACTAACCCCAGCTTGGGTAAGTTGCTGTAGATGATTTATGCAGAGCATTCCTATGGAGAAGTACAGCAAGTCTGGCCTAGGATAAGGAATGTAATGAGTTGTAGTGACATTATTTACCACTCTAGCACTGAAAGTTTTGGCTGATACTGAGTCATTGCGGTGCTACATGCCCTCTGTATGAAATGTGAGAGTCCCTGCCTCAAGGAGCTCTCTCTGTTCAATAGAAAGCAGGGGAGGAAGGAATGAAATGTCCTGATTAAGAAACCACTGAAAGAGCCAAGGATTTCCCAGTTCCTCATGCTGGGTATTTTTCTCTAGCTCTACCCCACTTTACACCCGCTGAGCAACTGGCCTGGGGTGCTTTGAAGAACCACAGTGCTGGAAGTCCATCTACTACCTGTCTCCATCAAAGCCAAATATTGACACTGGCAAAAATCCAGTCCATTATTAAACACAGATCTGCAAACCCTTTATAGATTTGACTATGGTTGCATGTAAATATACTTTTCAAAGAAGATTAATAGACCCTACCAGTATCTGTAAAAGGCAAGCCAATCTAAGAATCTGACTGCTGAGAAGTTTTGACCTGACTCTGATAACAGGACTTTCCTGACTTCTTTGTGGTTTCTTCAGTACTTTAGTTTCTGCATAATGTAGTGTAATTGTCTTGCTATTTTTAAGAATCTGGAAATTGTAAGCCTGTAGGATTTGTGTGCACTTGGTCTTTGCTGAGAGTCTACTAGCACTTTCTCATTACTGTGAGTGGTGTTTATTTGAATGCTGGTGTATAGAGAACTAAAAAACGTGGGGTTTTTTGCCTGGGCTATGCTTATGTAGGTGCTCATCGCATCTCCTGATGTATAATGGGTAGAGCAGAGAACTGTGAGGCAAAATACTTAGTTTTTGTTCCTTCTTCTGATGCCAAGTGTAACAAGGATTACACAAGTCACCTCAGTTGATGGATTTCTGAAGATGTGCTCAGAACCAGCCGAGCATTGCTGATAATGTAAGGACAACTGATGCTTGGGGAAGCACACGATGATAAAGGATCAGTGACTATTTCTTAATGCAGAGCCATCCCATCCAGCCACAGGAAAGCTTTGTCTCAAACCATTGATGTGAGCACTTTCAGAACAGTATGAAAAGCTCAGGTTTGCAAAGAGCTTTTGCAAAACAAAACTTGGGCCCTTGATGTGTTTGTCAGAGCTGCTGATCATTAGAAGTGGTGATGCTCAGTGCTGGAGGAGCCAGAGCCTCAGGTGACTCTCCAGGTTCAACTCCAGTGCTCAGTACCTGGATTTCGTGTTTCTCATCATCTCTGGGCCTTTAGTGTATGGCAATAACAGGAAACACATAACTCAGACATTGATATATATGGTATTTAGGGTATCCAAATCGTCACCCTGCTTCATGACAAGCTGTTGACCATTTTGTTCTTTGGATTTCTCTGTGACTGTTCTTCCTTCAGTCAGGGACTGTTTCTCCACTTTATTCCCCAGTGCACTTAGCTGACTACTGGCAACCAGTATCTCACAGCGCTGAAGGTTGAGAGAGACTGCGTTGTGGCCAGGCTGAGTTATTAAACCTGTAGGATTATGTAGTCTGAGTAATCCACAAGTAATCCCTGTCCTTCTGCTGCAGGCTTACCGATACCTCACCCCATATACCCCCATCTGCATTGCAAAAGCTGTGAAGAACTCATCGGAAACAGAAGGCATGAGAAGAGCACATGTAAGTGAAGCCTTGAGAGCCTCCTTGCACACCACAAGAGGTTTGCTTTATGTTGAGGGAAAGAACTTTCATTTTTTTTTTTTCAGTTCTAGTGTTTTGGGTTAAAAGCAAATATAAATTTGGATGGCAGAATAAAAATGGTTTTCTGTCAGACATCTACTGCTGTTGAAGCAGGTTTTTTTTTGCTTGTTTAGCATTCCCTTGGAGTGAAGAACAACATTTGTAATAGTGTGAGGAACCAACTTTGCTCTGTTGGAAGACTGGGGAGACTTGAGAAGTGTTGTTTAGAGTATAAGCCCTCAAAGGGATGTTCTCTCTCTTTTGCTAGTTTTGTTGTCTTTCTCAGTGGAGTCTTCAAATTGCTATCACTTGAATAAACACAGCCTAAAGAATACAGAGAAATTCTTTGACACTTGGTGCAAAACAAAGGCCAAGATATTCAGAAGCAGCCAGTGTCCTCAAAGCACTCTGTTTTTGTGTCATCATCATGACACTCTGGAAATGAGGCTGATTTCCCAGGAAGCTTCATATTTTTAAGCAAAGCAGCTGCCTATGAAACAGGTGCATGGTGGGACTAAAGCTTTCTTTTCTTTATTTCCTGTTAGTTTTCAGGCAGCAGTTTTCACAACAGGAGAAATGTGCCAGTTAAAGCAGAGCTGGCAATTCTGTGCTTGTCCCATATTTTCTGGTAGTTTTTTTGGGAACTGCTACTTTCTATTTCAATACTTTTCTTTCCCTGTTTTCTAAGAGGAAGTAAAAATACTTGTACTGAGCAGAGACTCTTTGTCACCTGCCACCTGAGGACAAAATTGGGCCTTGCTCTTGTACACTTGTCTCCTGCTTCTTGCCGCTGCGTGCTGCAAGCATGTAGGAACAAAAAAAAGGAAGAAAAATGGGGGTCATCAGGCAAGAGAGAAGCCAGAAACTGTGTGACAGAGGCTATGGTGCCCCTGTGTCTGAAGGGCATGTTCTGTCACATCACCAGATGTGTCCTGTGGTTACTTTCTACAATCTGAAATGCAAGATCTTGTGTGCTGAAGCAAAAGAGATGAGAAAGTCATGTGTGGGGTAACGCCAGTGTTTGCTGAGTTCTTGTTAATTCTTCACAGTAAGGTACTTCCCAGCAGTTAACCTTTATTAATGTTTATTTAATAGACCAGATGCATTTCCAGTGCTTGTATTAATTACAGGATGCAGAACCTGGAAAGACCTCTTAAATCATCTCTTAGTTTGTGTTTCTGAAACTTGCAGGTTGAAATCTTTTGCATCAAAACCAGTTTATATTGAGACTTGATAAATCTTTTTTCTTCTCAGTTCTCTTTTCTTGTGCCTATTTTAATATAGATCAAAGATGCCGTTGCCCTGTGTGAGCTCTTTAACTGGCTGGAGAAAGAGGTAGCGTATTAATTTTTTTAACTTGGAGGTTTTATTGCTATGTAAAATTCTTCATTAGCATAAACTTTTTGATGGTCTTTACAGTGCTTTAGCTACAAGTCAGGAAACAGTTGGGATTTTATCTGTTTTTTGGGGGGAAATTCAATCATGTTTCCATCCAAGGCTGAATGATATTTTTTGGAGAAGTACTCCTATTCATGTTGCACAGACCAAAGCCAGAGCAGGTGAGAAATTACCTGAACAGGCTTAATGTAGCGTTAATACTGTCTCGTGCTGGTTTGGTAGAGAGTAAGTCATGAAATAATGTCCAATTTGGTGCAATACTTTGGGATTATTCTCATGATAATCAGTGTTGAATTTGGCATTTATGAATGGAGGGGTGCAGTTCTGCCCACGTGCAGTGTAAATGGGATAAAGAAAAAATGCTCATGTTTGTTCTGGGTTAGAAATACACAGTGAAGATGCAGAGTTCCAGGTGTTACACAGCAGCTTAATAAGCTGTGCTCCTTCTCTGCCACTCCGTGTCTAAGTCCCTTGACTTTACCTATGGAGATGGCTTGATGTCTTCCAGAAGGTGCCTTTTTACATGTCTGAGTACCTCAAGAATTCTACCTCAGGGGTTGTGAGACCAAGCTCTTGCTCACCTTTGCCTATTGTCCAGTCCTGGGGAAGTTTTGTCACAGGTTTTAATTTATCAAATGCCAAAAGTAAAATTTAACATTGTTTGTTTTTCCTGCAATTGCTTCTATTTCTGATTTAAAAGCAGAATTCTGCTCTTACCATGGGTTGTTTAAGCTTAGTGTAGCCTGTCTCTGAAGAGATGTTGCCTTGTGAAATGTTAACTTCTGAACATATCTCAGTGAATTTAATACTGCACTAACTGCACAATCCTGCTGTGACTGTCTGCTTTCTGTTTGTCACACGCCCTGCACAGCATTGCTAGGTTTGTGTTTGTCATTGCTGAGGAATGAGGACAAAAAACCTGGAAAGAGGCCACTTCAAGATTGGGTTTCATAATGCTCAGATGAGGCCCAGCGCTTAAGCATATAGCATTTTCTTTCTGTTGGCGTTCTAATTCAACCTCCATCTTTGTCCACTAGGTTCCAAAGGGAACAGTAACAGAAATAATTGCTGCAGACAAAGCAGAGGAGTTCCGCAGGTAAAAAGTAAATCCCCTGTGAGAATGTTTTCTGGGTGGCGTTTTTGTCCTGTGTTTTTATTTTATTCTTTAGAAATCCAGCTCACTCGCAGATATATTTTACCTGAAGACAAACCATTGCTACAGGATTTCTTTGAACACTTCAAAGAGTTGGGGAAGAATTTGGTCTCTTGGGAGATACAGGTCCCAGCCCACTGGATCCTATCCACTTTCCTTTTCAGATAGCAATGAGGAGTGCCGCAGGTTAGGACACTTAAATACAAGACAGTTGATTTTTTACTCCAGAGGAGTTGATGTAAGAGCTAGATTTCCTCCTCTTCTGTTGGAGAACGAGCACCATTTGTATTGAGAAGTACTCCCATGTGTGCATCAACAGGACCTCTAAAAATGCCTTTGAGTAAATAAGTAACAAAAAAGAAATTGTTCAGGACATCTCTTCCCTGGGTGGTCTGGCTGGTGAATTTTCTGCTTGTAAGGGAAGGGTAGAGATGGAAAGCAGGTTTCCACTTGGTTGGGAGGACAGGGCTTCCATCTGTGAAATTCTCCTACCCGAGTGTGCTTGCCCAGATGCTTTCAAGGCTAAGGGGAAGGATGAAGTGATGTGAAATTGTGGTTGGAGCACTCCAGGTGTCCCAGGTGCCTGGTGTGCTCCTCTTGCTTGTGCTTTAGTGATCACAATCTTTTCTTTCAGCCAACAGAAAGACTTTGTTGAATTGAGTTTTGCTACCATATCAAGCACAGGTCCAAATGGAGCCATCATTCACTACAAGTAAGAGAACCACAGCTTTTCTTTTCATCCTTCATCAAACATAGTTGGAATGAGCTGTCTAGATTCTTTGTGGAGTCACAACAGAGTACTTCAGGGAGGTGTAGTCACTGTTGATATCTATCTTACTTTATTTCACCAGACCTTCCACACTTACTAAATTAAGATCTCTCCCTGCTGGCAGCATGTATGTATTATGATGGTGATCTGCTCAGGGGCCATAGAAAAGGGCTATTTTTTGGGTAGAAGTCTGGGAAGGACAAGTATAAAGTGCAGAGTGTTCTGAAATATGTCCAGGAACAGATGTTGAGGGTTTTGCTGGAAGCAACAAAGCTATTCTCTGTACTGTAGTGCTATTTACTGTAGACAAATGCACTCCTCAGTATGAACCCTGGCTCAGCATGTGTGGGATTTCCATCACTGCCACAAGAAAAGAGAGCCGACACATCCGAGCTTGCACTTAATATGATTTCTGGGCTGCAGACGTGGGCTGGAGACCTTAAAACTGTGGAATAAAAAAATTTGTGTTTAACTGAACAGGCCAGTTCCTGAGACCAACAGAACACTGTCTGTGAACGAGATCTACCTCCTGGACTCTGGAGCTCAGTACAAGTGAGTGGGATGAATGGTGCTGGGACCTGCTACGTTTTCTGCTCCCAGTGCCCACCTGCGGGGTCAGCTCACAGTTGCTGTGTAGCAATGTGCAGTTCTGAGCGTGGTGCCAATTTCAGTTGTATCCCCTCTGGAGGGAGTTTGTGGGGTTCTGAATTTAGCATCAGTCAGTGCATCAGTCAATGGGTGACTGATCCGTGACAGGAGGCACTGAACTAGGCTCAGGACAGCAGACTAGGGCTGCTGATAGGCCTTGTCTGGGGTAGGGGATGAGTGCAGATCCCAATCAGAGTCCCATTACCAGTGTGGTGGTAGCTGTGCTTTAGCTGGTGGTGCACGTTTCTGCTGCAGCTCTACGCACCTGGGGCATTGGTGTTAGAGCTGCAGGGAGCAGGGAGCAGGCCTGATTGCCCTGGTTTAGCCTTGGGCTGCCTGCACAGCTGCCTGCACAGCCGAGGCAGGCACCTACCCTTGCCAGGATAAGAGTGGATTTGACTGATGTTGAGGTCAGAAAAAGGTGTGGCAACGGAGCAGGACAGCACTGCCTTGTGGTGTTCTCTGCCTTACCAGACAGAGACTCAGAGGCAGGGTTTCTCATCTCAGTGGCCACTTAGGTGTGTTTTTTGGGAAGGCTGTTGACTCACTCAGTGTTTTTTTGACAGTGCCATTCAGCGGCCTTGGTCTCTGCAGCTGTTTACTGTGGAATTCTGACTCCATGGAAAATGAAAGAAGTCATGTTTTTAACCAGTGTAAATAGATGAGAAGTGGCTTGTTCAGAAAAATGCAGGACAGACCTGGCTGCTCCTTTGAGATGAGCTTTGTCTTTGGAGCTATGCCTTTTTCTTGTGTCAGTCAGGAAAAGCTTTGAAAAGGAATCATACAGGCATCCTTTGATAAGATTTTTACAAGGAGATCTTTTTTTTTTCCTTCCCCTCTGATGGCCTAATTAATGATTTCCTTAGTGCCACTATGAAAAGCAGCCCTTTGAATACAATGTGAGCTGGACATCAGTGGCATTGTGACAAGGATGCTCTGCTTGTCCCTGCTGAGAAGTTAGACCGTGAGTTCTTTGTGACCATGGCCTGTGTGTGCTGGGGAAAAGCGTAGGCACAGGAGAGAGTGTTTCAAAGGGAACTCATTATTTCAAGAGCCTCTTGTGTTTTTGACAGCAGGCTCAAAATGGAACTTGTAGAAGGAACTTAAGAGCCAGTCTCTGACGTATCAGACTGACCCCTATCCAAATGCTGGATGGTTTCTAGAAATCTTAGCACAAGACATCCTGAGGATGAAAGGGATACTATCCCCCCTTACACTTCCCTTTCCTGAGCTGGTAGTTGTTGTTTGTGCATAAGTATATATTTTTAAGCTGTTAATGAATCATCTTCCATACAAATAGTCTAAATTTGGCCTTTTGTGTTCTGTTGTCAGTGGGTGGGTACCAGTTGCTAAACCTCAAATTAGCATCATTTTTATGAGCAGTTTACATTCTAATTTGCGAGGAGCTTTGGGATGCTTATGGATGAAAGATAACATTTTGAATTCTAAATTGGTCTTGCTGCATCTGGGACATGTGTGTTCAGTATTTTTTGAGATGAGGAACTGTTACAACATCAGTCTGGTGTAGCACAGAGCAGATGACTTTACCCTATCATGAGTTTGGTTGGTTTGCTGCAGTGTGACAGGGTTTTCTGTGCATTCTCACTTTAATCTTTCTTTTTCCCCCATCCCTTTGCTTCTTGCGTCTTTGTTTCCCTCTGGAAGAGATGGTACCACAGATGTGACCAGGACAATGCATTTTGGCACACCGTCAGCCTATGAAAAGGTAAATTGGCATTTCAGTGTGGTTTGTGATCTGACTCTTATTGTTAGAGATACTTAAAGAGATTTGTAATGTGCCCTACTGCTATATAGTCAAACTGCTCCACAAAGTATCATTTATTTAATAATATGTGAAAGTATTTTGATAAAGACCAAAAAGGATGCTGTCAGACTTCAGACTTGCAAAGTATAGACTAAGTGATTTAAAAAATGACACCTTTCTATCTTAAAATGCACACCTCTCATCTGTAAAGTGACATGTCTCCTCTAAGCAAGAATAAAATCAGCTGGCTGAGGACAAACATTACTGGCTTGTCCAACATGGGAGTTAGGGCATTTTAATTTAATGCAAAGCTTAGTGTCTAATGCAAGGCTGCAATAGTGGTTTGTGTCAAAAGCCAGCCTCAGACTTACCTGAGAAGGTCCATGTTGGAAATTCAGCAATGCGATTTTGTTTATTTTAGATTGATTCTTTAATTAAAACTAATTTCATCATATAGTTCACTCAGTGATGAAAATATGCTGTAGGGTATGCTCAGGAAGTAAAACTACAGCCACAAAGAAAGTCAGTCATGTTAAGTCAGGTGAATCCTGCTGCTAAACCAGCAGTCAGAGTTTGTGACACACTCTGCATAATTAGCACAGAAATATTTTTGGAGTAATTTAAACTCTTTCTGCTCATGGTTTGCTTTGACATTGACAGCCATAGGAGAGCATGGGCAAGTCTCCCCAGATCCTTCACAATTTGCTACAAGATGCAGTCTTTCTTTCGATTCCTGGGGAAGACAAAGTTCTACCTCTCCCTGTTTACTTAAGGCACATATTTCTTTGACAGGAATGCTTCACCTATGTCTTGAAGGGACATATAGCTGTGAGTGCAGCCATCTTCCCAAATGGAACCAAAGGTAGGTTGGTGAGTTGGAGTGTTTTTACCACAGCAGAGACCTCTGAAGAACCATTAAGTGGTCTGAGAACAACATTGTGGTTGACAGGTCCAGATGTGGTGTTGATGTTGATGTATGTATCTGTTTCCATCACAACATTTTGGATTCTGGATTACCGATGCCTTCTTTCTCGGCATCAACTAGTGCTGAAAATTCTGAAGGAGAAAGTCAGAAGAGTGTTCAAAGTGCTGTGGTTCTAGGGTGATAGTGGCTTTCATCAGCCAATGGTACTCTAAGATATCTGTGAACTTTCTGTGCTTGGAGGTTGTCTTTATGCTTTACTCATGGCCCTGTCAAAGTGAGAGGTCACTTTCCAGCTTCAAAAAGACTGGCTAATTCTCTTCTAGTTAATGTGGAATCTCTTTTATCAGTGAGCAGCATGAGAAAATGACACACAAAGGAGCTGGTTTGATTTTGTGCAGGAGAAACTGTGACGTACATTCACCCCTGGTTAATTTGTTGCAGAGCTATTTTCTCCCTGATTAGACACCTTAAACAAAGATACCTCTTTTTAGAGTTTTCTCCAGTTTGCCTTCTTGGGTAGGTGAGGAAAAAGTATCTGTGTAGTCCTATGAGAAACCCCAACTGATATTGGAGGGTTTCTAAACTTGGACATACAGGCTTGGTGTTCACATTCAGGCAACAAAAATTTATGTACATTCTGATTGAAACAATCTGAAATGACTGACCATCCAGGGAAGAAGTCTGGCTGATGAGATCACCAAATACTTCTACTTTGAGGTCACTTAGTGCAGCTACCTTTAAGAAAGGCACTGAATTCTCTGTGGGAGATATAACCACTAGATTCTTTCCTGAAAACCTCAGTGAAGCAAGCAGCAGTGCAGTGGTTCTGTTACAGACCATCTTCTGAAGAGCAGGAAAGAGAGAGAGGGGCTCTTTACTTGAGAAAGGACTTGAATGTAGGATGTGCTAAATCTGCCCTGTAATTTCTAACAATCCGATGACTTGCTTTCTTTGGTTGTTGGTGGGGTTTTTTTGAGAGGTTTTTTTTTTTTTATTTGTTTGGATTTTCTTTGCATGTTTTCCAGGTTTGAGCCTTCAGCGTGGTTATCAGCATCTCTGAGGAGCTTGAATTGATCAAATTCTCTCTCTCTCTTGGCCTGCAGGTCACCTTCTAGATTCCTTTGCGCGCTCTGCCTTGTGGGACTCTGGTTTGGATTACCTGCACGGGACAGGACATGGAGTTGGCTCTTTCCTAAATGTACATGAGGGTCCTTGCGGCATCAGCTACAAAACCTTTGCAGACGAGCCCTTGGAGGCTGGCATGATCGTCTCTGATGGTATTTAACATTGGTGATTCTCTCTGGTTACTAGGGGAGGGACCAAGCTCTTTAAGATGCAGAGGGAATAAATCTGACAATAGTGTATAGGAAAGGTGGGATTATAAACCCTGGACCTGCCTCCTCAGTTTGTTATTTTAATTGTTCTTTAAGCTCTCTAGATAAAGACCTGATTTTAGCTTTCATCTTCCATAAAGCACCTTTGCAGCCGAGTGCTGCCGGTGCTTCCTGTGCCCTACAGGGCAAACCTCAGCAGAGCTGCACTGCTGACCATCCTGGCTCTGGGCTGCCTCTCATTCTGCAGTGGAAGAGCTGGCTGCAGTACAAGGTGGACACCAGGCTTTCAGGAGCTAATCCTGTCTTTGCTATGGGCTATTTGAGGCAGCTGTTAAATCTTTACATGCCTTATTCTTCCAGGAGTAAATTAACAGCCTGCTGGGGTTCGCTGAGAGACTTACATTGCTTCAGGGCTGCAGAGTCCTCTGAGGGAGTCAGGGGAGCACTTTCTAAACTGTTTTGGGGAAGAGGTTACCCACCTGCCTTTCATAAAGACATTAATATTTCCAGAGTTTCTGGTATTTGAAGCACATGTATTCTGTGTTCTCTACTGACTTGGAAGGAGACTCTTTGAGCTAGAGGGCTGTCTGTCTTGTTTCTCCTCCCTTTGAGAATTTTTGATGTCACCTTGCTTGGGGCTTCTGTGCAGATTAAGTAGAGTCAGAAATTAGTTTGCCTCTGTGGATGGCTGATGTCAAGATTGCTTAGTGACTACAGTGGACTAAAGCCATGGAGGGGAAGTTTTGCCATAGGGAATAAGTATTTGCTCACTGCAGCTATGTTGTGGCGTAGTTAATTACTGTCTCTTTCTGCAGAGCCTGGGTATTATGAAGATGGATCCTTTGGGATCCGAATAGAAAATGTTGTCCTCGTGATTCCTGCCGAAACCAAGGTGAATGAGCTGCTCAAGAGGCACCTTTCTATATGACTCACTGGTTATAAAACTTAAAGTACTGGAACTTGAGGTGGGAAAATGCTGCAGACAGTTGAATCCTACTCTAGACTTCTGGTCTCCAAAACACTGCTTTACTGAAGACTGACTCTAAGTCTCCCTTGCTAATGGGGACACAGAAGACAGTTCTGCTTCTGCATTTTCCATGGGTTGAAATCTGTATGTGAGAGTTGTTTTAAAATGTTTTCTGTTTGGATGTAAAAGACCAGAAGCATCTTTGTTCAGACCTTTAGAGTCGTTGCTATAGAGTTGGTTGATACTCTCAAGTCAGGATTTTCTTCTCTAACAGAGAGTCCTCAGTGGTAGCAGAAACAAAATTTCAGACAGATTTTAACTTCATAACTGCCAGTCTGGTTGTGTTGTGCTTTTAGAAATGCCAAACTGAAAATGACTGAATAGTCGTCAAGCTGAGTCGTGTACAATTGTGACCTGAGGCATGGCCTTCAAAAAGTGACCATTGAAAGAAATAACTGAGGTTTATATTGGGATTCTTTGCTTGAGCTGTAAGAAAAATGTTACTGTGAGTTGCTACCCCTCTCATCTGAATGTTACGAGTTTTTCTGCACTGATGACATGAGCCAAGGAGTAAGTGTGATCTGGCCAGAGCTGTTTCTAAAACTTTACAACCCCCTTTGTCTTTCTGTTGCAGTACAATTTCAAAAACAGAGGGAGCCTGACTTTTGAACCCTTAACCCTGGTTCCAATCCAGATGAAAATGATTGATGTTAATCTGCTGACAGAAAAAGAGGTAAGTGAAGCAGTGGGTTTGCATTGCCTTCTTCACACTAGAACCAGCTTGTTCTCTTCTGTTTACAAGAACCACTGGCCTATGTTCCTCTTGATAGATCCAGAGAGCAATCCTGAGCAACCTGATTTAATTTTAAACTTGATCCAGCTGTGAGTGGGAGGGTGGATGAGATGAACTCTCCAGAGGTCCTTCCAATCTAAATTAGTCTATGATGAAGGCAGCGAGGAACCCTCTGATGATGTTGTTTTGGTAGTTCTCTTGATCTGATATTTACCACTGTCATCTCTTCTCTTTTCCTACTCCTGCCTTAATTTGCTTATGTCCCTATTGTGCTCTCTCCCCTGAGATTTATACTAATTGCTGTCCCATGTTGATTTCAGTATCAGCTTGTGACCAGTCCCATTCAGCCACACCATGTTCTGCAGTACATACAGACTCTGAGCAGACATCAGTGATACCTGCTCAGCAGCATTTATTAACTGAATAGCTTCATGCTCTAAACTTTCTGTTTAAGTCTCCCGCTACCTTCACCGTGGTGTTTTTCATCCTATTGTTGTACCATACTCTTTATTTTCCTTCAACCCATCCTCCTGTTCTGAATGATAGTCCTGTTTGCATTTCCTTTTTCTGAAGAGGCCTGTGAAGAATTCCAGGATCTGCAGTAAGGTTAGCTGTTCAGATCAATCGGGCAACTTCTGTCCTGGGACTGCATTGTTCAGTTACAAATTCGCAAAACTATTTACTAGGCTGTGCCCAGGTAGCTGTTCTGATTTGCTGGAGTCAGTGATTTGCAGAGACTTTGAATATTGTCAGCTGAACTGAACCTTGGCTCCCCTGAAAACCCAGGACAAGTTGCTTCAGTTCCTACCCTCATCAAATTTAGAACTCACTTCCATATAGTAGAGATCTGTCTCTTTGGGAGAGGATCCTATTCCAGCCTAACAGCTCAATCCTGAAGAGCAGAAGGGCCTACAAATGTCTCTTTGGCTGTACGCAACTTGTAAAAAAACCTTTCTGTGCTTATGCTGAATGTGATACCCCTCCCTTTCTCTAGTGTAACTGGGTGGACGACTACCATCGGAAGTGCAGGGAAGTAATCGGAGCAGAACTGGAGAGGCAAGGCCGGCACGAAGCTCTTCAGTGGCTCATCCGGGAGACAGAACCTCTTGTCAGAGTCTAGTAGCACCACAGTGTCTTCGGTGTGTGGAACATCAGGACCTCTGGTGCCACAATAATCTTGTGTCTTCTTGGCCCTTGGCACCACTGGGAGAACGTTCTTCAGTAAACCTTTGGCAATCAGGAGGGGATTTCATGTAGTGTTTCTCTCCCCCAGCAAGTGTGGGTTATGTGGGGGTAAGGAGTGCTACTGCCTGAACAGTTTTTTTGGGGGAGGGAAGGGGTTGAGAATAGAAAGCAAACAGCATAAATAAGCACGATGCCTTTGAAATAGGGGTCTTATGAAATAATTGTTCTAAGAGACAATACTGGAAAATTTTATACTGTCTGGTTTTTCACTGTGAAAACTCAGTATTTTTGCATACTTGGGTTCCAGTTGCTATGATGCTACCCACACAGCAGGACTGATTACTGAATAAAAGATTCCAACCCGCTGTTGGCTTGGCCTGCTTCTTCTTGCAGTCAGTGATGTGTTGGGTTTCACGACTTGAAGAAGGGCAAGAACCAGATAATTCCACCTTTATGTGTGGTGTCCAGTTCGGACAGTGAAGGAGTATGTATAAGGGCTGCCCTGTGCTAGGCGCTGGGCAGATGTCGTGGAGGGGGCTGACAGGAGCCTCTGACAAAGCCCTGTGCTTTGTGACAGATCGTGGAAGGGATGTGGTGACACTCAGCAGGGGTTCATACACGCAGAGCACCCGGGCCAGTACTTCTTCTGTCTATTGTTACGACTTGCTGAGGACTTGTATAACCCTTGGGAGTGCAGGATGCGTGGGCAGTATCAGAGAATTACAGCTCTTCCTGGACACAAGGCAATTATTAAGCTTAAAAAAAATTGCATACAATGGACAAAAGAAGGCCTCCGTGCAGCCTTGGTTCAAAATCAGCCTGGCCTTGGCCACCAGGATGAGTGCTCCGGATGCCAGGCAGTGCACGAAGACATCTAGTGGCTAAGAGAGCTGCTGCAGCTTAGAGCCAGGTGGGAGAACTTCCCAGCCCAGAGAGGGAGTTCTCTGCTCTGCAAATCTGTGTCTTCTGAGAATCGCTGTGGGCAGGTCCGTCTAAGCATTGTCCGTAGTATTAAACCATGGGGTGAGAATATGTTTGCTAAAAGAAGCAGTCATTCCTAACGTTTACACCAAAAGTGTTTTGATCAGACTCAAGTTCAATATTGGATCTAAAAAGAGCAGTCGGGTAACAGCAGCTCAAATTCTTGATATTTTAAAGAAGTGCTCAGTGCAAATGGAAGTGTTTGTATTGCATATTGTATTTTCTTCCCCCTACCCCTCAAGAAATTCTGAGAGGGAAATATTAATCTCTGTTAAATGGCATGAAATCGGTATTTCCCTCAAGAGTTCCTTTAATTGGAAGCAGTATCACGGGGCCAAACAGAGAAGGACTGTGAAGAGGAGCAAAGCCGCCTGGGCTCCTAGAGATGTTATCCCAGAAGGTGAGAAAGCAGAAGTGCAGGAAGTGCTTTATAACACCATTTTCACACCTGACTTCTGTCTGTAATTAAATAGCCAGGTGATTCCAGCGCTGCCTGGAAGTGTTGGCTTTCATCTGGGCTGTGGCTGTGGGGAAACCCCACTCACACGTGGAGCAGTGCTGCAGCGTCTCGGGAGTGAGGGCTATCGGCCAGAGCAGGGCAAACAGTTCTTCAAAGGTGCCCGGTGCCTCTGGAAGTGCTGGCTGTGGATCAAAGGACAAGCAGGAGAATCTCTGAACAGGTTGTGCTGGGACAAACTGGGACTGATCAATCAGGGAGTTGTCAGCCGGGCTGGGTGGGAAACCTGTGGGACTGGGAGGCAGCTGCTCTCCAGGGAGATGGTGGTGAGGGGATGAAGTTCTAGGAGATGAGATGAAGTTCTAGCAGATGAGATGAAGTTCTAGCAGATGACTGCTGGTCAGTGAAGACCCACGGGGGGCTGCACTGATGACCACAGATGTTCCCAAGAACAGCGTCCTAGATGTCCTGGTGAAGACCCAGCCTGGGTAGGTCTCTCCTCAAACTTCAAGGGCAAATGTTTCCCATGGGAAGGCATAAGAGGATCATTTCTACCAACCGGTGAAATGCAACAACCAAGGAAGTTCTTGTCCCCTTGGCCGCTGTGTTTGGCTTGGGCATCTCCATGGGGAGGGGGGACACAACACTGAAAGCAATTTGCTGAGTTTGAGTGGCCTTATTAGACCTTTTCCCCAGCTGGGCTCCCTGCTTACTACCAAATGCCAACCTGGGGCCATTCCTGTCCTATAGTCCCCTGCAGTGCATGGGGACAGAGGTGGGGCAATCCTCATCTTCTCTAGGTACCAGCCCAGGAAGCCTAGCAGGTGCCTCCTGCCTTTCCCTCCCCAGCTCATACCTCCATGCCACTTCCACCTTGTGGGCTTTTTTTTGGGGGGGGGGGGGTCTGCCACTGCATTTTGGTGACAGTCTGGTGATATTTGCACCTTTCTCAGATGTTGGCACCTCAGCAGAGGGAGATGGGGTGTTTCCTGGGAGAAGGGGGGGCTGGCTGACATGCATTCTTAACTCTAAGGCATTTGTCTCTCTCCCTGTTTGCTAAAACACAACTTCATTTTATGTCCTTTCCTGTCTGAGCTTCAGGTTTCCAATAGAAAATAAACTTAGCTTTGTTTTTCCTTCTTCTTCCAGGTTTTGATTTATTCCGTCAGTGCCTGCTTTCCCTGGGTGGTCTCTCCCTTCTCTTCTCCTGGTGGAATGAAAAAATTAAGGAAGAGAGGAATAAGGAAATGAATGAAGGGAAAACAAGTTCCTTTCAGGTTTGGGTTTTATTTTTGTATCAGTACCACCCATGAAAATAACCATGAAGTTATGCTGCTCAAGTGAAAATTATGATTTTTTTAAAAAAATATTTTCTTTCCATAGGGGCTTTTTTTCATCATTACCGTGGGAAGGAAGGGGCGTTTTCAGTAACGACATTCTTAATGTTCTATTTTCAAGTCGCTCAGTTTTGCAGTGTTTTTAGTCCAGTGGGTGTCTTACAGTTACAGATGACGCTGCAAAGCACGTTTCTGTCCCTTCTACCGCCTCTCTTACAGGGGGCTTGCTGGGCTAAGCCCGTCTGATCCTGTCACTTCCTCCAGCCCAGGAAGTCAGCAGATAGTTGGACCTCACCACCAGCACCACCACCTGATGCTGTTTCTATCCAGGGGACAGGAGTTCAGCAAATGCAAACCATAATCAAGGTCCCTATGGCCGCCCTGATTCATGTCACTAGATCACTCCCCCACTGTCCCCAACCCAGCTGTTTGTCAGCTAGGAATCTCTAGCTATGCTATTACTGTGTTTGGGGGCTATGGAATTCTTTGTTTCCCTTGGAATTAAAATGTTACAGCAAGAGACAGACCCTATTTTTCAGTGAGGAAAACCCACACTGGCTTTACCGTTCAATCACGAGTCGTGATGAGCGTATTGGCAACGTGCCTCTTGGAGTACAAGGCTTTTGAGGCAAATAGACCATTTCTCCTTGAGCAGAGGGATTCATATTCATTCATCACCAGCAACAAATGCTCCTTCTCTCCGTAAGGCTGGTGGCTGCTTGGTTTCTCCACAGCCCCCCCTCCTTCCTCAGTCTGAGGGTGCTACCTTAAGTGTGCCTGGCAGCGGTAAAATTCAGTTGTTTTTTAACTTAAATGGCTCATAACTCACCTGTAATGGAAACCCCACTATTGTTCGCATGACTATTAAACCCATCACTTTCCGCGACAGCTATTGGAGCAAGTTTTTGATTTACGGCCCAGCCTTGTAAAGAAAAAGAAAACTTCTGAGGACATCATTGCTGAGGGCCTCCTCAGCAAAGCATCAAACCAGCCTGACGTTCAGGCTGCACGCAGGGAATGAACTGCCCAGTAACATGAGGGGCTGGGGTGTGTTGTGGGGCACAGATGGTTCCTTCAGTGGGTCATGATGGTGAAAGCCAGGTGGTTGGAGCAGCTCTCCTGGGCATCAGGAGATGACATCTTCTTTCCATTGCTACTTCTCTGTCATGTGGTGCTCTGAGGGGTCTCCTCTGGGTGGTGTGTGGCTGGGGACAGCATGGAGGACACCTACATTTTGGCAGATGCTCAGGAAAGGCTGAATGAGGCTCCTCAGTCATTCAGGCAGCTGCCTAAAAACCACCCACTTGTTGGCACCTGATGCCCAGAGAGGAGCTGTCCTTGTCCCACACCATCTCCTCTTCGCACTCAGTAGAGGAGAGTTGGCTGCTCCTGCTGAGGATTCTTGCCATTTATTATTGTTGACTTGTAGTAATTCACACCTCATTCCTGGAGTCCTCCGTCTCCTTTTTGGGGAAGAAACTGCAGGCCTGAGTGTCTGGTGAAGGTGTCTGGAGATCAGGAGTTAAATAAGTTGCCTGGTGTCACTGCCCTCAGTTTGTTTTACATGATTAGGACAAAACTCCCCATGGCTTTGGATGTAATGAGGAAAAAAAAAAGAAACAAGAGCCTCTGGAGGGTAGAAATATGAACTGGGTTAGTGCTTAATTAAGTTGCCTATTAATAGTTGTGTAGCAGCCTGGAAGAATTTTAATGTACCAATTAAAGCACGGAGCTATCTCCTCAGCTTTCCACCACCTCTGGGGATGCTGTCAAGAATGGGGAGGTTGCAGATCAAGTGCTGTTTATTTTGCACTTCCAGCTTGTTAAAAATCGCTCTAAATTTGGGATGTGGCGGATGCCCACGGACACCTTGGCTTCCGCCAGGCAGCGGAGTGACGTCTGTCTGATGAAGATGAGCACGGGAGAGAAACAGGACCAGAATGATGCCTGATCCCGTAAGACCCCTCCTGTTCCTTAACGGTTTCTGTGCTGCTGCAGGAGGAGGAGAGGGGTGGCAGGGTGGCTCCGTGCTGTCGGTGGGGTGCGTTGGTTTGGCACGTAGGGCCCAGACAGCTGGTGTGGGCTCACAGCAGGCGTTTGGAAGGGACGTGACGAGTTGTCCGTGTCAGTTTGCTGGTTGTCCCGTCACTGTGTCACACAGACTTTAGGAGCTTGTCTGCCTCCATCATAAGCATCCCCATCAGGTGAGGTGGTCAGAGAGCATTGCTGCTCTGATGTACGACAGCCAGAAGGTACTTGAGGCCATTTTAGAGCCATTTGTTCAAATTGCTCTTTCCCCCTGCTTGGTTAGTCTCCTGAATATGCTGCTGAGGAGCAGTTGTATCTCCTTCTCACCAGCCCAAACAAGCTGACCTTGTCCAATTGCTGTCACTTATCCTTCTTCCTCCAGCAAGAACTTGTGAGAGGACTCATCAGCAAAACCAGATGGGCTTTGGCCATCACATTCCATGAGAAATGGCTTTTGGAAGAATAGGAAGAAATGTAACCCCAGAGGTGCTATACCATGTTATGCTCTTGGTGACATGTAATGTGTCTTGAATTTGGACAAGCCAAGTTCAGCCACAACGCACTAAAAAGAAAAGACTGAGCAGAAAAGGTAGGTGAAACCTCACTGTCTGATGGAGCAGAAGCCTAAGGGCAACAGGAGCCATCAGCCTCCTCTTTTCCGAACAGCACACCTCCATGGTGTCTCTTGGAGAGGGGACAAGGCTGCAAACAGCTCAGGAGCGTGGCCAGGAGGAGGGAAAGGGCAACTGGATCACTTCAGTCCTCAGCGAGATGGCAGTGGGGGATGCCTCTGTGGGCACGTCCCTGGCACTTTAGATGGGAAACGAAGAGCTTTCCAGCCACAGCCCTTTGTGGTGGGCTTGACCAGGGGGACAGGGACGCTGATGGAAGGGTCTAAGGGAGATTCATGGGGAAAAACCCTGCTGGTGGACCAGTCGGTATGTGCGAGCATCTCTCTTCTGCTGGCTGCTCAGGCAAAGGCTGCAGGCAGAGGGCAGGAGGGGCAATAGCAGGGGTTAGAAACTGGGGTCAGAAAAACGAAAAGACAGAGGTCTGAACTCCTCTAACAAAAACCTTCAGCCTGGTGAAGAGGGGACCCCAACCCTCCCCATTCCACCCCGGGCTCGATCCGAGGGTGAATGTTAGTGCACGTAACACTGATAGTGATCCTGACCACAAACTCACAAGGAGCGCACAGACGCAGCAGGGAGCAGCCTAAGTGATATCAACAGACAGAGAGAAACTCTTTTAAAAAAAAAAAAATAAAATTAAATGTATTATATTTTACTGGCCTGAGGGCTGGCAAAGGCTGCAGGGGGGTTTGGTTCCTCAGGGCTGCCCATCGCCAGCTCTCCTGGGAACACAGTCTCCTGGCATGTGATGCTGCCCTGCTCCCAGGATGCTCTGTCTGCAGAGCAATTTCCACACTCAGATGGCATTTGAAGAAAAAAATAATCCAATCTCGTCCCTCATCCATATTTCATGTATCATCTGCCGGTGGCTTGTTCTGGCTCCCAGTGTCACGGGAGCCTTTCGCCTGCGGAGCCTGAAGGTGGGTGTCCTCAGCTGTGAGCCCTTTCTCAGCAGGCTCTGGGGCAGTTTGTGTGGGCCAGCAACTGAGTGAACACAAAGCCTGGTCCCTGCAACTGCCAGCCACAGAGCTGCACTGGACTGATCCTGTTTAAAAACCAGTCTGGGGCCAGCATGTTGTAAACATCTCCCAAAACGAACCATTAAACAACAGGAGAGGGTCTACCGTGGGCTTTCAATATCCCACCCCATCACTTCAGCGTCATGACAAGCAGCCCTGGCTGGGCATCTCCGGAGCTGGAGCAAGTCACAGAATCACAGAATCACGTGGGGTCGGAAGGGACCTCTGGAGATCATCTAGTCTAACCCCCTGCCAAAGCAGGTCCACCCAGAGCAGGTCCCACAGGAACATGTCCAGGTGAGGTTTGAATGTCTCCAGAGAAGGAGACTCCACCATCTCCCTGGGCAGCCTGTTCCAGTGCTCTGCCACCCTTAAAGTAAAGAAGTCCCTCCTCATGTTTAGGTGGAACTTCTTATATTCCAGTTTGTACCCATTTCCTCTTGTCTATCCCTGGGCATCACTGAAAGAAGACTGGTCCACCTTCTTGACACCCTCCCTTTAAGTATTTGTAAGCACTAATCAGATCCCCCCTGGGCCTTCTCTTCTCTAGGCTTAAAAGACCTAAGTCCCTCCGCCTCTCCTTGTAAGGGGGATGCTCCAGGCCCCTCATCATCCTTGTAGCCCTATGGTCCCCGCTGGCTCTGCCCCATCCCTCTGTGCATCCTCCCTCCCACACAGCTGCTGCTGTCCCCTCTGCAGTGGTGGGGGACCCGGCGACCGTCCTTCCTTTCCATTTGCATTTGAAGCACGTCTTTCCATAAACACCACCACCACGTTCCTCTTGAGGTTTGAATAGAAAATGAGCTGGGGAATGTCAGACGAAGGCAGCATTAGTTCGGAGCACCACGGTCTTCTAGGAGGGGATTTGAGGAGCTTGGAGCAGTTGTGAGAATCTCTCCGCTCAAATCCAAACAGGCAGCTCGGTAAGTGCAAAGTTGAGGGAAGTGTCCTCCTCCCCGTGTAAGCTATTAATATTTAGGGCCGGGCTTCAATTATTCATTCCTTCAGGGTGTGCTTTTATCATCTCAGTGCTACGGGATTAGCTTGTGCACCTTCTCTGGGCACTCAGGAAAGGCCTTTTCGTAAGATTTGTGAAATTTCATATCTGAGAGGCCTTTTGCAAGGAAAATATATGTCGTGCCATTAGTCAGAAAAAGCAAATCTTCCCCACCGGCACCTGCAGCTTCTCTAAGGCCACACAGAGCTGAGCCTTAGCGGATAGACAGGATCTGGCCGTGCCTGGAGGCATCGGTATGACTTGATGAGAGGTTTGGCCCATTATTTCTTTTTTTTTAAAAAAAATAAAATGATGATGAGGTATTAGATAGACCCAGAGCAGCTCCATAGGCATCCAGGATGCCTGGCAGAGCCAGCTCGTTTGAGTGAGCTGTGGACAAATCGAAGTACGCTGTGATTAAATACTCCAAATTATTGACACCTGCGCTATAAATACCTGACTTGTTAAAAGCCCCTCTTCCTGCTGGGTCGCGGAGCCTGACAGTCAGTTTGCTAAAATGGGGATAATCAGATTGCATGTTTCTGAGCTCAGCTTGGGGAAGAATTCCATTTTATTTGCCCAAATATTATTTTTATTTAATTAAGTAAAGCCAACCATGGAATTAACATTCCCTTTCTCCCTTCAGGACCTTGGGCACCTCTGGGAGCTCAGCACTGCAGCAATCACTGCGACTTGAGAGTTGGTCAAAACAAGGGGCAAAGAAGAAATCTTTTTTTCTGCCTTTTGAAAATATTTTCCAGGGTTATTCTGTTCTGGGGTGAGACGATAAGGCTGTGATAAGACCATGAAAAGGTTTGCTAACCAAAAGCCTGGAAAAATTACTGAGCCAAAAAAGTGATATCCATCAAACCATTTAGTTTTCAGTGTTTTATAAGATGTTTTGTAAATGCTGGCAACTCTAATTAAACTAAAAAGATTGGATTAATTTTTAAAGGAAAAAAAAGTGGAAGTTGGGAGTTTTCCATTTCGAACTAGTCGGAACAAGGCAGTCCAGCAATTTTTAAAAGTGTATTAAAATATTTTTTGACATAAACCTGATGAAACCTGGTCCAAATCCATCGTGCAGATTGCATCTTGAAGAACTTGAATTTTTCAGATAAGAAGCACAAAACCATAAAAAGCTCTTGAAGTCAAGCATTTTGCTGAAAACCTCCTGCTGCGGTGACTGCGCTACGCCTGAGAAGCAGGAGTGGGAGCTGAGACGCGCTGAGCTGTGTGTTCATCCTGCCTCACAGAGCTAATACCTTGTGTTTGCTCTCCATAGTCAGTGGAGAGACACAGGTCAGCCCAAAAATGCTGTAGCACACCTGTGAGTGTCCTTTTGGGGTTATAGAATCATCGAATCATACGGGTTGGAAGGGACCTTAAAGATCATCTAGTCCAACCATCAACCTAACTCTGACAAAAAAATAAATAAGAAATAGGAAATAAAAATTACTAAACCATATTCCTGAGGACCATGTCTACCCATCTTTTGAACACCTCCAGGGATGGTGCCTCAACCACTTTCCTGGGCAGCCCATTCCAATGCTTGATAACCCTTTCGGTGAAGGAATGTTTCCTAATATCCAATCTAAACCTCTCCTGGTGTAACTTGAGGCCGTTTCCTTGTCCTATCTCCTGTGACTTGGGAGACGAGACCAACCCCCGCCTCTCTACACCCCCTTTCAGGTAGTTATAGAGTGCGATAGATGTCATATAGATGTCCTTCTCCATTGGCTTGACAAGCAGAGGGCTTCTCTTTCAGCCATCTCAGGCTCATGGTTACAATGGGGTGGAACAAATAAACCTGTGTTCAAGTGGGAAGGCTCAGGATCAACGTGCCAACCTCTCCTTCCCTTTGGACAATGCGTCTCATCTGGGACCTTGACTGACCGAGGCTGCTATCACCTCCAAAGTGATCACACCATTTACAAAGTTCTCTACTATACCAATTCAAAAAATGTTTCAAATCCAAACTGACAGCGCTGAATCAGTCAGAGTTTGAACACAGCTGGATGAGAAACACCACGGTGAGCATGGGCTGAGCAGCTTGGAGGAGCACACTCGTGGCTAGTGGCCATTTGGGCATCCTCGGTGATGCTGAGGTCTGCCATGGCATCCGTGGGCAGGCAGCCCCATATGTCAATACAGACCGGGGAGCAAACTGCATCCCACCTCTGCTACCCACAGCCAAGCCATGGTGACACCTGTTTCTTCTAACCTCTTCTCTAGATCATGGCAGGGCAGTTCAAAAGGACTCGCCACCTGGGGCAGGGCCACCGGCTGCTGGTACCATCTCTGGGTTTCCCACGGGGGAAAGAGAACAAGGGTTTCCACTGGGCGTCCACCCTGGACGTTGATGCTTTTGCATTTCCCCGACTGAAGGCCGTGGGCAGCGGTACCTGCGCCCCGTGGATGTGATGGGGGTGTGATGGGGGTGTGATGGAGATGTCTCCTGGAGTTAAGTGCTCCTCGGCACTCACCAGTCAGATGGCATTACCCTGCTGCTGCCACGGAGCAGAGGCGGCAGGAGGCAGGTGCTTAAGGAATAGCCCCTCTCCACACAAGCCCTGTTTAAAGATGATGCTTTTTATCACTGCCACAGAAGGAAAGGGGGCTGTTTCCATAACACCAAACATCAGGGGTCTGCCCCGCAGCGAGTCAGCAGCACGAGCTCCTTCCTGGGTGGGAAGCAACAGGTAAGACCGTCGCTGTTTTGGGATAGCCAGCCCCTTCTGAAGCCAGGCTGAAAAGTGGCATCTCCCACAAAATGCTCCCCCGAAAGCATTGTTAGTTGTGAGGGTGTGAGCAGCCTGGTGGAGACATACCCAGCTCCCTCGCCCTTCCTCGCAGGGTCTTTTCCACCAACAGCTGCAAACCCATTTTATATTAAAGGCTTGACATAGCTACAAGGAGGCTCAGTAGGACTCAATTTTTAAATGTTAAATATTGATAGAGACAGCTTTTTTTTTTTTTTTTTTCCTGCATGCTGCCTCTTGCTCCTGCAGCATGGGTTATGATTTCTTACCAACTCTGGATTTGGTGAGTGACCCCAGCTGAGCACCAGGGAGGTGCTGGCATTAAAGAGGGGGCACCCCGTGTCCCGAGACAGGGGTGGGGAGCAGGAGTGGTAACTGGCAGTAAAAGGTGACAACTAGAAATTAATGTTGCTTTTAACTGTCAACTCTCAGTAAGAATAAATCTTGAAACCTACCAGGTCTGTCTGTAAAATCCCACAGACCTTGCTTTAATCACTGGCTGCACACACTGAGCTCTGCCTCGAAGAGGACAGAGTAATGCCTGTCTGGCTCATTAAACGTGATGCGGGCTGAAAGATGGAGATTGTGTGAATCCAACACTCTGGCAAGGGATGTTGGCACTGTCAAAGTGTGGGCTGTCCTCAGGGAACAGCCTTGACCAGGGGAAACCCTGCTGCTATCAACATGGTCCTACAACTTCTACCCTGGGATGGAAGATGGGCTCCAGGACCGGGCTCCCTCACCTGTAGTCTTCCTCCTGCATGGCATGAACTGTCTTAAGAAGAGCTGGGACACCCATCTTTTCCTGAACCTGAAGATATGAATTTATCTCGCAACATGTTATCACAGGCTGTTGTGTATCATCTGGATAAACGGTAAAGCTCCTGAAAAAGTGGGAGGGGAAGTGCAAGGGAAGGAAAGTACTAACAATAGTACTGAGGAGGCTCTCCAGATGAAAGCAGTCTGCCTCCATTTATTCAGTTCTCTGGGTACAGAGGGACATCACTCACTTGAACATACATCAGATAGTCTTGGTAGGTTGAAATACCCGGGACACAGTTAGACCTACAGCAGAAGAGGGCGAGTTCCCAACCTAGGCTGGAAGAACTGTAAAAATCCAGAAAAGATCCAGCTGCTGAACCAAGAGAAGACGGGAAACGGCACCAGAAAAACAGCTGTCACAACTCACCTTACAGTAGAGCAGGTTCCCATTACCTTTAAAGAAAAAAATAAGTGAGCTTTATGCTGCTACAGTCAAGGGTTTAAAAGTGCATTTCATAAAGCTAGAATTTATAATACAAGCCATCCCACCACTAATATCAGCTTGCCTCGCATTTAGAATTGTACTGCAGATGCATGATTTTGCCAGTTTTGAAACATCAGCAAATTTAGTTTTAACCTGCTGTAGAGATAGAAATGGTCACTGTAAGGGTGATACTGTTTTGCATTCGGTGCATTATTGACATGAGAAAACCAGCAAGCATTAATTTAAAGTGATTAATTCAGGAACACGCAGATGCAAAGGCTGCATGGAAGCACATAAACCATGTGTTGCAGAACCAGAGTTTGGTTCCTTGCTTTCCTTGGGTTCAGCACCCTCCAGCATGAAGGGAGAGAGCAGACAGAACGAAGGAAAACTGCTGGTACCAAAGAAGGAGCCAGGATGGGTTGGGGATTGCTCAGTCTGGGGAAGAGGAGACTGAGGGGAGACCTTCTCACTCTCTCCAAATCCCTGAAAGGAGTCTGTAGAGAGGCAGGGGTCAGTCTCTTCTCCCAGGTCACAGATGATGGGACAAGGGGTAATGGCTTCAAGTTGCTCCAGGGGAGGTTCAGGTTAGATATTAGGAAATATTTCTTTACTGAAAGG
>JAOQGH010000002.1:27659479-27713550 GCA_025769975.1 Gallinago jamesoni | reverse complement strand
TATTCAAGAGATGAGTTCACATGGTGCTCGGGGATATGGATTAGTAGTGGATTGGTGTTGTTTTGGCTGTGGTGTGGGGTTTGTGGGTTTGTAGGTTTTTTGGGATTTTTTTGTCTTTTTTTTTCATTGGCTGGACTAGATGATCTTAAAAGGCCCCTTCCAACCCAGGTGATTCTGTGATTGGCACTCAGCCACCTGGGCGGCAGAAAGCCAGCAAGGAGAAAGACCTACAGGTGGTGGTGGGCAGGGAGTTGGAGGTGAGATCCTGGCCAGGTGGGCTAGTGTGGTCTGAAGACTTCCTGAGCAAGAGGCCCGAAACAAATCCTACCCAAAGAGAGAGGAGGGGAGCTCCTTGTATGAGGAAGGCAGTGTGACCTCCTCTCCCTGCTCTGTACATTGCATATTGAATAAGGCTCTCAGCCATCCGTGACATCTTGCACGGCGCTTGACAGTGTGAAAGAGCTTTTAAAAGAGAGGGAACAGCCCAGGGAGAAGAGCCTTTCCACAGTCCTCCTCGTCTGCTGGAGAACAGTCAAGGGACCTATGTGAGCTCTGCCCTAGTGAATGGGGCAGGAGCAGGTTCAAGCCCACCACAAATTGCTCTCAATTATCAGCTCTCCCCCAGGTGCAGGATGACTTTTGGGAAGATGACAGCTGAAAGGCTCCTCCATCTCATGGGCGAGCCCCCACGAGGCTGCCATAAAGAAGCCACTGTAGTGATTTGCTCTCCCCTTTTGAGAAACAAATATTGGCTTGGTCTGTAGCACACACACATCCCAGCTGGCAAAGACAAACTAGATCATTAAGACAATAGAAACAGTAAGCGTACAAAGAAACATGAAAAAAATGTCTCTGAGATGCATTCATATTTTATGCACTTACTGGGATAAAGCCTCAGGTCTATAATATTGAATGAGAATGTCAAAGAGATAGCTTATGTTAATTTAATTAAAGGCAGCATCCTGGTGCACGTGGGTAAGGAGCTGAATTAAATTGTGCACCACCCACTAATTTTGTCTGCTGTGGATGTACTTAGTCTGGCACATCCCGATGTGCTCAGGACTCTACTTGTTTTTCTGGACAGGATGAGTCTCTCCCACCACTCTAGCAAATTTTGGCAGGCTCAGATTGTACGCTTTTCAGTCACAAAGCTGGAAAACTCTGTGGAAATGCCACCTCTGGGCATGGATTTATCTACCTGAGCCAGAGAGGTAGGAGTCCTTGTCTGTGTTTGTTTCCCATGGGAAAGTAAACGTCTTCTTTCCCAGCTTGGGTAGGGAAAAGGGATAAAGGGCAATTAAAACGTTGTTGTGTGAAACCTGGTATCAGTCCATAATATTGATTTCGTGCTTCGATCTTCAAATCTCCTTGCAAAAAGCTGTTCTAATGCTTTTGCCCTCTGCAAATCAGGTGAGGAGCCTGGATCCATCGCTGATGGAGCTACATGCCTTGGGACTGAAGCTGTACCCTAATTTGAGCACATCAGAATCGGAGGCTGTCTGTCTGTCTGTCTGTCTGTTCACTTCAGTGGGGAACCAGCTCCGAAGTGCTCAGTGGTTAATAGTGCCGAGAAAGTGCAGAGTTTCATTACTGGGGAGAACTGGGGAGGGAAGTGCATCCCTGAGGGTGTGAGGATTGCTTTGCTGGTGTGAGAAACACCTGCTCACACTTATAATTTAAAGAGGACAAAGTCGCTGGAGCAAAGATATAATTTATTGTACGAAACAGCGCTGAATCGGGTGCATCTCAAAGCAGAGGCACCCCGATCTTTAGCTTTTAGATATTTTATACCTTTTTTTCCTGTCCACCTGAGTTCCTGTCTCTCTTCTCATCGCCTGAGAAGTTGGAGCTCACATTATTCCCGACCACTTAACCTGTCACAGGTCTACTCAGCCTTCACAGTCCTTGGTCCACTTATCGCTCTGCCATCAGCCTGGTTCTCTTCACCTAAATAACTTCCCATAAACCAGGATCTCTGGACCACTCCAGGGCATTTCTAAGGATGAGTTTGGTACACTGGAGGAGACTCCACTATCACCGAGCCTCCTCTGTCAATACAGGCACACTGACAAAAATATATCAAGTAGCTGAAGCAAAACTCAGCTCATTTCTCACACTGGGGAATAAGGCTGTCATTATAAGCAGGACTGGATGCAGTTTTAAGGTGAAAAAAAATGTGAAATAGGAATAAATTGCAGCATAAAGTTTCTTCTTAATGCTTTTTTTTTTCCAGGCAGAGGAAGCACTAAACACGAAGGCATTGAGTGAGCATCAGGGCCCTGAGACTGCAGCAACACCTGCTGCTGGTAAGTCATAAGAAGAGCAGAGCATGCTCTGGGTGGCAGCTGTAACCCCGTTAAAAACTGCTTGTGTGCAGAGATGTTCCGCAGCAGAGCAAGGCACTTGGTCACGAGGTCAACTCTGCCCATTAGCTACAAATGGGACGAAAAGAGTTGTCAGTAAAAGTACCCAGTCCCACTCGAGGTGACAAGACCGAGCGCTTAGAGAGTCCAGGCGTCAGGGAGAAAGAGAGAGCGCTGCCACCACCGGGGATGTTCAGACAGGACCTTTCCAGAGTGTGTCACACTGAAGCACAAGCAGCTCCCTTCGTGTGGTCTGTCTAAAAGGTGCTTCCACGGAGTTTGCTGAGCCCCCATCCTCGCTGGGTTAGGAAGGAACCTCTGGTGCCTCATGAAGGAACCTCTGCTGCCTCGTAGCACCAGAAAGCAAACACCCTGCCCTCTGAAAGTGTGCAACTGCAAGCATCTGTATTCTGCAAACAGGAGGACCGAGAGGCAGACTTCTCTCCTTCCATTAAAGCTGAGCTTCTCAGATGATAAACACCTGCTTGCGAGAGCTGGGAAAAACGAAGGCGTCAAACTAGGCATGAAATCTGCAATGGTTAGGATTTGGATTTGCACTTAGTTCTGCTTCCCGCTAAAGGGCATGAATGAAGCAAGTTAATAACTTACTTGCCTTGAGGAGTATGTATTGTCAGCCCCCCAGAGGAGCTGGACTGCTCGCACCCCTTGAAATTTCCCGTTGGCTACCAGGTATTCTTTATCATCACACTTTAAAGTGAAAACACTCTACATTTTTTTCTCTATGACTGTATTGCAGAACAAGACTTGGGAATGACCTGAATTGGAAGGTCTGACAGATTGCTTTTTTTAAAGGCTCTATAGGGAAAAAAAGCAGACATGACCCTCTACTAAATTACACCTGTGTTAAAGTAATGCATTGCCACTGCTATTGACAGCATCACACCTGGCTAAATGAGTGTGAAGGGAGGACTGGGACCAGCATCACATTATTTTCCGTTTAGCAGAGCTGCTACGGTCTCCCCTAAGTCCAGGGGTCCTAGAAAAATCACCTTGGATTTGACCCCTTTTCCCCAGGTTTGGCAGGTCATTAGAGATGAGGAATAAGGCATATCTTCAACCTGGTGATTAGGGGTGCATGAAATGTAAATAGTGGCTGGGTTTCAATTTCTAAAGAAGATGTCAGTGTTTTGGACCACAGCAGTGGGAACAAGCTCTAGGTGATCTGTGAGAAAGGTATCCCAAGCCAATTTGTTGGGTATGAGATGCTGAACTGCTGAAAATCACGTTTGGTCCGTCCTCTGCCCACTGCACTAAGGTCATCCATTCCTTTCCCCATTCTGCCTTATCTCCCCAAAATACTGTAAGTGTGGGAATTCGGGTTATGTGTCTGTGTCCCTGCTTTCCATGTTGAGGGGCAGGATTACTTATTACGGTTAATTTCCCTAAGCCTGGGGAGGAATAGTATTTCTTGTCTGTTAAAGTTCTGACTCTGTTAAAAGACAGACGATTTGGCAGCCTGAAAATCCTGAGCACGGGCAGCGCCTCGCTGTGCCTCGGGGGTGAGACCTGCTGACCCCCTCCCTGCTCTGAGGTGGAGGAGAGGGAAGGATGCCGTGGGGCTGCCCTGCATCCTGCTCTGCTATAGGGGCACTATACATCCCCTACAACCCTACATCCCCTGACATGGGGTTTGTCAGCATCGCCCGGGTGCGAAGCCACCTCCCGAGGAAGGGGAATCGGGGAACAAACAAGGCAACCCAAGGGTTGAAATATAAACAGATTTAATAGAGCAAGATTAAATAATTAACACTAATAATACTAAAGGATCAATATTGATCCCAACTCACGGTTTTGACAGAGTTGGAATGGACCTCTAGAGATCATCCAGTCCAACCCCCTGCTAAGCAGGATGGCCCAGAGCACATCACTCAGGGCTGCATCCAGGCACCTCTTGAAAATCTCCAGCAAAGGGGACTCCACCGCCTCAATACTGATGCCAGTATAAAATATACAAGGGCTATACTTAGCCAGTTCTATCAGCAGGAAGCTGTGCCACTGGAGTAGGGGAGTGAAAATGTTGGACACCATGAGTCCTACAGCTTCAGGAGGAAGGGAAGAGCTGAGGGGTCGGGCACTGGGACAAGAAGTTCTGAGGATCACAGCCACCATGGAAGAGAGAGCACTCCTTGGCAAACTTTCTAATTTATATTGAACGTGATGTTCAGGGTCTGAAATAGTCCTGTTGGCCAGGCTGGGTGAAGAGCCCGGGTCTCCCTCCTCCTCACCCCTCTACCTGGTTAGCTTGAGAACACCGAGACCTTGAAACCTGCACACCAGGGCTGGCTAGAGAGTAAAGACATATTTTTGGCAATTCAGACATTAGAGTCTTCTGAAAAGGCAGGTTTCCCTAGCATTGAAGGGCTCACACCGAAAAGTAAAATTAATGAAAGAGAAATGGATCCGGTGTGGCTCAAAGCAGGAGCAAGAGCATCCCGGGGAAGGACGGGCATCCGGCCGGGGCATCCAGCGGGGCTGGGCTGGGCTGGGCTGGGCTGAGCTCCGGGGGACATGGTCCTGGTTCTCCGCAGGGAAAGAGCAAGGAGCAGCCCCTCTCCTGCTCCGCTCCCGGCCGCCGCCGCTTCCCATCACCAGAGGGACCCCTCGGACCGGCCATGGGGTCCCCCAGCCCGGCTCGGCTGGGGAACTGGTGGCAACTGGGGCAAAGAGCCAAGAGCAGGCTTGGCACGGAGATGTCACGCACAGACTGGATTTACCCCCCCTTCTCCTGACCCTGCGCCCGTGTGTGCCCGTCTGGAAAGTCTGCTGGTGACTCCTCAGCCATGTGAAGCCACTGAGAGCTTTGCAGGGACCCAGCAGAAACCACCCGCTCTCCGCTGAGGAGAGTTAGTGTGGGAGAGAAGGGAGAAAAAAAGGGGAAAAAGAAAGAAGATGATAATCAAGTCTTTCTGGGCACCTGCAGTTTGCTTGGCACTTTTTTTGCTGCTGACAAGTATTGGAAATTATAAAGGTAGAGGAGCCTTGATAAAATGAATGATGGTTGCTACCAAACTGGTTCTGTAAATAATCTTGTTCATGATTCTGTGGGCATTAAGACACAAATAGGGGGTAATTATGTGTGGATTTTGGTGAGAGCAGGAGTTTAGTTTCTTTTCTTGGGACATCATATTCGTCTATATATGCTGGTAGCTCAGCAAGAACAGGAGTGTCATCCCCTTTTCCACCCCCTGCCTCTGAAAAGAAAGAAGTGCCCCACGGATTTTTCTTAGCAGGGTCATGAGGGCAATAAATTAACAAAAAGAAAAGAGCAGAGTGACCAAAGAGCATCTGCTATATCCTAAGAAACTGCTGGGCTCCAGTATGCTGAAAGCTGCAATTATTAATGTAACAGACAACGGGATTGATTTGAAAGCTTAGTGAAGTCAGGTGTAGCGTTATTTTTTTCACCCTTATCAAGGCGAAAATTTGGATTAGGGCCTTGCAGAAAACAGTTTTTCCCAAAGCGAGGGTGGGTCCTGGGTTGGAAGAGGGACAGAAGCTCCCTGGCCTCAGCTCTCTCGAAGGGAAGGGTCCTTTGAAGAGGGGTGTGCTGGGTGCCTGCGCTTGCAGTGCGGCGTGATGCTGCGTGCTCGGCCTGCTCTCAGAGCTCCCTGCCTACCCCTATGAATCTGCAATTGAGAATGCTTCAGAAAGTTCTTGCCTTTCTGCTGTCCTTCAGAAACTGCCAGCTGGAGGGGGAAGACTTTTTAATGCATTGATCAAGTTAGGTTTGGGGTTTTTTTGGTTTGTTTGTTTTTTCCAGGAAATCAAACACTTTTTTTGTGTTCGTCATTCCTTTCTTTTTGCAGAGGATTTCCTTCCTTCCGTAATTACCCAACGCAGTGCTGCGGGAGCGTCTGGGAGATGCCAAGTATGGGTAGACAGACCTCAAGCCTGAGGCTTTATACCCAGCTGAAGTGGAAGGACGGGTCCCTGCCCCGGCTGCTTCAGTCATCTGTATTCATCTCTGCTGTGACAGTCCTTCCTGCAAAGCCAGCCCTGAGCCTTCCCTACCGCTGCGTGACTAATCCTTAAGTAATCGGTTATTTGGGGAATGTCACCTCTGGGTGTGCTATTTGTTGGGCCACAACAGCACATTTTGAAGGGAGCAGGTTGAAATAATCCAATCAGCGTGTCCTGAAGGGGGATACGACCCCTTGCCCTTTTCTCCTCGTCCCCAGCAGAGTACAAGAAGCACACGGTGTGCATGTGGGAAGAGCTGGGAGTGTGAGTCTCAAGGAGAGGAGGGGTGTCTGAAGGTAGACTTGGGAGGAAACACAGGGTAAAACAATCTGGGAAAAGATGCTGTTGGGTAGTGGAGTCCCAGAGCACTCTTTGAAGGCGTGGTAGAAGCCATAACACTGTGCCTTGTGGTGGGATGCTTTGTGGCTGAGAAACATCTAGGATTCTACATCAGAGGCCACGTCGTGGCCACACTGTGCTGTATGAGTTATGAGCAGCACAAGCACTTCTAATACTCCTGAAACATGCAGGTCATGATCCTCCAGGGTGCAGAGTTCTTTAGTGGTGGTCTCTCATGAGCTCTGCTGGGCTGGAGTGCAGTTGAGGCTAGATGCGTCTCTCCTGTTGCAAACTGGTAAGTTGTGAAGGTCACAGCATAGACGGCTATTCTTTAAGGGTTCTTCCTATTTAAGCTAGGAAGAATGTTGTGTTTGGAGCCAGATCCCATCCCAGCAACTCCCCAGGTGTGGAGAACCTGCCTTCTCAATGGTCAGCTCCTTGTAATGCTTCAACTTTTTAGTACTGCTTAACTCCAGTGCAAAGAACATTTTCAGACCAAATTCCTCCTGGTTTTTCATTTGTCTTTTTTTTTCTCTCATATAAGTCAACCCAGGAATTTTGCATCTTGAAGAGGAGGGTGCCAGCAGTCCCTGGGGCTGGTTCCTTGCTCTGGCATGCATCTCAAGACATGGTTTGAGTTTCTGGCATAACTCAGGGAAAATTCAGCCCATTACAGGACTGGTTGCTATGACACTTTGTAGATCACCATGTCAGGAGCTATTGGTGCAAGAGTAAACTACATTCTGCCTTGTCTGCTTAAAGCCTTTTTGACAGAAACTCTATGTGTTTGGCATGAATATGGATGATTTGGGCTCTGCGAACCAGAAAAATTTCCATTCATCCAGCAGTGATAAAGGATAACTTCTGTGGGACAGCTCGGGTCATTATGCCTTTAAAGGGATAAGTTAAAAATAAAGCTATTTTTTATTCATGTGTTGCTTCCTTTGGCAATAATACTCATCACTTGCATTTTGGTATAATGATGAAGAATTTCTAGGTGAAATTTGATTTGGAAAGTCAGAGGAAATATTTCTAAAGAAACTGATTCCCACAAAATGAAGAGAAGGCTGGGCTGGCTTGTTCCTCTAATATAAGATAAAAAGGTCAAAACTGGGCATTTCCAGACAAGGCTGAAGGTGTGTTCCTGCCCTGCTCACTGGTCAATGGGCCACGGGGCAGTTGTCCCAGGGGCATTATGTATAGGACATCTTTGATAACTTTCAGTCAACCTCTGGAGCAGTGTAGGAAAAAAAAAAAAGCTGGTTCAAATGAGGACCAGGATCTGGATGTCTGGTCTCAGGAGCGTTTTTAAGGCAATGCAAATGTTTCTTAAGGCTATTTTCTTGCGTTCTAGTTCAAACTGCTGTCTAATCCTGTCTAGCATCTGGTGCTTCAGAGAAAGGAAAGGAAGAGTGAAATGAAACCTCCCTGCAGACCCAGAACATTCAAGTAAGCCAGCAGTTTTTCTTGTCTTAAACAAGATTAGCAATCATTAAAAAAACAACTCATGGAAGAACAGTGCTGGGTTATGGTCATTTCCATGAAGTTATCAATATGTCCTTAGGCACAACGTCTTCGTTTTCAATGCCTTCTGTTAAACACCAGCTCAACAGGGCCATCAGGGGGTCGCTGACATTATGTGAATTGGTTACTTTTCCCAGCTGATGCTACTACCTATTTTTAGCTTTGCCCTTTGGCTTGCCTTTGGCACTTGAACTGCATTAACCACAAGCAACACGAATCAGTCCACGGGCCTGACAGTCCTATGGCCACTCGGGCAAGCTGGAGACGCGCCGAATAAATAATCAAAGCCACTAATGAGGCTGCATAATGCTGGGGGCTTGCGGGGAACTTTCTTGCAATGTGGTGGTGAGTGTCACAGTTGAGAAGAAGAGGGAAAACGTAACGTTTGTTACAGCAGAGAGGAAATCCGACCAGAATATTTTAAGTTAAGTGAGTAGCAGTTGTGGTGTTGTTTAGATTTGCTTGCTGCACGGCTGAGTATGTTCATTATTTATGATAGCATTGTGGGAGCTGCAAGTGGTAGGAGGAGAAGGGCAGAATGATTTTTGTAAGGAACAGTAATGGCTTTTAGTTGTAACAAAAGCTATTGCCGCTATCTTAAAAACCTTTCTTCGCTGCTGCCACGTAGGTGTCCACATCTGGGGAGTGATCGTGCAAGCTGCAAGCTCTGCTTTTTTTGGCTAGAGGAATCGCTCACCAGAGTGTTAGCGAGCTGTAAGCTTAGCTCCTCCAGGAAATTCCATGTGTTAATCAGCAGGGACTCGTGACAACCTACTGACTACCAGGTCTGCTAAGGAAACTGCTGCCTCTGTGCCTTGGGTTTACCAAGAGAGAGGGAAGAAGGGAGATGCAGAGCCCAAGTGCAGCGCTGGGAGCAAACTCCAGCAATCCTCAACAACCCTTGAGGTTGGAACCTGCTGTCCATCTTTCCAGATGTGATAGCATGCTATATATAGGGCAAACATTATCAAGTCTTATTATCACAAACTGCCCCTGAGCACATCTTTCCTCATCTGGCCAGCCAGCTAATCTCTGCCTCTCCTCAGTTTTGTGCAATCTTGCTGTAGGTCATTTCCAAGGGAGGAGGAGTGAGTATGAAACTTGTCCCTCCCTGGCCTGTGCTGTGACATGTATTTTTAGCCTCTTGGTCTCTCTCTCTCCCAAGACCTAAAGGAGAGAGTTTGATAGAGATTTGATATCTAATGTGATAGAGATAACTGGAACAGTTATCAGGTAGAAGCCTATAGGATCTAAAAGAAAGCAGGGGCACTTCAACAGTTCTCTGCAGGAACTTCTCGCCATATCTGGAGGATTCCTGAGAATTCTTCTTCCTCCCCCACCTTTCTAAATGCTGTGTTTGGAATTTTTAGCTCTTTAAAAGAAAGTGTCTGATATTGTCCCTTCTCTCAACATCTTTCATTTTGCAAAGTTTTCCTTCAGTCACAAAGGCCCTCATCCCTCCTTGCCCCCATGGGAGCCTGTCAGTGCTGACAGCTAACCTGCCTCGGTGTCTCCATGTATGGGGAAAGGATGGGGGACAGCATCCTTGGTCCATCATAGTCCTGGTCTTGGAAGACCTGGATAGATTTTGCTGCTCCTGGGCATGTTCCTTTTGGGAACACCTTGCATAGCCCAGACAAGTGAGGCGGACCTACTGAGAACTTTAAAATCCTCAGATGACTTATGCAGAACTCCTTCATTATGCCCCAGCCTCCAAAATCATTAGTCAGCAGTGGCCATTTTTTTCAATTATGGGGTTTAGGGGATTACTGTGAGTCACTGCCCTGAGTTATTAATATCTGCATTGTTCCTGAAACGGTTCAGGTAAGGAGGTGGGACAGCAGCTGCACCCAGGACGCCAGGAGCTGGGAGTGCAGCCCTTTCTTTTAGTCTCCAGAACAGAACTAAAAGGGAAATGTGCCCTTGCGTTAAAAATTCAACTAATTCCACAAGCTTTTCACTTTGTCTCTCAGGGGGTCAATTAAAGCTTCATGGTCTTTTCCTGCCACGCTGGCAAAAAAAGGTCTTCATCTCCCCTTCCTTTGATTAACTGCGTTGCTGTAAACAGAGGATGAAGCACAAGCGAAAGAAACTAATATGCTCCCCCCCCCCCCCTCCCCGGCCGAGGTCCTTGTAAATGAATCAATTAATTTAAGCCAGTGCACCCCTGTGCTTGAGAAGGTGCAAAGCTGGATGCAGCCGAAATCCTGCTGAAGGCTCGGTGCCATGGGGGGGCCAGTGGCCTCGGATCTGGGAAGCCACCTCCGCACTCACAGACTTCACACACATGGGCTTGCTGAAACTATCTACTACTGCACATCCCTCCCCCAGTTTAAGAGATTTTCTTGGCCTCTTAGTTCCACAAAAAAAAAAAGAGGCTCATAGCAGGCATTTAAATTTTTATGAAGTGCTTGCTTTATTATCTTAATAAATCCTTGTTTGGTTTGCAGAATGCATCCCCATTGAAGTTAAGAGTTTATATGAAAATTAAAATGGCACTATATCTTCTTAATTAGACAAATGTATAGATAAAAAGAAACATGTCAGCTGGCAGTGGAATTTAGCTTTGCTGGGAGGGCTCTCTTTATTCCTCTCTCAGGATGCTTGCAGAGGTTAAAGCTGGTGCTGCAGGCATTCAAAGGGACAGCAAAACTGTCCCTTATCAGTAGGCAAAACACAGCACAGCCCGTTCTTCTGTGTTCTGCATCTCATCCTTCCTGAATTATTTACTTCCAAAAATAAGTTACATAATTATTATCACATAAAAATTAAGCAGATTTTATTTTCACAGGTGAACAGCCAAGGCTGAGCCCATGAACTCTTTGCTCTGGCGTATTTTTCAAGGTACACTAACTTACAGGCTTAATTGGCAAAAAACGGTGGGAGAATATTGATCAATGAATTTTTTATTTAGATTGTTTTCGGCTTCCAGCAGCAAGGTATTTCAGAAGCAGGTCACTGTAATTTCTTAGGTCTTCTAAAGACTATAACAGTAAATCAAGAGGAGTCATCCGATGTTCTCTGCAAGGTAGCTATTTTATTTTTTTTGAGAGGATAAGAAGCAAATTTTAGCTGAGTTGTGGGAATAGTTTTGTTCTAGCTCGGAGCTGACTGCAGGGTGGACCTCAGGATGTATTTTCTCTTTTAGTTACACGTGGCAGAAGAATTTCTGGTTCTCATCATGAAATATAGAGGGAGAAACTACTGGGTTTTCAAGTAAACTCTTGCAGTTGCTGGCTCTGACGTCCAGGGTTTTGGTAATGGATTTTTTTCCATGTAATAGGGTGGGATAACTGATGCTCTGCAGCAGGGCTCATGAAGCAGAGACAGTCCTGGCTATAGGATTCCTCATCTTCCTTCTTGCATTGAGGTGGATGGAGACTTGACAGGAGACATCAGCTTGGAGATCTCCAGCCAAGGTGTTTCAAGGAAGATCCTGTTTCTTTTGTGACTGTAGAATTGCGGGCTGCAACACCTCCCTCCCCTTCCCTCTTTTTTTAAGCAGGCCAGGACATGTGAGAAAGTACCTGCTTGGGCTTTGCAAGGAGAACACTGGTTTCAGAACCCTGTCCTCCGGCGTGATGAGTGAGACCTGGCAAAGCTGTCACTGCGGTGGCTGGAACAGGGGTAGAAAGCAGAGGAGCAAAAACGTGATACAGAATTTAAAGATCTCCTCTTAAAGCTTAAAACACTATTGCCAATGAACTCCTCTTAAGAGGTTTTTCATCTTGGCTTTTCATGCTTTTTTAAAAACTTTATAAATTAGGGAATTTGTTCTGCTTTTATAGGGAACACGACAGACTCGAGGAGACTATCGCACTTACCGAACAAAACCAAGACCGTCAAAACAAAATCCTAGGTAGGAGCAGTCTTTTTGTCTGTGGGCAATGGCAGATGGGAAGTTTAAAGGAGTGCTGATACTGGTGGGGTGGGAGGAAAGTGTCCTGTGCAAAGTGCCCTGTGCCACTGGGTGCACTGGTAAATCATCAGCCTCGTGGGAACTGGGACCGGTTCCACAAGCGCTGTGGGTCTGTGGGCTCAATTAATTAACCTGCTGGTGTCTGGATGTCCCTTGCTTTGCCGATGAGCTCAGTCACTGCCACCTTGGGTGAGCAAGGGCTGGTTTCTGTGGGGCATCGTCACCGTGTCACCGCGCTGCTGCAGGACATGCCACTAGGCTTGGTGTGCGTTTGGGTGACAGCATAAATGTATTCAAGGAGGGTTTTTTTTTTCAGGAAAACAGCCCAGTTCAGATTTTGAAACACTGAGCTGCAACTGCTTGCGGTGCGGGTTGGGGCTGGGCAGGAACTGGATTTATTTGCTGCTTGGGTTGTCTGGCCTTCATCTCCCCCCTGGGAAAGGTGGGATGGGACCAGCAGGCTTCTGAGGGAGAGCAGCCTTTTGGGGGAGAATTCCTCTCCCAGGCACAGGGCAGCAGCCATCATTAGTTATGTTGCGAGTGCATCTTCCAAATGCAGAAATCATTTCTGAATATTTTATGGCTTTAATTACACCACCCTGCATGTGCTGCAGAGAATGGGTTATTAGGCTGCCGGATGCTAATTTCCTTCTAGGATGAGGGATTTTTTTTCTCATGCTTTTCCTGCTTTGGATAGCAAAATATTGCATGCAAGAAGGCAAAAGTTCATGGCAGCATTGAACTGGCAATGGCTCGAAGCAAAAGCTGGCATAGTGACCGGTTTCCACTCTTTTCCAATAGAAGTCGATACCCAGGCTATCAGCAGCACATGGAGCTCAAATGGCAGGGAGGGAGCGTTTATCAGAAAGTCATTTATGGCTGCTGCCAGATAGATTCTTCTGCAGCTCGATCAAAAAGTCCTTGGAGTCACTGGGGTTTGATCTAACACCTAGGAGACATGGAGGGGTGTTCAAGATGCCCTCCTGTGTCTGGTTCAAAGAAAGGGACCAGACATACTGCTGTGATGCGCTGCGAGAGTCACTCTTGGTGAGCACAATCAAAGCCTGGATGTTGGAGATAAATGTAGGGCTTAGTTTCTACCAGTGAAACAACAGCAGTGATATTACAGCTCTCTCAGACAGGGTCTGGGCTGTCTTTTCATGCTTTCTAAGCTCACCTGCAGGCAGGTCTGCAAGTCTTTGAAAAGTCAGGTCTAAGGAAACAGCCAAGACACTATGAGCAGAAATCAGAGCCTTGATGAAGAGTTTGGCTTCTTGAGTTTGGCTTCTCCCATCTAAGCCATCTGTCTGCCTCTCCCCTGGTATTTTTTACCAGTATTGATCTTTCCAGGTCATTTGTTTTGAAAGTCCGCATGATGACATGGTACACCAGATGCTGTCTGCTCCAGCAAGTAATGAGTTCAGATATTTTGCTTCATATACGGATGCAAAAGGCCATTACCCTCAGGTTGTAAGGCCTTGGCCTATCATCGCCTCAAATCTCATAAATCAAAGAGGATTGAGCTGACTTCATCTTCCAAAGGAGTGGGTTTTGTGACTGAAAGAGCCATATAATCTCTGCTGAAACTGAATTCCAGATCCTGGACGTCCTGGGAGAGGCCATGCAAGCATTTGCATTTGTTCCGAGATTTCCAGACATTAAAATATATCCATACATCTTTGGGCACTCCTGGGTTAGAGAATCAACCAGATAATAGTACATGTTCTTTGCCATTGTGTAAGTGATTGAGCTGCTCTCGTCACCAAAGCAGATTGTGCTGCTGAACTGCACCGTTTAAAAAGCACATGTCCCGCCCCAGCAGAGGCTGTGTTTCAGGGGATGTTGCTTTCAGCCATGACTTGCACTTGGCTGAATTCAAAGGAACTGGTTATAGCTGGAAAATAACTCTCCTCAGTTCCGTCATTTATCAATGACAGAAAGTACACACATTGCACTTATCTTCTTTGGGACTGGATTTATAGTCTGAGAAAGTCAATGGCAGCCTCTTCATTGACTTAAGAGGATTTTTGGGTTAGTTTCTCAGTTACCACCCAGTACAGTGAAAGTGCACTGCCTTTGCAAGTCAAGGAAAAATAATCCGTCACACCAATTTTCACTCTCCTAAATGGTCTGCATTCCTTTTTCCCATACTTTCCAATATTTTCCATAACTATGCTGTCTTAGGAAGTATATTTTGTTATGGTGCAGAAAAGATAATTCTCTTTTTCTCCAAATAACTTCCAAATACATTTCAGTTGTGTTTTTTGCTCTTCCTTCAGTGCAGCTGAAATGAGACCTCAGTTTAATGCACATCAGCCTTTAGCAGATCTGCTTTTTTAAGACCCAGCTGGCTTCCTTTGTGAGTATTCTTTGTGGGGCAGGGAAATTACACTTTCCTTACATCCCCTCCCATAGCAGGAATTTCTCTGAAGTGTGGGTTTCCTTTCCCTTTCCATTAAACCAGTGTGTCCTTATAGGCTCCCGCAAACACGGAGAAATTCTGTGTGTGAATCAGGCATTTCTCATTCACCTCTTAAAATCCTCAGCCTTTTTCTTTTTCCAAATACTGTGGGTTTTTTTTTTTTTCAGGAGTTTTTAACACTCATGTGTGAATTTGCTGTGCATTTGGAAGGTGAGATAAAAAGCTTTTAGTGAATAAATCTCTAACAACTCCCAGTCCGAGGTTCTCATCATGGTTATAGTGTCACTGGGGGTAGAGCAGAAAGTGTGTTAGCAGAAAGCTGGGAAGTCTTCTGAGAAGAAGCTTGAACCAGTCTCTTCCTCCCATCCTTCATCTTGCCTCCACAGGGCTTGCTACTTCAGTGTTTGTGGGAAATCCCTGGTTATTATTTCTTACAAATTGGGAACCAAGGCAGCAGGGTGGTCTGGCAGCGTTTTCCTCATGCCCAGAATCATGTAATTTCTCTTGTGTGTAAAATGAAAGATTTTCTTTCCCGGTAACTCTTCCCCTCTGTTCATCGATCTGGTGTGGTACAGCCAGGGCAGAGGTACAACTACAGATCATCTCTTCTTGAAGACTTTTCCCATCCCACCAGAAAAGATGATCATCTCCATCTATGTTTATCTTTAATCTTATACCATTTCTTAGGCTTTCATTAAGTGTACCTTATGCTTATCTTGGAGAAATTTAGAAAGGTATGGAAAGACCTGTTTGATGAAAAGGTGATGAGAAAGCGTGCTCTCAGAGGTACATAGCAGGTAGGAAAGAAATAAGGATTGCAAGATACGTGAATGCTATTGCTATGGGGGTCAGAGTTAAGGTTAATTAAATGTCTTCAATGTGCGCTGTCTTCCCCTTAAGGTGTTTGAGAGCCTTCTAAGAGAACCATTAACTCTGAACAGCCAAGGTTTTTAATGAATATTTTTATTGATTTTGCTTGCAACAGGTTTCCTTTTCACTTACCTACATGCACTCTTAATGTATTTTACCTTGAAATTACTCACTATTACTAACTGGTAAATTTTTAATCAGATATGGCATGTAAATAGTCCTCCTTTTTAAGACAGAGCCATCAAAGTGCATATAATCCATTCTTTCTACAAACACAGTAAGAATAAGGTAGCCTGAAAATTACATGCAGCTAACTAATGTAGCTCCTACTGAACTGGGCAATTAAGCCATCTGAATATGAATGGCTTGGTTATAGGGAAAAGTATATGTTTTAGCATTTCATACATTATACAGGATTTAAGATTAAAAACCAACATTTTTTTTGCATCTAGATAAAGATCTGAAAATTGGTAGGTCTCTTGTTGATAACCCGCATGCTAGTGTGAGATATTTAAACGAATATGAAGCATGAGCATTTGTGATTCATTCCTTCTATATGTATGAGCATTTCCTCTCAACATGCCTGCTCCTCAACTACTGTTTCGCTGCCATGGAAATGAGAAATTGTGAGAGTTAATGGAATGATGAATCTCTATTGCTTGAAGACTTTCAATCAGGGCTGGCTGTCTTGGAGAGTTATTGTTCTCATTGCAGGAGGAACTAGAGGAGGTAGTGACCTATGTCTTTTTTTAAGGCCTTTTTCTGGCCTTAATATGGTGTGTCTGATGCAAATTGATTTTTTTTATACTCAGTCTGGCCAGATCTTCTGGATGTCTCAGCTCCTGCTGATGGTGATGAATATGTCTTTGGGGATGCTCTTGACCTACCACTGGTTGGGTTAGAGTTCACTTGAGGCAATGTTATGGACTTCCGTGACATTTTAGTTTCTTACTTTCTGCAAATCTTCAAGTAATTGTAGTCTGTATTTGGATTGTGGGGCAGGTGATCTACACAGAGATCTCCAAAGTCATTGTCTGATTGATTCTTCAAACTGGGGATCCAGCTGGAGCATCCCTGCTGGTCTGTGTGTCTATTCAAAAGACAACTGGACTGAAGGATGGGGAGAGATAAGTGTTGTGTGCTGACTCAGAGTTGGGGTGTAGGCTGGGAAGCTCTTCTGAGTGCTCCAGTTTAGTCACAGTCATGACTTAAAACTCTGGCACCATCTTCTCCATGCAGTGGTGGCACCTCTTCTCCATAGGATTCAGGGTGTTGGGAGCAGCTGCATGTGTGTGTGGGGTGGATCCCAGGATTAGGGTGCTGCAGGTGGCACATGCTACACAGGTATGTCCCTTCCCCATATATAGATGCAGCTGGATGTGGAAGCAACTTTGTCCTCAGGGAAGCTCCTATCACTCATCAGAGTGGAAGCTTACTCAGAGATGTAGGAGAGATAGGATCTCCTTCCCTTCCACTTGGGCAGGGTGGAACTCCCAGGCTCTTAGCTGGGTGTTGGAGGAACCCTTGGAGTCTGGTGTTTACTGCGCAGTCAGCTGGTCCCTCTGCCATCTGCCAAGGTGTGTATCGAGTGGGCTGAAACAGCTCATGTGCTGGTATGGCCCACACAGACATCCCCTTCAACCCTTTTTAAATGAAGCACCAACACTTTGAGTCAGGCTAAAGGATGAAGTAGTCCAACAAAATCCAAGCAATTCTGTGCCCACTGAGAGAGGACTTACCCAGCTACTGCTTACAGGGAGTGAGAGTCCGGTCTCAGGAGCGATCACTGTTCTTGCTCTGAATCTCACTTTCCCTGAGCATCTGCTGCAGGTCACTGATAGAGACCAGAAATTGACAGAGACCAAACTGTGGTCTGAACTGTAACAGTGTTTCTTATATCCATACTGGGAGGTTTTTTTGACTGCTCACATTTTACCACTGCTTGAATGAACAAAGATTACATTCTGGAGGTCATGACTAATTTCACCTACATCACGTGATATTAAGATTCCAACTCTAATATGTATAGACCAGACAATGTTTAGCAGCAGATGCAAAATGTCCTGTGGTTTGAATTTGTAGCTCAACAACTTCTTGGGAGTCAGTCCCAGTATTTGGAATAATCACCCACCCTTCACTTATAATGTGTGTGAAGCAGTGGATTGTCCACATCATATTAATAAATAGCTGGAGATGAAGCAGGCAAACTGGAAGGGTTCATCAGGCCACATGATTTAAAAGCTAAGGTGGACATCCATGTGGTTCTTATATTTTTTCCTGCAGCAGTTCACAGATGCCTAGCTTACAAAAGACTCAAACTTGCTAGAGGTCCTGTGTGCCTTACCACTGCTTGTTACTCATCTAACAAAATCTCTCAGGTCTCTTTTGTTTTTACAAAAGGAAATGTTCATTTCTGCTCCTGTTCAAACGATCTATCAGCTCTGCATCATAAAATACAACAGTACAGATCTGAGACCATTAGTTAAAGACAAAGAATCGCGTCCAAACTTGTAAACGTAAATTTTTCTGAATTATTTTTTATTGAGGTATGCTCAAGAAATTTACATATAGATTAAACCCTAAATATACCAAACGTCAGTCTGTTTACATCCTGATGCCTTCACGTTGCTGCTGTGTATGGATCGGGTTCAGCGCTGGAGCATTCTCCTCATCGCCTCCCTCCCAAACGCCACAGCGGCGAGGGCTAAAGGAGACCCTCATCGGCAACAGAGATGCTGGGGAGGTATTTCAGTTGCTTGGACTTTGGTATGAACTTGTCAGAATTTTGATGTATGTTGCCTGAAAAGCTAATAAGCCTCCATCTGGAGACACATAACTGATTACAGGCTTAATTATTTCTCCTACCTGAACAGCTCAGTCCTTTGTTCATACTTGCTTCTATAAAAACAACAGCAGCCGTGACTTCTTGTTAGAAGGAGGTAATCTCTGCTGAAGGCTGTTATTGCACGAACTTGTACCCCATGCAGGAAAACACCTCATTTCTTTTTGGCTTTGTCTGCTTTTCCCTCTAAATATTATTTCTTGGGCATTTTAAGTGCCTCCTCCCTCAAGGTGATCTTGTAATGGGTAGCGGTTCATCGGGATGGATGTATAAATAATATCAATATCCGTGTCTTCATGGATGGGGCTATATAATCTAATTGCTGAGGCACCTGGGGGTCAGAAGAGTGGGATAATGTGGAGTGATCACTTCTAACTAAAATATGATAGCACTGAAGGAGAAAATAAAAGCTTACGGAGCAAAGGAAGGGAGAAGGTGTATTTGTATTGTTTGGGTAATGATATAACACAGCAGGAATATGTCCGCAGAACCTTATCGATAGAGCCTGGCTCTCAAGGCAAAGGATCTGAAATCTGCTTTATAGACTCCTTATTTCCTGGTGCAATCCCCTCCTTTCATCCCTCTAAATAAAGGTGGTGCCCAGCACCTGTGTCTGTGTGAATTCAGTGCTGTTTGGATCTCTGGGTCACTGAAGGGAGGTTGAGCAGAGGTGATCGCTGTACCCTGCCTATCCTGCTTCCCTGCAGGATTTGGAAACCAGAGGGAATAGAGGAGGTTCCTAAAAATGGAATAACTCATTTGTGAATGTCAGTTGTTGTGTTTATTCCTCCATCAGTTTGAGAGCTCAGTTTTTACAGGTATTTTTATATTACAGAGTACCCACTGTAATATTTTTCTCCCTCTCCCTTTTGCCATATTCCCATGAGCTGAAGCCAGCCTGTCGGGGGGGACCAGGGTCCTCTCCAGTTCAGTGGGGCAGAATGAGGTCACTTTTCTAATGAATTGGGCAGGGCTTAAGTCAGCCTGCTCTGCTGGTTGGCACCAAGACCACTGAGCCAGGGGTGATACGCTGCTGTTAGCATCTGCTTTTAAGTCATGCAGTAAAGATTAGAAGATCTGTGTCAGTGATCTAATCCCTGATGAGACAACAGATGCAGTCACGTGCTGATGAGAGCAATAGGATCTCAATCCTACTTTGTAGGAATGTAAAAGATGCTTTTTTGACTTGCTGGGGACTGGAGGACACCATTCTGTGCAAGCAATAGCTACTTTCAAAGAGACGTAAGATTTTTTTTTCCTTGCTTGGCTAAAACATCCATCTGAGATGGTAACTACCTACGTCTGGCTCTTGCAGGCAGCCAGAGAAATGTCCCCAGGTCTTCAAGGCAGCTGTGAAATGAAAACTTTCTCCTAACACATGATACATTCCCCTTATTAGTTACAGCCCGGTGGCCACCGTCAAACATGTATTAATTATTCCTCTGTTTTTCCCCTTTTAGCACCTGCAAGAAGCTTTGGCCTTCCTTAAGCAGCTCTTTATTGACCAGCAGTTTGTTATTGATTTCTGTATCCAATAAAAAGTGTGGTAAATGGGGACATTAAATTACTCTAGAGCTCTCATGTTTAAAAATGCAAGGGGAAATATGACACTATGATGTGCTTTGTACACATCACGTAAGGTAGAGGGAGAAACTTGTTGCCTGAAATGGTCTGTTTTGGTTGCAAATAGGCAGAATTTGGTCTGTTACACGCGTGGGCAAGTGCATGTGCACACTTGTCCACGCACAAGTGTGTGAAGCGAAGGGAAGCTCTTCCTCCTGAGACAACTGGGAGTTGTTTCTCATTTGAAGCCCAAGTCCATTCATTCTCATTCTCAATCGTAAGGCCATACTATGACATTCCCTGGCAGAACTTTGGGAACAGTCCCTCTGGCTGTGGTCAGACCAGTCACAAAGCATGATGTGGGGAAGGACTCGGGAGGAGATTTATTTCAGATTTGTGTAGGTTGGTAGGGCTGGCAGGAATGGATGGAAAGCTGGTGTCTCTGCCATTAACCCCCTCAAAATGAAAGCCTGTGCACTTAGCTGTGAGCTGAAGGCCTGGGGACTAGATCTCCAGTCACACTAAAGGTTGTGAGATATGTGAATTAGTGAGATATCCAGGTTTCTAACACTTAAGTGAGTGACCTTAACTTTTGAGTTATAAAAAAAAGTTATTTGCTCACCTACAACTTGCCTTGACCTACAACAAGCGTGAAGTTACAGTAGCTTTAGAACAGGCATGTGTGGTTTTAACCTAGTTAGTGAGGGTGAAATCTGGTGCAAGAAGGAAGGCAGGGGGAGGTTAAGTCACTGTGAAAGCAAATATGATACCAATGCCTCTGGTACACTGAGTGAAATGAGGTCTGTCTGTTCCTCAAGTTCCCTTTCAATGTGATTCACAGTCCAAAGCCTCTCTAAGTGCATCTGGGCTGTGCTTGGTTTTCTGTATGATTTTGTTTTCTCTTCAAACAGGGAGATGAAAACTGGGTCAGGTAGTGTAAATGCAACTAAGCAATCTGCTCAATGGGGGAAGTCAACTGCAGGACTGGGGTGTCTCTGGAGGCTTCCTTGAATGCATGTCCCAATAACTTTAGGGCTGGAGAAATTAAAAAAAAAAAAAAGAAAAAAGAAAAAAGGCATTGCTTTACCATCTGCTTGATTTCTTCCCTTTTAGTGCTATAATAAATAGATATGTGACTCCTGATTCTCCTTCCACACTTGTGGAAGTCAGGACAAATTGACTTTGAGCTCAGTGAAATTAGGTGGGTGTGGGGTAGGGGAAATTAGATGTTTCTCTTTCTGCCTGGTATGGTCTTCTGTAACTCTCCCCAGTCACTGGATGCTTTGAGTGGTTTAGGGAACAAGCCCTAAGTGACCTGGCTTTGCTGCCACCGCTCTCTTGCCTGCAAAGAGAGCTGTCAGGGCTGTTCTGTGAATAAAGTATTTATTCTTTATTCTTTATTTTATTATTTATTCTGTGAGTACAGTATATAGTTGGCTGCTATCTAACAGCATGAGCTCCTTAAAGAAAGTGACTTATCCTATTGTAGGTATGTGTATTTCTAAACAGAACTAAATGGTGGCCATGAACATTTATCCCAGTGGGTCTGAAAAGTGCCAAGCACAGTGCTATTGGAGTAATGACCACAGTAAGGACCTGTCCAGTCCAATGCCTCTGGACGGTGACAGTATTGAGCCTATGGATGTATGAGCACCTCTCTCAAGGTGCTTCATTAACTAGCTCCCCCCACCCAATGCTTCATGGGCATCTTTCCTCTCTAGGCAACTACATCTCTGCAAACCCTGGAGGTTTCTCAGTGGCAGGCAGTAGAGCAATCTCTGATGCTGTGTCCGGAGTGGTGGGGACCATGGTTGCAGACATCTGCCCATGTTCCCAGAGTCCAATGATGTACACTGCTCTGGTGTGGCTCTGCCCTGGAACCGCTTCTGCTGTTCGGGGTGGGGGTATGATACCATATGAAAATGGCAGAGCAGGGCTGAACAGGAAGAAAATGTTTTTCCAGGCAATCTCTCTTTCTCTGGAGATGCTCTCCACAGTCTCAGAGGTCCTTGTCTCCAGGCTTGTGAATGACACTGCGTCTGCCCTGTCACATCACATTGAGATTTGAGCACGCCAAGGCTCTGACTCCCCTGTTACCCACCACACTTATGTGCTGGCTTCAACATCTCAGCAGTTCCTCAAAGGCAAGGAGAAGTGGGGAGGGACTGGGTCAGCCCAGGCTCCAGCTGAACCCTCTCTCTATGGGCAGTAGGGATGCAGCCTGCTGGATTCCTGCCTTTCCTGGGGCATGGGTGGCAGAGGCACAAGAAACAAAACTAAATCCCATCTGAAGCTGTACCAACTAATCTGGGCAGAACTTAAAGGGGAGGGAAAAAAAAAGACAAAAGACTGCTCTGTTATTCCTGCTGTACCTGATGTCTGAGGCTACAGTGGGCTACCGAGGGGCTACTGGAACCGAGCTGCCCTCTCAGCAGATGTTGAATCCCGTATTTCCAGGGTTTGCCTTGGCAGCATTTGGGGCCTGAGGAAGAAATTGGGGTAGAAACCCACAGGTGAACTCCTCCATCAGCAGGAGGGAGCCCAAACAAGCACAGGAAGGGAAAGGGCTGGGGCTCCCGTGGCAGCACCACTGCTGTGGGGCTGGTACCACAGACCTGGGGGGAAGGTCTGGCTCCTGCTGATGCTTCTTCTTACCCCGGAGACAATTGTGAAGAGAGAGAAAGAGGCCACAGTGCTTAGTCTTGAGAAATGCATGCCCTTAGACCAATGCCCGTGCAGAATTGGGGAGGAAAAGTGGGGTTTGTGCCCTGGGAACTCCACGGGCTCTGCAGCCCGGGCACAGTTTAACTGCCCCCCCTGGAGCTTGCTTGGCTTTTCTGTCTTTCCTGAATGAACAGGGACCTTGAGGCTTTTGTGCCATTTGTCATTTTTTATGAACACACCAATTCACTTAAAATTCTCCCACACTATCTTCCTCTCATCTCTCGCTCGGTCCATTTAGTTGATTGCTGCATACTCCTGTTAGTGCTCTGTTGGGCTGCTGATGTATGTTTAGTAACTCTCCATAGTAGACTAGTTCTAAAAAAATACAGTGTTAAGAATTTTTGACACGGGGAGCTGAAAAGCCAAGGATACGTATCTCCCAGGAAAGCCCTGCTCTTGGCCTCCAGCTTTCTCACTGACATGGCGTGGAAGGATTGACAGTAGAAATTTTTGGCCCATGTGCCTGCATTAAAGTTAGTTAAACAGGGTTGGGTGTTTGGTTGTTGGGTTTTTTCCCCCCAGTTAATTATAGTTTGGCAATCATGCTTTGTGATGATTGGAGCAGCTCTGTGTATAATAGATGTACTCAGGTAATTACCTTGTCTGTTTAAAAAGGCGTCACGGATAAATCAATTCCCTTTTCTCGTTGTTTTTTTGTTAGTTTGTTTGTTTGTTAGTTTGTTTGTTTGTTTTCCCCCTTTCTGAGAGGAGGGGAGGAGAGGAACGCTGAACAAAGGGTGTGTGTGTTCTGAAAGAGCCCTGACATGTTTCCCCCCCAGACCCACAGAGGAGCAGCTCTGGCTGTCTCTGCCACGCTGCAGCGGGGTGGTCAGACCTGGGCTGCAGCACCTCCACGCTACAGTCGCTCTCAGTAATAGCAACAGCTTTTAACGGGTTACACTCGGTGCTTTCATGATGCAAACCCGTCAGGCTCCATTTCCTTCCCACACATACCATGCTGTTTTACAGCTTTCTTATGCCTTTTGGTTAAGAAAAAGCTTCCTCTTGCTTCCAGCTCCGGATGGAGAACTATTTTCTCTCTCCCTCCCGGCTATCCCTTGCACAGGGAGGTTTGGCCGGGAGCTCCCTGCTGGCATAGGGGGGATGTGGGGGGGATGTGACCACCTGCAGTGAGAAATTGCTCCCAGCTCTTGGCTGGGACTTGGCCTGGGGTCGTCGGGGATGTGAGCACCAGGGTCTGGGTCTGCAGGCACTAAACGGGGTCAAGCTGTAGGCTGCTCCTGCTGAAATGATTGCTCTGCTGGTGGTGGAGGGAAATTGCTCCAGCTCAGGTTTAAAAGCAAGAGAGCTCCTTACAGCTTGGGAAGGAGCGATTGCCTCATTCAACGAGGTTTCCTTTGAAAGGGCCAACCTCCACGGGCAGGGGCTGGGATCTGGTCACATCCCTACTGCTTGGGTTAAAGGCACCGGTTACCGACAGCAGTAGTTATCCCCAGAGGATGGTTACTGCAGCATCTCCCGTGTCTTGCACCTACAGCACTATACGTGTGGATTGCCAAGGGAGTAAATCATCCACAACAACTTCCACTAATTAACATACGACCGGTCTACATACAATATAAGCCCACATCCAAAATTTTACGTCTGATGCTAGAAGGAATTGCTCATTGGGTTTTCTTGGCTTATGATTAAATTTCTAGTCTTGAAGTCTCCTTAGGAAAAGGAACAATTATGAGAGGTCATTTGTCAAAGAGAGTTCATGCATATGATTAATTTATTGCACTTCAACAATTTACCATGGATCAGCTGGGAGATGGAGACTGTCTGTTTGCGTGTCACTAGCCCTAAGCATATATATATGGGGCTAGGCTAACATATATTTACATAACAATATATTTCTATAGGATGGCTTTTCAAAACAGTAATGAAAAAGCCAGAGATTTTCATGGAATTGCTCACATTTTTGTGAAGCCTGTGCTATTACTGTACTGCTACTGCATTACAGAGCTCAAACTGTAACCTGGAAATATTTCCTAAAGGTGGTAGTACTGTTGTTTAAAATAATCTTCCCTGGAAGATGCTTTTCAAGCCATATCTTATTAGCAGATGAGGTTTTGCCCGCAGCTGTCAAATATTTCACCCTTGGTTTCGTGAACTCTCCATCCAGAGAAATTCTTGGTCATTTATAGAGTAAAGTGTTGCCTTTGATCCAATTAATTTAGTTCTCCTAAATGCTACCAAGTCTCAGTACTCTTCTCACGCTGTCTAATCCTTGAGAATTATTTCTCATTTCACTGACTTTATTTTGATTTTTCTTCTTTCTTATGTATCAGTTGTACTGCAATGCCTCTTATCTTCTGGGCTGGGGTCATTCTGGGAGAGTTCTGCAGTAAATGAGCAAAGACATTGCCAGTACAGTCCTGCTAAATTCACAGAAGTTTTGGAGCTCTTCATAACCTTGTGTAACCTTGTGTCCAACTCAATTGTCTTCAAGGAATTCCTGTGGTTCTTTGATCTTATGAGTCCATTCATTGTTTCCAAAACCTTTTACAGAAGGGGAAATGTTAGTGCATATACATACACACACATATGTATGTACACACACTCACACAAATTTTCTACATATATAGAATATTTCAGGTTGACTGGAAAAAGGACAGGTTAAGGTGGAAATGCCAATCCCTCAGATACTTGATTGATGTACCAATTTATACCATGTCCTTTTAAAACTTGTGCTCTTTATAGACATGATGAATATTCCATTTATCTCCTGGTGTGCAGATGGTTCACCGGACCTGTCTTGCGAACTGTGAGAGGATTGTGTGGAGCCTGATAAACCAGCAATGTTGTCCTCTCACTGTGGGTGTCCCATTCAACTTTCTCGGGTCAGAGCAGCCCTTGAAGCTGCCAGGATCACCAGGAGCCACTGGATGGTTCATTCAGTGTGGACTTAGAGCCATAGTGATGATGAGGAATGAGAGAGGTTATGAATTTCTAGCAGATATTTTATTGCTCTTATATATTTATATCACAGCAATGACTGAATACCCCTTAGTACTGAGAGATGGCCTAAACAATTTACATTCTAATAAGCAAATCAAAGAAAAGGAAATATGGTTATACATCTTTTACAGATGGTGAACTTACCCATATCAAGTTTGTGTCCTTTCCAATATCATGCAGAAAATGAATAATAAGCAAGTAGTAAACCACGATATCCAGAGTCCCAGGCTGGAATTTTAATCACAAGATCATCTTTCCTGGACTGGTTTGTCCCCAGAGGTAAACTTTTGCTTGAACATTTAGACAGGTCAGGGCAAATCTTTCCTTGTTGTCACTCTGTAAAGGGAAGGATTTACATACAAGGGCTTCCCTTGTATAGTGAGGGGGTGGCTTGCATGGGAAGAGGAATATCAGCCTAGGAGTTTTTGCATTATCCTCCCTGAATTTGTCATACAGGAAAAGGGAAGAAATCCCTCAGCTCCACAGGGTCTGTCTCTCCATGGTAAGGATTAAAAAAGCAGCAGTGTTGGGTCCTTATAAATTGCTGAGGTTTCACCTGCTGGACCTGCTGGCAGCCCTGCAGGGTGGGAAGCCCTGGCCTGAGGGTTGCACATACCATTGCCACCGGGGCTCACGAGCTCCAGTCTGTCCTTCTGTGGGTCCCCAAGCTGCTATTGCTCTACTCATCTTCCCTGGGCAAAAGTACCTGTGCTCCTCAGTAGAAAAGTACTTACCCCTGCTTTAAACCAAGATGTTCAACTGGTACTGAAGTGTCATCAAAGAAACATGGGTTAGAAGATGCCTATTAGAGCAGTTATCCTGTAATTGTCCACTTCACCTTCTTCATAAATGACCATCACTGGATATGGTAAAAGCTGGGTAGGCTCTCCTGTCATCTTTGCTCCCTTTGCCATGTCCCCTTCAGCAGCCAGGGGAGTACAGTAACACAGCTTCATTCGCTAACAAGGAAGAGGATGGGGCTCAGAGCAGCTGAGCAGCTCAGAGCAGCTGTACCTTCCCAAGCAGGACTGTAAGATGTGGGTCATCTTCTTCTGAGCTTCTCTTGACCTAAGTGGGAATCAAAGTGTTGTAAGGACTTTTTTACTAGCCTTCTGACAATGTTTATACTAGCTTTTATTATGAAATAATTTTACACCATTTCTGAATTGACTGGAATTAGGACAGAACACCCAGTGGGAAGGTGTTAGGATTTGATCCCACTGGCGAAATTAACTTCCATGTCCTGCAGCATCAGAAATCACTTGCATAAAGAGTGTTGCTCAGGGCTTTCAGCCCTTCTCTTTGGGCTGAAAGGCCAAGAAAAAGCACACACACACGTGTGCACGGGAGGCTGAGAGGACTTAGCAGGGGCAGGGTTACCTGTCGAGGTAATGACTGCCAAGGACTTTCTTCCCAGGGCAGTCAGCGGCTCTTGCTCAGTCGAGTCACTGGTGATAGGAAAAGGGGCAATGGCTTCAAGTTGCTCCAGAGGAGGTTCAGGTTAGATATTAGGAAATATTTCTTTACTGAAAGGGTTGTCAGGCATTGGAATGGGCTGCCCAGGGAGGGGGTTGAGGCACCATCCCTGGAGGTATTCAAGAGACGAGTTGACATGGTGCTTGGGGATATGGATAGTGTTGGGTGGTGTTGTTTTGGGTGTGGTGTGTGGTGTTTTTTTTTTTTATTTTGTTTTTTTTTCATTGGTTGGACTAGATGATCTTAAAAGGCCCCTTCCAACCCAGGTGATTCTGTGATTCTGTGATTCTGAGTCAGTAAAAATTGCTCAGGTGACTGTAGGAAATGAATTCTTCCCTGTTTATTGCTCTTCCTTTTTTATGAAGCAGAAGCCAGGTCAATTAGTTGAAGAAGGCTGGCAGCCTGCTGGGAAATCTGCAAAGCTAAAAACAGTGTTAAGAGAATACTTAGATAAATTGCCGAATCTGCGCTCATTAACACATAATAAAAATGCTTGAGCATGAGTTTGGGTGTGATAAGCTTAAGGGACTTGTTAAATAATGTAACTGTAGGATTTCACAAGCTCTCCTTCTCTCTGGATCAAAGATTACTATGAAGATACCAAGAAGACAATATTATTAATGTTCATTTGTTCCTTAGTCTAGTTTGTATCAGTCAGACTATTTCTTGAAATGAAAAAGAGCAAGAAATTTCAGGACTTTTTGGTTTATATTTTTCACAATTTGGAGGTTCAACATTGATTTTCCAAAGTAATATTTTGTCTTTTGAAGCAAAGTATGTGAACAAAAAGAGAGAAACCACAGTCAGGATTTGCAAAAGGTCTTTTAAGGACATCATAGAGCTAATGACAGGCTCAATGGTTTTCAATTTCCAGTGTAATTTTGCAGATTGAGAAAATGTGAATAGTTCAGAAGTCCCCACGTTATTACATTATTATTTCACCTAATGCAAATCCAAGACCTCTTTAAGCGTCTTCTATCCCTTTCCTCAATAAACAGGAAAAACAGAGAGGGGTGGTCTGAGGTCTGTGGTTATGAGCAGATGCAGAACAGCTGGGCTGGAAATTGGGTGGCTCTGCTACCATAAGGTTGTGTCCAGTGCAATAAGCCTGTTCTTTTTCCCTTTTTCCTGGGAAAGGAGATCGCCTTCTGACTACAAGCGAGTGGATCAGTGCATCATTGTCCTGGACACTTAGAGGTGAAATGGTCGACCTGCTGCTGTAGTTCCTAGGGATGAGTTGACCACCGTGGTGTTGCCTGGGTTGACCAGTCAGGAAGGGGGCTGGTAACCATTCTAGCTTGTTTTCAGACCAGCAGATGCACTGCTGAGGTATTCACTGGATTAAAGATAAAGCAGGAGAGGACCAGTAAGGACAGCACATAGGGAATGTTTACAGGTCCAGCTGACCTCTTAACATTAGCTTTTAGCTTCCTGGCAATGTCGCTTTGCACTTATGTTCTGAGACTTTTTAAAAAAAAACAAAAACAAAAAGAAGAGATTCTAAGAAAATAAGAACAGACAACAGAACTCGTTTTCTGAAGTAGTGAAACAGTTTCAAAACATAATGAAACAGCAAATATGTTTGTGCATATCTTCCAGGATTAACTAATGTTCTCTTGTATGCTCATTTCTCTCGCAGTCTCACCTCTACGACTTAGATGATGATAAAGGATCTCATCAGGAAAGAGGAAGACACAGCTGTTGGAAGTCACCGTAAGTATCTCTTCACTGCCGTAGATTATAGTTCTGAAAGCAGAGTGTGTGCCTTCATTTTTATCTTCTAAAATAAAGAAAACATTTATGGAGTAATATTTACAGGCTTGCAATTTTATTTTATTTCATTTACCTGCAGTATAGGAAAAACCCTCTGCCCTCTATGGTGTGCGCAAGGAGTGATGATGTGCCTGCTTGTGATCAGAAGAGACATTTGTCTGTTTTATTTCCCAATAAGCTCATAAAATAGCAAATATTTTGATCTGCCTGCAATGTCTCTATGTAAAGACATGTGTGTGTATTTGTTTTTAGAGCTGAGTGAGTAATTGGAAACAAATCATTTATTTAACATGTTTTCCTTCAGCTGAATCTACAAAGAAATGCAGTGTAATTGGGAAAGCAACTATGTGTCTCTCAATGCAGAGGGCTTTAGAGTAGGATTGATATGAAGGTTTCCAACAAGTAAATTCTGAAAAAAAAGGTGTTCATTAAAAATCAGGGAAAAGAAATGTGTTTTCCATTTTTCTTCCATTCAAAAATTTTATTTTTTTTAATTAATTTAGTGGTTTATTGATAAAAGAATCAGGGACAGAGGAGTGGGAAGCATCTTTTCTAAAACAATTCATTTTCAAAGGTTGCGGCAAGGGTCTCTTGCACCAAAGAAGAGGGGACCCAACTCCATAATGAAACCCAGGAAGGCCTGGAATTTCTGGGGGTCTAGGACCAGATATGGATCTCTGCTGCACAGTTAATGACCTGCCAGCCCCACGGCAGAGATCTTCACACAAGTATGGTGGGGATGTAACATTTGTGACACCTCCCTAAATATCAAATTGGTTATAGAGCTGAGAGGAATATATTTGAAAAGAAGTCACCTTATATCATTCTTGCCTAATGACACACCAAAGCCTGCTATTTGTTGCAGCTCTTCTTGGCTCCAGTGGATCATTTTATGCTGGGGATTAAAACCCACACCAACAACTACCTGCTATTCTTTGATAATAGGGCCACTCTCCTGTTTCACTGCCAAAAGTTGCTGCAGGAACCATTGACTGTGTGGTCTTATGGAGATATTAAATGCAGAGTTCCACAGTAATTGCACTGGCAAAATGTGATTGCTAAATCAGTATCTCTCCTTGCTTTGAGCTTCCTTTGTGTTGCCTTTACCTGGTCATAGTCCTCATCTAAATGGAATCAGTTTGTTACAGCAGGACAAAATACATATTTATATATATAGGAAGTAGCTTAGCACTGAGTGTGTTTTCTGCATCTCCCTGAAAGTTAATGGCCATGAACTACATTGTCTGAAAAATTTATTTGGAGCGATGATTATGATAATGTCTCTTGGGGTGCATTTATCATTCATGCTTCTGAAGTGAGTCCTGTGCAAAACAAAGGTTGACATATCTGTTTCCCTGTTCAATTAACAGCATTAGCTGCTCTTAAAATATTAATCTTCCAAGCTAAGTTGCAAAAGAATTTGTGGAAAGAAGACAGCCTGGGGCTAGAGGGAATCAGGAATGCAAGATCTCTTTGCAACGGTGCTATAATCCAGAATGAAAACAATTTTGACAATAAGTATGCTGCAGTTATTTGATACCTCTTGTCTTGGGATTACAAAGCATCTCACAAGCCTCAAACCAGTGCTCATGTTCTCCTTAATGTTACAAGGCCAAGTAGAGACAAATGATTGATTCCAGATGGTTGAGAGGAACAGAGGACCTGAAGAGAGTAGAGTCTGGTCGTCTTCTTCATTGAACTCACTTTTCTTGCAATCCCTAGTCTATATATTACTTGAAAATATGCCTGCTTCCTCATTAGTCATACCCTGTTCTTTATCCTTTCCACATGTGGGACCTTCTGGCCAGCTATTCAGTTGACTTTCCAGAGGATATTCAGGTATCATGCCCCCCTGCATGGCTGTCCACATCTGGGACATCAAATATAAAGTTTACTACTCGGGGTGTTGGGCACTTTGAAAATCAGATTGCTTATTTTTAAGACCAAATCTAGAAACACGTTGCCTGTATTAACACTGCTATGAATGAGTTTCACTATCTTAGGCATTGCTTAAATATAACCTGCAAGCCCCAGATTTCAGGAGCTACAGTTACTTGGAGACACCCAATCAGCTGGTGGGTGGCAGCGATGTTATGTGATTCACGTCTTCTGAATTCCCATGTTCGTGTCCTCTGTACGTGTATCTCCACTCCAGGAACCACTGGCATCTGAAGACTCATGCCAAAATCAAGGTGCAAATGCTGGACTTTGGGTACCATTCTTTGGTTTTGTCTGGTGGAAGCGTGGCAACACTTAGGTTCCAGATGTGCTGAAAACAATGTCTCAGTGCTGACCCAGATGGTCCCTTTGTCTCCTTATATTCCTCCATCTTTTATCTGTTGTCTTACCATGGAAAGTGCTGAGGGCAAGAAAAACTTTTTGATTCTGCATTTGCAAATGAGCCAATGAGGGCATGGCTTATGAATGAGCCCTCAAGGCACTGCTGCAGTAACATAAGTGATAAATAACAATAATTATGGTAATAACGGAGATGGCATCTATTAGCAGAGACGCTAATAGAGTTCTAATAAGAATCACAACTGGATGATGTCTTCTAATCAGAATTAATAACGTGTGTTGAAATATGTTATAGCAGGATGCTGTGGATTCAGCAGCTGGGTATCTAGCAGAATCTCAAATCTTTCTCCAAGTGAGTTCAGGGAATTAGTTAGAATGTAGATAAGGAAATTCTTTAAAGCTGCACTTTCCTTTAGGAAAGTCTGTCCATCTTGTCTGTCTGTCTGTTTAGTTGTTGCTAGGCAGTGTTTATACTATCCAAGGACTCTTTTCAGCTTCCCATAGAAGCTGAGAAGGAGCATAGACAGAACAATGGAATGGCCAGTGGAACATTCTGTACCATAGATAAGTATCTAAAGGGGGGTTGGCCATGGAAGGGAATCCATGATCACTGGGAGGGTGAGAATTCACCAATTTACAGGGTGGCGAGATTGACTTGTGTCATTATTATTATTATTATTATTATTATTGTTGTTGTTGTTATTTTAATATTCTGTTATTGTTTCTATTAAACTGTCTTAATCTCAACCCATAAGATTTTTTCTTTTCCCTTTCCTCTTCTCTTGTCCCTGCCTTTCTGGAGGGAAGGGGCAGAACTGCACGAGTGGCTGTGTGATTCTAGCTCCTGGCTGGAGTTAAAACATGATGGGGCCACTGGAAGATGCTAATATATGTGCCACTTTTCTGAATTTGTGTGTGTGTTTCAAGCACAAATATGTAGGCATGTTACCACAGTGTTATCCTCCTCTTAAATACTGAAACACAGGTTGCCCTGAAAGAGCTGCTGACCAGTTGTGCAGTAAGAAGGATAATAGTCAAGATCTTCTATGTCCAAGCAATCACCTCTAGTTAGTAAAAAATAGTAGTAATAAATACAAAACCCCATTTTACCACAAGCTGACCTCCAGCTCATCACTTGGCACAAGGTTAGGGAAATAAAAGAAGCTTTTGCTTTGTTCTGAAATCGCCAGTATTGTGTGAAAATGTACGTTCAAGCTCTGTTTGGGGAGAGTGGCCTAGCAGCTCCTCCCTCCTCGTATAAAAGAGAGTGCAGCTCCATCTTCATCCATCTTAGAAAAACTGTTCCAGTGTGGTGAATTCCAGAGCTGGGGTCTGCTGGGGACATTAGCAAGGTCAGAAGGACTCCTGGCTCCAGGAGGCCCAGTTCATACGTGGGCATCCATGGGACAGTACCTGTGGTGGATCTAGGTGTCCTATCGCTAAGGGCTGGGAGCAGGGCTCTGTCTAGGAGGTGCTCTCTTCACTTTCATGGTGCTCATCCCTGGTCTTTGTGTTGATGATGGCTGTGGCCACCCCTTCACTTCATATGCAGATGAGCCATCTGTGTTCCCAGGGGCTTTCTGCCTCCAGCACTGGGACCTCTTCTCAGTGCCAAAGACTAGAGGCTGGTGAACGTGAGTCCTGTTGCAGGGGATGATGCTTGCTGGGTTATGCAGTGCTGGAATGGTTGGATAAAGGATCCATAGTTCAAAAGCAGTCGTTAATGAAAGAACTAGCTTCAGCAGTCACCATGAGTTTCCTGGAAGTTGAAGATTTCAGAGAATCAAGGACAGCCCAAAAGCAATGTCCACCAGTCTTTCCCTGGTGGACAGATCTTCACAGTTCATCTGAAAAGGTCTAAGAGGAAGGCACATGGCTCGAAAGAAGAGAGTGCTACTTCGCAGCAGTATGAGAGTCAAGATTTTATGTTTTTTTTTCTGAATTTCACTGCTCACTCATTCTAGTAACCCCTCAGCACCACACAATACCATTAAACTGCAGTTTCAGCATCAGTGGAAGGTGACAGAGAAGTGACTGCCTCTGACTGATTCACCCTTCCCTCCTCAGGGTTTCATCTCCTGGTCTTGAATGTAGAACACAAGGATGAAGCAACAATTGCTCCTCCTCTCCTTTGTCTTTTGGGCTATCCATGCAGTAGCTTCTGGTCTTGGGTAGGACTTCCCTCAGCACAGAGACTGTGTCATCGATGGATCGCAATGCATCTCCGCTGTGTCTCTGCTAATGTGCAATCATGAGTTTCTTGATGCAAATCTCCTTGCACCCCTCCTTAATGATACTGAGTTTGTTATGATCATTGTTCTTCTGACGTCCCATCTATTATGGCACCATTTATTTAGCGAGGGCTTTTTTTAAAAAAAAAAAAAAAAGAAAGAAAGAAAATAATTATTCCACTCTCTTCTTGTTCCAGATGGCTTCTATAATTAGTTTATTACTTTTGCAGATGTTGTATGAAAACTTCAGGATGTGAGCCAACAATGGGGAGATGAAGCTAATGAATGTGAGTTTTCAGATGATTATTCACAGTGCAGAAATAAATATATTCTGTGTGTCAACTTAGGGCAATGCAGAATGCAAAGCGTGTATCTGGAGCATTTGATTCCAACTGGTGTTTGTTGTATCAAAGGCTCTGGCTTCAGGTCATGTTCTTGTCCCCTGCTCCTACGGGCAGGAGGCAGAGAAAGTCTTTTCTGACCAAAAGACTAGGGTGTCGTGGTCAAAAATAGGACCGCAGTCCCCTTTCAAATCCCTAAATGATGTATGTTTTTCAGCCTTACCTGGTTCCTTTCTCTCCCAGCTCCAGTCCCCAGAGAGGAGGATGTCCCTGTTTGGTTTTCATGTCTACTTTCTTGTACTTCACGGTTTCTTTACAGCAGCTGCACCACAGAAACAGCCCTCCTGCCCTCCGTTCGTATGGTAATGAAATGATCACATATTTACTAATTTTCTGGGATGGCAGTTATTTCATTAAGGGCAATTATTCTTTCCCCTTTTAGATTTAGATTGCAATTAAAAAAAAAAAAAAAAAGAAAAAAAAAAGAGAGACTTGAGAGAACCTCCCTTGCATTGAAAAAGAGTGTTTCCCTCTGAAGAATGCCAGCCCTCCTGGATAGGTTTCAGTGTTAATATCCTTGGCTGAAAATGTTTGGTGATTAATAGCATTGACTGGCTAGTTAAATACATGATCAACCTGGGAGCGATCATGCTTCTCAAGTAACAACAGTAATTGACAGAATGTTCAGCAAATAAAACTAGCTTAATGCTGTACTAATATATAATTAAAATACCTGTAACTCTTCCCCCCCGCTGGGGATACAGCGCTGCCACAGAAATGCCAAGTGTTTCAGTTAAAAAAAAGAAAAAAAAAAAAAAAGGCTTCCGATTTAAAAAGCCTGATTTTTCTTTTCAAAGCCGCCCTCCTCCTCCACTCCATAAATAGCCACAGTGGTAATTCTGTATTCAGGGGTGCCAGTGAACACAGGACCATTTCAGTTCACAGTTGCTCCCACACATGGTGCCTACAAACAGGAGGTGATGGATATTTAAAGAGCTGCTCTTTGGCGTCCTCCCTTTCTGCCCAAAACCCATCCCAGCTTGGGGACATGAATTATTTACTGCCATACAAAAAGGCAGGGCATTTAAAGCTGACACCTGGTGGTGTGAGTAGAGGGGAGAAGGTTCAGCCTCTCCTGTACCGCTTCTCCCCCTCCTGCTGGGCTGCTCCGTGCTGGCCAGCCCAGGGCTGAGCATCCCGGGGGGTCCTGTGCAACCTGTCTGTACCCTGCAGTGCGGGGATGCTCCCGCTCCTGTGCAAGGCATCGGATACATATTCTTCAAACTTATTTCCCAGCTTTTAATCTTCCCTCGTCCCCTCTTCTGGCGCATCCCAGAAGGGATTTACCGGCAGCACGCATTCAGATGGAGCACACGTCTTGAGCTTCATGCGCTCTGCAGCGTCACGGTCCAGATCTTTCACCGTCCCTGAAATCAGGAGGGGAGGGGAGACATTGACCCCGTGTCTGCGCGTTACACACCGAGCTGCCAGACACAGCCAGAAAACAAAGCAGTGTGATAATCTCCTTTCCACTGGCAGCACATCTTCAGCTATAACAGAATTACGACGTGTAGTTCCTCCAGCTTTGCTGGCACTGCAGCGGGTATTAATCAACGTGTGCTATCCATCGAACTATTTGTTTTACCCAGATATGTTATTAACCTCCTTTCCATCAATCCAGTGAGGGCCAGAACTGTTTGGAAGTATGTGTGTGTTCACTGCTTTTACAGAGGGTGTAGTAAAAAAAATTAAAACTCCATAAAACATCAGGTCAGGTTCGTACCAGTATAATTCTTCTGCAGCTGGTGGAAAGGCCAAAGGAGAGCTGGAGCCCAGTCCTTCCCTCTGCACTAAACATAGAGCAGAGCTCAATTTTGCAGCTCTGTTAGAGCAAGAAAAAAGGAAAGAGAAGAAATTAAAATAATTGCCTTCATTAATTAAAGCAGCTTATAGGACAAAACCATAACTAGAATGAAAGCAATGATAACACAGGGCGACCAGTAACAATGTTTTGTAGGATGGAAGTTGGCAGAGTAAGCAGGAGCAAGAAATGGGAGTATTAGAAATCTAAATGCTGTGTAAAAATATAATAAAACATGAGTCCTGTCCTAAAGACCTTCTAGTCCTTGGATAGAAAAAGACAGATATCTCTCATATTTTTTGAAACTGGGAGACATGATTAGGATCTAGTGACCTTTTAGAAGTGAGAGTCTATAGGATGCCTACGACTTATCTCCAAGTGCCGGGAATTTTCTGGCTTTTTTAGAAGATTGGCCACCTCTTTCTCTGGAGGTAGAAACAGGCTCTAAAGTAAAAAGCTATCAGCTCCTTAACTGGAGACTGCTGGGAGGACTGGGATAGATACAATGAAGATAAATTGCTGAAATAATGGAAGGTGAGAAAATTGATTGATTTTATACAGTGACCAGTTCACCGAGATCTCAGGTTACTGTTAAATCCTTGTACTGCAGAATAAATGAAAAAAGTTTTTATTTATATGTATATGTACACAAGGATATTCAATTAAATTAAAATTAGAAAATATCATCTGCTTTACGGCAATTTCTGCCTCAAAACAACTCTCTTCCCCTCTTTTTATTGTCATCATTCTCTGGCTGCCGGTTGGACGCGTTGTGCAGCAGCGTTACAGGCTGACATCTGTTGTGATGCATCTATTCTCATAAACAGGCCTATCTCTAGTACCAGGCTGTGCCTTTTTTTTTCTCATATCGTTGTTCTGTTGTTGTTTTTTTTCTGTTTTTACTTTATAAGTTAGCAAAGGGCAAAAGAAAACCAACCCCAAAGTCATCAAGAAACTTTGCAGTCAATTTGCAAAACGTGACATTATTCTGAGCGAGCTGGTTTGGGTGGGGAGAGGTGCAGAACATCTATTGCTGGGGACCCAGTTGTGAGACAGATGTTGAAAGGCTTTGCGCCTCAGGGAATTTTTTGTCATGATCCAATCAAAATCTGTGGGACAGAAAAGCCATAGCAGGGCATCATACCCAGAGAGCGGGGCAGCAACGCCTTTCATGAGCTCAGGATGTGGTTTAGCTTGTTTGGTCTTTCCCTCTGCAGATCTAATGCTTCCTAGCTTTCATCCCAGTCCAGAGACATTGCTTTTAAATAGCCCTCCGGAGTTGTTTTATTGACAATCTTCCCAGGCTTACAAATCTTTCGTGCACTTGAACTGGGCTGACACACTGATCTCTTCATTTGTATCCACCTTCTAGTTCAGATTTTAGTGAAAATTGATTCTTTAGCATTCCCGTGTGCTGGCAGCAGAGACCTTTCGCTTGCCACCGTCATCCAGATGAGGAATCATCCCAGAGTGATCTGCTGTAGGCATCTGTGGAACAGTTGCGAGCTTGAGAACAAATTAAAAACATGATGGGAGGTGAAAATAGCAGGGGTCATCACTGTCTGACAAGCTGTGGAAGTTTAATCTGAAAATTCTCCTGTTGGCTCAGTATCACCTCACTGATGAGATCTGGTGTATGGTGCATAAAGGGTTGGTGCCAAACGAGCCTTTTCAGTATCATTCCAGGCTCAGCGTACAGCCTCGCAAAACAGCTGATTTGCTGCCATTAGCTGTACTGTGCATCACCTCCTTTAGACAGACATTTCCTGCACTAAAATCCTTAGGATTTGCATTGAATGTTCTTCAAGCACCAAATGAGTTGATTATAAGGCAGATCCACAGCAAGTCATTAGCAATTTCAGTCTTGAATTAACTTAATGGTTGAATCCGTTTTAATGGGAGAGAGGGGGCTTGGCTAACAGGTTAGGTCAAGGCTGATCCTAAACCTTGAGGAAAACTACACTCACATCTGAATTTCATGGCTTCAATATTGACTTTATGGGCCATATGATGGCCCCTGTGATGCATCGTTCTCTCTTTTGCATTGGACTTGTTCTACAGTTAATGGCTTGACACTTTTGAGTTGGCACTTTTAGTATAGGGACTGTATTTCTCTTCACATGGCTCATGAGCAGATAATCATAGCACCGAAAAACACAGCTCATCTTCTATAGGCATTATCTTTCTAAGAGAATAAGACGGTGGCATGCTAAACAGCTTTTAGGGACATTCTCTTTTAATATGATGTGGAGTCTTGTTAAAAGTGATCTACAAATCCAGTGGACTGTTTTTTTAGGTTGAATAATTAAACTGATTAAAATGCCTGCAAAATTTGTGAACAAGTGTGTCTCTGATCCTCAGCACAGGAAAGATATGGACCTGTTTGAACAGGTCCAGAGGAAGGCCACGAAGATGATGAGAGGTCTGGAGCACCTCTCCTATGAGGACAGGCTGAGAGGGTTGGGGTTGTTCAGCCTGGAGAAGAGAAGGCTCTGGGGAGACCTTATAGCAGCCTTCCCACACCTAAAGGGGGCTACAGGAAACATAAGGGGGGACTCTTTGTCAGGGAATATACCAATAAGATGAAGGGTGACAGTTTAAATTGGAAGAGGGGAGATTCAGATTAGATACCAGAAAGAAATTCTTTATTGTGAGGGTGGCGAGACACTGGAACAGGTTGCCCAGAGAAGCTGTGGCTGCCCCATCCCTGGAGGGGTTCAAGACCAGGCTGGATGGGGTTTTGAGCAAACTGGTCTGGTGGGAGGTGTCCCTGCCCAGGGCAGGGGGGGTTGGAACTCAATGATCTTTAAGGTCCCTTCCAACCCAAACCATTCTATGACCTGTAGCTATTATAAAAGGTTGGTGCTTTTGGCATCACAAATGTGGGATCTCCATAAGATCTTCTGCTCAGATAGCAGACAGACTCGAACCTTTCTATGAGGGAAAAGTCAGCAAACCAAAGTGACACAACCCTAAAGAGAAACCAAGGATGGAAATACCAACATGGTTTTCTACTGATCTGAATTCACCACATGAGGTGAATGAGCAAATGGAGGGACCTTAAGGTTCTGGTATTTGGGAATCACGCATTTTGAAGCGGTTGTTTTAGAACCTAGGAGAGGGGTTTGGTCATGGACTGATTAAAAGCTGAGGCTTGAAAATTGGTTAGTGTTATGTATAATTACTTTTCCAACGATATCAGGAAATTATTTAAATGCAAATTAAACTATGCTGCCAGAAGGTAGATGTATAGCACTGAATAGAACTGTTTTAGAAAACAACATAATTTTAGGAAAATTACCTCCCTGTCCTGAGAAAAGAAAACAATGGCTGTGGAATTAGTGGTACCAATAATGTTGCGTCACTAAGATCAGTTAAACATTGTTATTCTCTAGGATTTAGGCTGCTATAAAGCTCTTATAAAATGAGTAACAATGGTTGCGTAAATAAATCTGAAAGTAGACTTTTGAACTGAAACAATTTCCCCAGCTTTCTTGTAAAACAAAGCAGATACCATTTAACACCAGCTGGTTGGGAGGGTGGGTGGAAAGTAGAGGAGATTATAAAGCTTAAACTCCTCTCCTTTTGGGTCCCCAAATGAAAAGTTTTTTCCATGCGGGACAGATTTGTCTAACTCTGTAACAATACTGCAAAGCCACTTGCTATTTTAATTGGGGGATTCATAGAAACCACCCAGGTCCCATACTGTGCCTCTCTGAGCCGCTTTGTGAAAGCCACAGGAGGTCCTTCTAGGACCTTCAAAATGAGCAAAAGGAAAAAAAAAAACCACACCTGAAAAAAAGAAATAAATTAACTCAGATTAATGTAGAAAGAATACCACAGTGTACTGGAGGTGAGGAATTAATTTGTTTGGCTTTCATGAGGGGATTGAACTCTATTGACTCTCCCTTCCCATCTGCCAGGCTTTCCTGCAGGACTCTTGCAGGTTGCACCGCTGGTTCAGCAAGGGAGTTATGTTTGTTTGACGAGTCCAAAAATTTTCAGTTTCTGTTCCACATTCAAGCCTTCCTTTGCCTTCCTCTGGAATGCTAAAAAGAAAAAAAATGTTTTTTTGGTTGTAAAATGACACTTTTAGGAGCTGAAGACTAAGCAATTCTGGATGGCTTGTTCAGCCTGCTTTTGTACCCACAGTGAGCACAGTTGGGCAACTCCTAGTGTTACAAAGTGGGGCTTACTCATAAATCTGGGCTTGTGAAAGAAAGAGCTAAATGATTAAACAGAAATGGTATCAGGATGTGTGGAGAGGTGACGGTGTTAGCTCTTGCTTTGCTGGGCTTTCTGTCAACCCTGCTTGGACAGATCTCTGTTAGAGTTCAGAACCAGGCTTCCATGTATCCAGCATCCATTATGAAGGGCAAATATTGAAAAAGACTTTAAATCCTCTTGGGATATTGATTCACCTCAATTAAAAAAAGAAAAGAATAAGATGCAATGGAGGGCAAAGGTAATTTTTTAAACTTCCCTTTTCCCAAGGAGTGCTGGAAATGCTATTCCCACAGCCCTTTTGATGAAGCTCTGAAAAGGACACAGTGATAAAACCAAACCAAATCTTCCCTGGAGGCTGTCCCATAGGCTCCAGAGCTCGGTACAGCCAGTGATTTAACACTGCATCTAACGCACTCGCACTCAATGTCTAGGAGTCAATCACAGGTACAGGACGTGGGCAGGGACCCCAGTTCCCATCCCCTCCCAATATCTGAGAAGAGCTGGGATACAGCCCCCAGGGGAGGGGGATTCAGCTGGTTGTGGGGATGACACAAGGCGGGAAGCAGCAAGATGCCAAGCAAGGGAAAATCAGAGTTAGAGACCTTCTCACTTAAGGCTAACATTTCCAAAGCCTTAATCTGTTTAAGGGAGGGCTCAGGTGCATCAGAGGCAGGCAGAGAGGCGAGAGGGAGGGTAATTTTGTTACCTTGATAGCACCTAGCATGGACCTTCTTAAATGCTGGATATGTAAATACATACGTCCAAATGTTTCTCTGGGGTGCATCATAAAGCACATAATTGCTAGACATACCCCACGCCTCCCAAGGAGTCTGCTGTGACAGCTGCTGACAGACAAATGCCAGTAGCAATCAGTGCCTGGCTAGCAATGTTTCAAACAACTGCATACCCAGAAAAAAAGGGTCCCCTGTTGCCTGCGCTGGCAATGACTTCCAAAAGCAAGAGAACATCTGGGATGAGACCCGTACCTTGCAATCTGAGGTGTAAGTGTGCCTCGCATCAGTGTAAGGGGCACAGGGGACCGATCTGCCTTCACTTTCTTTCTTATTTCCCCATTTCCACCACGCTGCCCCTGGGTCTCCCTGGCACGTGAGTAGCCAGAGGGTGTGGGAAAATGGCTAGCTTCATGTGCATTTGGAAAACTTCCCGGTCCTTATTTCTATGGCTTTTGAGGGCCTCTCGCAGGCTCATTGCATTAAGAATGTCTTTTACCACCGAGGCAACTAAAACCCATTGTAAAGAAACAAAGCAATTAACTGTTGATCAGGTTAGAGCAGCCAGGTGTACACCACACGTAAAGAGTGCTAACTGGAGACAAAAGTTTAAACTAATATGTTGCATATACAACAGCCTTGCAGTATGCTGAGGCCTCTTTATGCCACCTTGGCAGTAGAAAGAAGTTTAAAACCATTGTTTTGCCTAAAGAGCCTCCTTGAATAGGCCACAAGTGCATGCATGCTTATTCGTAGTTGAAATTAAACTCCCTAGCAGTAAAGGGTTTTGCTTTCCAGAGCCTGTGGGAAGTAGAGGGTGAGATGGAGCTTCTCCAAGGGAATGGGAATTTACTGCTGGGGGACTGGGGAGGCTCCTGCTACACCGTGGGGAAGGCTGTGGGGCCCTGTTTTCACATAAGCATTGCTCTTCCCTCTTGTTCCCAAAGGATTGTGTTAAAAATGAGACCTCCTTACCCTGTGAGAAGGGTCATGTGGGAAATAAAAGGCTTTAATATGAGGGCATGGGATCGTTCAGCAAAAATCTGTCAGCAGTTTGGCCAGGGGATCACTGAAGCAGGAATGGAGCTCCCTGTGAAATGATGACTTCTGTTGACAAATCAGCTCCTTGTTGGAGTTTTTTGACAGGTTGGCCCTGGATGCCTGTTCTCACAAGATTTTTGTTGTTTTGGCTTCTGGCTCTGGCCTGAAAGAATTGGCAGAGGAAGGTCGTGTTTACCTAGCAATATATAATTTATATAACTTGAATTTGAGGAGGACTCTTTTGATATGAAATATGGATTGTACTGCAAAATCTGACAAGCTGTCATGGTGGAGGAAGGGACCCTGTCCTTTGTCTAGCTCTGCAAAAAAATACAGCAGCACTCGGGGTGGGATGGTGATAAACCTGAGATGCAAGATGCCTCGGGCAGAGGGCTAGCTGCAGCATTTCAAAGGTGTGCCCAAAGGTATTAGAGCTGAGATGAATTCTTTCTGCCTACAACTAGGACACCTTGGTACCTCCAAGGTCCTCTCCAGCCCCCATCTGTAAGCTTCTTGCTTTGATTTTACACTGGTCAGGTATCTGGGTATAGGCTGCTCATTTAAAAGACAGTAGAGAAGCTGCCAAACCAGCCTAATCATGGAGGAATTTGTATCTAGGGAGAAGCTGTGATTCAGTTTTCTTGCCATCTTCTTCCCTTGCAAGTAACAAGAAATAGAGGACATGGAAGTTCAGGTGGTCCTTTGCACTGAACCAGGCACATTAAATGAGTGATGTTCATCAACTGATCACTGATAATGTATGAAGCTCAGGGCTGGGGTAGTGTCCACACTGCATAAGACATGGTGAAATTATTGTTACTATTGCTTAATCGGTAAAGATATTCTTTAATGACCTTCATATCTGAGAGGAAAAAGAAGAAAAAAATCAGAGCATGAAGTAAGTCCTCTTAAAAGCTTAATTAAAATATGAAACCTTTGATTTCAGGCAATTAAATGAGACATTTTCTGCCTTTAAATTAAGTGTTCTGATACTCTCTAAACAGAATATGCTTATGGCTGAGCTGTCTTCAAGATTAAAACAGTCCGGATTAGTAGTGCTTCAGATGTGCACCTCAAAGCAAAACTGACTGCAGAATAGAGGCAGAGATTGCTTCCCAAACACTAATGAGAGCTGAAGATGCTCTGCTGGTGGCTGTCAGCATTGGCAGCTGCTTATGAAGCTGAAGGACATAGGTTAAAAACCTGTGGAAAATTTGGAGAAGAAAATTTAAATGATGATGCTTCTCTGGAGTTAGATGGCCAAGTACAGGTGCCCATAAACTGTCCACTGTATGTTTGGGAGCAATCTGAAAAAAATGCCCTTTTTCCAGCTAAGCCATTCATCTGTTCAGCCTAAGGCATCCCTCAATATTTGGGTGAGGGCAGAGGGAGAAGATGGGCTTGGTTGTCAGCCAAATCTCAGCTTTGGAAAGTAGCTTTTACCTGCCTAAATCCACTTTAATTGCACATGGTTGGAGCTTTCTCTTTTCCACTCTGCCCTAAAATATTGAACAGCAGCATGCTAGGCAATTAAATCGCTGTCATGCCTTCTCCCGGAGCTAGCAACACTTTGGGGATATATATGACACATGATTTGTACAATCAGTTAGTAAAAACTTTGTAAAGCACTTTGGGATTCATCTGAATGAAAGGTACCACCATAAATGTAAGATCATTCTCATTATCATTAATATTCTTTTATGAGGGACCTTATCAAAAACATTTTGAAAACCCAAGTAAATTATATCTACCAGGTCACCTTTATGTACTATTTTATTAACTTTCCAGATGAGGAATTGCTTTGGAAGAATGGTTATTTCCTCACAGAGACTGAAGTGGGTTTACTCCCTGTTGTCATTTATTTGCCTCCATTATGGTGACATTATGGGCTACAGCTGAGGTCGAGGTCCCTTGGTGCTCGAGGCTGCACAAACACGAAAGGAGAGACTGGTGACATTTTGGAAAACTCAAAATTTAAATAAATGTGCTGGTTTTGTCCATGTTGAGGTCCGTGCCCTTGTGTCCTGCGTGGCACCAGCTGGATGGTGGTTGCTCCCAGGGATGGGGCATTATCTCCCAGCCAGGGCAGCTCTACCGCTTCTGGGGTGTCAGCCAGCCCCAGAGACCCTGTGCCCTTCCCCGCAGCGCCGGTGCTGCCTACATGGACAGCACCTCTGCAAGAATTCCCGAGGACTGCTGCTGCCACCGCTCACGGTGGGTTTTCCCTTGCTGTAACTGTGCAACAGGAGCCAGCACTGAATCCCTTCCTCGGTTTTCGAGGGAGCATTTCACTCCGTGAGGTGAGCGGGGCACCTTGTTTGACAGGTTCACTATTGTGTAGTTTGTTTTCTCTACAGCCCGGGCTAGGTTCTAGCTCGTCGGGGTGATTTACTGCCGCAGTGAACTGGCGGCCACATAACTCCTTCCTCGGGTCCTGCTCACCTTCCACAGAGTTAAAGTAAATCACCGCTGAAGTCACTCTCTAATTTCCCACAGAAAGCAGCACAGACAAGGAATCTCTTTAGTTACATCTGTACAAATAACTCAGGGCAAGGGTTTGTTTTTTGTTTTTTCCTGCTTCAGCATCCTCTGATTTTCAGCCTCCCCTTCTTCCCACAAAGACACAGGGTTCTGCAGAAGAAATACCTGCTTTTGTGCATCTGATAGCGAGTTACCACAAAGAGTGGCGGCTTCCAGCAGATACATATATTTGAGTTAATTGGGTACAATAAAGCTGTCACATAACAACAGCGCTTTCTAAGTTTCACTCATTACACTCCCGGTTGGGGGTTTAAGTTTTTTCTTCTCTCCTGTATCAGAAATACCTTGATTCTTTTTTTAAGAGTCCTACGTCTCTATGTCTCTTTCCTTTTGAGCTTGTCTGCATTTACTGTAGCCTCTGTTCTGCTCTTTAATCAGATACCCCTTTTAATTTTTACAAGGATGTTTATTTTCAATAAACTCTGCTCAGCCATACAGATTTTATCCTTCCTGTTCTTATTTTCAGCTCAGAAGTCCAACCACCATCTGCTTCTCTAGTAGAGGTTCTTAAATAGCCTCCGGACTGATTACATTAGCCAAACTCACCCTTGGTACAACTCCTGGGGCTGCCGGTGGAGTTACTCTAGGAACAAATTTGCTGTAAGTTGTTAAAGAGTTTCACTTTGCCCTTGAGCCTTCTGTTAATCATTTTCCTCATAGTTTTAAAATCTGGCCTTTTAAAGTTCACCCTCACTGCATTACCCCTAGGAGAATAACCTTCTATTATGATATCAAACCTAATTGCACAGTGATTATGATTACCCAGTGGATTTCTTACTCTCACCTCCCTTAACTCCTGTGCATAATTTAGCACAGAGCTGAGATTCGGTTCCTCCAACAAAGGACTCCCCTGAAAAGCAGTCTTTAAATAATGTCAATTAATTGGCCTTTCAAACCACGTTTTTTTCAACTGATATGCAGCAGAGGCATGGAAGTCATAGCTCTCTCACTAGAGACTCAGTGCCCCTAAAGGGTCCACCTGTATTGTCCCCGTGGTGGTCCTAAGAGACATCCAGGGCTGATCTCTATTGCCTTATGCTGTCCCCAGTGGTCCCACGTGGCTTAGGCACCTATGGAATGGTGACAAGGAGAGCAGGGAGCCCTCCATACCCCAGAAAACCAAAATGGCAGAAGGTCTGGAAATGAAAACATCTCTCTATGTGATAATGAGCAGATGATAAGGGAAAGGAGAGAGGTGGTGGGGTTCAGTGCACATTTGGAAGGGCTGTTTGGTGACTGCAGCTCTTGCAGCACATAGGTGATGTATATTAATACAGCTGCCCACCCCGCCAAAGCCTCTTGGAGCCCACGCTCGCTTTCCTGCTCTTCCCAGGACCCTTTATAGTGAGTGTGGTGGCAGACCAGATCAATTTGTTTGGTGGTCTCCATGAACTAAGAACAAATGGAGCAATCTGGAGAGAGCATGTTGCTAATCTCAGAAGGTAATAGCTCCTGGTGACTGCACTGGGTCATTCCGAAAATGTTTATCCTTCAAGGGCTTCCGCAAATTTAGTGGAAATATTTAGAGCTGAGTACATGACAGAGGTAAATATTCTGGCCTTTAGATTTCTGAGTTGGAGAACATTAGCTGAGGATTAGGCACACCTTTTATAAATAGTGGTTAGCAGAAAATGCAATTCGCTTTAACAAAAAAATTATCACTCATTTCCTCTTTGAAAAAAGCCATGGTAGCTGTAAAGAAATAAAGGAAATGAGAACTAGCTCATAAAAATTAATTCATCACATGAGAATTTTCTCTGTGAGAGGTAAAGTGTGGTAGGATTCTAACTGTCTGTGATAAACGCAAATGTATATATTCTGTATGCCCTGGAGGCTATTAATATAGGTATTTATCTTAATGCATTTGGAAAAAAAATTAAGTAAAATAAAAATAAAGCTCAATGGCTTGCTCTAAATGGATTCACAACGTTGGCAGAAAGAGACATACAAGGCACTAAACATGCCTTTGCTAAATGCCGTATGAGTGTACACCAATGGTGCTGAAAACAACATAATGGGCTATTGCCTTTCAGCTTTGTAATTGTGGCTACACGGTGCTGCTGGAAAATCTCCTGCTTTATGCGTAGGACGTGCAGAGCAGAAGCTGGTGCTGATATTGAGCCAAGCAGTAGCTGTGCTTGGACTGATACCAATCCCACATTTTCCTGCTTTTCTCCTGCCCCTGACGTGAAGTCCTCCCTGCTGATGGTTCGTAATTTCCTTAGAGATGTGAGATGGCATGGAAAGCTAAAGCGCTCACAGAAACATTTGGAAGCTGCAAGCTTTTATTTTTACACGGAGCTGACATGCCACCCGAGTGTCCTCTCTGTTGTCTCTGGCTGACAGTTTGATATCGCCCTGGCCATTTTCTTCGGTTGTTGTTTGCAGCGCTTTGCTTTTAGGAGGTGGTCATGCAAGCTTTCTTATCTGTTCAGACAATCAAATCAGCCACTCGATGGTCTCTCAAGCTTTCTCTGTGCTCCTTTTCCTTTTGAATCGTTTCTTCATCAAGATGCATCCAATGCATTTACACAAGAACCTTAGGCACAAATTGGCTGGGATTTCATCTCAGATATGTCAGAAAAACACATCATCGTCATTAAGGACTGGTGTTGTTGAATGCTATGCAATAAACATAGAAGTAAAGATCACAGAGTCATTTAAGTCCAGAATAAAAAAAAAAAATCCAACTGATTTAATGGACTTAAAGGCCTCCCCTCCCTGCAGTGGATTTTCCTATTAGCACTGAATGCAAAGAGAAGTCCAGCTTGACACCATCTGATTAAGTTTTCATTTCACCATGCACAAAGCATTTCTACCACCAGCATCTAGGAGTGTGGGATGATATGGAAAGAAATAAACGGTGGGCAGGGAAGCATGATAAGCCCCATCCCACCCTGCCCAGGCTGCCAGGCTCTGCTCCAGCCTTACACGGGTCTGTGACCAGGTTGTACTAACGCGGGAGCTATGTCCCCATTAGGTAGCTAATGCAATCCTCATTTCAAGTACTTCTCTCCTGAAGTAAGTCTAGCCAAACCTGAAGAGACTTATAAAATCAATTGAGGAGATTTTTTATGGATTTAAGAGTGTACCCAGCCTATGCTGTGGGGGGGTAATTTGTACAATCAGTGGACCAGAGGGCAGAACTGTGTCTGAACCAGGAAGCCAAAGGCAATAATAACTAACGTGTATCCATAAAAAATTCATGGGAAATTTCATCTTGGGTAAAAGAGAATGAATAACTATGTTGATTAAGTATTAAAAGTTCATTTTATTTTTAGAAGTACTCAGAAAATTGAAAACATCTGGGAACATTATGCAATTCTTTTTACATAATATCTTCCATTTACATTTCATCAATGTCTTCAGTTTAACCCTGACCTGTACGGAGGAAATCCACAAGACACAGTCCACTTTCTTGCTGTGCTGCAAGAAGTGGTTGAGTTCAGACACTTCTCTCTCTGTGGGAAAAAAAAAAAAAAAGTGTGTCTTATCCATGATGGTGTGTAGCAGAGAGTAATGCCCAAGCCTTTCTGCACGTCTGACTTTCAGCATCCTACTTGCAAAGTGTGACAAGCTTGAGGTGTGGGTGGTAGAAAAATGTCTTAAACTGGGTGTTTTGATTGATCTGTTAAAATGTTGAATCCCTGGGAATTTGTCATGGGATATCCCATAGGACTAGCTGTGGAACCCATTAAATTACTAGCAAGAATCTTCCAGAGAAAGCTTAGATCCTCAAAGTCCTTTTGATAGGTAATGCCAGAGGTTGGCATTTAGAGGGTAGAAACTTAAGTGCCTTTACTGGTCTACTGTGACTCCTGAAGTGATAAGCCCAGGTCTCTTGATATGTAACTGCAGGATATTTTGCTCAGGAAGTGCTGTGATCTTATTCTTTTCATTTTTGTTTAAGGAGGTGAGACACAGAGCCATTAGGAGTATCATCAGTGCTCAGACTGGGCAAGTAGGGTTGTATATCCCCTGCGGGAGTGACTCCTCCAGAAAGCACCTGAAAGCAGGCAGGGTGGGTGATGTGGAGTTCCAACTCCTCCAAAGCAGAGAAGGTTCTCCACAGGTCTCTAGCAGAGGATGGAGCTAAAGGACAGCAACTTTTTGGATCACCTTCCACCTCCAGCAAACATTCTTGCTTTGGCCCAGATCTCTGTGATTTCCATCAGGTACAAATACACCAGAGAAAATGTTGTTCATCCATTGTTAAAAGGCTCCTTCACAGGCATTGCAACACCTCCATACATGGGGACAAGTCCCAGTCCTACAGGGAGCTCTATTCCACGTCCCACAGAGTAACCACCTTTCAAGGACAAGGCTCATCATTCCCTCCCATGCAGAGAAGCTGCCGGCAGGAGGGACCTGGTTTCATTTGCGTGTGTTTGCAAGACTGTGGCATGAGGTTAACTCATGTAGGATTTACCAGATGTCTCTCTGTGGAGTGGGCTGCTTTGGAGAGCAAAAGAGTTCCTCAGCCTGTGCCTAACCAGAGGAATGAGTCATACACCTGCGCACACTCCTATCTCTCAAGGACACAGTGCCCTGAGGAGGTGGGGGTGCTCCTTTCTTGCCTGGAGAATCTCACATCTTTACAGGCAGAATATCAGAGGAATGGGGAAGAGACGATGCATTGACTTTGCTTTATAGCCTGCCTCCTTCTTAGTCTCTCTGGCGGGTCAGATAAGCCCTGTTTAATCTCACATTGAAAAGTTTTACCAGTACTTGCTTTTTTTTTTTTTTTCTGTTTCCCTGTTTTAGGTTCCTTAACAGCTACCAGAAGGTATTGCACCCTTTAAGTGCTTGCAAAAATGTACTTCTCTGGACAATTTCGAGGCAAAGAAAAGTAGATGGGATCAACTGAGAACTAGATAAATCTGAGACGAGGCTTCCTAGAAAGTCTAATTGCAGTGGGGGCAGTTCAACTGGCCACACTCATGATGAGCACCATTGCTCAGCACGTCATTGGCATGGGGTCCATCACACCCAGCAAGTGCTGAGCAGTGTCTGGAGCTCATGGTGATAGATGGGTTGGATGGGTAATGGGGTCTGGTCTTTCTCACTGCCATCAAGGACCCTGATTGATTTGTCCAGCTTGCCATGATGAAGTCATTAATCTTGATGACACCTGCTGCAGCCCAGCCTTTGGAACACCAGAGCAATTCTTTTTAACACCTGCCAACAGACAGGTCAGCTAGCAGGCTTTTCACTGGCTGTGAAAGCTGTGGACCTGGTTTCTAAGAAAGGCCAGATAGATGGCCACAAAGAAGAACAGATGAGGAGATGACCTGCCATTGGTATAGACTGGAGGCAAGCAACTTCTTTCTTGTAGTGAAAGGAAAACAAGGACTCTTGTGTTTTCAAGAGTCCATATCATTCTCATTACAAATCCAAGACTAACACAGCTATCCCTGTAATATACTATAGAATGATATAATGAATCCCACAGGAAGGTGCTCAGCAGGACAACAATCTGGAGAACACAAAGCATCAGTGCATGTCCTGCTATTCACTACAGTTAGTAAACCTCCTCCTGGCATGGAGCTACTATTCCAGGACAGAGGTGCCTTATTGCAATGCAGCTCCTATTTTGGAATAATAGCATGATATTAAATTGTAATGGTATAAGACACTTCTAAGTGACCTGACATTGCCCTTCTTGAATGTAGCATTAGATACTTTGGCTTTCTGAGTGTTCAAACAACATCTAAACATGGCAGGAGTGGACCTTAAGGAGGAATGGCTTTTAGAACAGAAAGTAGGAGTTTTTTCCAAGGAGTTGTTTCTACCAATGACCCCTTGTTTCTGTGTCATTTCCTGCCATCCCCCCGAGTCAATACTGAACAAAATGATACGAGTCAATAACTTTTAAAAACTCGAACAACAAATGCTATCAGGCTGTGACACGGAAGGGAAAGGATAAATGCATTGGATGAAGTTTAATATTAAGCCTCTGTGTAAAGGTTAAATGTTTAATTTCTGTCCACTGATAATCTACCTATTTTTTTTAAGATGACTATAACTCTGGAGGAATGAAAGTTCAAATGATTGGCTATAAATCGTAGTACAGTCCACTGCTAGCAAGGTTAGAGTTAATAGATTATCGATCAGTCTAATGGTAAGTGGCAAACTAATTTTTTCCCATCAACTCTTACTAGGTAGCTGCTTTCTGGGGGCCAAAGACGTAACAGAGTTTTTCATTGGATTAACTTGGAGAGTTAAATAGTATGTACATCCAGTAGATTTAGCCCAGGATACTACAAGAGCCCTCCGTGTTTCCTGTAATGATGCCATTGTTCAGACATGTTTCAAAGCTATTTTTTTCTTTACCATTGAGACTGGAAAATCCTTTGTTGAGAGCTGGGAAATGTTTGCAAACACTGAGATAAGAGAAGTGTATCTCCCTGTACCATCGCCTGCCGACATGTGTTTGCACTTGACTAATTTTACAATTATACAGAATCTTTTCAGTCCTATGAAGGGTAGTCCCTGGAAGAGAGGCTGCTGGTAGTCCTGTTGCACCTGAGAGGATATCTGAAGATGTGATGGAAAGCAGCTTTTGAGGCACCAAGTGTTGAAAATTTTATGCTTATAAAGAGAATATTAATAGTACTGGAAAAAAATTATTTGTTCTGTGCATTTCTAAGGACTGGCTGACTGAAAAAAAATCCCTGCTTCATCACTATAAGAACCCCTTGGACATTACAAATGTCCTTGACTTACCCTGCTGTGTTCGTATGGCACAATATCATTTACAGTTTCCAGTTTTTCGGATGAGGAACCTTAAGCTTGTTAGAGCATGCAGGAGAAAGAGAGCTCAGAAGGGGAAGGGAGGGCTACCTGGCACCATACAGCATAGTTTCCTTGTGACAAAGCATCTGGCTCTTTTTTGGGACCTTACGACTTAGATGGACACTTGCCACACTCTGGTCCTATTCCATCAATTTGGTCTGGGCACCAAAGGTGGAACTGGTGTTCATCTTCGATCACCCACTGAAACAGAGATCAAATTTGTAAGTCTGATGTAGAATTAAAAGAATTTATTCCTTATACTAAGATGTCAACATCCAAGCTTGATTTGTAAAAGCTTACTCTCTGTTGACAGGATGCATTAGCACTATGCATACACTCAGAGCACTAAGGCACGCTGTACTTTCAAGACCCATGCTGTCCGTAGCAGTGGATGGATGTGAGATATATTAATAGCAAGAATCCATGGAAAGAAGCATGGGAAATCAGCAATGACCCTTGCTCACCCAAAGCTCAGAAAGAAATGTTTTTTCATCCTTTGAGAATCTCTGAAATTAGAACAATTTTTTCCCTGTTCTAAGATGGAATGAAAAAATCAAAATCTTGATGTGTTTTTTTCCCATCAAACCAATGATCTGTAAATAAATACATAAAAATATAATTTCAAACATTTCATTTTGAGCTCTTGACATTTTCCAAACTTTAATTTCTCTAAACTACAATTTTCAATGCCATAAAACTTCATCCCCTCTGCCTTTCCTCCAATTCTTCAAATTACATTTTGTTGGGGACTTCCTGCCTGCCTCCTTTAGTATGGAGATTTTAATTAGCAATCTATCTCAGACTTTACCAGCCCAAGAGAACAGCAATCGTGGTTTGCTTGGAGTGGGTTTAGTTTTCTTCTCCCATCTATAAATTTAAGGATCCTGTGGCCGAGCCATCGTGGCGCAATGATATGAGATGCTGATGCAAAGCCATTTGTGATCAACGCGGAGGAGATGCTGGAAGGAAAAGCAGCTCTAGCTGTGGCTGCTGGTTTGTCATCACAGTTCCTCCCACTGAGACACTTTTCTGGGAGCTGTCAGAAACCCCTGGCTTGTGCCCCTTTGTCACATTGGGACAGGGACTGACCCCTCTCCTGACCTTCTCTGTGGAGAACGCAAATGGTCTGAATAGAAGACAGTTACCTGTGAGGGGTGGACCAGCAAAGCAGACTGTGAACTTCTTTTGCTCATGAGGCTCCTCCTCTGGCACTGAGTGTCACCACGGTTTGTTCTGTGGATAAAAGTGGTACTATTTTACAAAGGATCATCCATCTTCTTTTGGTGGCATGCAATTTTACTAATGTGAACAGGTGTCTCATATACACACCCACATACACATACATATGCATACATACACACGTATATGAACATAAAATCGGTGGATATGCTTGTGTTTATGTTCATACACACACAGCAGAGAAAGGTCAATGTGTTTTTTGTAAAGACTCAAAGCACGTGTTTGTTTGTGAGGAAAGAAAAAGGAATCAATATGTTTGGGTAGGGGAAATGGATTCTCCTTAAACATTCTATACAAGACAAAAAAAGTTTCAATTTGACGTTGATGTGAATCTTTTCTAAGGGTCAGCTCAATCACACCAGTTGGGCTGTAGCCAGCACAACAAAACGCTAACTTCAAACTTTCAGAAATATGTATGCATTTTTTCTGTGTTACTGGCTTAAAAGCAAGTTTACTGTGCGGAAGTGGAAGTGGGTGGGTGGTATTTCTGAATAACAATGAATATTTTCTGTTGCAGCTTCCATTTATGTCTTTCCTTTAAAGAGTTCTTTTCCAGTTATCCCTTTTCCCATATTGCAGGTTCCTAGACAATAAAAGTCCACTCTACTCTCATGCGGGAGCAATATAAGATTTTTGGAACCAGTATTTTTCATTCTTTTAAACCCTACTGTATATATTTAGCGTGTGAAAAATAATGGGGTGTGTGTGCAGGTGTGTGTTTTCACATGGCAATTCCCTCATTGGGAAATGGTCCACATTTAAACCCACTCTTCTGCTCTGCTCATATCTATTCAAATAAAACAGTGTCTACATGGAGTAACTCCATTAGCAGACAGCAAGTGTTGACTCAGATCTTCCTTCAAATAACAGTGAAGAAGAGCATGAGATGTGCTTGAGATTGCAGACAACCTGGCTTTCCCATCTCAGACTAATTTTTGAGATTGAAACAATTTCCCAGAGTAATTTCAGATAAAGAGGTAAAGACTTGAGCATTTTAGTGAACTGATAAAATCAATTATTTCTTCAAGGCAATTGGAAAAATTCATTTTTCAACACTTTTTTCTTCTAGACTTCTGCCCTCCGCAAGTAATTACATTTATAAAGGAACAGTTGTTTAACATCTCCCAAGGGGAAAAAAAAAAGATTTACAGCAAAATTGGGGTGATGAAATTATTAAAAATATCACTGAATCAGAGACGGGCTGCAAATGGCCTTTTCCTGGCATCCTTGGCAATTTTGACAAATCCACCAGGTGTACAGAGCTGCATGTGCATGGATGAGCATATTTATAGAAGTGACGGTGTTGTACCTGAAACCAGCACCGTGTACAAATCCTTCTGTTCCTTATTCATGCTTTTGAAGTGCATGCAAGGGTGCTGCAGGCTTTTAAGGCCCCTTGCTGCACAGCACTGCACCGTGGCCACAGCATCCTTAGCATTTGCTTCCATAAAATATATCCAGATGTTTGCCTTGTGGCAAGGATGGGAGCGAGCTGAAACAGCAGTGAAATAAATTTTGTTACTAATATAAAGCCTAATGCTTTATTCCTTTCTTCAGTCCCAATAGTTTCATTGTTTGCTTTGCTTGACTTGAGGCTGCAAGAAGGAAACCCAAAAGGAGATTTTTTTGATGAAGTGTCCAAAATTAATACCACTGCCCTGACACAGCAGCAGCAGCAGCGAAATAAAAAAAAAGAAGTAATGCTTAGCTACGGAGTTTTGTTTTCAGACAGATAATCAAAAAGGGAACTCGAAGAGATATTGAATTACAAGGAGGGCTGGTGGTTTGAACAGCAGCACGGTTCAACGTGCCCCCGCTGCGGTTGGAGGCACACGAGATTGGAATGTGCCTGTGGGCAGCAGGGACAGGGCTTGGGGGATGCCGGCTTCAGCAGTGTCCATCAACATCTCTGCTCCCACCCGTCCGCAGTGTCAGAGCCTGGTGGGGTGATGGGGAGAGGAGAGGATGTGCAGAGATCCACCACCGCTGGGTGCTTGCCCTTCTCC
>JAOQGH010000002.1:27589244-27650646 GCA_025769975.1 Gallinago jamesoni | reverse complement strand
CCTGCCCTTGTCAACTAAAATGAAGTCAGGCTTGAGCTTTCTCTCTGAAAAATGAAACATTGCTCCCCTGTGTCTTTCACCGAACAGGGGATTTGCCCTGACCCTGGTGGTACTTGTGATCCCTCTCCAGGGTGTCAGAATTTGGGTGCTGTGCTGTGGCCAAGGCTGAGTCATCACTCCTGGCTCTGCTCCTGTGTCTTGATGCTCTGTGCTGGCTGTCACCTTCTAGCGTACATTTCCTACTATGAGCTAAAACTCTTGAGCGCAAGCGATCTGTTCTTATTGATTTGAAAAGGCTGAACTTTAAATAGCTGATGTTTAACATCCTGGAACATCATTACTAGATTAGAAAGATGTCCCTGACTCGTTGCCCTGAACACTGGAAAAAATATGTATCAAAGAGTTCTGCTCTTCCAGGACCGCTTGTATTGTCCTGCAATAACATATTAACACTGTGGTTAGGATTGCCTTGGCTGGACTAGACAGGACGAGAGAGGACAACCTGATCATTCATCCCAGTTCCCCTGGGTCTCAGGAAAACCATGGAGCAAAGGCAGAAGTCAGAATCACCCACAAGAGCAAACACCTTGTGTCTCCGACCTAAGAAATTCCAGAAAATTCTTGTCAGCATCCCCTGACAAGCTTAAGACCTTTTAGAAACATTAGACCAAAACCCTCAAAAACTCCTTTGCACCACAGAAGAGATCAGGAAACAACATAAACCGCTGGTACTGTTTGTTATTTTTCTTCTCTTAGCAGTTTTTGTATATAAATCTGCACTATGTGTTTATTATTACCACTTTTTTTTCTGGTCCAGTAAGTGCATAACTATAGGCAATATGTCTATAATACATATTCATGTATGCACACTACCTTTGAGTGGCTATGTATATGGGATTTACATGCATGCATATTCACATACCTTTTAGCTGCTCTGGCTTTTCAGTTAAGACAAGTTATGGTTTTTAGTCAGTAAACTCTCTGATAGTAGGAATGTGGCTTTTAGGTTTTATTGTGAAATGCTCTTAAATGTTTCCAAATCTCCATTTTCCACTGCCCCCCAATTCTCATGCTCCCTTCTGGCTCATTTGGCACATAACCGGTTTCAGTGCAGAGCACTTTATTATACCTTCTGAAACAGCAGGTAGATGGAGGCCCAGTTTGGGCTGTGTGTTTTCTCTGCGTATGGGAAACGTGATCAAATTAGAGTTACTGCACTGTGTCACTAGCTAACTTTCAGGTGCTTGAGGGGTTTGCTGTTTGCTGTTGCCATGAGGTTTTATATTCGTGTCTCCTAGATGCAACCCCCTTTGAATTTTCCTGTTTTCTAGAGCATATTATTCTGCTCACTGGATAGCAACTGTTCCAGGAGTCACTGTATCTCACACAAACTCTTTCTTTCTAAATGTCGTCGGTGACTGTAACGATCAAATGAAAGTAAATCGTGCTACAGAAGGACTTAGCAATTAAAAAAGCATGACAACAAACACCTCCCATCCAAGCAGAACTGCAAACAACTCATTATAATTATTCCAGCCTGTTTGAACCTGCCTTCCGCTCGCACAGTCAGGCGGAGCCGCAAGGCACTTCTCCGTCAGGGCTGATTCAGTCTTTACTGACTTTTTTATAATACAGTGTAGATGAGAGCTCTTCAGTGGTAATTTGCTTGAGTTCTTAATAAGGAGAGATTTCAGAAAGCACAGTCTAGTGTATGCAATAAGCTCAATGTATACATATCTGCAAGTAAGCAGTTCAGAGTGCTGCTCCTTTCTCCCTTTTTCTTCCTTGTGCTTTAGAGACTGAAGCAATTAAAGGGTTTGGATGTATTTTTTCCTCTTGGCTATTTAAGCTACGTGCTCATACAGTTTCCAAGATGCTGGTTTCACAGCTGTTCTCCAGGATTTGTGGTGGTGAACCAGGTGGCACTGCAAGAGTCCGAGGTTGCACGGTGGGCAGCGCTGTGAGCTGTGCTGCTCTGATGGGCCACAGGGGTTGCTTGAGGTCAAGGCTCGGGCACTGCCCAGGCACGGTACACCAAGCAATTTGTAGTTATCACAGGATGCTTGACATGCAATTAATGTTTGCAGGGTGCAGATAGATTATTTCGGTGTACTGGAGCGTTATTCTCAACCCTTGCAAGAAGGGCTTTCCAGTGAGAACAACTCCAGTGGGGTGCTCAGGGATGAGTTCAAGGCTGAGTTGGAGAAAGGGGTACTTTGAGGTCAGGGATGATGAGCAAAGAGATACTACAGTTTGTCTTCTCTCTGGAGTTATGAGGGAACTTAAGTATCAAGGGACTCATGAAATGTGAAAAGGGCGCTTTGAGGACAACATCTTGGCTCCACTGCTCTATTCACAAAATATTGGAAATCAGTGGTATTACATCATGGCAACAAAACGGGAAGGCAAGCCCAGTGTTGCTGAGGTGTGATGGCTTTGTGTCTGCAGTTTGCTTTGGGAATGGCACAAAAAGCCGTTTGACACTGACCTTTACAACCAGTCATAGCTAGGAATGAAAATATTTGGGGAAGACTTTCTTGAGTGGAGGTTGCCAAATTGTGGCAGTCAGGACACACTGAGCACAATCTCAGTTGCTCATGAAATGGTCTGTATGCCCATTTTAACAGGGACAATGGGGAAGAATGGTTTAGGTTGTTCACTTTCATGGTTGGGCTGAGATGAGCCAAGGAGAAAGATGGGTTGGTTTTGCAAGAACTGTGCAGTAGCTAATGTTCATCCATTTATTTGGAGACCGCGGGTGAAATTCATCAGACAGCCAGATAGGATCTATGCACCAATTACATCCCACTCAAACCCTTGTGCACAGGAATGAATTTCACCTTGTCTGACCTGTGAAGATGTATGAATTCTTATCTCCCTTTCCTTAAGACTTCATTTTTATATTTTCAAATACCTAGATTTTTCTTTTTCAAAAGTAACTTTCCTTGATGTACATCTGTTTCCAGTTTAATACTTACCGGTAACTTGACATGAATGGCAGAGATGTCTTTTGTCTGCAGTCTAATATGGAGGCAACTGAATCATTTGCTTTTATAAAGTGAAATCCATTTCTTCTCAAGTCTTCTGCAACTGAGGTAATGTTTGCAAAATGCTTTGAAGATGAAAAGCACTACAGTATATAAATATTAAGTATTATTTTTATATCTTCATCATCTATGCTTTTAAAATTAATACGAAAAAAATCCTATGAATACCCAAATGCCCAGTAAAATGCATATCCCTCTTCTAATCTTAATGCGTTATTTTCATCTATGAGTCCTCTTAATCTTTGAAATTAATTACCATGATTAAAAATGGGAGATATGTTTTCCCAGAACAATCAAATTGTTCTGTTGCAAATTTTCATATTCATTTCACATCATTAGTTTAATTTCTTCTGGTATTAAAACACACACGCACACACACACTCACATTCCTGGATACGACACCTTCTCTCTCTTTGAGTAAGAGGGATCCTTAGTTTGCTACTTGCTGACTACAGCCAAAAGTGACCCCATACAGTGGTAACCTCAGAAGGAGAAGGGGTGCTTAACTTTTCTGCCCCAGGGTCTCCTGCATAGGCAAAGATCCTGACTGTTGGCTTGTCAGCAGGAGAGTGCAGTAATCCACCCATCCAAAAGAAATTACTTATAAAAATGAGACCATCAACAGACAGGACATACTCACACTGCCCTCTGTGAATATGCCAGTGGAAGGAAATCATTACTGCGAGGCTTATAAAAATGGCAATTTGTGTTTAGCCCAAAGTCCTGTTTCTTCTAGTCCTTGTGAACCATCTGATTTCTACTCCAGTGTCAAAGAACCAAGTGTGAGAGTACTTCTGTTGTTTTGGGGAAGCAAAATGGAACAAAGACTGATACTTTAATACCTGACTGGTGAACAGGGCCAACACTCGTTTCCAGACAATCAAAGCAAGAGGAAATCCTTGATGTGGTTGGGTTTAGATCCAGTCTTCTCCAGATATTGCTGGTACTTGGATCTAGGTTTGTGTCTCATTTCCATTCAGTGCCTACTGCAGGTTTGCACACCTGAACCCTATTCCCAATTAACTGTTTACAAAGAAAAGGGGCAAAATATCCAAGTCCTTACACCGTCCAAATCCTCTGACCAGAACCAGTAGGAGAGAAGGGGAGAGGGGACTCTTAAAATATTAGTGTCGGTATGTTAAGAGGAACCTCTACATGCGGCACTCACAACATGAATTGAATGGTTCCCTAGGAAGCTCTTGCTTTGATATAACACAGAGAGTTCCTTTTGTTGAAAAAATGGCAAGAAGAAAGGAGACAAAATGTGTGAGCTGAAAAGGAAGAGAGACTGAAATAGAGTCACATCACAGGTGCTGAAAATGGATCTTTTATTATAGATCACAACAGTACAAAATTTCTAATGCAGAAAGGATTCGAAAATAGAAAAGAAGGCATCCAGTGTGCAAGAAAGGCACAAGAAGATATGCCTTTTATTGCCCTTTAATTTTTTGCTGCCCCTCTCATCAGAACAAAGAGAAAGGTCAGGCATGAGACGTGGAGATTATTTTGGCAATACAGACACTGTTGTAGTGATATGTGACAGACAAAGCAGGGAGATCATCCACGTGGAAACCTCACAGAACAAACTGTTGGTCCAGAAAATGGCCAGTTGGCTGTGGAAAGAGGTGCGTTTGTAGGGGGGAAAGAAAGTGAGACAGGTTAGCCAAAAATGGAAAGAGAACCAGTCACGCAGAGAAACAAGAGCTGAAAGGGGAGAAGCCCAGAAAGTGATTAAGTTGAAGAGACACTGAGAGTGTGGAGCCATGAAGCTGAATCGGATGGGGATGGCTGGGTTTCTGTGGGTTACGCAGGAAAGTCCTTACAGAGAAAGAAATACCTGGATGTTTGTAGTCTGAGGGATCCGGGCCGGAGGCTCAAAATGGCTGGGAAATGTTTTGTTTGCTCTAGAAGAGTCATTGAAGGAACACAAATCACCTTCATCTACAACTGGTTATGAAATGTTGGGTTTTTTTGCAAATGGATATTAGCAGATCTTGGATGCAGACTCTGAAAATGCACAGTTTTGAACTTAAATAAAATTTGAATTCCAGTTTGAGGAAATCCTGATTTTCTTCTCAATATAGTTAGCAACTGCAAGTTACATAAAACAAAGTCTTTCCACAGATGTCCTGGCTCTTGATTTTGACAAAACAGCTCAATATGACAACTGAGTTTCTTTGGCTGTGGCCTTCTCTGTTCAATGCTTGCCAAAGGCCAGGGAGGAGCAGGATGGCACAGAGGAGGACAGGTGAGCATGGCGCTGAGCAACACAGCCTGGTGAAATGTTGGAGTGAGCACCAGGAGCAAGGTGGAGCTTGGCTTGTGGAAGAGAAGAGGGAGCCCTACCATATGGCAGTGTTGTTGAGTGTCCCCATAGGTGGATGGAGACATCCAGCCCCAAGGCTGTTGAGGGTGTCTGGGACCTGAGGGTCCGTGTGGCCAAATTGGTGGTCAGTTATCTACCTCTCCAAGTGTACGACAAATAAGTGTGGTGCCAAGGGATACCAAGGGATGGTGAAGGGAGGGAGTCCACAGAACCATGACCATTTTCTATTTAGTTACGGAGAAGGAAGGAAAGAAAGTGTGGGAGTAATCTGATTTTTCCAAAGCAGAAAGTTCTAGGTTATTGCTCAAATTAAAACGACAGAGCAAGTGACTACAAAACCTTGACCTCCCTTCCTCCCGCCTCTCCGTGGAGGGAGAGGATTAGCTCTAAGCTCTGATTCCATGGGCAGTGCCACTTTATTGCTTTGTCTGTTGCCTACTGTGGCTGTGGAAAGTACAGAAAAGCTTTTACATAATGAAAGTTAGCCCTGGAAAAGGATCTGCTCTGATGAGATTCCCCAGAAGACAATGCTAGCTCTAATTCCTCCAGTTTAACTTTCTACTTCCGGAGGATTTGCCAAGGAAGGAATTTAATTTTTTTCCCTAGATAAATGTATTAATATTTAATAAAAAGCAAAGCCAGATGACACTTCTAGAGAAAATAACGAATTTACATAAACTTTTTGCTGTATTTGAACAGAACAAGGTAAATCAAGTGGGTTTAACTCAGATATTTTTTTTCTTTTTGAAAAAATAACAACAGTAAAATCGCCGAAAGACTTCACCTTCAGAAATGGGTTTTTATGTTGCTCTATATCAAGTCATCTTGGGACTTAAAGAATGTGTTACATCCTCTTAACCACTAATTTGTCTTCTTATTTTGGCTTGCCTTTCTAACCTGTGCTTGCCCCCAGCACTAGGCACTGGGAGATGGCTGACCAGGAAAGCACTCAGTCAAAAGATATTTTTCCACCTCAGCCTGACGCCTCACACTGTGTGACCAAGGCTAAAGCCTTTTACTTGGCCATTTCTCAGCATTTCACTCACGAATTTTTGTTGTTCATCCCCTTTTAGTCCTGCAGACCTGTGTCATTTTTTTCAGGTTGTTCTAACATAAGTCTGGAGTCTAAAAGTTTATATGGACTATTTTAAAGAAAATCTGTCCAATATTATCTCTGCCTGGATGCTGGAGGACACAGATTTTGCCCCAATAATTGATAGAGACTGCAAAAGTAATGAATGCCATAATGCAGCATCTCCACCTTGGTACACTGAAGAAAGGGTTGACTTTAGAGTGCCCTCACACGGACCCATTTCACTCGTTTTCTCTTCTCTCCACTTGTATGTACCCCACAGACGTGAGAGCATCAGTAAAAGACCATTAGTTAAAGATCACTTCCCTTCTTGCTCACCATTTTGCTTGAAAGACTGTACAGAGACCTTTGCTAACTCTATTTTAGAAGGATATATCAAGTCTCCTAGCAGGACCCTGCACACTTTTTTTCAGTATCACTTACTCTCCGTAAGCTTTTAAACAAAAATAAACCAAGATAATGTCAATAAATCATCTTCCCTCCTTTCCAGCTCAGCACCAGTGGAAGACTGTGGTAAGTTATCATGTTTTTAACTCCAAACCTGTCTGGCTCTTTGTCATTTATCTTGTGTCTCCCACTCTGGTCTGGCTCAAGGCTGAACATTAGCAAATGATGAATGCGAGGCTGTCTCTCCTGGTTTGTACTGGCATTATTAACCCATATACTCCTGAATATTTTATACCATAATACTTTATTCATGAGTTGCTGGAGTTGTGGCAATTGACTCTCAGGTTAGCTGTCCTGTGCGTGGGGACAGGACAGAAATGTCTGCTATCAACGGGTAATCCCTATTTTGCGTTCTCAAAGATTTTCCTTACCCCTGTGATTCTGAGTATTGCGAGGCAGATTAGCTGGTGTAAATTGGATGTTTCAGAAGTATTTACGCCAGTATCTGTCCTGATGGTGGTTTTTTTCAGGTGGCTATGGTATCACATTTTGATTTATTGTGATTCTAAGAACCTCAAGAAACAATTGTGCAATGTAACAAATCTATGGCTGTAACATATAGACAGCTTTCTGTTAATTAAATAATCATCTATTAACTATCATCCTCTTTTTCCTTTGTTTCCTATATATCTATTATTTTCTCTTTTTTTTTCCATTTTGTATATTTTTCCCCCTTGATACATCACCTCAGAAGACAGCTGCTACATACGGAGAGCAGCAAGAGAAAAAGACAGACCTTGAATTCCCCCCTGCACATGGCCAAGCTTACACAAGACAAATCTCTGGAGGTCCAAAGTTCAGTAACTTGGCAGACAGAGTTGAACTCTGAAGGTGTGATGGTTTCTTATTGTGTATGCAGGTGGCAAGGTCTTTGAATTCAGTCTGGAAGTGAGTAAAGAGCCATCTTTGTATCATACTGTGTTTTACTGTCTCTCTAGGTGTACACGTCACAGAGCAGTAGCTTTATGCCTGATGTTTCTCCAGGAAGCTCCTCACTGAGAAGCAGTTCACAGCTAGTGCCAACACTAACTGTACATAGACTGGGATCTTCCTGGGAAACTGAGGACTCTTTCTACTGATCTCCTGACCATGAAGCAGGCTTCATTTTCAGATTGGTATACATGTGATTCACGTGTGGTGATAAATAAGCGTATTCTGACACAAGGTCTTGAGGAATGCTGACAGCTGTTGCTCATCTGTGGGCTTTAGGCTTTCTCTTCTTCTCTTTTTAATTATGATTATTGAAACAGATGACCAATGACTGTGGAAGACCTCCAAGCAAACATCTGGCACAGATTTCAGGATGTTTATTTCTATTCTATTCTATTCTATTCTATTCTATTCTATTCTATTCTATTCTATTTCTATTTCTAAATGCAGACTATTCCCTGCATTTTGTTCCTTTAAAAAGATGAAAAGGTTAAAAAATTACCCACTTTAGACCAAGAAATACTCCAGAACTTGTCATATTTCCTCTCCTGATCTCCTGTACTATGGTGGAACATGGTCCGCATCACCACTGTCTTCAACCTACAGAACTGCTCAATTTTGTGGTCCTAAAAGATAGCACTTAGATGCTCTGGTACAAACTAAGGAAAGGACCATAAATCTGTGTTGCTAGCACCAGTCTAAATAGATGAGGTAGAAAAATGATGAATTGGGAAACATAAGTACTGAGAAATGGAAAGGTGTTCCAGTATCCCCAATTATATGCTCCTTCCTCCTGCAGCAACAGGTGGCTGCACTTAAGTCGTCAAGGAAATACAACTTGAAAATGGATTATGTTGCCTGCAGCTGTTTGCGTATGTACAAAATCAAAACAAAGAGATCATCTCCAGGAGAAGTCAGGGTCATGGCTGGAGGAGCCGGATTTTTCTGCAGAACATCTGCGGATCCCCCTGCAGTGATGATTACCAAGCTGTGTGTCATGTAATGAGGGGCTAAATATGGTTAAGACTAGAGGCGCTGTAGGTAGATGGTTAATGAGATGCTAATTGGGTAAGAAAAGAAGAGAAAGAGGGAAATGAGTAGGGAGGCTAGTGTATCGGATTCAGAGGAGCTCTGAAATGTGGAGTAATAGAGGGTATTTTTGGCTCCAGCTTGTATTCCTTCATTCTCACCTATGTAGGAAATGAATCTTTCCTGTGACTCAGCTGAAGACCTCTCGTTGTCCAGCATGACCACTCTGCTGGTGTGTAGACATGGGACTTGTGTGCCTTTTCATCTTGTTGCAGCTAGGTTGTTACTCTGATGTGAAACATTCTTCTTGCATCTCTCTCTTGCCAATACAGTAGGGAATGGTAACGCATTTGAATAAACCCCACTCTTTTCCTCCCTTCTTCTCTCCCATGTTGTCTTTTGATAATGGTCTTTATGGAAATATTTCAAATCATCAATTTTTATATTAAGACATTATAAACTGTGCAGTAGTGGCTTCGGTTCCTCAATATTATTTTTCTTTGAAAAGTTTGATTTTTTCGAAATATAGGCATGGACTAAAACCTAGTAATTTAGATTTCAGTCACAGCATTGATTCAGACTTTTCATGTGCCATAAATCAGTTCCTGTGGTTTAGTTTCCCTTTCTTTGAAACAGAGATCATGTCACACCCCTGGCAGTTGCAGGGTGGGCAGTAAGATTATGGTAATCAATGTTCATTCTTTGATTGAATGAGGGTGGCCATACACGTGCAAAATGCTAGTGTTCCATATATTCCTGGTACCTGTAATTTCTGCCTGCCTTTGAGGCTGAAAGGCACTGAGTTGCTGTTACATATACATTTAGATCCTCTGGGTACAGCAGGATTTTCAAGGTCTACAACCACATGCAATGAAAGATGTGATAAATGCTGAAGTTGTTTCGTAAGTGAAATGAAGAAAACTAAAATTATACCAGTGCTGATGAAGGTGAGCAGCAAGCCTTAGATTTAAACAGGGAAAATGACAGCATTATCGGTCAGGTATCATGGCAACCGAGGAGCCTAGAATTTGGTGTCAACTTTACAATCATATTGTCTCTTTACCTGGCATAACAAGGTACGTTTTCCTTTGGGGAATTTAATCACTTCTCCGCTGGAGGTCATTTGAATGTTTAAGCACTTGACTGCACTTGGGAAACTTAAGGAGTTCAAAATGCTCCTGGATACCTGCATCTATCTAACTGTATAGGAAAAAAAAAGAAAAAAACCACAAGCACTAAAGCCACGGGACAGCTCTGTGAAAGCCAGGAAGAAAAATCACAGTTGTATAAGACACCCTATTTGTTATTGCTACATCTTGGTTAATATGAATTTCATGCTCAGTGTTTTCCTGTGCTGGACTTAAAATACTGTAAATCCAGGTCTTCTCTAGAGACAGCACAGGCCATTTTTTTGCACAGTGAGCTGAACCATGGACGCTGGCAAGGCCAGAGTTCTACCATGAAAAGTCAGCTTTGAATGACACACTTCTCTTACTTGTAGACACATCCACATGCTCATGTCTGCATTACAGTCTGGGATGAGGGAACTGCAAAAGGCTTCAGAAGGATGGATTTAGTCAGGAACAACTTCTCTTTGTGGCAGAGAAATGAGATTATGATGTGAAATAAATCAGTGATAGAATTAGAAAGTAGAAAGTCTGAGATCTGGAGTACTTAATCCTTGACCTGTTGCTCAAATGATGGCAAGAGCAATCAGGCTACACTGGAATCCTCTTACTGAGTGTATGATGAACACGTAATATATTTCTATATTATGAACTGGAGGGGATTTATTCAGACCTGGTTTTCTTTTCTGTCTGCAATAAGGACTAAGAACAACAGCTGCAAGATATAAATGTAAGACAATGGTTGATGCAGCCTCTTCCTAGCAGATCCAGGAGGGAACTAATTGCTTCTTTCAAATCATGTATACACAATGCATGCAGTTTCTTTTATCATATAGATATCAGCAATAGACTAAGCTACAACAAAGTTCTTCAGTTTTCCTGACTGGAGGACTGTACCTGTCTAGTACTATATAATGCAACAGTGTGATGCTGTGCTATTGCTTTTATGCAAAGCTTCTAAGCTTAACTACATGGTCTACATGATGTTTACTCTTCCATTTCTTTATTGAATTTAAATCACAGATTTGAAAGCCTTTGCATTATAGTCAGTTTCTTGCTTGCTTTTAAAACCAAATAGAGAATCGATTAAATACTGTTTAAAAACAAAAAATGTATTTGATGTATTGTTATTCAGAAAGTCATGGCAGGGCTTAAAACAGTGTTTTTACTGGATAAATTACTAGTCCAGTGGGAATCAAACAAATTTCTCACCTTGCTGCTAAATTTCACTGAATACGGGAGTCATAGAATATCATTCAACCGGTATCATTCTGGGCTCATCTTTTCTCCGGCAAGAGAGAGAACTGGGAGAGGACTTTAGAGCTAATCGCACTTCTCCATGGAGAGGTCTCTCACAGAAGCTCTCCAAAAGCCAAGCATGAATAAAATGGTAGCACTCTTGTAGCAGTGGCTCTGTTAGATAGGATTGCAGCGTGGTTATCTATGCCTGGGATGCGGAAATGCTCATCACAACATCATTTTCAGTTTCCAAATCCCTCCAGGGCTATATCCCGTGACACAGGATTCAAGCCCCAGTTCAAGAAGAGCAATTTTACTTTTGCTGAATTTCAGTGTCAGGAACCTGCATGTAAAACCTGCGCTCGACTGGTCCTTTAGAAGTTACCAAAGATCTCTGTGTGTCTCCAGCACAGTGCTTTAGGTGCCTCTGAGTCTGTTCCTGGTGTGACTCGATGTACTTTAATGTGGAAAACAATGTTTTTGTATTTAATTCTCCTCCCACCTAAATGTTTATCTGCACAGAATGATCTGAGACCTTGGAGATGATTTATGGTCTGATGACAGGAAAACAAAAGCTGGAGGACCTTGTTTATGCTGGGTAGGAGATGGAAAGGGCTGTGCTGGGAAGGATGCTGTTTGGAAAGCAGAGAGACATTAATGACATGATTGTCCCTCATATTAAAACTGTCCCCTTGGGACTATTTTAATTATGGTGGAGTGTCTCACATCCTCGCATCTGTTGCAGTGCCCCTTCCTGCTCCACAGCTGTACCTTGGGGATGGGTGTGCATTGGGCAGAGTAGAGTGGGAGCTTTGCTGGTTGTTTTCTCCATGAGGGAAATCCATACCTGCTATTCAACAGCATTCTGCAGCGTCTTTAAGGCTACTACAGTGACACAAACAGGATTCATGGAGAGGAGGAAAATTTAGCCCTTTTTGGTCCCCCTGAGTCTGTGAATCTGGCCCTTGGGTGTAATATCCTTCCAGAAGATGTCCCCTAGCCTGCTTCTTGTTTGACTTTTTTTTTCTCATCTTAATTTAGGATTGCTTTGTTCTACATTATTTTTATTGTTAAAAAATTATATAAAGAGCAGTATTTCCACTTTGAAAATAATTACCTTAAACATAAACATAATTACCTCAAAATCAGAAGTAAGAAAAAGCATGCGGTCTCCTTTAAATGCGTTGCATTTAATGTGTTGCAGGTCATGTAAATCATGTTAAAAGTTGGAATTGGGTAGGGAATCTTGTACAACAAAGTGTTACGTATAATTTGCTGCTCCACACACACTTTTTCTCTCCAAAAGCTGAAGGCAAAGTATCTCCTCTCCTTGCTGTCTCCTGTGTTCAAAGCCCTCCCCAAACTGCAGTCTGTTCATGCCGCAACACTTGCTAGAGACATTAGTCAGGTCCGTGTCTCGGTGAAATAAACCGAGAGCAGAGGCTCCTTCTTGCTGCTACAAGAAATATTGGACGGAAATAATTTAGCAGCAGACATTAATGAACTAATTCTGCACCTCCCACTTTCTGACTAGTAGAAAACTGGCAGCTGCCAGACATGGAAAATTATTTTCTAAAATAATCTCTCTGAACTATTCTGCAGTTAAGAGGGCTTCTTTATTTTATGTTTTTTCAAACAGAGACACTTTGCTGCATTGGAAGATATAAAGTGTAGGCTTTACCCTGAGTTTGTTTTGAGTGATTGCCTTCTCTTTCTGACTGATTTTAACTGCAATTAGCGAGGGATCATGAAATCAGGCTGAATTGTTTGGTGAGGGAGATGGAGAATGGATACTCCTCAGTTAGAAAATTGACTATACTGTCCCCTCCACAAATTTGTCACAGGGGAATGAAGGAAGGTGACAGAAAGCCTCTGCATTTCTCATGGGGAGGCTAGTAGAAGATATTATAGCAGAAGTTTATGCCGTCAACTGCACTTTTCCTTTAAACCCTTCATATCCAGCTTGTACTGTCACTGCTGCTGCTGCTGGCCCGTGGTAGTTTCTTTGGTTTCAGCCAAAGGAAAGGCTGTTAAGCCGAAGGTGCATCCAGCCCCACAGAGGTGTGGCAAATCATGTCAGCTCTAAGACAAAGAGGTTGGTTTGCCTGTTGCTGGCTCTACCCAGCTTCAGCTTCCATTTTGACTTCAGTGCCTTATTGTCTGCATTAAGCAGAAGGCTGTCATTTATCTCCCAGATAAATGACCAGAAATTCAACTGCAGAGTTGGTCTCCTACTTGTTCTCCATCTCCTTTTCATTTTCCTTCTGTTACTGCAGCCTGTCTCCCTTCATCCCACCCTAGGGCATCCCAAGATTGCTGCTGAAGGAAGACTGATGTGATATTATTGCATGGAAGGGCTCTCCAAATTACTGCCAATGTTCACTTCAGCGTGTGATCCCCCTGCTTTGGTCTGTCCTCTCTCCCCTTCCTCCTTCCCTTGCTGGGGAGAGGCCAGGAAGGCTGTAGAGGGCAGAAGGTGGTTGTTTTGAGTCATAGTGTTTTTGCAACACTTGGCATGTCCACCCAACAGGCACTGAAAGTGTGCGGTGTGGGTCATGGGATCTGGCAATGAAACCCTGCTGAAACCCTGGAGGTTTTTTGTCCTAGATATCACCTCAGAGTAGTGATGTTCCAGGTCCTGGGGCTGAGCAAACCTGGAGCCTCTCCTCAACCAACAGCAAGTTTGCTGTGCTGGGGTCACTGTAGAGGTGGTGTGGGGATTTTACTGCTGTCATTATAAGCAATCCTTCATGAGCACTAACTGTAACTAAAGCGAACATTGTAGAGGTTGGTATTTTAGCCCATGACACCACTGTGGGTCTATAATCATTGGGGAGATATTTTCTGCTGGCTCTGCAGTCTGATTTCCTCTTTCAGGATGGGATGTGGATGAGTCTGTCTCTTTCTCCACTGAATTTCAAAGAATATACATATATACTAGCTTGGAAGGATTTCCCAAATTTGGAGAGCTTTTCTTAGCTGGGCAGCATCTCCCATTCTGGGAGAACCTGATTAATTTATGGGATGTTAATTTCCAAGGAAGTATCTTTTGTGAACAAAATCTCCCCCAAGGTCCCTGCCTCTTTGTCAGCAAGCATCAGAAGCTTGTAGTGAAGCCTTGTATTACTAAGATTTCATTACTTACATTAAATATACTCCAGAGCATTTATTAACGTACTGTAAAGCAAAAGGAATAATTAAAAATAAACTATGCTTGTCAAAGAAATAAAGTGCATCTTATGCTCCATGATCCCAGCTTTTTTTTTAAAAATTGCCCTTGTTCATTTTGCTATTAATTCAGGGAGTGAAAGAATTGCAGTACAGTCTGCAAGATGTTAGAACTATTTAATGATGCTTTTCTATAAAGAACAAGGAACGACACCTCCATGTTCCGTAATTTGTGAGCCAATGACAGAAGTCATCAAGTCTTTTACACCAGGATTTTAATAGTATAAGTGATTTCAAGAAAAGATTATGAAGGCTCACATCACTGTACACAATTTCCCCATTTGAAATAGAAGTAGTCTACAAAACACTTAGTGACCTCTTCCCAGGCTGAACGGATGTTTTCTCTGCTAGGTTAACCTTTTTGTTTCTAAAATGGAAGCTTCCACAATTGTAATTCGTAGCCCAAAGTGCAGGTTCCTTCTTGGTAAAACATCTTTCCTGCCATTCTGGCAGGACAGTGACCAGTAGAAAATAAAGACAAGATTAAAATGTAACAGCTGCAGACGACATTCAGAGATGGTTAGATGTTCCCGTCCCCCTAACATGACATCTTTAAAGATGAGCCTGTACAGAAACAAGAAATGCATTTTAAATTCAATCAAGCTATTATTGTCTCCACCTGTGAACAGAACTGGGCTTGCTTATCTTTCCCTTAGTGCCTCTGTCCGACAGGAATATAGGAAGAGTTGCCTCCAATCCCTTTAATGCACTCAGGCCCATTCAGTTGCATTCTTTTCCCAATGGAAAATTAGGAAAATTAAAAAAAAAAAAAAGTGCTTATAGAAATGCTGCCAATATATGCAGATGGAATTAAAGAAAAAAGCATCATTCATATATAGTAGCTGTTGGGGTTTTTTCTGCTTTTCTTCAAAATAGACGTGTTTCTCATTTCTTTACTCCAGGGAAAGAGGCATTTGCAACTAATGATGTTTACAACTAGAAGAATAATTAGGAAGAACAACAGCATACATCTCAGAACTAGCCGTACATTTTGAGCTTGTTCTCTATAGGGCTTCTTTTTTTTGTCCTGACCTAATGGGATGTGTTTCTCAGATGTAAATGATATGGAATGGGGGGTTGTTTATGAAGCAATTGCTTTCCAGAAGATGTTTGCATGCTAAAATTCTTCTCCATTGCTTAAGTTCAAACCATCAAAGAAGAGAATAACCCATCCTATTCATAAAAATAGTCCTGAATGAAAATCTGTGATTCAAATGCACTGCCAACTGTGGCTTTTTCTGCCTTTACCAGCTGAATTCATGTGTTGCAATGAAAATGATGTTTTATTCCTGTTTTACTGGCATATCACTGGATGAACTTGAGGAAATTCTCTTCCCTTGTGTCTCCACCTGCAGAAGATCACTCCCCATTAATGGACCCTTTTCAATACTTTAAAAGCATATTGTGGAGAATAACACTACCTGCATCTTATAGAACAATTTTCACCAGCAATCATCAAAGTACCTAAACAAGTAACATAGGAAAAAATGATGTAGTAAAAATTATGCCTGAAGAAGGCATCCCCAGGTGATCCCAAGACCAGGGACAGAAAATGAGCAGTTCCCCACTAAATGGAAAGAGTCTTCTTCCAGTAAACTGTTTTGCTGAGGTACAGTTTGGCAACCTTCTGACCTTGGGAAAAAGCTTCCCCATGCAGTCCCCCAGGAGAATTTGCCTCCCACCAGCCTCCACACAGGGTTTAAATTGCTGTTCCCAGAGGTCTGATCTTTCACGTCTTTAGCTCCAAATGGACAAACAGAACAATGGCCCAACAGGTCTCACAGACAAGGGAAATCTGCTGCAGGTTTTCTCATCCTTGCCTTGTCTGCCTGACAGAGGAAGGATGCTCTCATGTTTTTGGTCCTCAGATGGCTCTTAGGGGCTTTGGACTCAAGATGCCACCTATTTGCTGAAGGTTCCTTTTTGGACATCTAAATACCCTTCCCTGTTCCTCTGTTTTCCTCTTATATCCCTACTTCGACACTTTGCTTTTTGGAGTCTGCTTTAAAGTAATCTTTTCTAACAGAAACCAGCTCCATGTTTGCACAGTCCCTCACATGATGAGATCCTGACGCAACTGTAGCTGATAAAAATAATAACATCCTTTGAGAAAGGATAACAAATTTATTTCCACACTACTGAGATATTTCCTGTTAAACCTTGAAATCTTTTCACGTATGGGTATGAATGAGATTCTGTATTTTTATTCACAGTTCTCTTAGGATGAATATGGGTAATAATTCTTGTAAAATACTGGTGTCTTGACAACACAGTAAGCCCAGTCCCTTTCTGGCCTTTTAAAAAATATTAAAAAAAAAAAAATTAGGGTTCTGAGAGATTATCAGATACTTTTATTTTCCTTGCACATTTATTCTATGTTCTGATGCTCCAGATAGGAACAGAGAGAATGGAAGTTTGGAGACCCATGGTTGTATATTTAAGACAAAGAAATAGAATTTTAAAATGTTTTCTTTTCTGGGAAATCAAATACATTCTTTTTATTTTATTTTTCTAATTGCATCTGCTAGTTCAGCTGGAGGAAGAAGCTTGCACTGGGTTATAATAAAGACAAAATAAACAAGTTTCCTACAGTGTGCATCCAAATCAGATTTTCTTGCTCCCAAGATGGAAAGGACTGTAAACTAAGGGAGGAAATATCAGCTGGGGTCAGCAGAGGGACATGTTCAGGCTCTCAGCTGTGGCTCCTCCTGTTCCTGCAGTCGGGAATGCTCCAAACAGCCTCCTTTCCAAGGATGCTTGGACTTGCTTCCTTGGATAGTCAGTGAAGAGCAGGGCCTGGAGCATTTCAGTTACGTACATGTGTATGGAGTTGGAGCCCACCCCACTTCTCAATGTATAAAGACAGTTGGCCAATCTTCAGTAGGCAGTGAAAGGAATTGCTTGAAAACATCTTGAACTTAGGTACCAAATCAGCATCCTAAGGTCTGTGCTGGCCTTTCTGTGCCAGGGCTGGAGCAGTGCCTTTCTGGAAGCCTTCTGAACGTACAGGAAAGGGTTGTATTTGCTGGGGGCAAATGCTGATGTCAGCAGGGAGAGATGGACTTTACTCACAGTGCTGGTTGAGAAAGGCAAAAGCTTTGAGGAATGAAGGCAGAAGGAACCTACAAGATTTAAGCACTGCCAGAATCTAAGATCTGTGAGAACTTGCTTAGACCCTTGGTTGGACTTATGGGCAGCACAAGAGTGGGGTTCACAGTAACTGAGAAAGGGGGTGAGAAGGAGGATGTGAAAGGTGAGAGCTCAGTTTTAACCTGTGTTTGACCTTGTGCTGACAGCCAGACAGGAGAGAAGGAATGGCTGAGACACAGGCTGTGCGAGGGCTGACTGATGGCCATACTCTTTCAAGCTTCTCTTTTGAGAAATCAGTGGGGATCTGTGCAAAGATTGCAGTGAGACAGAAGGAAGAGAAAAAGCAGAGCAATTAGAGCTGATTAAGAAGAAACAGGATTTCCTTTGACTTGAATTGAGTCTGGGACTCAATTAAAACCAAGTTTATTTTAGAAAGAGCTGAAAAGTTCCCACTGCCACATGCCCAGGGGTCACTGAAATGAGATAAATTATTCAGGTTATTCAGTCTCTTATGGATTGGTCATTTTTCTGCCTTATGTATGCAAAACAGACACCTGGCCACACGGAGGGTATTCAAAAGGTATAGAAAGCATGTTCCTAAACATGTGATGGTTCAAATATTGACCTTAAGTGATTGGTAGCCCCAGATTGCTTGTCTCCCTCCTCTTCAGAAAGGAAAGTTTATTTTTTTCCCTGTTTGAAAAGGTTTGACCTGTTGTTTTCATTCAGGCAACATAATTCTAAATTCACCCCTCTGTTGCTGGGGAAGACTGAGAGGACACAGCAAGGAAGGAGCAACGTGGTCTGCTCCAGGTGATTCATCTCCTGCTTGCCAAGAAAATCAGCACTGATAGAACAGTCTTTATCCACAGTCTTTATCCACCACTGCGCCATACACTTTTCCTATCTCATTCAGTATGCATGTGAATTCATAGACACCTTAGGAGTTGTCTCTCTCATTCCAAGACCACCTTGTGTGAGATACCTCAGCGGGTAGAGTAGCTCCCATTCATTAAAATGCATGACAAGGAGTTTTACTACCATAGCCAGGGACCTTGACTTCCACAAGGACAATGGCCCTTTCTTGCTGGGAAGCTCTCAGTCTCCAAGTGTAACAGTATTAGCTGGGGTTGATGGTGTTGGAGAAGGCTGAAGGGCAGGAAGGAAGTTCTGGCAAGTGCCACAGATGTGGCAAGAGACAAAGCCGTATGCTCTGGCTGTGATGTAAGACTTGCAAGGAGGTGACAATCATTATTTACCTGAGGCTTGACTCAGAACAGGTCTCTGGCTGGCTGGCTGGTGGCACATTGCACCCCACCCACAGCCCTGAAACCTGCATCCCACGGGCAAAGGGTCCTCATGTCAGCCAAGGTGATAGTATTGAAAACAGCAGGAACAAGAGTGAAAAGGACAAATTTTTGCTGTTGGAAGTGACGTCCTACAGTGGGACTGCCTGTCTCCAGTTGCACAAGAGGAGGAAAGGCTCTACTTGTGGAGTTTAACCTACTGTCATGTTATCATGGCCTGTATAAAATCTTGCTTCACATGAGCCTTTCTGGAAGAGATTTATGTTTTGAGAACTTATTCTGTGGTTGGTAATTTAATAGTCTCACTTAACTGCAATGATACTCTTGATTTTCTTGCCTTAGAGTCATCAGATGCCTTTCACTACCTAAAGCACAGCTAAAATTATTGCTTATTGCTTTTTTGGGGATGGGTGCTATCAAGACACATATTTCCAAACTGATTTAGATCACATATTTTCTTTTCAGATCAAATATTTTGTCCCCATGTCCTTGCAAGCAGCTAGGAATATAAGACCACCGACACAAAGAAAAGTCTGTAACCAATGCCACGTTGTCAAAGTACCCCATTTACATCATGCTGATAAATCAGGCAGGCTGAAGCCATTTGTCAAAAAGACATTTACTTGAATCAGATTCACTTTGTGTGCAGGGAATGGTTGGGAGGTTAGTACTTGCTAAATAATTTATCAGCTCATGATTTGTTTGAAATAGAATGCAAAAACAACAAGAAGAACAAAATGAGGCTTTCAGCTAATGTGGCTTGAGCATTTGAAGAACATTTAATTATGTCATCCTTTGATCAACAGATGCAGCCTTTAAATATAAACAGAGAGAAGGAGTTTCAATGGGATGGTAAATAACCTTTTGGTCGACTGATACACATTATTAGAAGAGCAAAAAACCTACTATTTTCTGGCCTGTTCTTTTCAGGATGGAAAACGCTGTCGTTTCTTTGTCTCCTAAATCCCTTGATGCTTTCAGGCAATATTTTTTTTGGCCCTGGAAAGATGTGACAAAATCAACAGCGGGTGTAGTTCTGGTCTCCGACCTATGCCGCATGAAGCCACTAACCTCTACCATCATACTGAGTGGGAGAACCAGTCCAGGAGACCTCACAGAGTGCAATTTGCATAACTGTATCTTCCCTCTGAGAATCTAATGGTGTTCATGGCCCCTTGGGTTGGCCAGTTTGTCTAAAGGTACAGAGCAAATCGGGGAACTGGGAAGCTCAATGTTATTTTGAATTTCAATGTATTGCTCCCAGGGCGGTGTGACTACCTCCCCTTTTCTGAAACAACAGTTACTATTTAAGGAAATAGCAGGGAATCCATCTTCTCTATAGCATTGGTGGAGAAGCCATCTGCTCTTATCTTTCTGGATCGACAGCAACATCTCCTGGGGCAGGCTAATACCAATTTCAAACTCAATCACAAGTAAGGTGATACTTGCATTTATTCTTTTTATCACGTTTGAGGTAGATTTGTACATTTTCCCAGGCTTGTGGAGCTCGGGGATGAAGCCCTGTAGGAATGCCATTTGTTACCTGCATTAGTGACTCAGTAGGTGAGGTACTTGTTAAGCATATGGGCCTTGTCAACATCCCATTAATTCTGCATCCCATTAGTCTTGCTTCTTTCCAGAATCTCTTTGCTTACACCCATGTGTCACATCCAGTACTCTGGCAGGATTGACAACATGAAGACTGCAACATTTTAAATTCAGTCCATAAGTTTTTGGAGTGTGGAGGCTGACAACGTTATAGAGAAGATTTACGGTCGTCTAGAAAGTGCTCACCTGAGAGATGAAAATGGCTGGTGGGATCTTACCTTGTCATCAGCTGGAACAGAACACTTCTTGCTGGTATGCTGATGATGTCATGTCTAAGACTTATAACATCTGGTTTATGGTATTTTCAGCTTTGGGAGTTTTTTTGGTAGTTTGAAGAGACTTTCCAATTTGAACCTACCTTGTAGGGTTACGGGCTACATTTAGATGATTACTCTTCATGGACAGTTCATGGGTGGTGCTAGATATGGCACAAGATCCTTCACTGTTTAAGGGCATCAAACAAGGAGGTTCCCATGAGAAAGTGGCTGGCATCCTCATATTTCAATATTTGGCATTTGTATGGTAGCCCACCTTTCATACTATATTCTCAGAGACCATTATAAACGTTTGCTATAGGCAGAGTCAACCCAGGACTTAGATGAAGAAATTCATATATCCATTTTATAGGAAGACAGAGTGAGTTTGAAAGAGGTTAAGTGATTTGCCTAGAGCTTGAGAAAAAATCAAGAGCAGAACCTGGGACAAGACAGCTAACACCTATTCCCAAAAGACAAACATGCATTAAAAATGGAGCAGGAAATCAGGCAGTGTGTTTCCGAGTTATCCTGATTAAGGAAACGATTTGTATAAGCCATTTTCTAGGAATTTATTGCTGATTGCTGCTTCCCTTAATGTGCATGGAAAACTGACTTCCACTCTTACTCAGCAACAATTAAATGGTATGAAACACCAAGCTGTAGAAAGTAAGAGGGAATGCTCAATTTGATAAAAAATCCATGACTTTCTGGTATAATTAAGAATGTCATGAGGAGTATTCATTTGTGTGCTGATTATTTTTTTTTAATTTTCAGAAGTATATTTTCATAAGCCCTTTGAGCCTCTCGGCACACTGCGATTTTTGTTAATTTCCTCTTTACCAGGTTTATCGGCCTTAATTATAGCTGAAAGCGATCTTTGTCTCAAGAAGATGAAAAGCCTTTGTGAAACTGCATTGATGCAGTTTGTTTCCAAACCCAGATATATTTCCTAATTAGTTCCTTGTTGTAATCAGTTGCATAATTAATGAAAGGACAGGGAAATATTCAAAGTAATCGTTTTCTTTGAACAAGTGTGTATAAAAAGAAGAAAACTGAACTATTACTTTAATTAACCTGCTTTGGAAAGGCACTGTCAACATCAAACTGATGTTGCCTTCTGGGCCACGAGATATAAAATATCTTACCTGTCTGTTAATGTTTAGCCTAAAGACCTGACATCTCTGGGAACAAAACCCTTTATTTCAACAAGCTAAGCAGGGTCAGGCTTAATTAACGTTGCACTTGGATGAGAAAAATTAATGGAAAATCCCACATTTCAGTTTATTCTGATACTTCTGTGATGCCTGTTTCATGCCTGGCTATAATGACATGGGCCAATGCCACCAGGGATCAACAGGCTCCAGTGACACTTTTCCACTCTTCCCTTGCAGCAGTTCTGGGTGTCACCAATTCAGGTCCTTGATCTGACACACAAAAAAACTGGCATTGGAAAAACTAAGAAATAAATACAACACCTGTGTATGGCTGTGGCCTCATGGGTCACTTTGCAGTGATGTGGCTGGTTGTCTGACATCTCACCCCTGGGTCAACCTCTGTATTGTATGTCTTTGCTGTTGTCCATGAAGCGTATATTGTTTCAGGAGACGTATTGATACCATGGTTAAATCAAATTCAGGGCTTTCAACCCTTGGCTTGACCAGGGTTTTCCTTGAACTGAAGATCCCCCCTCCCTATTTCTGAGTTAGTCCCTTTTCCAGCATGTGCTCTGAAAGCACCAGCTTGCTTCTCAAGGTTCCTTCAAGGCACTATATCTTATTGCAAAATGCCATAAGACTGATAAAAACACTGTCCAGCAAAAGATGTTGTGTGACTTTCATAACTAAAACACAGCAACTGGAGACTCCTTTCTCCCTTTTCCAGCAAGGACAAACTTCTCACTACTCAAAGAGTAGCAAGGTGGGGGGGTCTCTTGGGAGTGGGGTGCCATTGCCCTGGGTTGAGGGGAATCCTGCACCTCACTTGAAAGCCAGCAAGTATAAGCCCTCGGCACCCCACCATCTGCAAACATGTTCAAAGTATCATGAGCTTTCCTTGGACATGGTATAGGGAATCTCCAGGGAGCTTCAAAAAGAGTATCCGCAACTCCCTGCTTTTGATTCTTTGACCTCTGAAGGTCAGAGTTGACGTTTGATTTAATGCCATGCATTTGTACTGCCTCTATTACATTTATATCGCTGAGGCAGTGTTCCTGGGACAACTGCAACATACATTAGCCAAGCTCTGCGAGTGACAGATAAGTCTGTTCTGCCTTTCGGATAATGTAGCACCCTCCTGGTTTTGCACAAATGAGAAAAGGGAAAGGAATAGCGCTGCATATTTTGTCCTGGCCTGGTGTGTGAAGCAGGCCTACTTTCTGCCACACAAATATAAAGGACATTTAAGACAAAATAAAAGAGAAAATTGAGGTAGCATTCCCCTTCCTTCTCCCTATACAAAGGACTTTTCCCTTATCTGAAAGCCAGGACACAATTCCTCAATATTGACAAAATAAAGGAAGAGTTGAGAGGAGGTGACTTAAAGGTAGTTAACTTACTTGGAAGCTTTTGTTATTGTAGAATTTATGAACAGTGGAAGGGAAATGAATGCACAGTTATATTTAGATTCTGAATTCCCCATTGCTATGCTGACATTAAATTTTCAGATTGTTTTTGTGTATATAAAACACAACAGCTGTCCTATGGGAAGTATAATTACAATTAAAAAAAAAAAGGAAAGAAAATAAATTATGAACATACAATCAACTCTTGAGGGAGAGAGCCAATATCTGAGAGACATGACAGAATCAAAATTGCCTGAAATCTTTTAAGGCACAGCTGAGCAAGCAGTTAGGGAAGAGAAACCAGAGTAAAAGTTTCCAAAACTAAAATGCTAAGAAGTATATTAAGAAAAAGGAGTAGAAGAAGTGAGTATAAATATCCAGAAAGGGCAGAGAGGGATCTAGTGCTCACTATCTACTTTGAAATAAGAGCAACGGGCCAAAGACTGAGAGCCCAAGCTCCCTGGGGTAGTGGGAGCCAGATTTAAAATGAGCAAGAGGAACTGGTTATTCAGAAATTTTGTGGTAAACCTGTGCAATTCATTTCCTGGGGATATTCTGGATGCAGACTAACATGGGTTCAAAGGAAAGCTAAAGAAAAACTTGGAACAGAGAGCTTTTTGGACTTATTAAATAAGCAGGCCACGGGAGGCTTAGGGGAAAAGTCATATATAATGGTGAAGTTTTATTTTTCCCCGAGGGCTTGTGTGTTAGATCATGTCAGACAATATGGCCATTCCCTTGGGTTTTTTTGCAAAAGTTGGTTGACCTTTAGCAGCATGAGAATGTGGAATTTGGGTTCATTGCCATTGTAGAGAAAAGAGCAAAAGCCTGTTCAAATATCAGCCCTTCTCCATCTTCCCAAGTGTTAATAACATGGCACATATGATCTCCATCTGTGGAACTTTAAAAAATGATAGGTTCAGGTAAAAAACATTTTTTTCTTTTCTTTTTTCTTCTTCAGTAAAATTGTTAACTCTAAAAGGTCACCACTTGGGCGTGAATAGCACAGGGAACAACAGATAATGTGCTTTTCCTAGGTAGCAGAACTGAAATAAAGGCTGGGAAGGGCTGCAGGCAGGGCTGCAGGACAGGAGAGAGAAATCATGGCTCTCAGTTATCCATCACAGGCCCCAAATGGGATAAGGGACACAAACAGTGAATGAGCTTCTGAAATCCCCAAATTAAAAGTCTGGCAGCGTTTGGATCTCAGCTTTGAGTCCTTCACAGTCTTAAACAGACTTACATGGAGCCATAGAAAAATGACTCAAATCACCAGGCAGCATCACTAATTCCTCAGGAAGAACTAGATGGCACACATCAAAATCCAAATAAAAGCTACAATGTTTTCTGAGCAGCTTTCACTCACTTTTGGGGGAAACTTTTCCTGTCTCCAGAAATTTTTTTGGCCCTTTTTGATATTTTCTGTCATTATAGGTACCATTTAACCAAGTTTAAGCCTGTCCATTTTTTTCTGGACTTGGACAACTGGAGCTTAAACACAATCCACAGACCTCTAATCAAACCCAGTTTGGCAACCAACCTTTGACATGTGTCTCATTTATATCTCTGTTCCTGACCAGGAATCAGCCCTTCTGTGCTATTATCCATCTTCTCCAGCCAGCCCTATAGAGGTAGGACAAATCAGTGGGATGGCTATGTCTCTTACCCTTGGACATCAAAGGAAAAGGAGGAGTAGGCTTTGGCCAGTAGATCTCCAAGTGTCAGAGACTCCTGGGTGGCTGTAGAGAGACCAGCTCATGTCCATCCAACCTTGTTATTGGTGTGGTTCCTTCCCCAAAGTCCAAGTTCAGCCCTTGGAGCACAGGACAACCATTCTGGATTTACTGAAGAGTTAAGCGTTTGATGAATGGCTACATCTTCAAGGAAAGGACTTTTATGAAGCCAAGATCTAGGCTTATCACACTGACTGGCATCAGAGAGGGTATTAATTTATCTCCTCTGTCCCCTCTGGCCTGCTTCTCTCACCTGAAGCTGTAAACACTTCCCAGCAAAGACCGTACCTTGGCTCTCAGTGTTTGTAGATCACCTAACTCATCAGGGCCCTCTTGATGTATTCTTACAAAGCAAGAAATAATAATGGAGACTTTGCTCTGGTATTTAATAATATGGAGCCTTCCAATCCTTATTGCAACCTCCAGCTGTGTAGAGTATAGGGCCAGGAGGGATGATTAAATTATCTAGCTTAACCACCCATAAAACAGAGGATGCAGAATTTCATTCTCCATCACAGCACAAATAATAAATAGAATAGTCCAAGGCAAACTCTAATATCCAATTTTTAATATCAACTACAATATGCACGTAGAGGGAAACATTAAACAAACCCTTGTGTCTACCAATCTACAGCCCCCCTGGCAGTACTTACACATTTCGTACTGCTCACTAGCTTATTTACTGTGAAGGAACAACATTAATGCTGAGCTCTGAAGCATTTCTAATGTGAACCAATTTCACCCTGCCGTTTCATAATGAGCCCCACCCTTTTTCATCCCCCTCTGCTCCCCCTTCTTTCTATTTTTCCTTCTTCAATTTAAAAATAAAGTGAAAATAGGCCCTTTCTATGAAGCAAAATTCAGATTAATTTCCTTTAGGTGACACCTAATGCCCAGGCTAGTAGCTTGAAGCCAGCCCTGAGAATCACAGGTTTGATTGCTCTGATTGGGCAGGAGAGAGTGCCTTGCTTAAAAAGAAAGGATGAAAAAAAATATTAGCAGGATTGGTTTGTTGTTTTATTATTTTTTTTTCAGCAGAAAAGAGAAAGACAAAGCTTTATGGGGAAACTCTATTAAAGTCATCAACTTTCCTTTGCTTAAGGTCAAAAACTGTACAGTACCACTGGAATAATATGATTTAAAAACATTTCTGTACAGCTTTTTTTTTCCTTTTTTCTCTTGTCATGTTTATGCCTGGGGTCTTTTTATTTGATCACTGTTCTATTAATGGCCTTGAATCAATGAGCAACTATCTACAAAGTAAAACAAGTAAAAAGATGGGGAGCATGAGAAAATAGAGAGCATGGACAGGTCTCATGCAGTGGGGAGCCACACTGACAAACCAGTGAGCCTTGGAGGCAGAAGAGGACGAAAGGGAATCCCTTAGTAAGAGAGATCACCCCCTTTTTTAGGGGGTGAGGGTAGAAAGTCTTCAAAACCTTGCATGCAATGTGAATTTTGGAGGGAAATATAAACTTTCAGCTGACCTGTACAGATGCAGCTGATGCGTGGTAACCTCTTGCCTCCCAGTTACGTGTCTGGATGGTCAACTCTGTGCTCGCTTGGACGGGGGACGGTTCCCACACTCGAAGTCCCTTCAGGTATTTTGGGGTACTTCACCTCTTGCTTCATTGTGAAAATGACTGAAAAGTCACAGAAAATGCTGTCCTTGCTCTCAATAATGCAGGGAAAGGGGAGGAGAAAGATTTCCCCAAAGCAAGGGCTGGCTGTGCTGCAGGTGAATTCGGTGCTTTGAGTAGCTCGGTGGTAGGCGGGAGGGAGGGGGGGGAAAGAAAGGGAAAAGAAATTCATTCTTATGTTTTCTAAGATCTTTGGCTGTAAAACAAACACCTGCAGAGCCTGAGGGAGGGAAGAAAAAAAGACGGCTTGTTAATACAGAAGATTAAAACCATTTCTTCCAAATCAGGGGGCGTAGGATGTAGTGCTTTCCACTACAACTTCAGGATTAACATAAATTACAATATGACCAAGGTATGACATCATGAAGTAATCGAGGGCTGTATTCTCAGGGATACTCAGACCTGTGTAATTGAATGGATGATCTTCCCCAGATTCTCTTTGTTTTAAAGACCAAATTGAACTCAACAACACATAAGTGTGAAATAGAATTGGTGCTCTGCACATGGAGCAGCAGGTGCTGTCAGCTGCCTTCAGAGGGGCTGAACATGAGTGCTGGGAGCTCAGGATCCTGACACCAGCTTGCTTAAGGGAAAATAGGAGCTTGTCTAGGCTGAGAGTTAATGGAAAATAGGCCAAATGAGGATAGGTTATCCACTTGTCCTGGGAATAAAGTGGATGCAAGAGGCTACTGTTATGGGTGGAAAATGCTCATTTTTCACAGCGCAAAAATGATAAAAGTTTAATTTTGGGGAGAAGAGGGAGAAAGAACCCCGGTTAGCTACAAGAAGTTACACCGTAGTGGGTTGGGGACTACCCCCAACAGCTGACAGGAAGAGTTTCTGGGGTTGGATATTAGTGGAAAGCAAGTTTATCTGTGGAACACCAGGTCTTAATTTTCTAACATGCTCCCATGCTTTTTCCCTGTGCTCTTTCCCCAACAACACATCTCAAGACACTTTTTCCCTGCCTCTAGCTTTATCGCACAGTGCTAATCCCTGCCTCCCTTCAACACCCTTAACTTAATGCAATCTCAACATTTGGAAACTGTATTCCTAGAAAGAACAGAAGGGAAACCCAGAGTCCCCTGTCAAGGACTGTGCAAAGTCCTTTTAACTCCTTCTTTAAATAGATACTGGCAAATTGCAGCCATGTCGTTTGGTTTTCTGCTTAACAAGCTGCGTTCACCTTTTCTTACCGTCAGCTCTATTTTCCCGGGTTTCATCAGTTGTCAGATATCTGCCAAAAGGAGCAGATGAAATCTCAGCCCTCAGGGGAGACTTTTCTCCTTCTCCTCCCTCTAAACCCTCTCCCCCACTCAATTCTCCCATTTGGCCACTCTTTATTTGTAAATCAAATTTGACTGAAATGGGGTTTGAGGAATTGGCCTTTTTCTGTGTGCTGGTTATGAATTAAGCATGGTGTGGGCCTTTTGGTTTTAGATGTCTCTCCGTTTTTTCTGTCAGGTACAAAAAGACTCAAACCTGGATTTAAATGGAAGGGATCACTGATAAATCAATGCTGGATGAGCTGCAGAAGTTATGGGCCTATTGAGAAACGGTAATATGCCAGTTGGCTAGTATACACATGGTTAAAACGTATCAGCTTGCTTGAGTAACACATTATTCTTTCATAAGAGGTTCTGGTTACTGAGACTGAGGTAATTAATAGGCCAAGAGAGTCTGTAAAGTTGAGTCTGACTGATAGCACATGCAGGATGCATCTGAAAGCTTTTTCGGCCCCTAAATCCTTCTCAGGATTAGGGCAGTTCCAAAGGGTAACTTTCCTATCTAGAGTTTCTATAAATACCAGCTAATAGGATCTTCTACCCCCCATGAGGAGAGATTTTGTATCTTTAAGTAAATTACAATAAGGATATTTAATATCTCAAACTATTCTTAAGCATTAAAATTCATAAGTGTCAGGAAATAAAGCATTATTAATGTAGATGTATTTGAACAGGTTTAACTCATACTCACAGATTGTTTAAAATGTGTAGAATCTACATCATTTTCTTCAGAATCTGACAATCTTTTTTCTCACATTAGAGTAAAATAAATTGCTATAAATAAAAAGATTCTTGTAAATAAAAAGATAGCAAGGAATGAGGACATAAGTTATGACACAACGGGGACAAGGTGAGAGGTAACTGGGATGTGGCTATTTTCACTTAATTCTTTTCAAGATGCAAAACACAGAGGCAAGATTAGGGTTTTTGCGGAGAATGAGCATGTAGGAAATGGAAATCATTACGTCTGAGGTGGAACAAAGAATTCAGAAGAACTCAATATGACTGAGCTTTGGGACATCTGGCACTCTCTCTTGGAGAAAAGACAGATTTTGGCACAGAAAATGCAGTCATGGAGTATTAAAGGAAGAGAGTGTTTCAGTGCCAAACTGGCAGCTACACATGGTGCCCAAATGAGGATGGGCAGGTAGAAGGAAGGGAGCAGGCAGCAGGGTGCTACTCTGACCTTGAAAGTATAGACAGCATTAGGGCAAATCTAATGGAAAGAATAATTAAAAGATGCAGAGATAAATGGGAAAATAATATAAAAAGGTTATTTGGGTTTACCTGAGGTGACAGTTGCATACCAGTGGGATCTTTCTGCCCAACCAGACCTTTTTGTTTAAGCCGGAAAAATACAGTGGGACTAATCTGCCTGGACTGCAACAAAGTGCTGGGTTGAAGGCTGGGTGGTACGTGAGTAGGCAAGCCAGAGAAGAGGAGATGAATAGGTGAATTGCAAATGGATAGAGAAACTGGTGAGACAAATTGTGCTGGAATGGGAGCTAATTGGGTTGAAGATTTTTCAAGGCTTATTCTGGGGACTGATCATATTTGATATTTTCCATAATGACTTTGGCATCAAGAGTGCGTCTGTGCTGGTGAAACACAGATGAAAAGCTTTTCCAGTGTGAAGGAAGCCTGAATTGGTATTTTGGAACAACCAGGATAGAATTATATAATGGGATGAAATGTAATTGCCCAGATTGTGAGGTCGTGTATACAGGGACTAATGAAAGGTAATTCTTCTTTGGATGGACCCAGTGAGGAGGTCACCAGCTGGAAATGAGAGGGAAAGAGAAAGGCCTGGCTGACTTACTTGCAGGATCTCTATAAGCCAGCAATGATACGTGCCTGTAAAAATGCAAATTCAGTCCTATCAGGCAAGCTTTTCCCAAAGCCTTTTCCAAATTTTTTTTTGAGAAGATTAACAGGGAATCCTATAAGGACCCTTATCTGGAGCATCCCAGATGCTAAGGAGGAGAGAAGAACTCAACCACATGAGGTCTGCACATGTGACTACAGGAACACAGAGTCTATTTTACAAGAGGAAAAAGAAGATTCTGGTGTGTTTAGCCTCAGAAAGTGAAAGATGTGAGATGTGATTCACTGCAGTTGTGATTTAAAAATATCCCACTCACATGGGCCCCCCAACTAATTTCCTATAAAATAAAATCACTGCAGTGAAGAGAATTGTAATATAAACAGATGTTGTTGCCCAAATCAAGTGAACAATGAGGCGTGTGTGTTAGATTAAGATGTAGCCAGTGCCTGGAACTTAGTCATGAGAAAAGTGGTAATGAACAAGGGAGGAACCTGCTACCATTCCTTCAGGCAACTCAGTCACGATGACAAGAATAACCCGTTGGTTGTTTTTGTGTAATACACAACAGAAAAAAATAGCCATGAATGTGGTTTGAGATCTGTAGAGGAGATGCTTATTGGGATTTTGGATCTGTCTCTTCTCCCAGAAGCCTGATTCTTGGAAAAAAGTCAAAACAAGACAGTAAAAAGCTTACCAGAATCAATACATCCTTGTCCTCAAAGGGCTGTGTTCAATCTCTGGTTAAATATTATACAACAAAGTACGTCTGGTCCTATTTTAATGTACAAATCACAGCCTAACCACGGGTCTGGAATTGCAGCTGATGCCACCACTTTGTATCTGGGAAACCACACACAATTTAAAGTCAGATCTAGCAAATCATAACTCAAGCCCAGACCAAATTCCTTGCTTGTTCCCAAGCCTGTTTGTAAGGCAGCCGGGTGTCCAGCTTTTCACCAGCTGCTGCCAATGTGCCAGCAAATACTGAGAGGTGAATTGGAGAGTGAGGACAGATGCTGTCATCTCAAGGGCACCTCCACTGTGTTTCTGTGGGCTCCCACACTTTTGTCCAATGGTAGTTCCCAAACCAGTATGAAGTAAAAAGAGAACATAGTTCCCTCAACCAAAATGGATCACTTGGGCCTGAAAAGCACCATGAGAAGCATCTTCCTGTACATACACATATGAAAAAAGAGATTATGATTGCATTGTTTTTGATGTGTTTATTTGGTAGAGCCAAGAAAAGATAATTGGAATGAACATTCAGTTTAAACCAGAGGAAACCTCCTGTAACTGTCTGGTTTCACACTCAAAGCTGTATTTCTTTTGAATGTGCAAACAAGGTAGATTTTTAGGGTGTTCAGAATCTTTTCCTGTGGAAAGAAACACCCAGTCCCCTATGCAAACCTTGCCAATTACCATAGAAATACTAAGGGGTCTTTTTGTATGCCCAGGAACAAATCCTTATCTTAATTGCCCCAAAGCCACTCAGTTATGGAGTATCCTAAGTGGTTTTGTTAACCATTCAAAGTGTATGAAAGATAATTCATGAAAAAACAGCTGAAGTTTCTTCCGCTCAGAGAACATCTTCTGACTCCACCCCACTTTTACTCACACACTTTTACACCTCCTGCACAAACTGATTTCAGGTCTGTCTTGTACCTTGTGTCTTATCTTGGGGCCCTGAAAAAGAGGAAAGTGTTGAGCTCCAGGATTCTCTTTTCATGTATTTTAATCACTTCAAAGCACATGTGGGGAACATGGAAACAAAGAGAGATCCATAAAGCCCACAGTCTCAGCGTGTGCTATTATAAACCTGTCCTCTTATTTTGCTTTCCCATCATTCTTATGGAGGAGTACGCTAGACTGCAAGAATTTTTTTTTGCCTAACAACACATTTATTACTTTAAGTTAATTCCCATTCTCTTCCTAGTGACTTTACTGTTTGGCATTACTTTTTAAACTAAGCACCTGCCTTACTCATCCTAGATTTATTTCCATTAGCAGAGACACAGCTAGCATTATTTTAGATGCAATATTGTCAGTGCAACCCTGTGCAAGGACATTTATGAAGTTTCCATTTAATACTTCAACTCCTTTACTGTCCTCCCTTGTAACTTCACTTGCAATTTTCTTCCACCACAGTCTTTCTTCCCGTAACACCTCTAGGTTTTGCAACGCTAAAATATATGCACACACATACATACATATATATATTTATATATATAAGCCCAAACCAGTTACAGAAGTGGATGAGAGCATTTAATTTCTTTCTTCAAATCATTTCACATCTTCTTTTCCAGCTCCCTGACAACAAGCACTGAAGATGTGTTCTTGGCATTTCTGGGTCTTGAATTTTTATCAGAGGTGCCTTTTGTGTCTGTTTAATCCTGACAGCTCTTTCAGACTTTGTTGGGTGCACACATTTTAAGATTTACCTGTTGCAGAAAAAAGATGTATTCCAAATTAACTTAAGAAGAAAACTACATGGTAAACTATCCACTGAAAGTATAATCTGGATGTTTAGGTAGAGAGCTATAGAGTAAGAGACCCTGGCATTTGCCTCTGAGAGCAGAGATCTGCTGCATGCTGCCAGATGGCATCACGCTCATCCAGCTTGCTTTCTTCTACTACCCGCTGCTTCAGTTCCCTTGTCAATTGGCCTTTCAGATTGTCTCCCACCATATTCTTGGGTCTGGTTTCTCAGGCACTTCAATTGGATTGATGTCTGCAGTTTGGAAGAAATTTTGTTGCTGTGGGAGACTTTGCTGAAGAATCTTGAACAGGCAAAAATACAGAATATGGTAGAAATGAAGAAGCAGCACCATCCACAGCTATGGTTTAACTTTCACTAATTTCAATGATGGAGGTTCCCCTCCATCCCAGCCAGAATATCTCTGTGTTACATATTTGCCATAGTTTTCCCCAGTCTCACTCTAAAAAGTCCCACTCTAAAAAGTAGTGTGGCTGCCTCTAATTGAAATTCTACAGTAATTTCCTCTGCAAGATTGATGGACAGGATGAAAAACTGATCAGTCCTCTCTTTTTAAGTCCTAGAACAGAAGAATAATGGTTCATTTGATTAAATTAATGGCTTGCAGGTTTCAAAGAATTAAAAAGTACTCAGGCCGTGAAATTCACATCCCTAGGAGAGTCACTGAGTCAAATGCTGTTAGTAGATTTTAGAAGGCTTATAGATAGTGTTACTTACATTAAAAACACAGAGATAAGGCTTATTGGAGAGGATGATCAAACCCATTCTGGAAATTCTCTACTGCTGAGAGCTTGGAAGAGTTAGTTTTCCCTCCTTCCACTCACCTTCAATGTCATTTAGTGTTGGATTTGGTGGGCAAAATCTTACAATGTTGACAAAGCAGACTTTGCACAGTCCAAGGTGTCACTAACGTAGTCTTCACTCATGCCCTGACCCAACCGCCTCAAGTTGAGCAGAGATGCATCCATCATAAGACGACAGATCCTCCCTGGATTGTTTAAACAACATCTGATAAGGGCTGGGCTACTTTCCTAGATCACTCTCCAACACCAAATACATGAGTGTCCTGGCAGCACAGACAGTAATGACAGCTCTTGCTCCCTCATTTTGTGTTTACCCTCAAGATACTGAAGTGCTGTCTGAAACCTGGTGAGGGAAGGTGGACACTCTACACGTTTTTCTGTCCCAAAGTCTTCCTGTGTACAGATTATTCCTCTATTTCCTTCTTCTTGTGTCTGCTTAGGGACTTTATGACTGTTCTCCCTTATTTCAGTACCAGCTGTGCACCCAGGGCAAGAACCATTCCCAGCCAGGAACCCATTCAGATTCTTGGCACATGATCAACTAAAGCTCCCAACTCCTAGGGGCATTTTGTGTGTGGACAGAGTCCCATAGCAGGGGACAGGTAGTTGGCAGCATCTCCCTAACCCCTCTGGAGCACTCTTGCACAACCTACATTGCCATGGCCACATTTTGCCCTGAGTCCAGCAGGCACATAATCTCATGTCCCACATAAATGTCTTGTAGCATGGATGGAAAGCTGTGAAATTATGTCACCTTAAACCATTTCAGTACTAAATCTGTGTCATCCTTCTCTGTTTATCCTTTGAGATTTGACTTTTCTCTTATATAACAGATAGGGTCCTTTGATATACGGCCCCCAGATTAACTCAAAAGGAAAATAAGTAATCTTTAGGCCAGAGAGAAAAATAAGCATCTGGTTCACTGCAGAAAATGCATACAGCAAGTTCAATAGAAATATCCCATGGAGATGTTTGAAATGACAGGGAAATCAGCTCTGTGAATCAATATGTCTTGTAAAAAAAAAAGGCTCAGTCACATCTTGTTGGGCATAATGGAAATTGATTGGCAGTTATCTATTAGCGATAATTTCTGTTTGATGACTTGCCATATGTTATCAAGCTCTAAATCAGAGGAGAGCGGATTAAATGAATAGATTCTGTCATGAAAAAAAGTACAGGGTACCAGCAGCATAGCAGAGGATGCTATGCATAATATGCACAGCATTCTTCTAAGAGAGACGAATTCTTTAAACTACCCTAATTTTAAATACACAGGGGCTATGTAGCCTGACAGATTTACAAATTTGAGACTCCCGGGGACCCTTTCGCTCAAATCTTTTACTTGCTGCCTTTCAGTGACAGGCAATCAGTGAAATGTCTATAGGCCTTTCAAATGATCTTTCCTTTAAGATTCAATAGGACTTTACAACTGCTGAGGCGAACCTATTAAAGGAGACTTTGTGATACAGTCCAGAGCTCTGCCTAAGTGCTGCAAACTACACCAAGCTCAGGTCTATTTGGGGGAATGTCACTTGGGGAGGAGGGTCATCTGTAAAGCGTTTCCCCCTGCCAATTATAATTACAGTGAGTTGAAGAACAGACCACGAAACTCAGCATAAGTTATGAACCTCCATTCAAGTAAAATACTGACATTCTGTTGAAGCCCCATTAATCCAATATACCAACATGGGCATGGAGCATGAATTCAGTAGTATGAAAGCTGCCTTATTTCATCTTCAGGAACTACCTCTGCTAGTGTTAAAATTTTGCTTCCTTCTTCGGAGAAAAATACTGCCGTGATTACACAAAAGATGCTGTGCAATGGTTATGAGTGAACACAGCCTAAGGGAGCTCATTTCAGTGTGTGCTGACAGAAGTTTTAATGTTATCTATTTGGTAAAATTCTAAAATTCAGGTAGCTGAATTGTGCAACTCTCTGAATTACTCAGCTACCTGATGCCTTCTTACGGTAGGAAGAATAGAACATGGAAGAGGCTGAGAGAAATCCCTTAAACCGTCTTCCCCTCTGGTCGTCCTAATTATGGCTTACAGTAATGTGGTGTCTGACCCCAGAGCTTCATCATGTTGAGGACCTTGTGAACACAAAGAGTAAAGCCCCAGTACCCTGCCATGCAGGATTATGTGGAGGTCTCTTGGTGCTGCCCCTTCCCGGACTCTTATTTTTTCCTCTTTGGTTTTTTGTGGATTATTCTTTTAGAATACTAATTTCCTACAAATTATTGAAATCTAGCCCTAAATAGTTTCAGATTCAAATTCAGACCCCACACCCATCAGGCTTCCTCTGCTCCCTGAGACTCCAGTTCCTCTGGTAGGCTTGGGAGAACTCTCTCCTCCACTTCTCTGCTGACTCACTCTTGCAGCTTGACAGAAACAGAAGCTGTAATGTGAAGGCTTCTGTTTTACCTCTGAGAAAAAAAAATAATAAATGCATCTCCATTTTAATTTGAAAAACCAATCCAAAAAGAAAACACTTTCATAACTCATGTTAAAAAAAAAAAAAAAGAAAGCATCTCCGATGTTAGGTTTCTTAATTTAATAAAATAAGCTGTTAACTAAAACTACTATGCCTGGAATGACTTGATTTGGAAGCTATTTGTCCGTGGGTAGGAGGAGGAAAGGAAGGACTTGACAGTTTCCACTGAGCAGGGAGCTATGCAGGAAAAATGACGATGAGCACGTGAATGCTTTTCCTGCTTGCACCCTTTGGGGCCCGATGCCGCAGTACGGCTTAGATATCCAAGGTGGCTCTACCTGTTTGTGAGTGAAAGGTAGTGATTAGCACAGTGTCGGAGAAAAATACCCTCACTTAATCAGAATTACACCTTTTTGGAGATAACAATTTGTTAATTATTTCCAAAGAGTTGAATTATATCCTGGCAAGGGAAGAAGAGCTTTTTAACCACTTAACACCAAATAACTAATGACTAATAAATGGATCCCTAATGCTGTCTTCTGCCTTAAAGGATCTCTGCAGAACTTCTGCTTATTCATTGCCAAAGGAAAGGTATTATTTTGGCTCAAGGAGGATATCTTGTTTTCAGAAAAAATGGGTGTGAATAAATGTGGGGCCAGAATTAGAATGAAGTCAGTAACCATCAGACCACCTTCCTCTTGGAAAGGGTTTCTATGCAAAGCAGAGCATCGTTCCCAGAAACCCGTTATGCACCAGTAGAAAAGCAGACACATCTGTCTGGAGGTAGGCAATGAACCAGCTATAATAGTGTTTTTGAAATAGTTGTATTTCTGCATGAAGCGCGGTGAATAGTTTGTGGTTCCAGCAGGAGGTTGTTCTCAGAGATAGCCACACTGGTGGAGGCTGAGGCTTTCTAGATTTAAATAGCTTCAGGTGAGCAGCTTTCCACTCCTATTCATTCAACAGGCTGGGGTTGCCAACAGAGGGATTAGAAAATCCCATATGAGATTACTCTCCTGAGACCAGCAATCCAATTTTGCACACTCCAGAAACCCGGACAAGACTCCAAGCGTCCGGATGCTTTTACCAAATAAACCCTCTGACATTTATCAAGCTTGCACCTTCATCAGGTACTAAACACTGAAAAGAAAACTGATAAAATAAATCTTTATGCTGTTTGATGCTTTTCCAATCTATTATCGGTTGTCTAAAGAGTTTGGAATTGAGGTGAGAGAAAAAATGGCAATGAAATAAAGAATAAAAGGCTTGGTTAAGGCATGTTAGTGTGCGATTCAAGGTAGACACCCCAGTTGACCTGCAGAACCAAAGAGCTGTAATATCCTCATGGTGGGCATTAAGAATTACATCTCATTACCATTACCAGTGAGTCTGCTGCCAGCTCTGCTCTCCTGAAGGTAGGTGCAAGGGAAGTAGACCCAGGACAGGAGCCACCCTGGCCCACCACAGGGCTGTGGGAGGCACTCCGGGAACTGCAGCCCTGGAAGCAACTCAGGCTTCAAAAAAAATGACTTAGTGTCCTAGATTCACAAGGGACCTTTAAGAAAAAGCTAACAAAGTTTACACTTTGAGGTAGCCCGTGTTAGTCAGGTGAAAAATAGCCTGATGGCAGCTTTGCTGTGTGACTGGATTAGTTGTTACTCCAGGCTTAGACCTGCACCTGCAAACCATCAATAGTCACACAGCCCTCCCCAAATGAAGTCAGGATCCCACCTGGTCCCTTTGGGAGTGAAGGATATTGTCCTCCTGACCCCTTTCCTTTGTATACGAAGGCTGGCCCAGAAAGCCAAGTGCTTCCTTTGCCTCCTAATGCTATATTTAAGAGTAAAAGATTTTAAATTGCTCTCGTGCTTTCTTTGGGCTTGTCGTGTTTGCCTTTACAAAAGAGAGGGGACTGTCTCTGGAGCACGTTGCTGTGTGCACAGCTTCAGCAGGGGCTCTGGCACTAAAGAGACAGCTCTGTGGAAAACCCTTGGAGTTCGAGGGACGTGGTGAGACCAGTATTCCTGGGGATATTAGAAGATAATCTAGGTGTCACGGGTAGTAATATTTTGAGGTGGCTTAGGTTTTGCTAATGCTTCGTTGTATAAAACCTGTAGCCTTTCCTATTGATTAAACAGAGTAAACTCTATATTTGCAGAAAGCATCAGACCTCAGGCTGAGCGTCCTGCTTTGCATAGCGGCCTTTTTTATGTGGTCTCTAAAGAATAAAACACCAAGCAGATCTCACCTAAGTAACCAAAATGACTGAATTCGTGATAATATCCAGGCATTAAAGCTGTGCCTCACAGCTGCTCCTGTACGAAGCACAGCTGCTGGACGTGAGCTCTCCCAAATTCTGGGAGAAAACGGAGTCATCTGGGACCTAACGGTGTGAAGGAAGAGTGGAGAGGGATGTCAGAGCCTGGATGCCCTACACTGCACTTTCTAACACCGTCCCTGACTCTCCCATGCCACCAGCAGGGCTGTGTTAGGGCTACGTGAGAAATAGGACCAAATTCAGTATTTTAAATTCCACGCAGGGTAAGTGTTTGAAAGAATGATGTTATAATGGACATCCTAATGCTGTATTAAAGCAGTGTAATTCATCTCTCCCTATAAAGACTTAAAGGGTTAGCATTCAATCTCTTCCTTTAATCCCCCAGATATTTTCAACATAAGTTAATGGGTTTGGAGGGAATTTGTTTTGGGGATCAAAACAGTTAGGCAGAAATTATGTCAGTAATGTTTTGTCAGTACCATAATCAGACAAAATATTTTTCTACAGCATAAAAGAACTAGGCGCTGTGCCACTAGAAAGTTTAATTACTAGATGACTTTAAAACATGGTAATTTAGTCCCAATTAGCGTTACAATAATTTATTTATAAAATTCCAGTGTATGTAGTTGTGTTCTACAATCCATTTATTCTTGTAAGATGTGTGCCCCATTAGACAGTGAAGTAGAAGGTCATTAACCTGCTTTGCTAGTTCTGATTATGTTATTAGGTTGAATTTAGTTTCTTCACTGGTGGGTGTTGACATTTTAGACTGCTTTCAGGGTAATTTATCTACAGCCATTCAGTTCTTTCCAGCCATTCAGAAACACTGAGGAACTAAAGCACTGCAGGCCTGATGAAGACAGATTTCTTGGTTAAATTTCAGATGGGGCTTGTCTTCATGCTTCTGATATTTTTCACGTTCTTTTTATGAAAGTGAGTTTATTGCACCAGTCATGCAAAATATTCAAAAAATTATGAGTCAAGTCCCATCAAAATCAGCAGCTATAACTTGGACTCGTGAGTTTTAAATATAATCAATTCTTGCTGTTTTTCTGAGGCTTTCTGTATTTAGAGATTTAATGATTACATTAAAGAAAACTGTTTTTCCACAACACTTTTTTTTAAATTATTCTTATTTCCTCCCCTCTGATTAAACAGATAGAGAGTGTTGTTCCCCAAACCCAAGAATGAAGCGTGACCCTAACACAAGCTTTGGCAAATGAGACTTGGGAAGAGAAAACCTCCAGCTTTATTAGTGCAGTGATGGCCAATCATGGGTGACACCTGACAGCATGCCAAACTGAAGTCATGCCTCTCTTGGTGCTAGCAAACTAGTGGCCCTTGCCCAAGAGCCTCGGGCCTGTAGAGCCAAGAAGGTCCTAAACAGTGGGTTCTGCCTTCCCCTTCTTATTGGGTTTGCTTAGTTACGAATTGAAAACAGGACACTGCCTTCGTGGCCCACAAAACTTCCCACTTTTCCGCTGGTGCCCATAGTCCCTTGGCCCCACACTCTTGACGGCGATGCTTCTAAGGACAAGTGATGGGAAAATGGGCAAGTCCATCTTAGCTAAAATGACATTGAAGAAGGGGACAGTGATGGGGAAGGTTTTAAACATGGGGTGCCCCATCTGGTCTTGTTGAGTAATCACACCTTATTTGATTCCCAAAGAAAACACAGGGAAAGTACCCGGACAAAGGAGAAGACATTGCTGACAGACTTTGCAAAGTCTCATTTATTGTCATTGCTTCAGTCTGGTGAAGCCTGCAGGGACAGGTTTCACCTCATGGTGAGGATTTTTCCCCCAGCTACAAAGCTCCCGAAGCTCTTCCTTATTCAAGGAAACCTTTTGGTCAGCCATTTCAATTTCTTTTTAATAAATGGTCTTCCCTCAAATTGTCTCTGCTACAAGAGCAATTCTGGGAAAACAGATGACTCTGCACACCCTTAAAAATCCCAGCCTCTCAAATGGTATGTGCAGATACCATACAATGGTGCTAAAATGGGTTTTGCAAATTGCTGAAAGGCAGAACCAACAACCACCTGGTTTGCAGGGAAAGCTTTGTGTTTGAAAAGATTAAAAAGAAGATAATCCTGTCTTGTTCTGCTTTTTTGTTTTTCCTTTTTCTTTTTTTTAACAGCTTTCAGTTTTATGTGTAAAAAAATCATGATATGGCTGTGGGGAAGAAAAAAAAAAGTCTCACCACCAACGCCTGCTTTTAATGATCTTCATGCTTCTAACTGCAAAGACAACGTTCCTTGTTTTACTTTTACTGCAGCTCATACATTTCCCTCTGGTATCCTAAGGTCCAGGAAAGGAGTAGGGACCCAACTGAGGAATTTGTTTTTAAGGGGGTAAGGACTCCAGAGATGTTCAATATGAATACTGGTGTCCATGGGGACAGGGTGATGGGTATGGTATACCCCATCCCATCACACTCTGGGCTGCCCCCCCTGCTCTCTGTCCTGAGTTGAGGGATATCATCTCCCAGACTCAGAGCTCCTTGAAGCAATGTTCTTCTGCCCGATCGCTGCTGAACACTTCAAAATACCTCGAATCTGAAGCTCAAAGAGGTGTTTATCTCGGAGGAGGAAGCTTGCAATCCCTTAAGTTGCTTTTGTAAAAGGTGCTGGGAAACCCGTTTGTCGCTGTGTGTAATTTTGCTACCTGCCTGCAGGCTGGGACACATACCAAAGGACTACTGACACCCACTTTACTATTTGTGTGCTTAAATTGGGAGGTCAATTCAGCACATCAGGACTTGGAAAAGTAACTTCTGAGCTCAGCCTTGCCGAGGAGATCTGCCTCTGGGCAGGGATATGAGGTCCATTTTCCTCATTTGTTGTGAAAACCATGGAAATAGCACTCCATCACTCATTGCGTGACTCCTGAATGAACGTGTACTGTGCAGGGTTAGCCTTTGCAGAGAAAATAGTTCTCCCTTTCAGGAGCTGTTTGGATAAAAGTGAGTGTTGTCATGGTAAGATGAATTCTGACACTCCTTTGGTGGAATTAACAATTCCAGCTTTTATTTTGAACTAAAAATAACAATAAAACACATGAGCAAAGTGAATAAATCTCAGCTAATCAACTGGACAGCACTCTATATGGAGTAGGGAAAGCAGGGATTACTAAACAGTCTTGTAGTTACTGTATGATAAAAGCATAAATAAGACATGCAATTTTACACTCTTGCATTCATGTCTGTTAGAGATAAAGGCAATAACACAATTTCCACTGTTAACTACAGCTTTCCTATGTGTTTAGGACAGTATCAATTATTTATTAACTGTCAAAAGCAGAGGTACTAGCTAACCTGTCAAAATCTTGTTATATGTTTCCTCCTATGTGTTTGTTCAATAACTAGTTTGATGGAAGTGGATTATACAGGCAGAGGCACACCGTAGCTGTTATAACTGTCACTTTCTCTCTTCCACTGCCTCACTGTTTGGACACATTTATGGGCTCAACAGGCTGGCTGTGGCTCAAATTCTCTCTTGATCCCTTACCACATTATACACAGCTTCTTCTCTGCGTCAGGATAATAACAAAGAATGACTGCTCAGGGGGTTTGTAAAGTAATGCCTGCATCCGTTGGGTTGAGGGGACTGTGGATGCTCGTTAGGACTGTCCAGTGTGGCATATGCATTCAGACGTATGGAATCAGGCTGCCTTTTCTTCAATGATGTAGCCTGGCTTGACCCAACCTCAGATTGTGCTACCGAAATTCATGGGATACTCCAAATGGCACTAAAAAACTCTGCAGGATTCCAATAATTGTCTGTCATTGTTTTAGACATGTTAATTTATAGTGAATGAATAATGTGGAATATCATTGAATGGAAGAGTGGGACAACCTTAACCCATCAATTTAAGCTGTGGGCTCCATCTTAAAACTCATCTGAAGAAGGTTGTGATGTTGGGCTGTGGTGGATGCCATGTAAAGGCAGTGGTGAAATGAAGGTGGAAAATGTAACAAAGATGGAGAAAAAGTGTGGGGTTTGTTTTAGCAGCGGGAAGATTCACGGAAAGAATATTTCCAGAGTGCAATAAATACTCCTGGAGGTCAGCTCATCATTAATTCATCATGGTCTTGAGGCAAATTCCCGCTCAGAAAAATCTCAAAACTGTGGATTGCCAGAAGCTGAAAAAGGTTCTGAGGAAATGCAACCTTTTAACTTGTTTGGCACACCAGTTCCCTAAACTACACTACTGGCCAGTGTCAAAGGTGGGTTACTGGGCTGGGATACCCTCAGTACAACCCCTATTTTTCTGTTAGGAGCCCAGAAGCCCCCAGTGCCCCCTGTGCACTGAGCCAGTGATTATAATGTGGTTGGGATCTCTGAATCCTGACGCTGCGATGAACACTTCTGGCTCATTGAGGGTTGGCAAAGAGGAGATTCACCAACAGATTGCTTTCCAAAAAAGCAGGCCAGCAGCTCCAAGATCTGGGTAGTGCTCTGCTGGAGTATGGGACATCTTCAGAGTGGGCAAAGCCCTCTGGCTGGCAGCACTGCCCGAGAGACACGTCCAGTTTCAATGTGTCCAGGTGTAAGGAGAGAAATAAAATGATCCAAAAGCTTTTCTTTCCTTTACGCACTTCTGTTTCAACTCAGCATTGTCTCTGCTCAATAGCAAGACAGCGATTTTGCAGATTTTAAAACACTAATCATAGGCAATTATTTCTAAAAAGATTTGCTTGCAGCAGGCAGACTTTTCTCTTAAGTTGAAAGCCTTGCTGTTCCATTCTTTCTTCTGTTTAAAATTATAATCATTTTCCGCCTTGTGTTCTCTACCAGATGAAATACCCCATCTTCTGACATAGTTTGAATTTAACTAATCTTCAGTTGGAAGATTTTTCTAAAAAATTAATCTATGGCAACAAAAGCATTGCCAGCAAACACACAACAAAACAAGCAGCTGAAGCTGTTTGCGTGTATATCTTAATATATAATTTTTGCCTTTACAAGGCAGCAGTCTTTATTATCTGAGGTGGTCCTCTAAAATGAAACTTATTTTTCACACTTAGAATTTCAGAACAAAGCAGAGAATGCAGATTTCATGGCACAGACACAATGAATAAATTTTTGTTGCTTTCCCACAGCTGTTTATGATTGGAGGAAAAACCAAGAATCCAGAAATAATTTAAGTCAGTAATTTCTTTCCAACATTTTTACATTAAATACTCCAAAAATTTGGTACAGGTCTTGTTTGTTTTCATATTTTGCTTTAAATTATCAGCACTAAAATGAAATATTTATTGGTTCAGGATGAATGATTTAATTAATTCTCAAATAAAATTATTCTACAACTTTGAAAATTGTTCATGGATTTTGAAATTAATTTTTGGTCCGTTTCTGAACAGACTGTCCAATTCCAACTATCTCGTTGTTTTTTCTATGGCCCTGGAATCCCAGTTGCTCTGTGTTCCACCTACTTTCTGTTCATTGCTCTCCCAGAAGCTGTTATCTACTTTTCTTTCTAAACTGTTGGTATTTTCAATCTAGACTATAATATTTTGGAGGCCGTTGCCATGGGTGCAAACCAGGACTCAGTATATCCAGATCTTACAGATCTTACAGATCCAGACTTACAGATTTTACCAGTTCCTCAGATCTCACCTGCTTCTCAGCTGGTAAGCAATAAACACAATAACTATTTTAGTAGTGTGTGAATCTCTTACTGAACTATGTGAACATCTCACATTGGGTGAGTGTATCGACCATTGCAATTTAATCCCCTTATCCTTACTATTTAATTTTTACCAGTTTCTACTAAAAAAGGCATTTTCCAGGTGTCCAGTGCCATTTGAGGTGCTTTTGGGTATTTTGCTTAGCCCCAAAAGGATCTGGGTATCCTGTTGGCACATGTCACTTTACTTCCTGGCCTTTTCCCATGTCTTGCACATCCTGGGGAGAGCATCTCAGCATATTTGAGAGGACAGTCCTGGAGTGGCAGGGCATGGTTGCAGATTTCTGGAAAAGTAGCCAATATTGCACCTTGTTTTCTTTCTCCATTCTGAAGCTAGAGGACTGACGGACTCTGTGCCATGGCCTCATTTGTTGGCCTGAGGATGTGCTGAAGGGCCCCCAGTTTCCCCCAGGGAAAGGCAGGCATGGTGCCCCACGCTCTGGGACCGCACCTCACAGTCTAGGTGACCCCACTGCTAATCCAGCAGTTTTCCCCCAAAGTTCCAGGTCTAAATACAGGATTGGGGTTGGACTGAAATGGCTGCGAGGCATCCTCCATGCTTTGCTTCCAAGCATCCACCGACAAGAAGCTGTGATAAAAAGGGGGAAATCACTGCCTTCGTTAACCAGGCTGGCTCTCCACTGCTAACTTTTTCTCTGCTATTAAAGCACCAAAAGAATGGACCTCTGGAATGGACTGCTGCTCCTCTTAATGGGATTTCAATGGAGCCGAGGCACGTTTTACACATATGTAAAAAGAGTCCTTTTGCACCCTTTTTAGCTCCTTTTTTAATATACTTTCATTAGCAGCACATTCCCTTTTCTGAGTGTGGAATAAAGTCCCATCTTCTGCATATCTTAAATTACAGCTTTTGCTTTCAACATGATTGCTCTCTCTCTGGGTCTAGATTCATGATGAGGCTTGCTTTTTTTTTTTTTTTTTTCCCCAGTAAGCTCCCAGTGAAACAATTCCTGCTGTCATGAACTGAAAATTCATCTATAGAGTCTGCTCCTGGGGATGCTTTTGGAGAACTTTTTCTCCCGAAGTTCTCAACTTTCCAATGAAGATAAATAACCACATCTCGCAGCTGCAGTTTTTGACTGAGTGACAGGTTAAAAGAAGTTCCCTGTCAGCTTTCATAACAGAAGAAGAAATTGTTCCAACAATTCTTAGAAAAATGAACAAGCCTTTTCTCTACAAAACCATTTTGCTGTCCTATTGCTAAATTACAGCTCACACTGAGGCCCTTCAGGTCGGTTTCTTGTCTCAAAAGAAAGGGAGCGACCTGAAGTCAGGGTATTTTGTTAGCTTCCCTTGTTTTATCTAGATGAATTTTTAAGTCCCGAATGCAAGGCGAATACAAAAAGCAGGAAGGTGTAATCTCTCTTTTAGGGATCCCAGTTCCTCAGTTTCTGTATCCGAGGTAGCACCTTTGTACCATGAATTAGCTATAGCTGGAGAAAGGAAGCTAAAGAGCAAATTATGGCTGCTTGGAACAGTCACCATCCAAAATCTGTGCATCACAGAAAGCACTGACACTCCAAGCACTTCTTTGCAGACTGCTGAGATGAAAAGCGAAGGTGGGCTGCTGAGTATTCAACTGTGTCTGTGGCGAGCTGCACCTCAGCTACTGCTCGAGAGAGGCTCAAAGTGCTTCAGCATCAGCCAGGGAGCTCTGTCACCGTTTTACAGCAATGCAGGCAAGATGAAAGTTGAGAGCTTCTCATATACTCCTTAGCAGTTGTTAGTGAAAGCTTCCTGTGGGTTGGATCCTTGCACTGAAGTTAATTAGGACTCAGCATTCAGAAGGCAGCACAGGCAAAATGGTGAGAACTGACCCCAGAGGACACAGAGGTGTTGAGGGAGGGCTTGACTCAAACCAACGTCACTTTGCATCAGACTTTCTCAAGCTTGGCTGACGTTGGACCACATCAAAAGCGGAATGGTGGAATGTACCCCTGAGATTGAGCTACACGGCAACCGTGTCCTGGGATACTGCCATGTCACCGAGCCCTGCAGGAAACAGAGGAGCATAACGCTGTTGTGGGACTGATTACAGAGTGCAGTGCAGCTCTGCATGAGTAAAGACAAGCAGAACTGGGGCTTGAATGAGGAGTTCAGGTTTTATTTCCCTAAACAATTCCGATTAATGCTGCTTCTGTAAGTATCAGCAGCTTAGGTCAAAAGGTGACTGCTCAACAAAATGTTTGTCCTGGAATTTTCACCGTTCAGACTTGATTTTCTTCCTTGAAGATATCAGATTGCCAGGGAAGAACAATGACAACAGGAAGTGTGCTTTGCATGTGCTACAAGTAAGATTGACAAGAAAACATGCTGAGATACTTTTGTTTTTCCTGGGCCTAATGACACTGATAACATTTCTGCTGGTGGCTGTTCATGCTCCAAAATCTGATGGTGTGGCCAGAATGAAAGATGACATTGGTGATCACAGGAGAAAGAGACTTGACATTTTTTTTTCCCTATACAAACTCTAATCTAGTACAAAGCCTTCTCCCAAGTGTGGTCAGCTCCTTCAAGGACAACGGGAATTAAATACTCTGCTAGTGTTGCCGTGCTTTATGAGGGAAGTTCAGCACCCAAGGGGAAGGCAGTTTGACAATGTGGCAGTAGCAAGAAGGGAGGTCACAGAGATCCTTTCTTTGGGGATCCAGAAACCTTGTAGACATGAAACCGCCTCGGGACTATCACCTGTAAGAGACTCTGGGGAGGAAAACTACTGGTGAGTAGTTGTATAGGTCAGAGAGCAAGGTGAATTGATAGGAGAAGCAGTGGTTGCCTGAGTCCAATTACAGAGAAAAGGGGGTTGGAAATCAGATTCCAGGTTCCTGAAAAGGCAATGTGGTCAGAAAACAGGAGATGGAGCAAAGTTAGGTCTGAAGGCTTCCATGGACCCACGTTTCTTAACTTCCCCACTTTACTCCCAGACAGAGATGTAATTCAAAATTGAAGGAGAAATACCAGAGAAGCCAGATGCAGAGCTGGACTTGACCATCAGGCTACCAAAGAGGGGCCAACAAGAGAGAGTGTAGCTGGAGGGAATTGAGGTAGGTTCGCAGTGGTAAAAGAGTGGCATTGCTGCCTTTCCTTGTGGTGATGTCCCATGGGGTGCTCAGTTCTGGGAGGAGTGGTGCCATCCTTCAGAGTGAAGATGCCAGTCAGTGTTGAGAGGTGCTAATTATAGTTATTATCAGCTTTGCATTTCTCATTTAATGCCTGGAGTTGTACATTTAATGAAATGTTAAAGCAGTGATTTTTCCCCTTAAGCTAGTAGATTTTCTTCTTCCTGAAATTTCTAGGTATTTAAGTGTATGGGAGGTGCTGCTTAGAAGTGAATCACTGATAGCCTTTTTGCCTCCATAAATCCAGACATGTCCATCCTGGCATCCATTCATAGTCTCCAAAAAGTACTCAGGAGTGTATCCAATTAAAGAACACAGTAAAGAAAAAAAAAAAGGAAAAGGAGAAAGGGGGAAGTTACATGCTGCTGTTCTTGCAGAATGATTGCATGGTGAATTTTCCAAATGAGTTACTTGCCCTTCAGTCTCCTGCTGAGTACCCACCACGGTGCTAAGAAAAGTCTGTATTCATTCCAGCAGGCATGAAGATAACACAGGTTGGGACTGCTAATGCAACTCATTTTGGCGGTGCTCTGAATTCTGTTATCCGTCCCAAAATGGGGCTGCTCAGCTTTTATCAGCCACAAAGACACTAAAGGCAAGAGCCAAGAACTGAAGTGGAATGGATCCAACCCAAAGTCCTTTTCCCTTTTTCTTGTTTCTGCTCACGGTCCTGTTTCTATGCACATATCAGGGTAGGGAGAGCAATGTCCAGCCAGTTTCATTCTATTTCAGGATCATCTTTATGCTGAGAAAACATGCCCTCAGTTAAACTAGAGAAAATTTTATTTGTCAGTAGTGGCAGGCCTAAGACACCTGTTTCTCTAACGTGTGTCACTGGGTTTTAGAAAGTGCCTGGTTCAGACCCGTTTTATTTGTACAGCTGAGATGCAAGACCGCATGAAACTGAAAAGGAGGAAATGTGAAGGGAGAGATTTCTAAGTTCAGGTTGTACCATCATTGGAAGATGTTACCCAACCTGGATACCCAAGACCCCTCTTTGAAGAACAAAACCAGGCTGAGCAGAAGCTCTCTGTTTTCTCTTACAAGACCTGGAAATTTCAGTTTCAGAAGTCACAATTCATCCATGCAACTGAGGAGGACTATTCAGGTCAATCAATCCAATATGATGGGATTCAAGACAGCAGCCAGCCCCTGTTGCATCAGAGGCTGCAACACAGTTCCTGACAGAAACAAAATTTAGACCTGATATAGAAAGGAAAAAGTCAAAACAAAGTCAGTTCAGGCTCCTTAACTCTTTGTGCTCTGTGTTTAGAAGCTAAATCTTGTCTTGAGCTACAAGGAGTGCATGGGAATGATTTCATCAACACGTGCAGACCTCAAGTCTGCTTAGACTTTATGCCCAACATAAAAGCTCAAGGTCTGTGGAAATTGTGCTGAAAATCAGTCCTAAGCTTTCAGATAAGAGCTAGAAATAGTCTGTAACAAGGTCTTGAGCAGGAGCATCTCCTGATCATGACTTGGCCAGGTGACAGTTATGCCAATAGCCACGATCCCCTTTCACAGACTGTGTTTTGCTGCTGCTTACAAAAATGTGTTTGCAAGTCTGAGCTGTGAGAGTGTATGAATGTACAGACCACTACAGAGGCAATCCTCTCTGTTCTCAGAGTCCAGAGAAGTGATGTTTCATGGAAGACATTCTTCGTAGCTTTGGGTCTGGGGTTGATAAGATGTAGTAGCTCGTCAAGTTCATCATCGTGTCTGTGCAATCAAATTAGTGATAATTTCTTACTTTGCACCATGCTGTTTGAATGGATCTCAGTCGGAATAATTGACTGACTCCAATTAACTGAAAGTTTTTCAAGTAAAAATATTTGTAAATAAGAATTTAACTGAATACTTCTGTGTTTGAGCCACTTTTTTTATATGACATTGTTGCGACCAACCTGATGTCAGGCATTTCAAAGGTGTTAATTAATTTGTCATGTGCTTCCTGGAGCTCATACAACAACTACCATTTTGCCTGTCCACTCCGACACAAAATGTGTTTTAGATGCTGAAATCCAGATATGCCAAGCAGTGAACCTTCACCTGCTCTGCAATGCAAAGAAGGTGGCACTGGGAATCAGGGGTGGCATAGAGGGGATGAGAACTTTTTTGAGATCGGGACACACGCAAAGGAAGACCTTGCTTTGGAGAAGATCCTCTTGCTCAGAGCCCCAGGTGAGTCCATACAGGGCACTTGCCCAGGCTAGTGCCAGAGGTTTGTTGCCTTCTAGGTTACTCAGAGCTCTGCCTGCCTGGCATGGGCTTCTCTTTCCCCTTATAACCACAACACGTGTCCTTCAAATTGCCTTGTGAAGCATCTCTATGCACGATTCATTTATTTCCTTATTGTAGCTGATTTGAGCTTTAAGATCACTTTGCAACAGGCCTCTCTAGCATGTTTCCCTTGTGATGCCGGGATAACTTTCCTTCATACTCGCTCGTCTCCTATCTAAGCAAGTTTTATCAAAGGCTGGGAGGGTGAAAATTATCCAATGTTTGTGCTAGTAGCTGGATGTTCCTCTCGGCTACCAGCAAGAGGAATTGCACAAAGGTAATTTGCAATGCAGGAAATAAGGGAACTTACTGACTGTGAAATAGACTGACATATCCCTAAATCCAGTTCATATAAAGAGAAGTCATTGATTTTGAGATCCATAACTGGAGCATAGTTGCTGTTACGAGTGTTCTAACAGCAATGGCTTAAAACCCAAACAAACAAACCCCCAAATCTCCAAAGCCCTCAGATGTTCATGCAATTGCTTAACTTTTCTTTAAAAAAGTATATCGGTATTCTTCAGGTAGTTCTTATAGCAGTTCTAGGGTAGAGCAAGCTGGTGTTATGCATAATGTATGTTTTTTGTGGAAGGTTATGTAAACAGATTTATTTTTTTTTTAAATCACCAAAGTCACCTGGAAATATTTAGGCTCCAGGCTTCCCTCTAAACACTGCTTTATTGGTTTTTGCTGTAGTGTGAAACAGTAGAGCAAAATTCTCATGTTATCTGTCTCCAACAGGTTTACAATATTGCAAGATTAATTATATTAGCTGTATTTCACGACTCAGTGCATTTGTATTACCATTTCAGAAGCACAATCATTTATCGACAACAAACTTTGGGGCATTTACTTTCCATACCCTGGCATTGTAAACTTCAAACTACATAAGCTTGCCTATGAGCTGCACATGAGTGTGGGGACCTTTTCCCAAAGAAAATTAGACAGTTTCAACCTCCTTCATGGGTTGGATAATATTTTCCTAATTATGATGTGGATACCAGGGTCAGATTCTAATGCCCTTTTTCCACTCAGCCTTTGGTGCTCTAAATGATCCCTTTTAAGTAATTGTGGTTCATCACAGAGGAAATGAGTAACCCAGAAGATGGATCAATAGGAACTGGCTAGATGTGATCTCCTGTTCGATGTGTAGGCTGTCCTCAGTCACTTCATCTGTCTCTCACCAATTACAAGATTGCTCTCCGTGGTCTGTTCTCTACATCTCAGCTCTGACCAGTTCCCAAATAACCCATTCTGGAATGAACATCACCTAAACTTCAGCCTGCCTGGAACATATTACCCGCAGTTCAGCATATTGCATCTTCCTCTTTCAGACTTGATCTTTTTCCACACTCACTCTACACACACCAGCATTAGTTTTAAAGGTGCTAGTGGCATCTACATAGACACTGCTCTGATTTTACAAAAGGCTTCACAGCCCTTGCTGAGCTCAGGACTGTCATAGTTACAGATGCTAAGTAATTTAAAGCTACTTCAGATATGTCCATATTAAAATGATTCTCAAAATGGCTATAGTGTAACCATGCCCTAAATTTTATCCACTTTTCTCCTTACCTACTACCACTTAAAATGCTTCAAACATTTCCAGTCCTTTCTTTATAGCAGGGGAACGAGGGGCTGGATGTGTGCAATGCAGCAGTGTTATCTGACCGCTGAGAATGCTAGCTGGTAGGAGGCTGACAAATTGCACGTTATGTTTTTGTGTGACTGGGTTTGGAAGAGTTTGTTATGTCAATGGCAGTGCTGTGCAAATAGCAACCTGGCTCTTGAACACCTGAGGGGGAAAAAGAAGCCTCAAAACAGAGATCTGCTGTGGGAAGTGCCAGAACACCATTTCCCTTCTCCAATTCCTCTGATCTCTTTGAATCCCATGGCAGTTAAAGTTGCCCTGTGGCTCTTTTCAGAAAGTCATGATTTCCCTTAAATTGTCGTCTTCTTTTTCAGCAAAGGAAATACTCGAAGAGCAGACAGACATGCACTGCCTACCTTCAGATACAAACACACGGATTGCCCATCTGCCCACCAAGCAGCCACATACGCTGCAATTTAAATAAAAACCACCTGGTACTAGATAAAATGACAATCCTACTGAATTGATAGTTGGTATAAAAAGTACTGCTTTCCCCTCTATTTTCTAGTATCTCATGGTTTGCAAATTCCCATTATTTTGAACAATCCAACAAAAAAAAAAAAAAAAAAGAAAGACCTGAAAATGAAGTGGGCTGAATGCTTCAAAACCCACATAAATTAGTCATGTTCATTTTGACAAAGAAGGTGGTTTGGGACTGCAGACACTCATTTTTGTTGATGCAATTGGCTCACTAGTAACCTCAGGCGGGTGATTTTTCCTTGTAGAGCCTCAGATTTCACTGTAAAGAATTACAATTTTACAGCACTTAACTATTGGGGATAATGATGCTGATTTCATGGTAAAACATTTAGAAACCTAGGAAGGGACATGTACTCTACATATATTGAAGGAAGAAGAAAGCACAGGTCTGATCTCCTTTAACAGCCCTGACAGCTGTTATTTTCCTTCAATTTTCCTTCCAATTTTCCATTCCATAGATGTTGGTTATGATTTTGAATACAGTTGTCCATAGACAATTTTCCCACACAAATATTAAGAACCATTTTGGCTGTGAATACTATCTTGGAGTTCCTGGGACAAAAACCATAACAGTTTCACAGATGTGAGTGGAGCTATATAACTCAAGACCAGACTCACCTCGGAATACAAATGTTCTGCAGCACCTTGTCGGGATGGAGTAGTCGAGAAAGGTCCTGATCCGCACCTCAGTGCACTCAGTTTCCCATATGCAAAATCAGTTCAGATTCTGGGAAGATCAGCAAAATACTGATCAATGTTATCATCATGCAGGGCCCAGGGAGCAAGAGATATCAGATTCCAGTCCTTCAATACCCTTGTTATTGTTGCATGAAAAGCAGTCTGGATGACACCCTTAAGGAGTACAGCAGCACACATCCAAAACAGAGAGTTCATAAGGCTACCAAATTTCTGTGTTCAGTAGGTTACTCCTTGGATAGTCAAACTTCATATGAAAGAGGCATTTGAAAGTCCACTGAAATGTTTTATTTCTTAGTCTCCTCTTGTTATTAATATCTCTTTTTTTTTTTTTTTTGTCTATGATGTGTGAGTACCAACATAAGGGAGCATTATAAATCACAGTAGGAAATAAATAGTCCCATTTAATCCTGCAGGGGGATATTAAAGTTTCACAACCTAACTTTCTATTATCCCACTGAATACTTCAGTAGCTTGGTGTTGTGTAGGACTGAAATTGGGACCGAACTCACAGTAGACCAAGCTTAGAAAAGCAGGCTCAGATGGTATTTTCTATGCCCCCCCTTCCAGTCATTCTCCTATCTGATTTTTACCAGATCTTTCTGACACTACTCAAAAACTCGGTGGCAGTTCAAGTGTGATGTCTTTCGCTTCTGGGATTATCTGATAAAAGAACATATGTTCCATTGTAATTAAAAGGACCTTCATGCCCATCAGATGAATTTGGAGACAGCATGCAGCATGGCACACTGTACCATGTGCTGAGCAAGAGCAATCACAGGAGACTTCAAATGTACCTGCCACTCTCTACTCTCACTCTCCTGCTTTCATACTGTATTTCCCTCTGGGCAGAGATTAAAACTGGGGTCAGTCTCCATGTTTTCAAGAAGCTGAAAGCAAGAATTGTTTTGGCATGGTGTAAAGGCAGGAGACATCACCCCAGACTTCTTGAGCAAATCTTCTCCCCAAGGTCAGCTGGAAGATCGTGCTGCCTCCTGCAGGCTTCCTTTTAAGAAGTCAAGCTGGGGACATGAGGAGAACAGAGAAATGATACCCCTTTTACCTTTCTTCCCTTAGTTGTAGAGTCTAAAAGAAGGACCTTCAGGGCCACAGGCTTTACAGTAGCAGTGGGGAAGGTGTAGCTGGGGAGTAGGGCGCTGCTTCAACTCTTGTTGTTCATGTCCCTTCCTCAAGGTGAAAGAATTATTCAAATGGGTTCAAATTTATCACTTGCACAATGAGTATCTGATGCCTCAAATGGTCTTTTCCTATTTCAGTGGAGGAAAAAATAAAGCATTCCCAAATTATCAAGATTACATTTTCTTTGCATTTGTATCTTCGTGTCCCTAGGTATCATCTTAAACTTCAGGAAGAGGTTGAGGTCACTTGTATTATTAAATCAAGCTACTAGAAACAAAAAACAAGGTGCTGGGATCAAATAGGCAGAGCAGAGCTGGGCTAAACCATCATCCAGCAAACACTTCATATTCAAAATAGCTTCTCCAGGGTGAGGAATGACCCCCTGGCCTTCTCCTGAAGGGCAGGAGCTGATCAAGCCTGCTGAAGAGTTGTTCATGCTGATGGCATGGCTCACAGTAGGAAGGAAGGACAAGCAAAGCTCTTTAAGGCCCAGCATTTCAAAATCTTGCCTGGGAAGGGACTCCCAACACAATCATTCATGAATTGTTGCCTGCACTTATACAGAGAAGAGGGAAAACATTCAGGTTTAAGAAGCTACCTCTTAAAAAATAGACAAACAAATACAAATAGACCAGAAGCTTGCTAAGATGCTTTGGGGATGTCCTAGATTGTTATGAACATGGTCTGGGATGTTCTTTATTTTCTCCAGCACAAAGATATCTGTGAGCTGCACTTCACTCATACACTGGCATAGCAGAGAAATGTCATGTCATACCAAGTGGACCCAAAGAGAAGAAAGCAATTCAGAACTGCAGTTTGGATGTCTGGGTGCAAATTCCAACCAAATATATACCACTGGTGCTTACTCGGAGTGGGGAATAAAGCGGGACCCATCAGAGGAGGTCAGCTTTCTAACTCCAGGAAGTTAGAGAAAAGATCAGAAGAAAACCAGGTGCAGAAGGTGACATGATTTATTTCTGCTTTAGGCCAGGAAGAACGTGATTCTAGGCAGTGAAGTCAAGTATTAACTTCCAGTCCTGACAAACCCTGCTGGTTTTGCAGTGGAAACAGGGCATGTCCCACAGGAATTCAGAGGCGAGTGTAGTGCCCTCTCCATGATGGTTGCCAATGCAGTGCAGTGCAGAAGAAGACATGAATATGACTCTTTTTGCTGCGCCATGGGGTCACATTCCTTTTTCCCTTAGATAGTGATCAGCTTAACATCTAGGTTGTAATTGCTGGGTTTCGTAAAAACAGAACACCTTCATAAAATACACCTGAATTTGGACACACAACCGTACCACGTTCCCGTGAAGCTGTGTTGAATCAAGACAGATTTTAGGAAAAGCCAGATTATTTTCCACTGGTTTTATTCTCCTGCAGGAGCTATTACTGTGGTTGATTAATAAACTTGTTTTTTAACAACACTTAATAAAGGGATTCTCCAATGTCCTTGTTGTTCTCTTTAGACAACATCTAGGAAAATGCAGTGAGAAATTAGCCAGTTAATGTGCTGTGTGCCGGTGCTGTAGACGGATGGTTGACTGTGCTCTTCCCTGCCCTGAAACAACTGGAGCCATTTCGCTTATCAAGAGAGCAGAATTGCTCCCAGGGGAAAACATCCTCATTCATTATTTGTGCACGGAGGCCTTTTTTTACAACAGGGTCTCTTTTGATCCATTGGGAAATCAGCATGTGTTGTGGTCCTCCTTGCTTGGAGGACACATTGGAGATTCTATCAGCTTGATAGACAGGGCAACCCCCTCATAGGAGTGGTTCCAGGAACCCCAGGAGCAGTGAGAACCTCAAATATCGAAGAGAGAGTTTTTTGTCCCCTCATCAATGTAGATGCTCCCTACTGAAAGCCATTTTTTCTCAGAGCCCTAGTGGTTTAGCAGGCCACTATGTTAACAATGGAGATCATAGTTTTGTTTATAGTTTGGCCAAGATTCACTTACTCTGAAACTCAGAAGCATGCAGGAGATTATTAAGTACAGGAGTAAAACTCCCCTTGTATTTAAACTGGGGTTTGGAAGAAGAGGGTAAGGCTTTGGAGACAAAGGGAGGTGAGCGGAGGCAACCAGTGAAGCTCATTAGGGACTGGTGCCTTCTTGTCCCCCTGGCCTTCTCCAGAAAGCCAGGCACTTCAGCTAACACAATTCCTTCCTTTCATGCTCTGGGCCTGTCCCCATTACAGCATTTCCCAAACCTTGTTGGAGACGGCCACAAAGGGCAGCATTATGTCTGGGGAGTGAATGGTGTGTAGCCAGTCCCAGCTGACAGAGAAAGACAGACGAAAGCAGTTCCCAGGGACAATGGGAGGGCTTGTAGCTGAGGAAGCTTCCCAGTCCATTAGCATCTGTGGAGGACAATGGCCGTGTGTGGCGGAGAGGAGGAGAACGTGGCCTTGCCAGTGGCCCCTGTCTGTCACTGGCACAAGAGCTCTGCTTCTGCAGAACAGAGCCTGAATGGGCTGATTCATAGGCCAGCACCCTGGTGTCCCACCAGCAAGGAGAGACCATAGAGGGGCTGTCCCACTGGGCTGATCTGGTATATCGAGTACCTTTCTGAGCTCTGGCTGTGCAGCCAGCTGGTCCAAAGTCTGCCCCTCTTACCCCAAATGAGGAAAGACTTGTCTAAGGGAAACCCAGTGGTAAATAGCACAGATTCCCTCTGTGAGCTCGATCCCGGCTGCTCCCCTCCTCAGATTTTGGCTGGTCAGGATGGGCATAATGCTGGAAGTGAGGGAGCCTGGATCATCTTCATGACGAGCTACTGGTGAAGGCGAGCAACCATCTCTCTTCTGTCACAACTTTATGCAAAGCCACCAAAACAGATCTGAGTGAAAATATTTTTTGGGGAAAAAAAAAAAGTTAACATTTCCTGAACAGGAATGAAATACAGTTTGAAAGCATTTTAATATTTTCCTCCATTTGTGACAGTTTCAGCTAATTTGCTCATCCTGAAAGACACTGAAAAGGTTGGTTATATTTTTAACATGGTAAATGTCTGGGCCATTTCAAGACACACTGTAATTTTCCTTTTTGAAACAACTTCAATATAATTCACAGACTACTCAAAACTCTACAGAAAAAATCAACAGAAGTTTTGTTTTTCATCCAGTAAACCAGTTCCTCTGATCCAAAAATTTGTTTCCCCTTTCTGAATCATCAATTTAATTTTGTGAGATCACAACCACCTCTGCCCAGGACTGAAAGGTTTCAGCCTCCCTCATGGGGAAGAGCTTTCTTTTGGGGCTCTCAACTTCTGTGGCCTTTTCTAAGCAGAACCAGTGATACCGCTATGGTGTTGGAGAGGTTTCGTGGAGCGATAGAAAGTCCTTGTCAGAAGGAAGGAACAGATATACCCAAGACTTGAGGCAGAGAGTTTGTTGTTAGTTCTTGTTTACAAGTGCTTGAAAATTGGATGGACTTCAATTTTATCAGAAAAATCTCCTTGTGAGAGAGAAATGGGTTTGTGAACCCAAATGGCCTTTACCATTTACAGGAGAAAAAAAAAAAAAAGTACCCTGTTTAGAAAACATTAAGCCATGTTTACATTGCGTTAGGAGGGGATCCACCGAGCCTTTGACTCTAAAAGAGCTGGAACTCATACTAGCCCTCCTTCAAGTCACCTGCAGGGAAAGCACATTTGGGACTGGGGTGCAGTAGGTACATCCTCCAATTTTATTTTCCCTGGAAGAAGACCAGAGAAGCACAACAAATGGGGTCAGTTTGCCTTCAAAAATCAGTCCTGATCTGACTAAATGCACAAATATGCCTGACCATAAAACATAATCCTCTATATATGTAGAATGTCTTTGATTCTAAGGCATCTCTAGAGGAAATAGAAATATTCTATTCTTGGAGCCAGAGGGAGCAAAACCATCTAGTCTTATCACCAACATGTTTTCTTAACTTTAAATAAGGTTAAGAAAGGGAGTAATTCAACCGTGGCAACTCTAATTGGCTACAAGTATAATCCAATAACCTCATTTCACCCATATTGTTAGTTGAGTTAATTGGACCTGCACAGCCACCAGCTAAATATAGTGGTGTATGCAAATGGTGAAACTAATTTCCTTCATAAACCTTCCTTCTGAGAAGTAGGAATTGGGCAGAAGGGGTAGGGGAGAAAGAAGGCTGTGCTGACGTTGTTACTTCAAAAGATCAATTCTCTTCCAATTATTTGCTCTCTCTAGATAGACAGGACAGAAAGTATCATTAATTCCTTTAAACAGAGAGGGGGAGGAAAGTAATTTCAATCCCACTTGAAGAGACTGCAGAGCAAAAGTGATTGAGCCTTTAGCTTGTGGGTGCCTCAAATTCAGATTGGGCTTCACAGCCCCTGGGTCGGGCAGTCCCTTTCTCTTTGCAAGATATGGGGAGAGGGAACCTACACCAAAAATTGTTCCTGGGTGTTGCAAGGACTTGCATCGCCTGGAGGAAGATGGGTAAACTGAACTTCACTCTAACATTGATTTCAGCAGGGTCTTTTGCAATAGAGGATTTGTAATTTGTACCATGCTGTGTGTCAGCTAAATCCATTTCCACTGTTAATCTAAAAGCCTTCCAAGAACATGTCTCCTGGAGTCTGATGTGGAGGACTGACAGTCAGGCCATGCATCCAACTGTCCATACCTAGAGTAATTGCTTTTTCACCATCACAAGAGGGGAGGATCTTAGGAAGTGAAGGTCTGGCCTGAAGCCCAGCTACTCTTTCTGAGGAAGGAAAGTGGAAAGGGAGATGCTGATGCCCCAGTGTCTAGTGACAGGGCACACGGGAAGGGTTCAAAGCTGTGCCAGCGGAGCTTTAGACTGGATGTTAGGAAACGTTTCTTTGCCAAGATGATGGTCAAACACTGGAACAGGCTTCCTAGAGAGGTGGCCGATGCCCAAAGTCTGTCAGTGTTTAAGATGCATTTGGACAATCATAGAATCATAGAATGGTTAGAGTTGGAAGGGACCTTAAAGTTCATCTAGTTCCAACCCTTAATAACATACTTTAGCTTTTGGTCAACCCTGAATTGGTCAGGCAGCTGGACTAAATGATCATTCTATGTTCCCTCCAACTGAAATTGTTCTATTCTTTTCTGTTCTGTTCTATTAGAGCAAGCAAGGACCTGATGGCAGCAAAGCTCAGTAGCTCCAGGGGAAGGTGTGCAAAGCTGACACAGAGAACATGAGGAATGGCCTTTCATAGCTAAGTCTTGGCTTAAAAACTCAGGATTCTTCATTATTATTCAGCTGATGCTTTGCATTTTCTCTCTGCTGCTTTTAAGCAGTAGGAATCGTAACAGTTTGTTTACATCACACCAGCCCCGTGTACCGTCTCTGTTACACCTGCTCATTAGGCTTTGCCTCTTGCAGATTGGAAGAGTTGTGGGACATGGACCACCTCAGATGCTCTCTGTGCTCCACACTTGCATCATGCCTCCCCCCCGCTCCCCCATGGCTGGCTGCAGCCATCTCTCCTTTGAGTGTGAAGCAGCAGCGGCGTGTACTCATCTCTGTTTCCATCTTTCACAGGCAGTCCCAAACCAGAGGATGTGCACGTCCTTGGGTGTCTTTCAACTGACTTTGGAGCAGGCCCAGAGTGAATTGGGACTAGCACAGTGCGGGGGAAGGAAGAGATGCTGCCTGTGATTACTATTTGAACTTGATAAGGGGATGGGAAGGAAAAGGAAAAAAGAATTCCGAGGCAGGACTGAATCGCTAATGCCTTCCACAGCTACGCTTTAATTTCAGCCCCTGCTAATATTCCCAGGGAAATCACAACTCATGCACATACATGCACACACAGGTTTAATTTCAGCAGTAAATGAAGCCATAATGCAAACAGAAAGCTAACAGCAGGGAAGGCTATGCTTGGCCAGGTCTGCTTGTGCTACAAGTAATACATATGCACCAGTGCAAAAAACTGGCCCCAGAGAGCAGTTAAGTCTTTCTAGCAGAAACACACACTGAGAAGGCAACCGTAACTTTTAACTACAGCTTCCTACAAAAGAAAGTGCTGTGGTCGTCTTTAACATCAGAGAGGGGAAGGGACGAAGGGAGAGCGAAGTGGTACAGAAAGGAGGGGGAGGACAGGTTGGAAACCTGCCTGCTTTTAGCGAAGTGAGTCGCGGGGCAAGAAAACATTCCCAAGGAAAGTGCTAGATCTGCCTGGTTTGAATTTTGCACAGGTTTGTACCTGGGTGTGGATGATGGGGGAATTACTGCAGCGTGTTCAGGAGAGGGCTGTATTGCTTATTGCCCTACTCTGAGTACAGGTAACCTCTGTTCCTACCCAGGAAAGTTTTAATCTAAGCAGTCTTTCAGAGAGTATCAATTGATGCCTGCAACTGGCCCTTCTTTAAAAATAAGGCTAAATTACAAAAATTAAGAAGATATAAATTGAGGGCCAAGGAAAAACTCGGAATATTAAGAAAAAGTTTATTTTTCTCCCTTTACTATAAAAAAAACCAGCTGGGATAAGAAAGATTCAAAAAGCTTCCCATTAACAAATGGGAACATCAAGACAGCTTTAAAATGTTCTTTTTCTTTCTTTCAACATTTCTCACCCCAGTAGGACAGCGAGCTCTCTTGTTGCAGAGCGTCTTAAGCAAACACTATAAATATTTGGAGACACAAATGACTAGATTAGAAATGATGCCATCATTAACAGCAGTGACAGGGAAGTGTCAGGGTTGCAACTTTTATGTTTTTTAATTGGCCCTGCAATTGTATTGTCAAAACATTTACCCAAGGGTGTGATTAATAATAATAGGTGACAGCTTCAATTATCCTCAAACATATTAGAAAATATCAGCACTCAGATACAATCTTTAAAAGCACATCTTAAGCTGCTTTTACAAGCTCACTGTGACAAGAATAAATACAGAGATAAAATTTGGAATTAAAACACTTGCTTATTTTAATCAGGGTTTGGTTTTTTTTGTTTAAGCAGCACGGAGACAAAATGTTTATGTATTCATCAATACTTATCTGAGGATCACCAAACATTTTGCTTGCAGTTTTCCGGAGTTCTTTAATTCAGTTCCTGAGACAGGCATGACATTGAGAAGCAAAGTAATCTGTGTTAATGGTATACAGCCCATCAGACTTTTGAGGAATAAAACCTCCTAACCCCTAAATAAAATTGAGTAAAAATGTGAGATATCTTACACATCTGAGCCACAGGCTTTCCTTTGCAACCAAATAAAAAGCAAGATTTTTGTCTCTATATGTTTCATTTCTTTCCATCTTTTGCTTGTGTGGTGCATAGTGATGCTTTTATCTTTATTCTGGCTTTTTTGTTTGCAATCAGTTTGTGGACCATCTTCTCCAAAGAAAGAACAGTTGTAGAACTGTGCAATGCAGGAGATGTAGTGCAGGCACCAATGGCCACAACACTGTCTTCAGTGCCTTCAGCTTTCTATGGTGGGGCCAGAAAACAACAAGAGAAGGGAAGAGTGCATCCAGTGTCATATCAGCTCTAGTGAACAAACAACTCCTGATCTTTACTCAGATTTTTTTACTGGTTCTTTACAGTTAATGAATCTATATCTGTGTTTTCCCTTGAGGATTTTTAAGGCTTTAATAACATATTATTAAAGCAAGCTTAGTATCGTTTAACTTTTTTAGAACCTTGATCTCCACCAGATTGTTTAAACCAAAGAACAACATACTTTTTGAAGCGATAACGACTTAAGTCAGGGGAAAAAAGAAACCCAGTTTTTGGGCCTAGCAAAGTTGAAACAGTTGGTTCTCAGACACCAAGAGTGTTGCTGTGACAGGTGTGTTGTTGGCAAGAAGAAGTTCTGTGTTTGATCCATAAATGATTGAAAGGAACCCAGCTCCCAGTGCTCCATCTGTGTTATTTTTAATTGGGGTGGTTCACAGGAACAGTGACCATGCAAAAGTCATGAGCTTCCTTTAAAAAAAGACAGCTGAAATCTCCTTACTTAAAGAGCCCTTGGGTAGAATTTCACTAAAACATATATTTAACATTCAGTGAATGACTAGTCATGCTGACATATAGGAGATTCCCCAAAATGCTGAGGACTGGGCAACTGCACAAGCCCTTTGCAAATTCCAGAGCTTCCTCATTAAGGGTACATCAGCAATGAGTTATGATTTGAATTGATTTTATAGGGTTTTTTTGGGGTTGGGTTTTTTTGTTGTTGTTGTTTTTTTTTTTTTTTAAGAACAAGGTAAGGCTTCTTTGATCACAAACCAGTAATAAATGACAAGAAATGAGATCCAATTATACCATCTGGAATATTCTCTCTGACCATAATGAAAAAATTTTAATGTTTGGTTGGCTGTGAGATTTTCCCCAATGGATTATATGACTCCAAGGTGCAAACCTCTAATGCTTGTAGAAAAAGAATTACATATTTCAACAAATATATGTGATGGCAGTTTACTGTTGAAACAGAATGTGCTCTGTCTCATTACACAGTCTTTAATTGCAACCTAAACAATGTCTTGCTCACTTCAGTCCAGAAGGAAGGAAGGAAGGAAGGAAGGAAGGAAGGAAGGAAGGAAGGAAGGAAGGAAG
>JAOQGH010000002.1:27500721-27589144 GCA_025769975.1 Gallinago jamesoni | reverse complement strand
GTGGGATGTGTCCCTTCTCATGGCCAGGGGGGGGGGAATGGGACGATGACCCTTGTGTTGTGGTGGTGCTTGGGTGCTATGAGGAGAAAACAGGGTCTGAAAACACCCTGCATGTGAGTGTGGTAGCAGGAACCTAAATCTTCTGATCTGATAACAGTTCCCCAATAGGCGAAGCAGACCTCATGGTACTATTGAGGAGAATTACTGGGTTTTCTGGGAACCCCTTGCTCTCGCTGGTCTGATTTTTTTTTTTTTTTTCCTGTGATGCCCACCCCAGCAGCCACCTTTGCTATGCTACTGGCAGCAGGACCTGGTGACACACAGGATTAGAAGGAGCATTTGGCTGTGTGCACCTCTGCCAGAGCCTTTCTCAGCCTGAGCTCGAAACTACCGTGTGCTGGGCCAGGGCTGCTGCTAGCTGAACGTGTAAAAGTTGAGCTTCAAGCCACTATAAGCTTTATAACTGCTTATTGCATTAACTCGGATGCTACTACGGAGCATGCTGTGTGTTACTCTGATTTTTATTAAAATAAAAAGATGAAATGCCAAATTAAAGAAAAATGAAGGGGATTATCATGACTCCAGGTTAAACACAAACAGCAGGATTCAGAGAGCTCCTGGAGAACAGAGCTCCTCTTTCAGTAAAATCTCTTCATTTACAAAACATTTAAAAAGAAAAAGGGAAAAGGGAGAAATATCTATATGCTATATCAGGAAAATTGCCTTTAAATGATATGTTTCTCAGGAGTTTCTATGAAGCGTTAGTAGCTCTCCAAGAAACAGAGGCCTTGTTTTTATGCTAATGATAACTGAAACAAAGATGGATGGAGGGAAAATGCAAAATGTTCTGCCATATAATCTAGGTTGGTTTGGAATAAGTATCTATTCTTTATTGGAAGTTTTTTTTTTTTTTCTGGCTAGTAGCAACTCTTTAAAGGAAATATTTGTTTTTCCTTATTGCTTGATGATAATCATTGCCAAATGCAGGAGTGCTGTGAAAGGTGAAAGATTTGTTTTATTTCATCTTCCTCCCTTGATTTTTGTTGCTTCCTTCCCCCTCCAGGAACATAAATAATGATAATAATAAACACAGGAAAACCCCTCAGGTAACTTACAAATGAAATGCGGGAGATGTATTGTTATAAATGAGAGTGCGAATGGCACACCGGTAAAAGTAGGAAGAAATGTGTAAGTCCTGAGCTCCCCTGAGCTGAAGGGGAAGGCTTAGGAGATCTGATTTCTGAGCACTGCCCAGAGAAAAAACTGCAATGGAAATCTCTGTTTTCATTAAAAACACAAGCCAAAAAAAATATCTTTCTCAAAGCCTGATTACGAGCCCCTGATTTTGACCCCTATTTTAGTTTTAATGCCTTTAGAAAAAGAATAAATAAAGTGTGTTTCATCTGGAAACCTCTGGCGTGGCCATGGTAGGGAGCAATCTGCATGCAAATGTGCGGTGAAATTATTTGGTGGGAGAAATGGAGGGAAAGGGAATAAAATTATTCCTAAAGATGCATAACAACCTGGGGACTTTCTTAGTGTTTAAATTTGTGCCCAATGAAGCACTTTCAGCAACGGTACCCGAAATGAAAGAAGACTGTGGACTTCTTTCCTGTTTAACTGAGGCCATGATGCATGTGAGATCATTCGGGGCCCACAGGGTAGGATGAGATGTTATCTTTTTTGCCTCCTGAGTCTGTATCTAGGATGTTTATTACAGGAATGACTTTTTTTTTTTTTTTTAATGTAAAGGGAAAACACGGTGCTTGCTGGACTGGATTTTGCAACCTGTTCTAATGTCCTGTGTGCTCTCCGTGATGCACCAGCTCTAAGCATGGGGAAATAGACAGCCTTGTGTGATGGACCATTACAGGTAGCAAAAGAGAAGGTACAAAATAATTGAGTATTGGTCATAATTGTTTGTGCTTCAGGGCAAAACCCAAAAACCAGTGTATTTTGTTTGGCCCTAATGTCAAAACCTGGGGAAACAGGATGGTGAGTGTCCTTGGCAATGTGTGATGTTTGGAGGCTGAGGTGTAGAAGTGAAGATTGTCTTCCCTTGTGTTTTTAACCACTACATTGCCCAAAAAGGCACTTCAGTATCTTGACTATGAGTTAATGAAGCATTTCTATGGGATCTCTGAGATTATTTTTTTTTCATAAGGACATTGCCAGGAGTAGTTACAGCTGCAAATTTAATCGTCTGCTTCTGTATCCCAATGCAAATGTTGAAAGCCTGTGGAGCAGGTGAGCTCATCATTTATCTCTAGAAAAGTTCACTTGCAGTCAGTCGGCTTATAAATCTTCACCTTCTGAACAGCTTTACAAGTGTTTCTGAAATATTCAAAACATTTTCTATTCAGTATGCTTTTCTGCTGTATTATTTAGATACCAGATTCACACCAGTGGACCTGGCTCAGACGACTGTTTGCATTTGACTTTCTAAGCCTAGTGTAAAATATTCAAAGAGTTCATTAGAAGAAAATGCTAGACAATTTTCTCGCTTTGGTAACATTTTCTCTGGATATGAACTGAGGATTTGGAACATGGGATAGGCTTGGAGAGGTAAACAGGATTTTGGACACTTTTCTAAACTGCCTGAATTTTTAAGACTCATCTATTAACTGGGATAAAGGTCCTTAAATCCCTTCTGAAAATGTCAGACGAGCCACTGGATTTGAGAAACACAGGAGCATAGAGCAGCATCCCGTGGGACTCCCACCCAGTCCTGGTGAGCAGCTCACCTCTGTCCTCTCCACTTCGCTAAGAAGAGCCATAAATGAACAGTGTTTGTTTGAAAAAGAATGAGAAATACACGGAGAAAGGAAGACTTTTTTCTGAAGCGTGCCATAAATGGGAAGGACGCTTGTGTAAGGCTTAGGAAAGGAATGGATTATGCTGACTAACCCAGAGTCACAGCTCTGCTGCTCGCTTTGAGGTTCCCACACCTAGCTCTGAAGAAGTAAATTGTTTGTGTCTGTCGTCAGCAGCTTTTGTTTGAACCCAGATGAAATATTGTAAAGGTTTCAAAACAACTTTTATGTTTTATCTTGATAAAAGACATTCTCCCAGCCTCACAAGTTCAGAAATAGCCTCCCTTTTCCTGCTCAAAGCCATATGCTGCTGACAGCCCTACCTGATTATGTGATTCTCTTTCCAGATCCTCTTCTTTTTTTGGAAATAAAAAGCGATTTCCTTGACTGAAGTGAAAAATAGGTTATTTTCCCCATTAACAAAGAGAATACTTTGTCTGTAAAGCTAAAATAAACGGAAACCGATGTCTGATCTACACTCAGCAAGCGTTTCTAATCTAGACACGGTTAAGATGGCTTTGCATTGAATTCTGATGAAGTTGACAGGGGAATAATTTAAACATTTGCAATTTTTCCAGTGTTTTTCAATGTGTTAGCAGTAACACCTCTTAGACTGAACTTCCTGGGAGTGATGTTTCGCTAGAGCTGAGCTGACAGCAGCAACTGTCCATTCAGCAGAAAGAAGAGAAAAATCCTCATATCTGGATGGGAATCAAAGCCCTTATACAGACAATGCTGTCTGCATATACTTTTCTGGAGAGGTTTATTTCCCCTCTGTCTTTCTACTGTCTACAAATGTGAGCTGTGCCTGCCTGTTAAAAACTGCACTAATTCTCTTCTGTCCCTTGTTGGCTCTGTTGCCCTGCTCTTCTAGGGACTGAAGAGGAAATAAAACAATGAAAAAGCCTTCAGCAGGTATTTCTGAATTGAGTGGAATTAGGAGCTATCTGCAGTTCTTGCACTAAAGGCTATCCCTCTTCATTTTCCAGATCACCAGAACCTTGGCCGTGTCAAATAACCAGACCAATTGCTATTAGATTTCATCCAAACAAATCAGGAAGGTCCATCCAGTAGCACATCCTGAGAGCTAAAGATTTGGTTTCTTTCTGCACTGGGGAAAGTAGAAACATTTCATTTTTGTGAAATGGAAGCATTCCTCCAAGTGTTTTGTTTCAATGTGATGGGAAATGTCATTTGCCTTTATTATATTGCATTTGAAAAGAAGCAATTCATCTTATTGATGCAAAATATTTTGACTGCCTCAGAATGAAATGCTTCAATAACTTTCCACTGAAACTTCCATCAAAAGGAACGTGCTCCTGCCAGCCCCTCTCGCTGAGCAGGCGTTTTGTCCAGGGACACTATTCTGTCAGGACAATTCTGCTCAGCACTAACTTCCAGGTCAGATCCCTTCCTGATTGCTCAGAAAATGACTGTACCCCTCCAGGTCAGAGACCACTTCCTCTTGATACTTAAAAATGCTTTTGGATGCAGCATAAATCCTGACCTGTAGCTCCAGGGTGGGAGGAAGAAATAACAGTTGAAGAATAAGAAATTATTTTGTCAATACTTTATCCCATCTGGAGTTTGGAACTAAGAGTATTCTCCCTGGAAAATCAGTGAGCTTTGGGTCAGTATCCATGTTTCTGGAGGTGCTCTCACTAAATCATCAGCTACCTTGACTGCAATGTCTTAATCATTGTGAGCGTATTCCTTTCCTCTCATGTTTTCTGCACATGGTTATAATGCATGTTTGTTCAGTTATGTGCTGGAGACATAATGAGAAATATATTCTTTGGAGAAATATATTAATACATCTTTATTTTTGCCTGAACAGTTCAAATCAGTTCTATCTTCTCACTGAAAATGTTTTGGAGGTACTTTTAGATTAGCATAGCTTGTGTATAGGACTCAAATGATTGCTATTTAAATGAAGAGTAGCCTGCTTTCATATAAACATGCTCCAATCAGTCCTGGAGCAGCATTAATCTCAGCAACTAAGACCTGGAAACTAAAATAATAGAAAGAGAAACTGAAAATGAGAACTATGAAAATCTGTGCAACTCTACATTTAAGAAGGTCACCAGTAAGTGAAAGCTATCATGCTAGTGTTGTAGTCAACCATAAGTGAAGTGAGAAAATATGGTGATCATAAATGGCTGATAAATTAGACTTTAAAAAAACCAAACCAAACAAAACCCCAACCTTCTCCCCCTGCTCAGTTTCATGCCAGGTGATATCCCAGGTAAGGAAAATTCCCATCCTCTGAATCAATAACATTTTTTTCCAGCTTGACAAGAACCCTTTGATAATGTTAAATGAGAAAAAACTTCAACAGTCTCAAAAAAATATTAAAATAATAATTCTGCAAACAGTATGGAAATTGCTCATGATATCTTGTTCATTCTGAATTAAATTCATGAATGAAAAAGAGAAAGGGATTCGCTCAAGAATACTCATTATTGTCTATTTTGTTGAGATGATTTATGACACTTCTCCTTCTTTTGGTCCTTCCAGAATATTTGTTTTACAAAAATGGTGCATAAAAGATCTACTTTCTAACTGTTGTGAGTGAGAAATAACTCCATTGTGAAAAGAGGGGGGGGAAAGTGTCTAAATATCACCAGGTGGAAAATAATTCTAAATTGAATTTTACAAGTCACTGTGGTTTTATTAATACTGATAAAATAAAATAAAGTGAGGGAGAGAAGGAGAGAGAGAGAAAAGAAATTCAAAATCAATCATATTTTAGTGGAGACTGCTCAGTGACTTGCATAAAAGAAAATTAATCTTGTTTGGGAACAACAGGAAGTACATAATAGAAAATAAGGGTAAGATTGATCCTGAAGTTAGACAGCTTTGTTGCCAAGCTGCTTATACACAAAGGAGGGAAAAAATATTCAGCTCATCTCTGATAAATTATTAATCTACTTTTTTTCACAATATTGTTAATGTTTGTGGCATAAACGAAAAAGATCAAAGCAAGCGTATACTCAGCAGCACATACTTGATAGAAAAATCTTCTACCATTGGAATAAATATGATTTTTTTTATTAATACGCTATTTATGTTGCAAAAAGTTAGATTTATTTCTGATTTCCAACCCAAGATTTCTGCACAGAATATGTCAAAATATGTCCTTGGAACAATCGAAAATCATCAATTTGTTTTCAGTTGATTGGAAAGAAGCTGGAGCCTAGCTCTTTATAATCAAGAAGAATTATAGCCTGCAACATAAAAATATCTGGCCTGGCACCAAGTGAGCATCTAACTCTCTGGAGTTAGACATGTGCAACCTGCAGACCCCTTGTGCCTCTCGGATGAGGCTTGTGGTGTCGGTGTCTGCTCTGCGTTGTCCCAAGGGATAGGAAAAGAAAGGTGGGGAAAGACACAACTAAAATTCTTGCTGATCTCATTGGAAAAATGGGTTTCTGTGAGCTGTGGGACACCATCCCTTTTGGATTTCAGCCACTTGGGTGGGTTCTCTTATGCCTTTGGAAAAGACATGCATTTTCCTGGAGGAGGCGTTAACCCACATCTCGACTCTGCCCGTGTTACTGATAGGGAAGCAATATCTTACTGACTTACTCTGTCTGAGCTGGGTTGAGAAAGGCCCCGTATCAATCTGCTGTTAGGAAGACAGACAAGCCCGTGCACACAGCACAAGTCAGAGTAAGTCTATAAAGCTAACCTCAACAGCAAACAGAGCAGAAAGATGTGATAACTTGCCTCTGCTTGTTTAAGAGTGGAAATATCATAAAATTTAGGCATTAGATGGACATGTGTAACTATTAATGTTTGAAGAGAGTGTTTTAGTTTAATTTAGAGACAAATGGTCTTAAATATTTTTCACCTATCTGCCTTCTTCCTCTTCCTATTCCCCCAAAAATCTTCTAGCAAATGGTGATATTTTCTGATTTCCCTCTAGATTCTTATCTATGTTTCTGCCCCTGTCCCCTTTCAAGACCTGAGAACATTTATTCATTTCTGTAAAAGAAAAACTATGTTATTATTCGCTTTAATGCAAGCACTAATAGTATTTTTCATGTTTGAGGCAGCTGAATCCTGTGTCAGTTGCAAGGCTCAGTTTCTCCTTTGGTGTAGAGAGTTGTTCCATTAAGTTGTTTTGTTGCCAGGGAGCTCTGTTGACAGCTACTCTTCTTCTCAGCTGCTGACTCTGAAGAGCTAATCTTTCTCCTTCTCTCCTGTTCAATATTTTCCCTGCTTGATGGACAGATTGGCTGTTGAGATCTGTAATGAACAGTGGCACCTTTCAGCTGTAGGTGACTAGTATTGAACCTGGCTTTGGTTGGGAATAACTGAGGAGAGACTCCATGCAGTCTGTACCTTCTGATGGCTCTTGGGTGATGTCTGGGATATGACTCCCATTCTTAATAACCACATCTCGCAAACCTGACCTTGCAGCTGATAGTAATCTCTATTGACATGCTCAACCACCAGGCTGGGAAGACTAAATTACCCTTTGTCTTGGGAGGAGGTGACTCCAAAGCCTGCATGAAGTGCAGTGACACATGGAATGAAACAGTAGAACTTCACAACCTGCCCTATGTTCATCTGGTGGACAATGAGCAGCTGTCACCAGTGTGGTGTGTTTGGCTGTTTCCATCAGTATAAAGTTCAAAGAGGTTTTAATTTTTTCTTCCTTGTAGTTTATTTCATTCAGAAAGTGCAGTTATTTGGTGTACTAGTTTTGGCTGGGATAGAGTAAAAATTCTTTAGAGTAGCTTGCAAAGGGCTATGGTTTAGTTTTCTGACCAAAATAGTGTTGATAACACAGGGATGTGGCTGAACAGTGCTTACACAGTGTCAGGGCCTTTTCTGTTTCCCTCACTTCCCTGCCTGTGAGGAGGCTGGGCATGCACAAGAATTTGGGGGGGACCCAGCTGGGACAGCTGACTCCAACTGACCAAAGGCACACCCCCTACCGAGTGATGTAACGTTCAGCAAAAAAAGCTGGCAGAAGAAGGAGGAAGGGACAGACATTCTGAATGATGGTGTTTGTCTTCCCAAATGACCACTATGTGTGATGGAGCCCTGCTTTCCTGGGCATGGCTGAGCACCTGCCTGCTAGTGGGAAGCAGGGAATAAACTCCTTATTTTGCTTTGCTTGTGCGTGCAGCTCTTGCTTCACCTATTAAACTGTCTTTATCTCCACCCACGGGTTTCTCGCTTCTACCCTTCAGATTCTCTCCCCCCACCCCACCAGAGGAGTGGGTGGATCAAGCAGCTGCCCATCAGTCTTAAAGCCCAGCATTCAGGAACTTGAGAAGGTATTACAGGAATCATTACCCTATACTTGGACTTTTAGAAGGGATACGTTTGTGTGTACATGTGTGCTCAGTAGTTTCTTAGCTTATGTAAGTGTGACGGGGTGAAGTTGGCTGTGTTGTATTTATTTGTGTGTGTGTAGGAATGTGATTGTGTGTGAAGACTCAAGAGTGTATCTGCTGAGGTGGGTGGATTTACTGCTGCCATGGTCTAACGTTTTGGAGGGATGCTAAGTCCAGGGGACAACTTGAGGCAGTGTCTCAGCATACTTACTGGTGTAAACGGGAGGTGTCCAACCCTATCAACACTTACTCTTACCTGCCCCTTTTTCACAAACTGGCTTTTGGCACTTTCTTGCCTCTAATTTTGCCTCTCTAATTTATAGCAGAGTATATTTTGTCACCCAGGGTTCGACAATGATGATAAAGACACAGCCTTATCCATGTTGACTGGCACCAGTGCCTCTCCAATATTCAGTGAAACTGCCTTTGAGCAGCATCTGCTCTTTCTGGTTTTGTGGTTCTGTTTTCCCAAAAATGCAGAACTGGTGATGGTGTATTTAACAGACTTGGTGGACTACCTCTGAACTACTATGTACTAGAAATGACATAGAGACAAACAGGTTTATAAGGCATGAAGCATAGTAAGTCATCTCTGCTGCTTCAGATTTTTCGAATGCAAGAATGAAGAAAACTTGGACAGTTCCAGCAAAGCAATGGTTAGATTTACAGAAATAGTCTGTAAATAATAAAAAAAAAAATCTGTAAAAGATCCTTAGTCTCAGATGTATATATGTGCCATGCACTTCATCCCTCTTCCAAACTGGCATATATAATTTTTGTGCCTTTGAAAGGTCTTGACTAATTCTGGCTCAAGGAGACATGAGGCTTTCAGATGTACATGACTCTGAGTGTTCTTTTGTTTAACTGTCATAAAGAAACCATGTAGTCATTTGAAATGATGTGAGAAATCACTTTGCCTAAGTGACAATGGCATCACATTCTGTCTCTTATCTTGCATTTCTCTGAAAGGTCGCACTGTAGTGATTTACGAAAACTATCATTTTGTCCTTTTTTTGATTAATTTTTCTACTGTAGATTTTTTCAGTTTTGAATTATGCAACTTCTTTTATCTTTTGATTCATTTCCCCCTCTCTTTCCACCAAATCTGTTGTGGGGATTTAATTACAGCTGACTCATAATTGTTGGTTTTTTGTTTTTTTAATTGGAAGTGTGTAATTGTTATATCAGCAAGTAATTCATTCATACTCTGTAAAAGTCAGTGTATCAGATGCTGATTTGCCTTTACTCAAGATACCTTTTTATTGTTCTTTTGATAGTGTTTACATTTTTGGGTTTTTTTTCCCTGCTTGAATGATTTACTTTTTAATTCTTTCTTGATACAAGATTTATCTCTTCAGTTTACTTATCTCTTCCTCTGAACTTGGAGGGTATAAGGCTCTTTCTCTTCCCATAACCAGACCATTTGAGAATCTTCTTTTTAATTCTCCACTGGTTGTGTCAAACAAAGTTCTCATTCTTGCCTACTAGACTGTACTGATATATCAGTGTATATATATATATATATATAGTACTGATATATGTATTATTAACATTTCAGAAGAAGACACTGAAAATTCTTTGAGATAAAGCTCTTCACTAAGATTTCCAAGACAGCCATGGTTGTTTGGTTTCCTTTATTTAAAAATCTGAACAACCTTAAATCAAATATCCTTTGTTAATCTTCCAAAAATCAGTCCCTTTTTATGCACCTTTTCTAGTTCAGGATGTAAAAACCTTCTCCACATGATCACCAGCTACTATAAAATGCTCAGGAATGTTTTCTTAGCTGTCCTGTGATGCTCAAACTATCATTCCAGTATACCAAAAGGTTTGCCATTCTTATTATTGCTACAAAATACTTTACGTGCCTGCAGACAGACCATTAATAGAACTGTGGCTAATCTCCAGTCTAGAATCATACATTTTGTGCAGTCTTTCAGCAACTGCAATATTGCTTGTACACCCCTGTCATTTAAGAGAAGATACATTGGAGCAGAAGTGATTCATGAGCAAAAGTTACTTCAAAAGACAAAATAGAAGCTAGCTCATTAGCAAATGCCATGTGGTGAGGTTATGGTTCAATGAAAAAAACTCTTTTAAATCAATCTCTGCTTCTCTTTTGCCAATTTCTAATCCCAACACCACTGCTGGATTGCAACTTTATCATGTTGGAAGGACATAGCTTGATGCCATAAACTGTGTCTAAATATGCATTAAATAGTAACACATTCCCAAGTGCTTGAGCCAAATGAGAGTTGTTATTGATTCCATTTTACATTCTAAATAGATTTGAATCATCACTGGCTTCAAATGTAAGATTGGGGGAAAAGCTACTACAATTACTAAGTGAATCACAGTTGTGAAGGTTTGTTCTTGTGCTGGGGTGGAAGCACCTGGCAGAACAGAGAGAGGGGAATGTTGGAATAAGGGGAGTGTGAGTGTGCCTGGGTAATGACCCCTGGTGCGAGGAACCAAACCGGAGAGCACTTGGCACTGACGACGTGTGTCCTCACAGCTCGAGGTGAGAAACCAAATGGTGGGTGACGCAGGGAAGTAGGTGAGGTGCTGGGAGGAGGAGAGTCAGATTCGGGTGCCTGCTGAGCCTTGTCTCTTCCTCCTTGACAAATCATTTCATCTCTCTGGGTGGGATTTGTGTCATCTAACTTTAGTGATCAAAAGTAACCGCTTAGTTACCCACGGGTTTTTTTGTTATGCATGTACTGAAAGCAAATGTACACCAAAAGAAAGCAAGGACAGGTAGGAGAAAGTTGTCCTGTCGGGTTACATTACTGGAGATAAAAGCAATACCAGAGCTGAAGCTCTCTGGTATCAGTAGGGGGGATTTTCATTTATTTTCATAGGTTTTTGGCATAAGACTGAAAGTCTTCAGCTCTGGGCACTCTCTTGTGTTTAGAAAAGAGATATTTATCCATGGGGCAAATATGTCCAGGCAAAGATTTCTTTAGCCACCTAAACTGAATTCTTATTGTCTATTTCTGGAATGTCCTCTCTATCCTCTTTGCTGCCTTGGTGGCTCAAAGAGCAGAGAGAGGTACCTGGAGGTCTCTGTTTTTGAGGAATAAGTGTTTGTGGCAGTCAGCAAAGAATTTCCTCAGCCATTCTTTTGGGTAACAAGTCTGCTTTTCTTGCAGTGTAACCTAGCAGGAGTGATTAGATGAGCCACAGTCCAAGAGCACACTTAATACATGTCAAGCCAGACCTGAGAACTAGTCTGAAGCATCCCTCTGGACAATGAGATCTCTGACTTGGTGACTGGTAGGGGAAGCAAGCCAAGCTTGGACACATTTCAAAATATGATAATTGATGCCATAATCTACCTGCCAAATCCTTGAGCTGTAAAAACTAGTATCAATGTCAAAAATGAATCACACACAAAACCTGGTGACCTCTGGTATTTTTCTGTGGTACTGAGCATGTAGGTGTCTGTGTTTACATGTTTATGTGGATATTTTTTATATATTATTTATAAATATGGATATGTATGTGTTTGTGTCTGAAAAGTGGCCTTTTACTCACATAGACCAAATATTGGCCTCGAGAACTAGGAGAAATTTTCCAGATAAGAGTTTGAACTACTAACTTCTTCTGTGAAGGTGACAGAGCACTGGAACAGCTGTGAGAGAGGTCGTTGAGTCCCCTGCTCTGGAGACTTTCAAGACCCGCCTTGATGCAGCCCTGAGTGATGTGCTCTGGGCAACCCTGCTTAGCAGGGGAGTGGGACTAGATGATCTCTAGAGGTCCCTTCCAACTCTGTCAAATCTGTGAATCAAGATTAAGCCTTTTTTCTAACACATAATTTTTTTTGTATTTCTAAAGGTGGGTGAGACATTCTGCACAAAGCCATATTTTATGGGAAAAACACCGTATTTTTCAAGACTGAAAAATTCTTTGGAAACATTTTATCCACAAAGGGATTTGCACATTGGGGAAAGTGTGGGAGCAGTAAGAGAGAAGAGCAACAGTAAAGCAGATGCAATTGTAATCTGAAGATAAATATTTTGACAAAGACCTTTGAAAGATTTTACTTTCACTTCAGTGCAGAACCAGAAAAGCTCTTAAACGTTTAAAAAAAGAAAGTTACTTTAGGATAGACTTGTTAACCTCTATAATGTGAAAGACTTCCGGGGGATTTTCAGATAACCTGTATCATCTTGCTTGTTAGTCAGCAGTTCAAGGTGGTTGCAGATTAAGTCTACATGACATGAGATGAGTCTAGGAAGAGATGCACCCTTTGCATCCAGTACTGGAAAGATCATTACCACATTCAGTAAGACCATATCATGTAGAAACAGTTTGAGATTAACATAACTAGCTTGGTCTGGGTATTGGTCCTTACTTCTCAGCTATGTCATGTTTCAGCTCACTGAATGGTGTTTTGTGATCTTGACACACCATTATGAATTGCTTCATTTCAGGTTGGTTTTTTTTTTTTTGTGAACCAGTATAAAGCAGGGACTGTGCAAAGTACTGTGGTACCCAGGGGGTCCAGTTCTGAATTCATGAGAAGCCAAGGAGATTGCTCCACCTCCGGGTGTTAAGTGCCCATTATTGGTTTGCAGGGTCGTTTGGAGTGAATGTGGACTGGCTGTGAAGGTGGGACACCTGGGAGAGACTTGTGACACAGGGGGTGGGTGATTAGGAAAGCAACAAAACTGGCAGTGTGCCTCCCAGAATGAATGTGGCCTTCCATTTCTGTTGCCTGCAGCATTTGAGCAAAAGCTAAATTGCTAAAATTTACCTCTCCTGTTTACGACTTTCACCAAGGTTTCCTAAATATTAGTGTGTGAGGTAGAAAAGCTAATTTTTCACCAACATTTTGTAATGGTAGTTATTCCCTCCAGTACTTCTAAGGAAAGAAACAATTTTTCATCTCTGTGTTCCACTCCACATTATCATACCAGGGATGAGTATTAAAAAAAACCCCACCTCTTATTCAGCAAAAAAAAAATAAGACCTTTGCTAGTTCAACATCAAAAAAAAAATTATTCAAGTACACTAATATATATAAAAAAATATATATATATATATAACAAACGAGAAATTCATCAGAAGGGGAAGAGTATTTGGCAAAAAATATTGTATATATGACCTATGGTGGTGGATTTGTCTTACTAATAGTCCAGCTGACACACTGATTAGACTTTTTGGAAGTGGGATACCATCGGTTGCCACAGACAAATGCTTTGAACTTACATGGAAGAGAAATAGGGAAGGTGACTTTTTAATGGCACACTAAAAGGATGTGACCCTCTTCTACCTTTGCCTGCAACTCCATCAAAACTCTGAAAGTTAGGTGGAGATCCTGTCTCGCATCAGAGATACTCACAAACTAATATCATGGAGGGCCCAAATTAGTGAGCTTCTAAATTGGATGCATAAAAAAAGTCAACAGGCTGTACACCCTCATGAGGTTCTTTGGGATGGTTGGTGGTTTCAAAGGATGCATATGTGAATGACTCATGAGCATTTAACGCAATCAGATTTGATGTACCCCCAATTAGACTCTTGTTTAGCTTTGGATATCTTTCTCAACATGCTTTGGATCAATCTCTACTACTTATTTGGAAATGGTAGCAAAAAAGAAGTGGGGAGAGTGGTGGTGTGATGGGGCAATGACACCCACCTAAACTACTAAACACTTAGCATTTTTTTTAACTATGTGAAATTGAAAAATTCTTGCCCTTTGAAGGGCAATTGATGTTTAACTGCCCAAGGCAAAGAAACTCTGCATAGAAATGTGCAGCCCTAGAGAACTTTCAGACTGAGTAGGAAGGTCATCTCTTGGCACAGAAGTTGAGAAAAGTGGTCCAGAAAGCCTAGCCTTCTGATTCGGTGTGTATGTGTGTTATGGCTTGGGGTTTTTGGGGGATGGAAGGACATAGCCTTGTCCGTCATCCCATTCTCTCATCAGCCTTCTCTCTTCTCCTTTGACATTGTCAAAAGAACACAGCTAGACTGTAGGGTGAAGACTGCAGTAAGGTACCTGTACCACTTTTCTGCCCCTACACCCATATACTGAAAGTTATAATGTTGACTCTGTAATGCCTCATTGTAGGCAAAATATTCCATGATTATGGGCCTAATTCCAACCTGATACCAGTCATAACAAGGGCAGCCAAGGCCAGGTCTTAATTCAGACCAAGACCGAATTTAGGCTGACGTGTGGTTTAATATCTGCTGGTACGTAGAGGGTCGTTCCCTGCAGGTTTTGTGCTCTTTTATCTCTATGATGTCAACAGATGCATGCAAGTCCAAGTATGAGTTTCTTCTTTGCACTCTTCATGGCAGCTCTTCCCTTCTTGTCACAGGTATGGCTCATCCATAGGGTGGTAAATTGAATTTTTTTCATATGTTTCTGAGAAGTGTTGAGCCAGCTCTGGGTGCATTAAAAGAGCTGGCCAAAATCCTATTGACATTACTGGGGATGCTTGATAACTTTTGCTGTGGTAAGTGCTTAAACCCTGATGCTCTATAGATCTAGGCTTAAACTGATACCACTGTGAGACATTAATAACAAGGTTCTGTCTATTAAATCATCGATCAGTTCTGGGGCTGTCAAAGCCCACAGTATGGGAAAATTGCTGTCTGACAAATAGAAAAAACTAGAGAAAGTAGAAGTTGAGCAACTCAACAGCTTTTGAAATCATCAGATTGATGGTTCAGTTGATACTTGGTGAAAATATGGCTTCTTTTTTAAGGACAAGAAAAGACTGTCAAAAATCCATTATTGGGATGGAAATTCATGGAAGGGATGGATGGAAAATAAACCCCTAATACTAATAAAAGAAAGTCCTAGTAGAAAACCCGATTGTTACCTATACCACTGATTACAACTGGGTCTGTATTGCTTGAAGCCCCTACCAGCCATCTTTTTAGGTAGCTAGATCTTGATCGTTTGTCCTCCACCACCCCACAGTTCTGTCAATGTGTTTTGGAAATTTGTCATGTTTTTCTTGGGTGAGGACACTCAATCTAGAGACACGGACAAGGGGAATTGGTAGAGAAGGTGACTGGTTCGTGTGGCTAACAAGATCACTATTACTCTAACTGGTGTCTTAGGTGGCTTCTATCAAAAGTGACAGGGCAGTGTTTCCTACCAAGCAAATTAGCAGTCCTGCTAGGTATCAAAGACCAGCAATTTGTCCACTAAAGACCGAGCAGAGATTTCACCTGTTCTGTCTGCCTTTAAATCGCTGCCTTCACAACTACCCTGGCTTGTGAAGATGCTGGCCTTAAGTTTAACTTCAGAATCAGCAGAAAACAGCCATTTTCCATTTGTGGGGAGGCACAATGAGTGATTGGAATAGGTATAAAAATCACTTTCTGCTTTATGATGTGTGGATTAATGAAAGTATTAAACCATTCTAAATGATAGATAAGGAAATTATTTCCACTGTAGCTTGAAAGAAATAAAACTGCTCTGTCTTAAATTTAAAAGGTTTAAAACTTTGCAAGCTCATCAAAAGTGCGTGGGCAACAAAGAGGGGCAAATTTATAACCATTTATGGATCACCCTAATTTTTTAACATTCATCATTTTTCTGCTTCATTACTGTTAGTGTTTCCCATAAGCTTTGAGAAACCAACCAATTTCTCCAGAAAAGAAGAGTAAATATAGGTCAGGCTAATATGCTTTTATGAGCAGTGCTGGGATTTTCCCATTTTATTGCCATTTTGCACTATTAATTTTATATCATTGACATTGTTGTCTTCATTGCTCGTATCTCACAAGCTTGAAAAAGATTTATTGTGCACAGAGGTTCAAGCTGGAACAGAAATGGGATGAAATTCAAATGTGGTTCCAGTTGGACAGTACAAATGGTATGATGTGACTTTCTGGTTTCATACATGAGGCAGAGATTAGCTTTGTCATTCTCATGTGCAGATGTGATTGTGTTTGACTGTGACTTGTATGTGAATGTGTTTGCACCAGAATAAGTGCAGTCATATGTGTCCCTGTAGAGGAGTATATGGTCTCTTGTGTATTTGTATATATCCACATGTAAATATTGTTGTCTCAGGAATTTGTGGTCCTGACCGTGTCTATACGTTTGTACTAGTGTTTGCATGGAGGTATAGTTTTATGTATTTTGACATAAAGATGCATGAATTCAAGTGAGAGAATGATGCTCCGTGACTGCAGAACTATTCATGTATACTTTGTGCAAAAAAAGTAATGGTAATCGCTAATCCAAGTTCACACAATATTGAAGCAGATCATAAATGATTTCCTCTTGAAGAGCACTTGGAAAATGGAAGACACGGGTCTGTTTGTTAGTACCTGAAGTTTGTCCTACAGTCTTGAAAACTCAGTTATGTATGGGTAATAGACTTGATGTGCTGGATAATGACTGGTAGAATGTGTTTATTTATGGCGTTTATGTAGAAAACAGAACAGCTTGTTTAAAAAGAAGATGATAGGTCACATGTGAGGGAAGAAGTCATGGCACCAGTGGACAAGTAGAAGAACAGAATTGTAGGGGAAGGTTCCTTTGGTGAAAGCAATTAATAACTACATTTGATTTCACAAGAAACAGTCTGTTCCCCCCTAGTTCCTTCCTGCCTTGCACAAAAACCATGTGCAGTTTTCTGTTATGCTAAAAATCAGTCTGTCTATCCTTTTGGAGAGCTGGAACCCTCTTTAAGTCTTTTACTCAGAATCGTAACTTTGAATATAGAAAATACTAGTTATGTAAAACTGCAGAGTCATTGTCTGGACTGTGCATACTCCTCTTATTATCTGTTATTGTGAATTTTGATAACACAGGAAATAGTTCAAATCAAAGCAGAAAAAACAACTTTAACATTCAAGTTCCATATCCTCTGTAACGCATACCACAGAATTTCACCTATCAAATCTTGTCAAGCTTGCATAATTAGAATAATCATATAGACTCGTTTGGGTTGGAAGGCACCTTTTAAGGTCATCTAGTCCAATCCTCCTGCAATGAGCAGGGACATCTTCAACTACATCAGGTTGCTCAGAGCCCTGTCCAACCTGACTTTGAACATTTCCAGGGATAGGGTACAAAATCTTCTTACACTGGCACTGCGCTTCACTTGCGCTGAACTTGACGTTTCATAGAGACATAGAACAGATCACAGGGTTTCAACCCCCTGTAGGGGGCTGTGGTGGGGATGCAGGGACACCTCCCACTAGACCAGGTTGCTCAAAGCCCCATCCAGCCTGGTCTTGAACACCTCTAGGGATGGGACATCCACAACTTCTCTGGGCAACCTGGGCCAGTGTCTCACAACCCTCACAGCAAAGAATTTCTTTCTAATATCTAATCTAAATCTACTCTCATTCAATTTAAAACCATTACATCTTGTCCTATGGCTCCAATCCCTGACCTAGAGTCCTTCCCATTTCTCCTGTAGGCCCCCTCTAGGTACTGGGAGGCTACCAGCGCACATTACTGACTCATGTTGAGCTTCACATCCACCAGCACCCCCAAGTCTTTCACCTCAGGGCTTCTCTCTATCCATTCTCTGCCCAACCTGTGTTTGTTGTTGAGATTGCTATGACCCAGATGCAGGACCTTGCACTTGGCCTGGTTGAACTTCATGAGGTTTGCATGGGCCCAAAACGGTTTCAGTCTGATAACTTCATCTCATCTCCAGGTTTCAGGAAAGCAAATATCTTTTAGAAAAGTAAGTTCAGTCAGCTCTGAGGCAGGAAGCATCCTGTTGTCTTTTCACTTCAACTTAATTTGTAACTAATGCTGTGAGAGCTGCAACCACTGACACGAGGTACATCCTTTTACTGCCAAGTTGGGTCCACACGAGCAGAAGTTTGTTCCCTGCTCACATCACATCAGAGAGCAGTGGGGAACTTTTTAAGTGCTGCAACAATCCCTAGTCTCTCTACTTATGCAGAAAGCAATTTTATGTCCCCTTATGTGACACCATGTGTTTAGAATCAGCCCAACCTAGCTATATTTTATGAAAATGTTATTTTCTGCACATCGTTCAGTAATTTTTTTCCCCTTGGCTTGCCATTTCTGACTGGTCATTTGTTATGGGAGTTGAGCGAAATTTCTTCTCTGCCCAGAACAGGGTGTGAGGTATATATCTGCAGTCTTGCTGGAGAATGACGTAGAGTGAAAATGAACCTTTTATATAGGATGCTCTGAGCTCAGGCTGAAATAATTTATGAGACTATACTAGTTTCTTCCGAGTCCGTTTGTTCTCTGACAGGGACATTTGTACTTTCCCAATGGTGGTCACACTGACAATTTGCCAGGCACTTTCATACTATATGTGATATTAAGAAATGAGATCAGATAACAGCTGGCTTGTTTTCTGAATCTGGGGGGTGCCCCACAGGTAGTGTTACTTCTTGTTCTGTTTAGGAGCCTAGGGGATGGTGTGGGAGGATATAAACATTGTAAGACTACCCTCACAGTACTTCAGTGAGCCTGATATTAAAGATCAATGTCTTCTAGGGAAACTAATAACTTGTCTCTTAAGGTATCCATGCTCCAAGCCACCCAAGGGTGGCTCTTACGAAGAGTATATGTTCCTCTAAGCCTTGTGGCTTGGATGACACATGATGACACTAACTGAATGACACAGGATTAGGCCTTTAGCCATTTCTTACACTTATTAACCTCTGTAATGCCGAGCTGCTGTCTGTCACTCGTGTCCTTTTTCCTCTGTTGTCCATTCAGTACTAGAGTTCTGCTTCTATAAGGGAAATTCCCATTTGGGATTCACCAGTGTCTGTCACAGATCAGTGGCATTTACACAGGGAGATGTCAAGATGTCAAGTGGTGTCATGGAGGTGGAAGAAGTGATTCTTAATTTATTGAGGTCAACTTGTGAAATTAGCCTAATTTGCAATTTATGGCCCTTGACCATCATGAATTGGCGTATGCAGAAAATTTTTTGCTTCCAGCATAATAATTATACCTTTGTACTAATGTGAAAGGCTTTTTCTTTTCACCTTGCTCCAACATGCTCATACACTGCCATCTCCCCATGCCAGGTGAAATTCAGCCCTTTTTGAGGCATTCTTTATTGACCTAGTTCTGGTCAAATCCTCCAAGGATGTTTAGCTTAGATTTAATATTGTGATGTAGGACTTGATCTTACGTGGTTAGGATAGGCACCTTTGCAACTATATGCAAAGGTATGCATTGCTTAACTGCAAGCCTAGACAATTTCTCTACAGCTAAAATGAAAATAGGAGAAGTGCAGGTGTTGACATGGGCTGTTGTTATGAGCAAGGAATTTCACTCCCTAACTAGATTATTTGACACTTTGACAGGTCACTTAGTCACAGGTGCAGATGAATGTAATTACACCCAGGAAGTGATTGCTGATGTTCTCTTATTGATATGCATGCTGGAGTACTGCTAAGATGGGTTCCTTTTTTCTTTTCCCTTGAAAAAATATTCCCCTAGGGATTTATATGCTTTGAGTCAACTTGTCAACCATTATAAAAGGGATGCCATGGAATATCTAATGTGGAGGAGGTTTAGTTGAGTGCAGGAAGAAATGGAGAATCTTTTGCTTTTGAAAATAAATTGGAAAATGTTTTCTCTCCTACATTTATACCCTAAATGTCACCTTATTGTTGAGTGGGGCCACCCGTGCTGTCCTCTGGCTACAAGCAAGAGGCCGAGGTCCTGAGGAGAGATTCGGTGCTGGGGGATCTAGCAATAAATGTGTGACACAATTCTTACAGACAGCTCCTCCTACGCTGGACCCAGAGGCAGCATGACTCAGTGCAGGCACAGTGAGAGATCTGTGTGTGACTAAGTATAGCACCTCATCCTTTTTGCTCTGGGGGACTTTGCTTTAGTATCATGGCCAAAATAATTAGAGGTCGTACAGGCTTTACTGGAATAGGGCACTGCTGCTTATTTTATAAACGGCACTGAAAGCGTGGGAAGAAGAATGTGTTAGAAGCATGAGACTGGTGACCTAGAGGTCCACAGTGGGTGGTTGGCAGCTTGGAGGAGCCATAAGGAGGCTGGGAAAAGCACAGCTGAAAGAGCAGACAGTAAACTGGGCCTGGGGGAAACAAGTAGGTGCAAAAATGAATTACTACAGCTTTGCTCATTGGTGTCTTTCAAGGGATTGTCCCACAGTTGAATTCAGCCTCCTTTCATTAATTCTGAAGGTGGTTCAGTGGAATAGCAGCATCTGCCCATTCCATATCCTCCAAAATTACTGCTGAGCTTAACACACATGATACTAATAGAGAAGCAAATTAAAATTGTGCATCTCATGTCTGGATTTCTGTAATTGTATTCAGCATTGCCAAAGACAAAATACTAGAATAAATGGTCCACCAACCAAGGACAACAGAATAAAAATCATGCTGATCCAGACTGGAATAGCCTTCAACTGGGCTGATATGAACATGGCTGGTACTCTCTAACACTAAAAGTTAATAATATCTATTTTTTTTTTTTATCAATGGGAAATAAATTCATGGAATTTGATTTTGAGACTCATAATGATGTGACTGCAGGTAAAAATAGCAATTAAAAGAAAACCTCTTTCCTTGTTAATTCTGTGTTCTGTTAGTGTACTGTAAGATCAAATCCTGCAGGGTGCTTGGTAGCTGTCATTAATGGTGCTGAGCATCTCTTACTAACTCAGAAGTCCCATTGGGCATTTTCAGCAGTTGAAGTTGTTCTGTGCCTCTCTGCTTGTAATTGCTTTCATAAAGAAGAATCAGCATATTGAAATGTGCTCAAGCCCTCTTGTCAGCCTCTGAAGCAAAACGAAATGGCAATAAATCCTGATTGAGACTCTGACTTGATGCTCAGACCTGAACTCCTTAATGTTGATGACAAGATTGATTGGCATGGCAGGGTGTGATCCTCGCTCTGCAAGTGTGAGCGCTGCAGGGTGACTCAGTGACACTCAAACCAAGCCCTGCTCTGAGACGTGGGGTGGCTTGATGCTCTCTGTGAAGGCTGTGTTTAATTCTTCATGGGTTTAGAATTAAACTGTGGTGGCAGCTGGAGAGCTGTTGTGGAGATGGTGACACACCTGCAGCAAAGTGTAGGGTAGGGAGCACAACTCCCTCTCTCCCTCTTTCACAAATTATTTTGATTCAAAATCAAACAAATCCCAAACAAAACCCCTGTGAAACTAAAAATATAACCCTCCCACCTTACAGTAACAGGCTGTTTCATGGGCTCAGTCCTCCTCAGCACTCCAATTTGAGTGCTTATTTTTTTGATAGTTTGGTTTCTAGCACCTTTTTGAGAGGTTAAGATCTGAAAGGTTTCCAAAAGCTAGGGCTTTTGAAGATGTCCTGAAGTGGGCAACCTGAACAGAAACCCTCAAGTATTTTCTTTGGAGGGGATTTCCTTCACTCTTGCAGAAAAAGCCTGTGGTTCAGGAGCCATGGGAAACTTCTCTTCCCTTAGATTCCTCTTGTGTTTTTCAGTTCTGAAACTTGTTTTCACAAAACCCGGTTTGCTCTAGAAGCTACTTTAATGTTTACAAAGCAGTTGGGACTGATATGGGATCTACTGAACACAAGAGAAAACTTTTCTGTTTATGACCCGTAGACTTTGGACCAGCCCTTTTGAGAGGGATATATAACAATTTTTCAGTGTGTAAGTTCAAATTACAGGATTTTCAAAAAGGTATTTTTTTTTTTTATCTCATGTGAGATAGCTCAAATTGTTGAGCTATGGGGAGCAATCTTGGTTACCTTAGAGATGTATTGCAGATACTGAAGCACAGCCTTATTCTCTTTCTGTCAGAATTACAGGAGAAAATAATTCTTCCCTCGCACCTCTGACAAGTCTTCATGCTGCTTGTCACAGTCCACTTTAAAAAGACAACCACAAATAAAAATTAAAAAACAAAATTGCTTTGGATGAGAATGAGACCGTGAAAAACACCCCACACTAGCTGGTGTTCTGACAAATAAAGGGGATCTGTGGTCTGAGAGAAGGGGACAGGGAAGTGAGATGGGCAGTTGTTACAGAGAGCTCAGTTTCACAGAAAGGGTTGGGTTTGGAGTTTTCCCTCAGCTTTTCTGCACCAAAGGGAGAAGTGACGTTTCCCTGCTCTTTGCACTCGAAGATCCTCCACCTGGAGGATTGTCCTCACGTTAGTATCTTCAATTCATTCTCTTTCCTTTACCCGTCTGGCTCCATCCTTTTCCCTTCTGGAAGCTGGGGACTGGAAGGGCAGCACTCGCATTGCGCTCTTTGTCTCAGCACCGAGACACAGTCCAAGTAAGGAGGGTGCTGGCCTCTGGCAGGGCTGCCAATTAGTTGGGACTGAAACAACCTGATCTGACACCTCAGGTGAGTTGCACCCCTTTTCCGTGCATCTTCGCTTTGCTTTTACTTCTTGTGTGCTTGGTCTGTACCAATTATATGCTTTCCAGAGATCATTACGTGGATATTCTGCAGCGAACACACCGGTTCTGTACAGTCCTCCTCTGACATAAGCACTCCTCAGAGCATATAGTAAAACTATCAACAGAAATGAAAGACTGTGTGTCAAAGGCGGTTATGATTCATAATAATAATGTGATTAATAGTAAAAGTGACAGTACCAATGACAGTAGTAATGGAAAAAGGTAAGGAGAAAAGATAAACCTCTCCCAGGACTCAAATCCTGTCTACTTTAAAACATAAATGATAGGAAGAGCCATCCTGAGTGAGGCCAGTGACTCCTTAGGCCTTTATCCTGCTTTTGGCAGAAGTTAGTAGCATATATATGTGTATATATATAAGGAAGAATGTAAGGGCAGAAAAAGCATGCAATGTTTTTCTTGTACATGTTCCCAGACCAAGTGAATTGCAGCTTGGGAATTTCCTGAGCCAGAGATGGCACCTTTGTGTTTAATAATCCTTTATAGATTTTTCTTCTTTAAACTTGAAGCTGTGAAACATGTTGGCATGTTTAGTCACCTGAGGAAAAGAGTTCCCCAGTTTAACTCTGAGCGATGTGGTGAACTCCCGGCTGCTTGGAACCCATGGCCTGGAATTTCATGTGATCCTCTCTAATTCTTGCATTACAAGATACAGAAACTAATCATTCCTTATTTTGCTCTGTGTGCTTTTGAAGGAATCTCCTTTACTCTAGCAATTCTAAAGCATCCATTTTGAGCAGTAACTGTTTGAGGTTGACAGGAAATCACTAGAGGAATAATATTTAAAATAATATATACTTGCCATATCAAGCAAGTATGACTCCTTCCTCCAAATTTTCAATCTCAGAAACAGTGAATTATAACTAGATCATGGTAACAAGAGTAAAAATAAATAAATAGATAAATAGATCAATAGCAATAAATCCCCCACCACTATCCCTCTCCCCTTTTGTGCCACACATCTAGTTTTCAGCAGCTGCTATTATCTTCTGCTCTCTGAAATGAAATTGACACATTCTGCTGTAATTTTGTACAGTTGCAGCTGCTTTTTTTTGTCTTTTAGGCTATCAGTGACTTTATATTTTAAAAAAAATCCAGTGAAATAATTTTGTATTTTAAAGACTAGCTTTTTTTTTTTTTTAAATCCATTATGTAAATCAGTACAGCTGTATTGTCTTCATGTTGAATGAGGTACTGGTCATTCCCTTTTGAAAAAGATATGACTGACTTAAAGGGGATTTAGAAAAGGCTGAGCAAAATATGAAGCACTGTAGAAGACTCCTCTGTGAAGAGTCATGAGAAGAAAAGAGATCAAGCTTAGAAACAAGATGAATAAGAGAAACCAGGATAAAAGATCAAATAATGAATCATCTAGAAAAGATAGATAAGGTTCTCTTGTGGCATGGCCATTCAATTCAATTAGAAGGTGGGATATCCAAAACTTATTGAAAGAAATACTTTTTTGCATGGCATGTAATTAGACTTTTGAACTCATTGCCACAGGAAATTGCTGAAGTCTAGACAATATGAAGCCTCAAGAAATAGATTGGCCACTTATATGAAAAATAAAAAGGATGGTGCTGAATGTTAAATAACATTAGCAAAGAAATATTACTCTTGGTGATTCATATCTTAAACTAATCTTTCATGCCATGCTCTTCTGCATGAGGCATTGGATCTAGCTTGGATAAAGATCTAGCTTGAATAAGGAGCAGAAGATCGTCACATATATATTTGCTGTGGGCTCTTACACCTTCCTCTATTTGGTTTATTACTGCACTCTGTCAGGTACTGAAACGGATTGTCAGCTTTTCAGTAAGGCAAAGCATCTGCCCTTACTCAGGAAGGGAGAGCTGGGAAAAAGAGGGCAAGAGGAGCCATTAGCCAAGACTGTAGTGTGACTGACAGCCATTGTGTGTGCTTTTCAGCAGAACCTGAACTGGAGGCTGCTGCCTTTGTCACACAGTTAAATGTTGAGGCACTGATCTTCACATACAAGGAGTAAAACTGGGAGGCCATCACCAGCTGAGCCTGTATTGCTGGAGGTGCTATCAGAAAAGCTTGAAAGGGGTAGATACAGAAGTATGTACTGGTTGTCCATGCACATACTCAAGCAAGTTTTTTGTTATCTGTGGCAATAGGTGCACGGAGGTAGCTCTCCCTCCCTGTGCTGCTACTGAGATGCCTGGCTCTGGCTTTGGGGGAGTCTAGAGAACTGACCAAAGTCAGCTGAACCTCCTGGAAACCAGCCTTTCAAGAGCAATTCCAGGAGGATTGTGGTGCATCTCCAGCAGAACCAGTGGAGCTGTGGTGATGATGATGTGCTACCACATTCAGGTGTCCTATCTCTTTCTTCCTGAAAGATGCTGAGTTCAGTTATGTGTAACCAGCAGTGCATGGTTATAATGCACTGGTTATATATTTGCTTATTTGAACTTGCTTATGTGGTGTGCAGATCCCCATTTCCTCCTCCTGTTCTCAAGAAGGTTTTCAAGATGCTCCAGACTCCTGAATGCTTGTGAATTCATGGCTATCACATAGGAGACACAGACATAGGAGCTTTGACCTGACTATCCAGTCTATCATTTCAGGCACATTTCTATTGCAGTGCTTTGATTTTCAGTGTAGCAAAGCTCCCAAATAAGTTTAATAATAAGCCTGTGAGAAATCTACGCAAATCAGGAAAATATTAAAGGATCAGCTTAATTTTTAGTGTATCTAAATCTAGTCCACTTCAGCATTGACAAATTTGTATTAAGCAAGCACTGATATAGGTCTCCAACTTTAAGTACATGTTTATAATCCACTGAAGTGGATTGAGATCAATAGGTTTGAGGAATGTGCTTAAAATGAAGAGTATACTTGAGTGCTTGAAGAGTCAAGGCCCTGGTAAAGAGCTCATCAGAGGTTTTCCTTGATGCAAAGTTTCACTGATGTAAATTTGAAAGTGATTTGAAATTGATTGGATTAAACTCATCTGAAAGTTTGGTAAATGCGTTTGATAAAAGGGTAGGTTTGAGGGTTGAGAGACAAGTTTTGCTAAAGCTAGTCCAAATTAAAGGCAGTACTGCTCTCCTAGTTCTCCTTCCCCCTGTCCTGAAGATCATCGCCCCCAGGAAAGAGTGGCAAAACATATGTGTCCCTATCCCTCTGATGCTGTGTTTTGCAGCATCCTAGATGAAACTATATAGTAAAGTGCTTTTACTTTGTGTCTCAAATTAGGAACAGAAGCATTCGAGAGATGTACCCAAGTTTGCATTTGTTCTTTCTGAATTAGTGGGCAATGGGACAGGCAAACAGTCAGGGAGTCAGAGCATCTTCAGCTGCTCCTGATGTTTGTATCAGTGTGTGTTTGTGTGTGTCAGAGACAGTAAATGGAAATGAAGCAGTCTGGACTGTCCTTTGCAGGAACATATAAGGAAGGCTTACATCATTTTAACAGGATCAGCACTCTAGGATTACCCAAACCTCCCAAACTTTCCCCTGCAAGACTGGGCCTGGGGATGGGAAGTCACTAGTTTAATATACTTTATTGAGTGAATGTTTATTAGTCAAACTGCAAAAATTGTGTGCATCCTCTCAGCTCACTGCAATCATGGTGTAAATTGTGTTAAATTCATGGTTCACCGGAGAGCCGTGCAATAGAAACATGTTCCCAGAGTTAATAAAAAACTCATAATTCCTTTAACCCCCTGCCTGCCTGCACACAGACTGCAAATGTCTAAGATGTTTCTGAATAGACATTCTGAATAGACCAATACATTGCTGATGTTGAAAGAGACTGTGGAAATTAGGATGTGGTTCTACAAATCCATGCCTTAGATATTCATGGCTGCGATGGCTTTTTATTCTCTGTGCAGTATTAGTATCTGTCGTTCACTATATTTCAGTCCTGCTTCCCGTTCTCGTGCTTTTTCTCCTCCTCTTGAAACTTTTATGTAAATGAAAATACATCCTTAAAAATCTCTCAGTATGCATTCTCCCACCCCCTGCCCTGTAGCTCCTGGCGACACAGTCTAGTTCAACTTGAGTTACTTTTATTAAGCCTTTGATTCCGGGGGAAAATAAGAACTTTTTTTTTTTTCCCCATTATTACCAGTATGGGTTCATCACATGTCTGCCTTCAATCCATTGCCCAGGAAACTCTTACACAGATGGTCAATAGTTCATGCAAGGAAGCAGCAGACCATGTAAACAAGTCTTTGGATTCAGGCATTATTATTACCAGAGTAGCCGAGTAATAAGGTCAAACCCTTTGAGAAATTGCTCATTGCTATTGCTGGCATTCAAACCTAATCTAATTTAGGATTTAAAAATACCCAGAATAAATTTCTGTTGAAGTTTATATATTTGTATGCATGTTTGCGTGTGTATACATAGAATTGTAAAAGATAGTCAGAACTAGTTTGATCTGATTATATTTCAGTCATTTCCTAAATCTTCCTTATTCCTCAGATATTTTCCATAACATCTAAAGTCTATGGGATTTTATTGGTCCTAGAAAGTATTTTTGCTATAAAGTGGAAGCAGTAGGAGATCAATATGTAGTATGTAAACTCCAGGAGGAAAGACCAGAGACAAGTAATAGTCCCTCAGTTTATCAGAAGGAAACTGCCCTTTCTGAAGAGGGATTATTTTATTTTTATTTTTAGCTCTGCCCACTTTTGAGTCTAGATTTGAGCACAGGTTTCACTACTGGATTTTAAATCTCTCCAGATGCTGTGCACTACTCTTTAGCCCAGCAGTGACAGCTTCACAGCTCTGCAGTCTCATTTTTTTTACGAAAAAATTTCCTCTAGAGAGATCCCTGCAACATCCTGAAGAAGAGCAGCACTGCTCTTACTCGTACTGGCACCTGCCAGTCAAAGATTACATCTTATAAGAATTAATCATGATTTAAGTTACTTCCTGCTTTTTCACCTGTATGGATAAATGCATCTACACTGCTTGCACGATTTGGGAAAGAAAGGAGAACATCAAACTTTGTGGAAAGGGAAAGCAGTAAAATATAATAGTGCTGGATACCAACTTCATTCACTGTAAGTGGATCTTGACAATGGTCTTTGACAAAGGAAGAAGTTACTTTGGTCCTGGTGAGCGAGCGAATCACCTTCATGCACATGTTCCTGTTCAGGCCTGTAAGAGAAAGCGAAGGGCTGCTCCTGCCGGTCAGACCTTGGACCAGGTGTTCTCTGGAGAGGCAGAAGGTGGGAAGAATAGCGTGACTCCAGTGCAGATGCATTTCTGCTCCCCTTTCCAATCCCCAGCTTGAGTTAGCAAGGGAACAAAATAAGTAATAGTAATAGCACTCTGCAGAGAGCAATGTTTTTTTTCTGCTCTGCTCTCTACTTGGATGCCCTGTGGCTTACCTCTCCCTTTTTTTAAGTTGGGATGTGGAGAAATGGCAAAATGTATGACTGCAAATGCTCTTGGGCTCTCTAACGTTAGGCTCAGCAACCACACTAGAAACTGCTGAGTTCCCCTAAAACCATGCTTGCATTCTGCATGAGGAGAGACCACGTATCTGGTCTGTACACATGCATCTCTTCATATCAGATGTACTTGCCCATTGCAAGAACACTGGAGGCAAGCTGTGGGTATGTGAAGTGGTCCCTCTGTGTATGCTGTGACATCAAACCCTGTTTCAGAAGTTTATGGATATGAAGAGCTTCCAAGATATCCAGAAATGAACTTTGGATGTATTTATAAAGCAAAAATCCACTATGGGGTCTTAATCACAAAGATCTTAATTCTCACTCTGAAAATCCCTAATCCAGAGATTTGGATCCAGAGGAGCATTTCTTGGGGGATATAATTTCTGCTTGCCTTCTCACTTAAGCATCTGTTGTTGGCTGGAGCTGAACACAGGACACTGAATTAAAAGGTCTGTTGTTTGATCCACTATGATTCTCTTATGCATAAAGTAACATTGAAGAAAACCGGGAGGGCTGGCTCTGCTCCTAGTGAACTGTAGTTAACATTGAATAAACACTGATCAGCCCCAGCTGAGAGCAAGTGCTGGTATGGATTAAATGTCCTACAGCTATGGAACGAGTTGGCAGGCTTATATTTCTTGTGCAAGCCACAGCCACCCTCTGTCCTAAACAACTCTTTGTGGCTGTTGTGGCATTTTGTCTGTGTCCTACTTGTGCACATCGTGCTTCTGAAAGGTGAAGGCTACAGGGAAGTAGGTGGGAAGGGGGAAGTTGCATCTTCACCGTTCCAGTGATGACCAAATCAATAGTTATCTCTGTGCATGAAATCACACTTGTCTCATTAAGAGCTGAGCTGTAGCTTGCATGTTCTGCTGCTACCATTCCTTCACTGGTTTGGGGTTAATGATCTCAAAATGTGTGCAGCAGGTCAGTCCTTTTGTCCAGGCAATACATCTGATTTCTTTTCCCGCTTTCCTCTGCAATGTCACCTTCAACACATAAAGATTTTTATCTGAACATGCCAAGGGCACTGTTAAAAATCCATATTTGCCAAGAAAAGAAGGAGTACTAGCATTTAGAAAAGTGGGAGGATGAATCTTCACTGAAGATACAAAGTCGATAAAGAGACTTGCGGTGACCTGAGCATAGGTCAGGTTGACCTGTGTGAGAATACAGAGAAAAGAATGTAAGAAAAACAAGTTAGAGGAAAAAGCAGCACTAAAAATATGAGCTGCAGCCATTAGTTGCAGAACTGTCAGTACCTGAAGTGCCTGGGCAATACTTCGCCTTTCTTTGTCTCCTGTGCTAGGATGGAAAAGCACAGGTGAGAATCAGCTGGCGGCTGGTCTTGCAGCAAACAGAACAGGTTTGTTTTCCTGCACAGGAAAATTGAGTCACAGATCAGGAAAATATATTGTGATGGGATCTGTGATAGAGCATATCTGGGGAGAGCAGAAAGATCTTGTCCTGGTGCTGTTAGGTTCCTTACTATTATAAGGCTTTTTTATCTCTGATCACATCATTTTGGATGGAGATCGTGATCCACTATTTACATCATTATGGGAACTCTGCATACAGACATGTAGGGTAAGAGGCATAATTGAAAAAGTATCCAACAATTTATGTCCTTCATTACCCAGCAGCTTTTGTAATTTTTTTGGCTTTATGTATTCCAGGCTGGTGCACTTCTTATTGGGGACCATAAATGAGAATTTGGATGAACTGCAAAGTAGATGCAAGAATATTATACTTTCTTAATTTTTACATTTGTCATGTCCAAGGTGCTGGTTGCACAAAGCATAGGGTGGGGGAAGGAATTTCTCACCATGTGATTTGGAGATGCTCATGGGGATTTTTCTTGCTTTGCAGAGAGATGGCAAGGGATCAACAGTCAGGATACGAGGGAATGTCATACTCAATTAATTTCCAGAAATTACACTCTGAAGTTGTGTTTAGAAAATGAATTCATATTGGTGAAAAACACTGATATCCTTGGATAAAGGGCAACAGAGAAGAACATATTCTTATTATTAAACTGTTGTAAAAATCCTCTCTTTGGCTTTGACTGAATTATTGCAGTGAGTTTCCTTGGTGATGTGACGTAGAATTTACTGGAGTGTTTGTGCTGTATAATTGAAAATGACACTACCTTTATTAAATAATCTATGGGACTCTTAACTCTTTTCTGTGCTGCAAACCAGCTTTGCCAGTGATTCTTATCAAGTGTCCTGAGCCAGTATAGTGGAGGGTCATCAGGCATCCACTATGAGACATCTAAGTTAAGGGAAGGCTGAGGTCAAAAACCACATGGCTTGCTCAAGGTAAATGCAAAAATAATTACATGGATAATGAATGTGGCTGAAGTCTCAATTAACCACTCATTAAATTGTTGCCCATTGATAACAAGGGAAAGAGTGAAAGGGCTTGTCATCTTGTCATTGTCTCCCTCAAACTAAGAATCTAAGGTTCAGGGTGAGGAGACCTCTACATAAGTCATCCGTTTAGAGCCAGCTTTGTTAGCACTACCTGAAAGCTGCCACCAATGGCTGTTCATTTAGCTGAGTAAAATGAGTTAATGGTTCAAGTCCAGTTTTTCTTAGACAGGTGTCTGCATCATAATGAACCTCATCTCAATCAATGCTAATTGCTGCTCCTGACAGCAGCCTCCCAAGAGAGTCTTTAGGGAGCAAGCAGGGCATGGAGGTCAGATCTGATGGGGTCACACACCTAGGGATCAGTAAGAGGGTTTGCCTTTCAAAAGAGGCCAATCTGCCATTAAATACAATGAGTACTGGAGACTAATACTGTGTTTTGAATTCTCTCATACCTGAGATTATATTAGAGTGCTCAGATTAAAGGTGTTTAGCTTGTTAAGTGTTGGTGCAAATTATTAAGCCATCTTTTCAACAGCGTTCCGTTCTGGTGCAGCAGGGTGGTAACCTGCTTCACAGCTGAGCTCCATCTTACAGCAACACTAATTTTACCACCTCGGGTGTAGTAGGACCCTTACACTTGGAGTGACTGCAATGCAGCAGTTTTGCTCTCTGAAAGTGAGTTTTTCTCTGGTGTTGCATCTATGGTAACCTGAGGGGTTTGATGAAGGAGCTACAACAACTGAAAGCTTATTTCTGTTCTTCAAGTATACACTGATCTCAAAAAAGAAATTACATCTTCGTAAGAATATAATCACTCCCTTGTCAAATTAAATTGAGTAAATTTTCTTCTGCTAAATTGAGTTTGATTTTTTTGTAATGACTGCTTAGACCTACAAATATTGGTATAATGGGAATATAGATACTCTTTGATTGAATGTGGATCCTCTCCTGGCTACCCCAACTTGATTGCACATCCCAATGGATCCTAAATAGGAAGCTCTGGTTTCCTTAAATCAAAATGGTTGTTTCTTTGTCACACCACTAAGAGCAAAGCCAGGAGCCTGATTAATAGCTGCACTCCAGGCCTCTTTCACAAAGACAAGAGAAACTCTGCAAAGAAATCAACAGGTATGTTAAATATTGATACCTTTGTGGCACTGATGATTTTTAGGTTCTCATTCTGGGATGGGATAGAATAATATATAATGGAAAGAAAGCAAAATTATTATACAGAATAAATATATATTTAATGAAGGATGTTTAAACTACTCCCCTACTCAAATAAGACAATTTTCTTGTCACCAATCAGACAATCTCTGAACTTGGGTATTGAAATTCCTCAGTGTTTGACTAAGCAAGAAACAAATTTGTCCTAGATGTTTTGGGAGGTCTTAAAACATAGTGGTTTTTTATTTTGTTTCTCCCTACTCCACTCTTTGCCATCCTGTAAATTAATGGTTTAATACAATGCTTAACTTCACACTGGTGCACAGCGGGGCCAGGCTTAACTATTGGTTGAACCCTATATCTGTAAAGCCAACAGTATTGATTTGGCAGTCTTTCCGTGATGGGCTAGATCCTCTCTCTTCGATCCTTGGTTTGTGAAATTACTGAGGTGTCAGATGGAGACTGGCACGATCCATATCACTATAGATGAGGGCAGAGTGTGAGCTGAAACATGATATTTTGCTAGTGATTTGCTTAGTATCTACATTGTCCTAACCTTTCAAGAAACGCAAGGCCTGGAGTGAGAGAAAAAAGTAGCTATATGAATTATAGTCAAGGAAAAAAGCAGAGCATGTTAGATCAAGTTTGAAACTAGATCTGAAGAGACAGAAATTTATTTCTTTTTACCTTTCCCAGAGTTGTTATCATCACATGTCAAGTTATTTCTAACTCACTGATGGTGACATAGGGAATAAATGCTCAATCCTGGGATTTGCTGAGTGCTTTTTCCCTGGTCTGAGATCTGCTGAACCCAATGAAATGATCTGTTCTGTGTTAGGATTTGCAGCAGGAGCTGAGGTTGCTTCCAGCCAGAAGTCCAGTTTCTTACTTTCTCCAAAGAAGCTATTTTTCTTTTCTTCACTGCTTTAAGTTCTACAAATCTTTTCTCACCAGTATATTATGTCTCTGCAAAATTAGACCCTATATTAATTTGTTACTTGATCTAAGGAATGAAATTATTTTCTCCATGTCACTGGAGGAGCCTGGATGAGGCAAATCAGAATCAAATAATTCACCAGTGGGCCGTTTCCCTTTGTGTCCTCCAACAGAGAGAATTACTATGAATGGGCAGTAGGAAAACCAGCTGAGTCAACTCAAAATAACCAGGGTGTTTTCCTGGTGGGCTCTGCTCTTGGGTTACTTGGGGTGTTTTCCTTGCAAAGAGTGCTTTGAAGATTTTTTGAATGCCAAGAACTGCAGCATAGCCTGTGCATCTCCATCTAATCACAAGCCATGTACAGTTAGAGGGGGATCTACAGCTGCTAATCCCTTCTGACTTCCAGATGAATTGAAATGCTTGGTTGATACATACAGGGTCATAGGTTCATCTCATTCACAGGGAAAATGACTGTGGTCTGCAAGCAAACCACCAGCTGCACAATTGAGCCAAGCCAAATTTATTATTCCTTTTCTTATAGGTCACCAAGTCATGGTGAATTGCTTCAGAGCCCAGTGGAATCCATCCAAAGCCTGCCTACAGTTTCAGAGGTCCTGGGCCATGATGGTTGTGCCACCTGTGACAGCTATGTGTCTTCTAAGATCTGGATGAAAACCAGACCAAGACTCACTGAAAATCTTTTTCTTTTTCTTTTTTTTCAATTTGGATTAACCCACAGTTTTAATTAAGTTTTCAGGTCAGGCTCTGCTTCCTATTAGCTCATGAAATTGGCTTTGTGGCACCAATGTTGTGTGAGACATTACGTCAGTTAAGTGTGGCTGGATTGCTTTGACTTGCTCTTGCACATCTATGTACTCTGTGCATAATCCTGAGATGTCTGTTAAAGTTTTCTTTCCTCCTGGAGATGCCTCTTTATTTATTCTGTCACTTACTACGTATGGATGTGTATAGTCTGCTTACAGTTACTTGGAACTGTTGATATCATATCCAGAGCATACAATGCATTTAAACTGTGAACATGTTTAGGAAGCTCTATTCCTTTTTTGTTGCTTTATGCCCAGAGGAAAGAATGAATGGAAAAATATGTGCAATTTTGAGTAGGAAAAAAAAGGATTGCTTTCAGGAGAATTTCTCCTCAGATTCTGTGATGAGTAATGCCCCTGTCAATTATTGGGTTATTCAGAAACAAGCTAAAAGACCTGCTTAATTTTAGCTTCATTTGCTTTTTGGACTGATGTCATTTCTAGTCCTGTAAAAATGGGTATTCCCTTGGGAAATGAAGAGCTCTCAGCTGGACAACGAATCAATGACAATTAAGATCACAGTAATGATTAAGGACTTCCCACCGTGTGTCTTCATCTGAGATTTTATTAATACTTTTGGAAAGACATATTCAAGCAGTTGTGAGTTTTCCCACAATATTAGCTTTGGAGCATTTAGTATAAGTCACAAAGTGCTGAAATAATTTTCTTCCTTGTATCTATTTTTCCTTTGCATAGCACTAAGGACTGTAATGACTTAATTAATTGATACCCATGACTTACCACCTTCTTGGAGAAGGTAAAGTGTAACACTTTTGTTGCGTGCTAGTTTGGTATTTTTAAATTTGTTTTAATTATATGAGAGTTGTGTGACTCTTTCTTCAGTATGATCCCTTTCCCAGGATGAGAAGATAGTTTGAAATGTAAAACCTAAATTGATGGGCAATGAGGATTTACATCTTGTAATTTAAACAAACAAATAAATATGTCTCTAGAGCAGGTTAAATAGCTAAGATCTTTCTCTGCCCTATGAAAATCACATGACAAGTCAATCCACCTATTTTAGGTATCAGTTTTAGAAGGAATTGTGCTTTGGAAATCATTTGTCTCTCCTTTGCAGAAAGAGGAAACTTGGATGCCAGGCCAAGAAGTTGGATGCATAACTTTAGATGTTTTCATACAGTTTAAATCGGTGTGTGAATTCTACCTTTGGTGTGTTTAAGAATCCACATCTCTTCTCTAAAGAGCTGTAAAGTCTAGGCACTGGCTACCCTGCTTTAAAGGGTCTTTTGTCCTGAATTCCACTGTCCAATACTGTTGGGTGGATTTTCCAGTGATTTACCACAAAAGCAACTGCATTATGGCTGTGGAGCAACTAGTTGAGGTCTGAAACTTTTAAATAATTCTAACAGACGGATAGTCACAAGAAAAGGGACTATTCCTTGAAACAGCATGGACTGCTGCGAGTCTGCAAAGATTCATGCCTGGATATTATTTGCTTCTTTATTAGGTTCTAAATTGCTTCAACCTGCCTTAGTGAAAGGCTTTACTCTTCCTGGTGTACCTGGATACAGCATGATGTTTTCCGTTGGGAGCAGATGAAGCTGTAAAAGTCACAACAGACTGCTAAGGTCTTAATTTCCTTTCACAGTCAATGGGTTCTATGCCCTTAAATCCCCATTGACTTAAAATGGTTTATCTTTTGTTGGTAAGAAGCTCTACAGTCAAACACAAGCACTGCATTAAAAGTGCTTCTTGTTGTAGTAGCTGAAAAGTATCTTGTGGGAGGATGTTATATGGATAACAAAATAAAATCTAAAAAATAAGAAATACTTCAGAGAGATATTCTGAGACTTTTTCCAACATCTCTCTACATCTCTGTCTCTTGAGCCCTTGATAAAACTCAGTCACAATGCAAATGGAATAATGTTGGTGAGACTTAAGAAAAGAAGAAATTTTAAATAAAAGTATTTGTTACCTACTAGAGAAGAAGTTAGAGAAGAGGGAAAATAGGAAATAAAAAACCAACAATCAGCCAATCCACTAAGCTAATTTTACTCTCTGATGGAGGGCTTGGTATTCGCAATACTCAGTGCAATCTGGAAGACAGACTAAGAACATAATTCTACGTTGTAAACTTATTCAAAATGAATGATACTGCCAGCTCACATTACTCTAACAATATTTTATGTGCCTAAGTTTATGGGTTGATCCCAAATACTTATTGGATTTCTTGGTTAAGGTGTCATTCTGATTTCAAAAGGAAGAGAAGAAATCTAAGCCCCAAGGTCTGTAAAGGTAAGAGACATCAGTTGAACCCTTCTTGCCTGGTGTCCCCTGCACTTTCACTCTCCCTTCACATCAATTCCTCAGTTGACTTTTTCTTTCTTCCGAGGCACCCAAGGAATGACTGGCCCAAGAGATGTGAGAGCTGAGGCTTGGATCTTCATGTCTGGGCTAAGGATTTCTGTGACCTGAGTGTGGAAAAGTTGTTTCCACAGGTTAAATGATGAGGTACATCAAAACGAGCAGGTGATTTCAGCCCTAACTTACTTTGCAGATCTCTGAGAGCAGCCACCATTTCTGGTGCTTATTGCAGAATCCCCTGAGAGAACCCAGCATGGGCAAAGAGAATAAATTACTTCCTCACTTGTAGAAATGGTCCCTAAAGTTCAATGTTCAGAAGTGAATGGGGAAGTGTCGTAGCAGGGATTTTGCTACTCCTGTCTATAATAAGGTGAGAAGGTAACTTGATCACATTCTCCAAGTATCTCCAGTGGGGATATCTAGTATCTAGTGCAGAGGTGGGAGAAGGGTCATTAATTTTAGACAAAGTCATAACAAGAAACAGTAGCTGGAAATTGAAACTTGCTGAATTAAAAATGAAAGTAAGATATTTTTTATTTCTGATTTATTTATTTTCTTAACAGCAGAGATAATTAACAACCTTGGCTGACTGCTCAGAGGAAAAGGAAGATTTTCCATCACTTTCAGTCTTTAAATTGCAGTGAGATTATTTCATTCTAAGAGGGGAGTTTTAACCGCTCTAGAAGTTATTGAGCTGAGTAGAGGAATTCCTAGGTGAAGTGCTGCCATTAATATTATAGAGACTTTGAGGCTACAGAATCACCATGGGTCTTTCTGGCCTTAAAAAAATCTATAACCAGCTGTATATAATATAACCTTTCAAAGCCATTTTGTTGAATGGTTGAGCTTTTATGATATTTTACCTGCAAATTTCTGCATACATGTACGCCTCTTTCAGGCTATTTGTGCAGTGCTCTTAAGCTTAGTTTTAACTGTACCATAAAATACATCCTCCTTAACACCACTGCTGGAAATGAGTAAAATAGAGGGAAAAGCACAGATTATTGTTGCTCTTGTTGTAATTCATCCTCAGACCTCTCTCTGAGACTGTTTGAACTCCTTCCTAACAGATAGCAATGTGTCTTAAATCCACAACTTTGTAGGAAGAAAGTATTCAAGTGTCTGGGGCTTTTCTTAGTGTCTTTCAAATTCCTAGATTTTCATTATATTGTCCTCTCCCTCTAAATCTACAAGCTCTTTCAGTGATATTTTTCTCTTCTCTATGGGCTCATATCTCCGGCCTCAGTCCAATGAAGATCTAAATTATGTTCTTCCATATTAATCAACTATCCTCACTTGACATCACCCACAGCTGGAGGTTCTGCCCTGCTGTAGATGATGAGCAGAGCAAAGAGCTTGTTAGGACCAGAAACGAGATAAAACAAGGGTTCTGTTTAGCACCCATATCAGGAATCAACGCTCATTTTCATAATGAATTTGCCTGTGTTAGTCATCACTGCATCACTTTCATTAGGAGGATGACAGCTGAGATTTTTGCATCTGCCATTTTCGTGTTGCCCCCAGCAGTAGGTTGCTCAAGGAAAGATCTCTTACTTAATTACTGAAGCATTGGGTTATGAGTAGGACAGGCTGTTCCTGGCAAGACAAGGAAGGGGAGAGAATTAAAGGAAAGCCTACAGCTTGTCACCTTAGCACTAATATATGTGCTCCTGAACTCTTCTTAACTCACTTATTTATTGATTTATTTGTATATGTTGTACTTCATGACGAAGGAATACTGTCCACCCTTCCCCCTGAAATATGGCAACCACTCTGCTGTGGAGTGTTACAGGTATTTAGCACCAACCGGATAACGTGACATTTCAGAAGCAGAGAAAGGGAAAAACAACAGATTTGGCTGAAGTATAAGGGAAAGTAAGGAAGTAGAAACACAACCTCATTTGTGGAGCCCATCTGAACAGCGTGTAAACACAGTACCGTCACGTGACCCAATGGGATTTATACTTGTCTAGTTTGGAGAAGTACCAGTCTAGGTTTTTTAGCCCCATGCTTCAAGATTTTGACATTCTCAATTTACAGGAAATTTTTCTTTCAGAACGGCTGGTGGGAGAGCCCACCAGGCTGTGTTGACACCCAGCTTGCCTGCCAGCGCTGTCCCTTGGCAGCTCCTGGGGGACTATAAGTAATAAATGTGAAGGAACAAAAAAGTTCAGTTCTTTTTCCTTGCTGGTTGTGATTTATCTGATGAGCCTTCTCGCATCTGATTTGTAGCATAAAGAGTTAAGAGTTGAAAAAAATCGGTGGTTATGTGTAGACAGATGCTTCTAGCAATGACTTCCACACACGCATGCACACAGTGTGGCTTGACTCAGGATGAGGAAGGACTAAGGATCTGCTTTGCACACTTCAATTTTATCTGCCTTTGCAGGCATTAATGTCAGAGGAGGTCTCATGTAAATTGGAGACAGAGAAATTATTATCTGTTTATCTTGCTTTCCTTTTGGAATAGTACAATGAAATCAGCAGAACTCTCCCTGCCCCCTCCTTCTCTCTTCCTGGCAAGTAAACCTTGTTTTAGAAAAATTAAAATGCATTGTGGATAAAGGAAGGTGACCCTAGGTCTTGGATCTGTTTCCTTCATTAGCAGCAAATCGGCATGTAGTGATTGCTGCTTCTAGTATCAATGCTGGAGCATTTAACTAGTCAGAAGAGTTTACAGATGCCAGAAGAGAAAGCCAGTGATGCATATAATATATTGCTGGAATCATAAATAGCTGAGACAAGGGCTGGTTATTGCTTAGTTCAATATTGTTGTTTAATAGCTACTCTAAATACACTCTGCTGGGTTAAATATTGTACTATTAACTCTAGAGATAATGATCTTCCTAGATTGAATGAGGGACAATCATATTATGGTGTGATACATTTCTTTGAGCTCCCCATATGAGCAGGGTAATTGAGGGGACTAGCAATTCTATAATCCATCCTGAGGGTCAAATTCTCTCATTGTATAGGCTTCCCATTCCTAGAGTGGGCAGAAGGACTTACTTTATGAATACAAAAGCATTAGATGACCCTGCTTTGTATATTTGTAAAACACCCATCAGCCCAGCATCCCAGTCTGTGGATATTATCAATCTTTTAACTAATTACATCTGTTCCACAGTAGTAACTTCAAAGGTAACAATTTATCCAGGCTTTTCTCTCATCCTTTCTTATAGGTAACTGAACAAAGAAATTAGTTGTCTCCATGTTGATCATTTTATCTCTCTCTTGTCTGAATTAGAAGAAAAATGAAAAAGGACTCGGCAGAGAAAGGAGCCCTGTTTGGAAAAGAGCAGTAACGTCCCTCAAAAATGTCCTACCTTTAAACCCAACTGAATAGTTCAGTGAGAGCATAGATCACATAGACAGTTGGAGTGGAAGGTTTTATGATATTTTAGGAATACATTTTTAGCTGGCCAAACAAAAGAGGAATCTGGAGGATGAAAGAAATGCCCACAGTTTACTTTTGCTTGCAGCAGCTTATTCGCTTTACCTATATTGTGCGTTTGATGCTCCAGTGTCCCTCCTTTTCTATTTCTCATGTTCTCAGATCCTGGGCTGTTCAGTGCTGTATTTGTTTTATATCAAGAATTCAAAGTTATTGATGAGAAGAAATTACATAGATTTATATAGATGTGTGTGTGTATGTTTATACACAGATGAAGTTCTCAGTAACAAAGCCAAATTTTATGTAGATTTTTCTGTTCACTTCTGAGATTTAACCCTTTATTCTCATTACTCGCTTGCTTTGAATTCAGAACCTTTAGAGAGCAGCCTGATGATGTCTAAATCCACACAGGCTACCGAAGGCTGCTATCAGCAGTCAGGAGAGACACACACCTCAGTTCTGCTCTCTCTCCTCCAAATGACCATTTTAATTTGCATGATAGACACTTAAGGTCTGCAGGAACTCCACACAGATATATCGCAAGAGAATTGCTCTGGTAAATTATATAAACTGTTTGAAAGCCTTTTGTTTTAAACCCAAGAACTTTGGGAATCTTTCCACAACACAATTAAATGTAGCTAGCTGGCACTTTTCTGGGTCAAAGTGGCAAATCAGGAACTATCCAGCAAACAGTTGTTTTTAAGCAGTTATTTAAAGCTTAGTTTGCACCAATCTATCTGCAGAATGACCTCAGCAAGTCTTGCATTCTGCACTTCTACTTAGTCGCAGGTTTTGTTTCTTCTCACACTTTGAAGGTCATTTTCAGGGCAGGTTATCTTTTAGGCCGCCTCCTCCATGGAGATGAGGCTTTATTTTTATTGCTTTTAAAATGGGTTAGATGCTTCCGACTTGCTTGCTGGTATCTTTAATTTTATCATGAGAGTCTTGCCACTGGATGCGCTGTGATTTTTGAGTCCTAATTTTATTGTCTAGGTAAAATGAAGGAGAAATTTGAAATGTTTTTTTCCACTTGAAGTGCAAGGGTACTTTTGAGTCGCAAGCCTGTTGCTGCCTGTGAAACTATTTGCAAAGTAATGACTGCTAAGCTCTGGTGGATATATCCAGGTGTAACTGCTGGGTATGTAAATCTTCAGCTATGGAATAATTTATGATACAGTAGCAGGGACACATTAAAAATATAGGCTTGTTGTTACCCGAATGGGGAGATTCAGAGATTCCTCATCCGAAATAAGTTGTTTCTTTGCTATCTTTGCAATGACTTATGAAGTTTTATTGAGCTCCCATTGCTCCTATAATATAATTTTTCCTGTGTAGTAGTTTTTAGATTTGTCTTGATTCCCAGATTGAAGAATGTCTATTGGTTTGGGATTTTGGTTTATTCTATTGAAAACCTAATATAGAATAATAGAACATAAAAAAATAATAGAAATGAAACACAAACAAAAACTTACACTATTGCTTTATTACAATGTTTTTGAGGAAAAAGATGAAACTAGTCAGATCATTGTAGGTTATATTAATTTGCACTAATTCAAGACCTAGTCATCTTTGTGTCTTTGCTTTGATTTGTTTTTTCCCCTTACAAGACCTATCCCTTTCTCGCCAAAGCAGAGAGACTGAAATTCCACAAGGCAGTGTATTTCATAGCAGAGACCAGGGAGATATATTCTAAACCACTTGCATGTCTTTTTTTTTTTTTAAAAAAAAAAAGGCTTGCTCTTTATTGAATAACTATAATGTAGCTTAATATACAAGATCATAACATGAAGAGGCATCAACCATCCTCATAACACATAAAATAGAAATTATGAGAAGTTATTGAAATTACCATAGAGAAGATACTCCTTGTTATGAATGTCATAGCCATTTACACTGAAAGAAACGTCTGTCTACCTGAACTGACATCATGAGGGAGCATGCCAGACTGTTTTGCTCAAGATTTTACCAGAAATAAAGCAGCATATTGTTTTGGAAATGTCTTAGTTGTGGGATTCATTAATTTTAATGCTTAAAGCAACCTTAGCCTGCCTGTCTCTACCTATAAAGTAGGAATTTTTCTCTGGTTTTTGAGGGGAAAGTAGGAAAAAAACTGCGAAAGCAGTGTGGGGGCATAAGATAAAAGTTGCCAGTAACTGTTAAAATAAATGTGTACCAAAAAGAGGAGGGTACAACTAGGTATCAGATGTTCATCTGCCACCGAATGATGCAGTATCACTGAGAGCAGAGTACCAACAGCAGCACAAAATGACAGGTTTGCCTTCAGACGAGGTGCAGGATGCAGCTGCAACATATGATAGGGATAAATAATGAAACATTCTTGAGTCATTTTAATACAAGAATAAAGAGCAAATGGAGCCAGAGACATGTCTATTTGTTGGCAGAGCAGTCAGTTGTCTAGTAAAGCTAAGGCCTACAGTAAGAACAATTATAGATGTGCCTTTTGGTATGGAGAAGAGAAGATGTTCTACTGTATTTAAAGATAGGAGAAAAAAAGAAATTCTCAGCAACTGTATTTCCACTCAACTGGTCTGATCCCAGCTGAGTGAAGAGGTTTAGAACATATTTGGATGAAAAGAACAAACAAAGGCACAGATTTAAATAGAAGTCAGGGCAACACATAACCTAAGTTTGCTAAAAGTTGGTCATACTAAGCTAATGTTTGGTTTTTTTAATAAACATTCCTCTATACATGGAAAAAACAGATCCTCTAATTTTCCTTCTTCAGTAGGTGTAGGTTGGTGTAGGACTGCAGGAAGAGTTGTGAGTTAAAAAGAAGAAGATAAGTTTGAAAAATGCGGGGAGAACTGGATGAAAGAGAATATTAAATGAGGAAGGGCTGGACTGGAAGTAGGCTCCTAGCCAAGTTACCTAAGGACTGTTCTTAGGCTCAGTCTTGTGTAATATTTTCATTAGGGACTTTGGTGCTGCAGGAATTTGTTGATGAAATTTGCTGATGGTACAAAATTTGAAGATAGCAGTACAGAGGAGCATTGGGATATTGTTCAAATGAACTCAACAACCTTGAAGGGAAAGCAATAGAAATGGAATCAAATTCAAGCTAACAAAGGGCAAGTTCATACACTTTGGGACTAATCATAAGTTTTTCACATTTAGGCTGGGAAATGCAGTGGAAATGACAGAGGATGAAAAGGAGCCTTCATCGTGCAGTACTTTGGAAAAGACAAATGGGATGTTTCAGCCTATCAAGATAAGTAATATCCAATGGAGATAGAAAAATCTGAATTCCAAGGCACAAGGCAGTAATACAAAGGAAATAACTGCAGAGTACGAAGTGATGGTGAGACTTTATCTGGAATACCTGCAGGTAAGGTTTATGAGGAGGATAAATTAGGGAAAACTGACACCAGGTGGTTTACTCCCCACATCCCTGGGGCTAATCATGGTTCTACTCTAAACTTCTTCTGCCTCCAACGTTCAGGGTTCATGCTGGACACAGCATCATATTTCTGGTCAACTGCCAGATTGTATCTGGACTCAGACTCCGCATATGAACGTTTATGTAACCAGGAAAGCTTGATTTTGTGTTTAACTACGTTTTCAAACACGAGTCAGCTCTGTCTTGAGCTATCTGGCACCTCCTAAAATGTCGCACCACTATATCAAAATTTTCAAATAGAGACAACATAATCTCAGTCTAAGTCACCTCAGCTGCTAAAAATTAATTAAACATTATCATGTTAATCACAGCTTGATGACTATCAACCTCTTGGTATAATTAAGATACAAGAATTATACGAAAGTTTCAACCTACTAGGTAGGCAAAAGCTGCTGCTACTCTATCTTTTTCTGGATTAATCTTTTAGGTTTAATAATAATAGTAGGGCAAAATGCAGTGAAAAGAAATGCAAAGCATGGCACATATGAGAAATTCAGTTGCACAAACACAAAACAAGGACTTACCTGGCTCAGCAACAGTACTAGAAAGAATATAATATGGGGTTATAGAGTAAGGGTCTGCAATACAAGCCCTGGGAAAAAACCAACATAGTCATTCTCTTCATGAACAGCAGCTTGATGAAGAAGAGTTGCAGGATAACCATGCATTTTTCTCCGGCTCTTTGAAGGCTTCAGATTATAGAAGAAGCATTGTAGGGCAGTTTAAGTTTAAATAGGCCTCTGGAGGTGATGTTTGGTATTAAGTTTTTAGTACCAGATAATAAAAATCATGCAATGGGAGCAAGTTCTGGAGAAGAACTGCACAACAGACAAAGGAAATAACAACTGCAAAGAAAGGTTAAAAAATTGGGTTTGTTCTGTCTGGAAAAAAAAGAGACTGAAGGGCAGGCATTATTAAAAACTTTTAAAACAAATGGATTGTTATAAAACAATTCCTGGTTATTCCTATTTTGATATATATATATTGATTCCTGTCCACAGACTGTTGCGCAAGAAGTTGTTGGCTGAAATAGCAGGAAGGGAGATTAGAGATGTATACTAAACTTTGAATTAAGAGTATATTGGACAAATATATTTCCAGGGTAATCTATGCATACCATGTCCTACCTCAAAGTAGGGAAAAAGTGATTCTACTGAGAGAATTTTAGGATTCAGAGCAATTAAAAAAAAAATTACCAATAAAATAATGAGACTGACATATCCACTGAAATTGTTACATGACCCTAGGAAACTGGGATGATTTCACTGTTTTCAAAGGCAACAATATGCACAAAGCCTGGCAGGGACTCTGATCATGAAGGACTTCTTTCCTTTTTTTCCTGCTGGAAAACTGTATGTGTCCTTTCTATTGTTCATTAGGTAGGCAGCTTGGTGGTCTAATGGATGAAACAAACGTTTAGACAGAGATCAAATGTAAAAATCTATTTCCGAAGGCAGAGAGTATCTCATTGATTATCAAGTACTGTATGTTAGCTAAATTAGGATGAAATACAGCTGCAAATCATTCATAAAGGATAATTGTCTGATGAAATCAACTGAAGTTCCCACCTTCAGTAACTCTGTTTCTAATAACTTGGTCTTTCAGACTGCTGTAAATCTCTGGGATGATGTTGCATCCTTGGCGAAAGTCAAGGAAATGAAAACACCATGCACAAACAGTGTATGCCTTACTAGTTCAGTGAATCAAGTCTTAGAGCTATTACAAAAGACTCCATAACTTAAAGAAAATGCCACTGTTACGATACCTTGCTTTATTTTTGAAGGACTTGTCTTCCCTAGAAATCTGTTACAAATTCATCACTTCTAACTACATAGGGAAAAAGACAGAAACAAAGCATTTTTTCCACCAGTTGAAATTCCTTTTTAATGTGGGAGAGACAAGTTAACAGGTATGACAGCTAACAGTGGGTGAGGAAGCTCTGATTATGGCATCTTCCTTATGGTAGTTTTTTTCTAATGGGCCTAAGAAGATCCTTGAGGCAGCTGACTAACTCCCATAGACTGCTTCCAACCCAGCCATCTGCTTTTCCAGGGCAAGGTACAAAGGCTATTAACTTTTTTTTTCTGATCTTTTATTTTTCTCATGTGTAGAACTTTATTTGATATCTACAATGATTAGTTCACTTGGGAAATTCCTACGGTAACTCAAATGACACCCCAAGCTTACAAATGGCTGGTGTTGCTCTGGCAGAGGTACACAGGCAGTGCCCGCTCCCCTATTTATTGTAGGGCTCTGTGGCACACAAAGCCAGAGAGAAGGTTTCCATGGGAGGGGAAAGTGTGTGGTAGTGTTTGCACAAATGTGTTAGAGACCATTGATTCGGATTCATCCCAGCATGCCAGGGCATATGGAACAGGGTGGGAGGGCGACAGTGGTGCCTTGCAGAGTGACTCCCAAGCAACACAACTGGGCTTCCAGGCCAGCCAGCAAGTGTTGATGAGTCCTGAAGGCAACCTAATGAATTTTGTTTGGGAAGGGACTCGTGAATGATGGATTTTAAACTGGACCTCCCATCTGTTCCTGATTCATCTTCCACTGAAGCTAAAGAATGAAAATGAGCAACCAGGCAAAAGCTTCATCCAGCCGTCTGGGGATCATGTCACCAAGCCAGACGGCAGTAATTTAACTTTCCTCCCTCATAAGGCCAGTATATACTGGCAGAAATTTATTGTTTCTTCATTACTAAGGATTTACTGGATGCTTCGTTGTTCATGGAGGGAAGGCAATATGTCCTGCTTTGTAAATGTGACCTTTCCTTTCTGGGTACTTTTTAGCCAGCTATATTTTGCTTGTACGAGATAAATGTGTGGAGCATTACAGAAAGGACAAGGTCCCAGTGGAGGATTAATAAGGATTGTCCTGCATGGTGAGGAATTCTTAGCTATGTTATTATCTAAATCTTCACATAGAACACTTTCATAGGGCTGTAGTATGGCACCAAATGGCTATAGAAAATCACCAGATTGAACTGGGGGGGAAGAAGGGTTAGAAAGCAATGGATTTTAGGAAGAAAAAATAGACCAGATCCTTAATGATTAAATTAGTGATGCTTGCTTAGAGATAATGCCACTTATATCCACAAAAGTCCTGGCTACAGCAAGTGCAGCCATGGACCTGGGGCTGTGGGAACACAGATCCCAGGATGACATGGAGTGTGTACCGAAGACCAGTCTGTTTTCAAGTGATGTGAGTACTCCTTGTTTTGCAAAAGGGCAAATCTGCTCTAGATTAGCTCTAATTAGCCTCCTGTTTCTGTGGTTGAAACTGAATGATGTGGGGGGTTTATGCTGTAAATGTCTTTTTAGTCTAAAAAGTCTGTCATTTATTTTCAAAGCAGCTGTGCTTTTCTGATAGATAGAGAGACATCTGTTCTCGTGGTTGTATCAGTCTAACACATTCACGATGACTTTCCCACCGCCTCACTATGCTGTGCTGTCACCTCCTTTCCTCGTGAGAGGAAGCAGGAGGGAAGGCACCTTTGATCTTTGGAACCTCTTAAGGTTAAGGATGCCATGTGCATGTTGGTTATCTGAATTAGCCAAAACACCATTTTATGAAACACTTTATAACAAACTGGCTCCCTATGACATTCAAAGAAGCAGGCTGGGAAAAAAATTCCATGCTAGGAGTTCCCAATGAAATTGGAAGGATATGTTACACTGGGTGAACGAGTAGATGCTTTAGGACTGGTACTAGTAATTCTTTTATTAATAAATTAAAATTAATAGTTATTTTATTAGCGTATTCTATGATGTAGGTGGTGTAGCTTACTGATGATATAAAACCTGGAATGTCTGCAGATGCTACAGACACTAAGAAGAATTCAAAATGAACTTCATAAATCAGAGAAAAAAAGCCTGTGATTCAGTAAAAGCAAATGCAAAGTATCATGAAGAAGTCAAGGATTACCAGGCTCAGCAGGCTTTCTGCAGGAGTGGATCTGAGGTTACAAAACAATAAGAACCGGGAAAATCACACTGGTGCAGAAACCCCAGAGAGCTTTTACCTATATGTAAAGGAAGGAGTGCTGTGCATTAAAAAAACCTCAGCTACAATGCTTCCTTTGGTGATGGGCTCCACGCCTTGAGAAACATGAGGTAAAACTAAAAACAGTCTTATGGGTGGCCATAGAAGTGATCCCAGCATCTAAAAAGAGGCAGACATATGGATTATGGAAACTTCCCTGTAGTTGATAAAGAAGAAGTTAGAAAAAAAATCAGAATGGACATAAGTATAGTAATTTTCCAATATGATGAAAGAACAGACCAACTGATACCTCAAAGTCATGTCCAGCTGTACTGCCTCTGGGTCAATGGGTTTCTAATTTTTTCTCTATTGTAGCTTGAATTTTCCCCACCTTGAAAGAAAAACGGTATTAATTTTTTTTACTTGGATTTAGAGTAAAAAAAAAAAAAAAGATGTGGCTTTCTGTGAATGAAAATTAGTTGACAATCCCCAAAATTATTTTGATCAAACAACTGGAAGGAAAACATACAGCATTTTAGGAAGTATTTAGACTGCTGGTAGAATCACACAGGATGAAAGTGCCCGATACTCAGATTTCAGGAATTAAAATGTCAAAGCACATCCAATTTGCATAATGTTATTTGTAGCACAATAATACTGAGAAAATGAAGACAAATCATGGCACTAAAGCACAAGGTACTGTACAAACCAGATTTGAATGAAAACTCTTGGCCATAGAATAAGGGAAGTCAAGTGTGAAGGAGGATAAACTGTGATCCTTAGACCAGCAAGCTCAGCAATGCGCAAAATGGTGTGAAGTGGGCTGTCCCTCTGCTCCTGCTGGAGGCTTCCATTTAGACTTTGTATTTAGAGACACCTCTGCAGGTGAAGCTGCTGTGGTGTGACTATCAGTCACACCCCAAAGCTGCCTCAAATATTCAGCACAGTCTTAGCTTTTGGGGCTATCTGATGTCTTACTTGGAGAAAGATGCTAAGAGAAATTAACTTCAAGCCTATTGCTTGAACCTCCACTTTTTTATTAAATAACCTTTTTACTGTCTATAGCTGCTCTTCCTGCCTTTATCTATTGAAGCTCAATATGGTTATGATGTTGAGAGAGTTTTGTGCCAGCCAACACAGGAATTGCTTCACTCCTTTCATTACCAACACAGCAACATCTGTTTTTCAGACATGATGCCAAAAAAGAAATGTATTCCTCTACTTAGGTATCCGGCAGCACCAAGATCAATTATACAAAATCCATGCTCTTGGGCTTTAAAGACTGTAGATAGTGGGGATTTTGGAAATTAGATTGAAGTAGTTAAGTGTTGCAAATTTCCCCTCTTGAGCGGCTGTGGCTTGATACGGCTGCTTAAAGGATTCTTTGGCAAATGGATTGCATTTCCTAGTGGGATTTGAGCTGTGAATAAATAAATTTCTATAATCAACTACTGATACTTCTGCAGTCTTCATAGCCTGCCTTTCAACTAAATGCACATGTGTATAAAAATTTCTGTCTATTTAAAATCAAGTAAGGCATCGAACTGGAATGAAAACCCAACACCTAGCAAAAAAATCTGTCAATTTTTTACTTTGCTTTGTAAATGTGTGAATTTTATTAGTGCCTCGGCCTATTTAATGCTAACTAGGTGTCAATCAAATGCAGAGCTGCCTTGCCAGTGGGAGTGCCCTGGAAATGAGAGGTAATATCTTGGAACATCTTGTATTTAAAGAGTGATATCCCCTCAGCTTTCCAAAGATGTCTAATTTCCTTTTAAAGAGATTCTGTCACAAAACCAAACAGCTCTCTCTTTTCAAACAGAAGCAGAATTAAGGAATGCAAGCCTGGAGAAAAGGGAGCTTGAGGGAAGAAACTACCCAGGCTAGACAATGAAAGATCTTTAGGCATTACGTTTATGTTAAAGTTAATAGTTGAGCTTCCAGAGTACTGATAGGTTTGGCTGCAGTTTGGGGTGGGTTTTTTTGTTTTCTTTACTCTCACCTTTGGGAGGCTTTCACACTTTATATGCACCTTAATAAAAAGGACCTGAAAATCTGGTCATGTATCTGTTCCTGAAATAGAAGGAAAACTCTTCTGAAAATATTGTTTTCATAGTAGCAGCTGGTATCAGGCACAGGGCTGGGGAACCTCCACAGTTACAGTTTTGAGTCTTAATATCTTCTGACATAAATAGGACTGACTGTGAGAAATACTTCCACAGTTTGCATGTTATACACAGTTGACGATACAGAACATTGTGACTGTGCCACTGTTCTTCCTTAACTAACCTCCTTACTGCTCTTTGAGTCTTAGCTTAGCAGTGCCAGCTCTTCTGTCAACTTGGGGAGTTCAGTGTTTGCCAGTGAGAGAATTATCTGTGAGCTCATTAGTGCTAGCTCTTTGAACATCTTGCTCTTGAATTGCCAGCTGTTATTGGATCTGATCTTTTTTCCTGACAAAGTAGGAGTAAATAAATACCCCACCCACAGCAAATACATACACACTCTTGATATCTACATTTTTCCACAGAAATTTTTGTTCTTTCACATTTGCTTTTCTTATTCTCCATCCTCTTCCCAATCTTTCAAATATTAACCCAGAAACAGAGATTTATAGAAACATTTTTCTAGATGTCTCCACTTCAGAGAAGTGAATGTTATTTTCTTCTTCTCCTTTCAGAAAAGGAAGCATCCGTTTTCAGTTGCACCACTGTGCTATGGTGACATGCACCAGGTGGTGCTGAAACTTCCAAGATTAAAATAAAATAAAATAAAGTAAGGGACATGGAAAGGTCTGCCGGATCAGAGCTCAGGAACAAGGTTAAGATTTAGTCCTAGTCCTGGCAAATGGACTGTTTCCAGTTCTAATGGGAGCCGGATCAAGATGGAAGGGGTTTTATTCTGTTGGAAAGAGACATTATTGTACAAAGATGGGAACTTAATTCTTCTTTGTCTTATCTCTGCTGACTTTGTGTTGGTGGGCTGGCTTTGCCTTGCTTTTGCCTCACTTTTTCCCGTATGATTTGGCAGCAAAGATCTCATTCTAAGCCCCTCCACGTAACCGTGATACTTCTGTTTCCCCAAATGGTCTACTACATTAGTAGAAGAAAACTGCTCCTTTTTCATTAGCTCAGTTAATACTGCACTTGATTAAACACAAAGTGCCTGGAGCTTACAAACATACATATGCATATATATATATATAATCAGCCCAAGGAACCTGATCTTCACACAGAGATTTGTTTGATTTTCGTTGACTGAGGCTGAGGTATTTTAAAAGGCAGGGGTTGTCAGTTGTCACTAGTCTCTCACAGTAATTTAGGAGTCGGGTAGCAGAGTTCAGGATCCCAATTGTGGTGAGACCAAAGTTGTGTTACTGATTGTTAGGGTAAACTTTAAACTGGGAAATTGCAGGAGAACAGAGCGTACACAGAGATTGCAGCCAAGGCAGAAGAGTTTGAGCAAGCAAAACAATACCTCAGTTTACTGTCTGAATGCTCTGAAAAGGGGAGTTACTCCTTTCCCTTTGCATTCCTTCTATTAATGGAATCCCTCAATATTTCTTTTCTGTCACTGCTCACAGAAAAACTCAAAGCTTTTGCCTATATTTATCTTAGTCCTTGCTTACATCTTCATACTGTTGTCATCTTTAATGGAGCCAGCCCTCATAATATTTTCACAAGCGTGTGCAATTTGGAGTTTGTCTTAAATCCTCAGCTGAGTCCAAGGTTGTGGGAGCAGTTCTAGTTGTACAAATTTGTTCTAATTTGGCTCATACTTTTGGCCTTGTGCAAAGTGTGCTGTGCAAAGACCACATCACTTTCCAGAGTTGCAATAACCTGGAAATGACCAGGCTTTACATAATTCCTTTGGAAAACGGGAATAAGGTAGCTTGGTAAAGATGATTTCAAAAATAGGTGGCTGTTTTCATACAGAAGATGAACTGAGGGAACCGATTCCTATGGAGTGTGATGGAAGCTTCCTCTGTCCTGGATCTGTCTATGAGAATCTTTCATCAAGTCTGGGAAGCAGTTGAAAGGTACTGCCTAATAAGTAGAAGTGGTCTGAAAGCTGAGTTTCACATACCTGAGACTGCTGGTGACCTGTTGCATACCGTTTCTTTTCTGTTAAAAAGAGGGTTTAGAGTCGGTGCATCTTTCTGCAGCTAATGCTGTCTGCAAATGAGTTCCTGGTCTTCAAGCCAGGTGCAAGCAAGGTGTGATTAGGAGGTTGGGTTGGAACTGGCACATCCAGCTGGCATGCCTGTTTAAATCCAAAGTGTTTTGGCAGCAATACCCCCGTTAATGGTGCCAAAGAGGTGGTGAAAGAAGCCTTGAGATGCAGAAGACCAGTGCTGGAGGAGGAGCAATAGCTGCCAGGAAAAAAAGAAAAAAAGAGAAAAAAAGAAAAAAGAAACAATAGCGTCAATGACTTTATTTTGATGGCAGTACTTTGTGTTCAGCAATTAATATAGCAAGTACTGCCCAAATGGCAAGGACAGGAAGAATGTCACAAATAACCCTCTTGGCAAGTTAAACTAATTTTCCCTCCAGTGTCTTCACCCATTTACAGCCCCAAGAATTGCTCCCATGTTCAAGTAGCTTCCTTCTCTTTTTCAACAGGGCTGATTTGATCAGCATGTCTGCTCTTGAAGGATAGTTATTAGGGCTGGCTTCCCCATCCCCGTGAACCTGTAATTTCAAAAATAATACCTATTGCAGCTTCATCTTATATATAAAAAAAAAAAAAAAAGAGAGAGAGAGAGAGGGAGGGGGGGAGAGAGAGAGAGAGGGGAGCTGGAAGAGGACAGGGAGTTAATTTCTATGAAACAAAGATTATGGGTCGAATTCTCAGCTACTGAAGAACAATGTAGCAGCCAAGAGATGGCGCTGTTCCTGGCTGTTTCTGTGTCTTTTTCCTTCATAAGACACTAAGTGCTATGATTTGTTCAGGCTGTAGCCAGTGACTCCAAAATGGTGCTCAGGTGTTGGTCAGGAGCACTTGAATTTGTCTGAAGAGAAGATTCTTCATTCTTGACTTATTTTGTATTATCTGGCTATTTCTTCAGATGGGAAATCAAACTCGGTTGGATTGACTAAAGTATGTGTTGATGCTACGTTCTGTCTGGATGGTCATAGGGTAGGAAAAAAGAATGTCTGGCAAATGAATTCCTCCCAGCCTCATCCAGCTGGAAGGGGGAACTGCTCAAACAGAACTTGGAGTGGAAGATTTTCCTTTCTTTTGTTCTTTTATCATATCTCACAACTCTGTCTAAGAGACGAAGAGAATACAGCTGCCAAAGACACAGGAGAAGCATCACTGAACCTGATTTTGTCTGTCCAAGCAAGGTGGGAGATAAGAGTTTGAATAGCCTGTGTTGTTGCCTTTGCTCTTTACACCTGTGTTCATGGTAGATTTTGATGAAAATAACATTTTTCCCCTCAAGTAGTGATGTTATATCCTTAGGTAGAGGGAATAGATAGTGTACGAGTTTGGGGGGGTTTCTTTCCTTCTTCATCCCCTTTTCTTTCCTTCTGTTTGGACTGTACTAACCCCCAGAAACTGCGTGGATTCTATTCTGAAGCTGCCTTGAGCCCAGACAATTTAGCTCATATATGGAGCTCATCACGCAAACCTGTCTTTACTTCCCTTGTGATCTTACATACGTTATACACTCCATTTCATGGTTATGATGTGTGCCCGTGTGGTGTTGTCACACTGCCTAGGTCACCAGGGCTCATTAGAGTTGTATTATGTGTCAGAAATCACCTTAACTGGCTAGGAAAGATCTCAAAGCACGTATCTAGTTCCCAGCCATGATATATCCCAGCATGTTGCTCTCACATCTCTCTCAGTCTGATGGCCATATCCTAACCTCTAAGGCAAATTTTGCTGGATCCCACTGAGTGTCTGTAAAATAAGGTATTGCCATAAGAAGGTATAAAACCAGGATCAGAAGAGACTTTTAGGTCAGGCAGTGCTGCCCCTGGTATCACAGGGAGCCAAATTGCTTAATTTCTTTTGTAAACTTATCAAGAATTTTTCATCCCGAAAATAGTCTGTCCTTTCTGGGAGACTCAAAAGGGATTTGAAAGGGCAAATTATATCCAGAACATTTGATAATAGTGACCACACAGGTTTTAAAAAAAAATACATTCTCTATGCCGCTTAACTTTGCTCCTGTGTTTTGAATTCAGCTGGAAATTTTGCCATTAGAAACAATAAAATTAGAGCTTTAGGCAACACACACACACACACCAATTTTTCAAAAATTTTATGTCATTCCTCTCTTCTCCCAAACATACAGTAGTAATAGAGTTTTTTCCTAATGTATACTTTCAACTCCCATGGAAGGACCACTATAATATGAGTGCTTTCTCCTCCCTTCCCCTCATTCTTAAAACCTTTATTTGGCAAAAGATAATGAATCCCAGGAAAAAAAAAAAAAGGGGGGGGTAAAATAACTTCTGGGATGTGAGGGAGAAACCAAATTTCTGCTTGAAGGAATTTTTTTAGGTTGAGAAATAAAGTGGAACATGGAGATTTTGACAAAACAAGTAAAACTGTATTGCCATCACAAATTCTCAGCATAAGCAAGCTGATGTAGTCTGCTATTTACAGGAAATTTCAGCAAATAAATTATTGTAATTATTCCCAATGTGCATTTTTAAAAACATCACCAAATTCTTTCTTGGTCACTAGTTGAAAGCAGTGCCATGACACTCGACTTCCTTCTTCATGATATTTTCTTTTTCTTTTTGAGTTGTTCCATCTTTGTTTCATATCTTAGCATACATGCTGATTCCTGATTTTGTGCTGCTCCATCTTTTGGTCTAGTTATACTTGAAATAAGGAAAGTGGAGCTTTTTACAAAGTGTAGTTTTGATTTTAAATATATCAGAAGTCTGGGGTTTTGCGTATGATGCTGAGAGGGATGGGGAAGTTTTTTGTGATCTATGGGAGTTAAGGAATTCATAGGCATCATTTAAGCATCATCATTAGTATTCCAAGGGGTTGGTCTGGTCATGTTTTTGTAGGAACACAAAATTTGTGCCAAAGTCAGATCTGAACATTAAGAGAGATCCCACAGCTTGTTCTGTGAACGTGAAGGGTTTAGAGGGGTTAAAGAAATGCTTTTAGCTCTTCCCACATCTCTCCATGCCTACAGGATGGCAGAAGTAGTCTGTTGCATCAGTGTTAGCTGGTAGTGGAGTATGAATTTTTGGTATCTTTTGTCTTTTTAGTTTATGAGATGACTGTAATGCCCTATTGTTTCTTCTTTTTTTTGTAAGGAATCAAATCCCAGGAACCTTAAAGCCTGGCATGACAGGCAAAAGGGTCCTTTAATTTGCTACCCTTCAGTTTCCAGACAGAAGTGGGGAAAAATTCAGCTCTGAAGCTCTCTGGAGGAGCCCTTGAACTACTCTGCATGAAAATTTCCTGATTTACTCAAAAATGGTAAGAAGGAAATATTAAAACAGCCCAAAAAAAGCAGGTGTTTATATGAATAATTAGCTGCATTCTGGTCACATCCACTCCCTTGGCAGACCTCATGAGACACCCTCTAGCTGGGAAGCTTTACAATTCAGATCTCCCTTTGGCAATGCGTGGCCTTATCAGGGAGAAACGTAACTCTTGAAGAAGCTGAGGCTATTACGACACTACTGTGATTGAGATTATTTACAAACACGCTTTGGATATGGTTGCTTATAACATGAGGGATTATAAATACGATCATTTCCTCCCTCTGTCCTCTTTGACTCACACACTGGAGGCTGTTGCTGAGCCTCAGAACAGTATAGCCTCATAAATACATTTAAGGTTTTCTTTCTTTGGGTTTTGAGGTTTTTTCAGGTTTGTGGGGTTTTTTATTGTTGTTCTTCATTTTTTGCCAAGTGAAAAGACAACAAGCACTGGAGCCTCTTCTGATAATTAGATCTTGGGAGCCAGCCCATCTGTTTCTGTTTATATGCTCCCAAAAATGTCTATTTTAACAACACTAACCGCCAGCGAGGTCCAGAAGTCCTTTTCAGTAATTATGTACTTTCGTTTTTTAGAAAACACATTTAGTAGCCAGTTGACCCTAGTGGAATACCATTTTATAGAGGAGATCTTTGCTAGCAGTAATTGGCCAGCTGGAAATTTCCCTTGGGCAAGTTTAAAACACATCTTCTTTATCTACAATGGAAAAGAAGTTTGTCCTATTATCCTCCCAGACATAAAGATGTACTTTAGCCTCACAAAGAACTTTGAAAACATTCCCATTAGAGAGAGCTCTGCTTATATTCGGGAGGGCTCAATATGTTTAGCAATTATTACACAGAGTGCATTTGCAGAAAAATGGGAATTTTGTGGCTTGGCAGTTCATGTATTTCTCAGCCAGATCTGCCATTTGCTGTCACATCTCTAGACTCTTTGCAGCATTTTAGTAAATAATTAAAATGCTGAGTCTGACTCTGCACTCTATTACCAGCTTTTATAGCGGTGGAACTTCATTCAGCATCACAATTACGGATACCTATCGCCTCCTGGAGGAGAGGGTAAATCACAGAGATGTTCTGGCTGACAAGTCAAACCTTGCTAAAGAAAGTTCTGGGTGGGAATAATAATTTTTAATTTTTGGATAAAATTACAACGAAGAGGAAGAAAAAAATAATTTCCTCATCAGCTACAAGTCACCTCAAGGATAAATGATAATATCAGACGTGAAAACCAAGTTACTCTAATTCTCAGCATCAAGTTTTAATGAAAAGAGTATTCTTTTCCTCTGGTATTGTCACAATTAGTTTCTAGGAGGATAATTGGAATCAAACATGATTGATTTCAGGTAGGAAAGAAAGCAGCAGGGACAGATGAACTTCTGAGCTACAAAGCTCTTTTTTTTTATTTTCTATTGTCCTTAAGAATAATAATTAAAAGGAGGCATAGCTCAGCCTCCTTCAAGATATGATATTTCAGCAGAAGTGTCCCTAAAATTAATGTTCTAGAAGTTTTTCACCAAGCCTCAGCAGCTATTCAACTTTTGATCTCTCTTTTTCGTGCTGGCAAGCAAATGCATGTTTCCTCCATGAACAGCAGGACCATCCATAGGACAGCCTGTGTGCTGCGCGCGGCAGAGGGGCGTAGGGAAGGCTGCTAGGACAGGGAGCCCTCCTGCTCGTCTGTTGTTATGGTTATTATCACTCACATCACTCGTCCGAACGCAGGCTGGGGTCCGGCCTGACGGAGGGGAGAGACGGAGACGCAGGTCTTGATGCTGAGGAACTGCCCTGTTTGATTTTCTCACACTGACTGGAAGGTGCAACGAAACCTTTCAGTTGGGATACCGTTGGCCCTTGAGATGTCGGTGGCATGAGGGATGCTCTGGCCCTGTCTCAAAAACACATTTACGTCAGCCAGCATCATTCCAGTATTTTTATCCAGATTAACACCCATAACAAACCTAACTTGTTTTAGCTTGTGAGTCACTCATGAACTCATCTTCCTGACAGTAAAGGCACACATTTTCCATCAGCATCTGAGAAACAAATGGCCCGTCTATGGGATATTTCCAGAATATTCCCTGCTGCTATTTTGTATTGACCCTCTAAGTAACAAACTATTGCTTCTGCTCCTTGGTAGGATTACTGAACACAGCCCAAATAACGTGCTGCTGGTGAGACGTTCATTTGAAAATGTTGTTTGAAAGATGTCAAACAAACTTTTCATTTGGGTTTTTCTTTTTTGTGTGTGTGTGAATTAAGGTGGCTGAAATTTTTTCTTGGGAAAATGTAACTGTTTTGTTGTGACACAACATCTTGCTCTCAATTTTTTTTTTTCTGATGAATTTTGCCTTGCAGAAATCTTCTCCTATCCTGCCATCACGTACGTGTTAATAACATGATCTAGAAGTTTTTCATGTGATACGAAATGTTTCAGTTACTTAGCTATATTTTATTGTTTTTGAAATAAAACCGTTTGCTTTTAGTTTTTCAGAAGGAACCTTTCATCTGTTACTTTTCTCCACTTAATGAAAAATGTTAAAATATTTCTATCCTGCTCTGATTCAGGACTGAACCAACTTGGGAATCGCCCACACATACAGACAGTCACAAACACCCATGACAAGATGGGAATTAAGTTGTTTTAATAGAACGGTTGATCAGCTTCTTGTTTTGTGTGCACTCTCTTTCAGTGGTATAATTTTCAAGAAAACCAGTTGGAGAAGCTGTTCACTAGCAAACACTGTGCAGCAAGAAGGGTGGATCTGTAGACGGAAACGGTGCTGAAAAGGTATGTAGGTCTTGCAGGTGTTTCAAGGAATTTTAGTTTGGATCAGCTTTAATGGTGTCCCATGAGCTGAAAGTCTATTAGTAACTGGAGCAGCTTGGTTTCATGCTAAAGGAATCTAATTCATGTTCTCCAGGGGTATGAGGTTTTGTAAATCAAAATTCTGTAAGTGGGGCTGATCAGGAGATTAACTCTGTTTTAACAAGTTACTGCAGATGCAGTCTTAGGTACTGCCTTCTAGTGACAGACCGCTGCTGTGGATGCTTACTCTTCTCTTGGCAACAAAGGGTGTCCTTCATCATTTCTTGATGATCTTGCATTTGTCACACAGAAGGAAAAAAATCACAATTTATGGTTATTAATAGCAACTGTTGACTGCACAACAGTAATTGCAATGTGAATTACTATGAAAATAGGGATATCCATTATTGTAATTGTTTAGAAATCTGTAGCATGATGGAAGCTTTTGTTAAATAAGGCTGAAGGCAAGTTTAGAGAGTTTTATCTTGCTATTTTTAATCTAAGTAAGTGTAATTTCAAGATCCAAGAGACCCCAAAATCATACCATTAAATTCCAGAAACATAAATTGTTTTGTCAAGTTATTAGTGGAACTGACAATTTGACAGATTCTGTAAATGCAGACATGACGTGTACCTACTTAAATGGTTTTACTCTGCAGGAAGTAGATTAATTCAGACTCTTTTTTGCCCCACAGATTGTCGTCTTAGGGAGATGGTTTATTAAATTTACCTGAATATGAAATTAAAATGTGATTGATGTCTTCTTATTTGATGTACATAGAATTTTGTGATACTAGTGAGAACTGTGTACTTTGAACAGTATGTACGAGAATTCAGATGCAATTAAGTTAAATAGAGGATGAGGAAGCAGTTGATACAGTAGGAATTTCATGACTAGTTAGCTCTTGTAGTCTCAGAAATGATAATTAACCTGGGAGGATCTGAGATATCTCTAGCTATTGAAATTGAACTGTCTTTAGAGAGAGTAAAAGAGCTTATCCTTGGAGGGCAGTTTCTGAATACATTGACTTTCTGCCATTTCTTCAGAGAAATCTCTTCACATTTACAGTACTGCCTTATGCTTTTATAACCCCAAATGTCTACTAGAACAGATTTTTGATTGGAGCTTACCAGATCCTTCTAATTTTATGGAGGTATTAACAACACTAGTTTGATAATGTCCAAAAGCAAGGCCAAAGATAAGGTAGTAAAGTTCAGCTCTGCTGAACTAAAACTGATGCAGCAGCTTCATCTCAGAATGAATCCTTATTTCAGTATTTAAATGCATGTCCCTTCCATTTGCTTGATGGCTGAGAAGGGATTGTAAGTCACTACTCAGTTGTGTTGAAGACATGTACAAATTAACGTCTTCTAGATAAATCTTGTAGGAAAAGGATTTAAATTTCAGTATAAATGACAGAAATGAAAGAATTAATGATTTGCACAACTTCTTAAAATAGTTAATGCAAAAACTTCTTACAATGCAATATTCTGGCTGAAAACTGACATCCAGAAATCCAAGACAATTTTAAATGATAGTTCCCATAGCTACCGTAACTCATTTAGCAATCCAGTTAGGCAGTCCTGATAAAAATGCATCTATCCATGTCTAATTTAGAGTTTTGGAGATGGACATGTTAACTCCTCAGTGGGCTAACGGGAGATAGATAACTGGGAATATTAGTTGCCCACACTCTCCTTAAATAAGCATGATAGTGACTCAGCTAAATTTTACTTAAAGGTAAAATTCCATCATCAACTGGCCACATTATTACACTCAAAAAAGGCTTCTCACTTCAAATGAAGAAATCTCATTGGCTGCAGGGGGTTTTAGGAAGGGACGCAGAGATGCAGGGGGCATTTGCATGCTGCAGGTGGGCACATACTGGGGAGACCTTCTAGTCTGTCTTCTGCAAACCACAAACATCCTTTCTCTTGGTCAGGCTGACAACACAAGAATGCATAAACACCAGCTGACATTTCCCTGCCTCTGATCAGAGAAAGCCATAATTCAAAAATCTAACTAACTGCAGCAGTATTGGGGAAAAAAAAATTAACTGTTAGATGTGTGTGTTTTCAGCAAAGCGTCTTCTGAGCCTTTCAAGGGAAAATAAATCTTACTATCCTGATGATAGTCCCTGAAATTTGGTGGTCTAGATAGTTCAGGGAAAATAGAATCTTGTATATTTGACAGCATAATTATTATGCTCTGTCAGATTTATACAGCTCTTTCATAAGAAACACTTAATACTTCATACAGATATTACTTTTCCCATCAAATATCACTTTAGGAAAAAGTTAATAATTTAGCAACTTTTATATTAAAACATGGCTAATTTAAGAGATGCATCTGATACCATCATCAGACATTGCCTGAAGGGCACTAAAACTTTCCCTTTTTCCCTTGAAGTAAACCTGGTGTTTATGCCAAACTCTCCCAAGCTTGATGATCCTGGATTTCAAGCAGTAGTTTAAAGCTGCCCTACAGAGGATAGAGGGTTGCCCTCTTCAGTATCATTCTATCCTGGGATTCATGGTCAGTTTATTCTCTTTACACTTCCTTTGCCCTACTGTATCTCTGGCCACATTAGAGGTTGTATTTAGCCTTCTCTTCAAGTTTTGATTTTTAGGTTTAACACAATTTCATTGGCACGGAAGATCATCTGTAAGGAATATCACACTGTCAATATATCTATTGCTTGGAGAAGTAATAAATCAACCTGTGATATAGTTCTCAAAAAAATAGAAAGAAGTTTGGGCTTCACTGCGAACATGACAAAGTTTCTTTAACTTTTTTTTTTTTAATGTGGTTGGACTCGATGATCTCAAAAGTCCCTTCCAACCACTAAGATTCTGTGATTCTGTAATTTTAAGAGTGAGTATTTTCCTGATTTAGGAGCAACAAATAACAAAAGATACATAAAATAAAATGGAAGACTTGTGAAAAAAATAATTAAAATCCCCACAGATACAATTAGTTTGACTTTTGACTACTTTTTTTATTATTATTATTATTCATAAATGCATGCTGGGTAGAAGCCTGGATGAGAATCTTTCCTTAGAGACAAATATAAATGAAGATGCATATTTTTGATTATTTATACATACACATACATGTATTTAAGCCAAAATATTTATATGTATAATATGTATGTACATGAGCTTTTTTCCCACTTACTGGTCACTCTGAAGAAAACAAAGTGCTGTGAAGCCTTCCTGGTTTTGGACCAGATTTGGTGGGAATAAACATCGAATGAGTAGCATTTTAGGACATCACTTAGGCTCAAATCTCAGTCTGTGAAGTCAGAGGGAAATCTGGATAACATTGAGTAAATAAAAGATTGTTTCTGAAGTGCCTTCCATGGGAGCTTAAATATTTCATCCTTAACATTGCAAATCTTCTTTCTCCATCGGGGACACCACTGCCAAGTCAGCCTCTTTGATTCTCAAGTAAAAGAACTGTAACACCACTTCATTTTTCATTAATCTGTGGACAAGTACAACAGACCGACTGCAGCACATTGAGAGGAATTAAGGGATGCATGTAGCATCTTTCTACATCAGTTCTCGAGACACCCATCAGTCTGTGTTTTCTGCTTTGCACAGGAGGTGATAGATTAATGCAATATAGAAGCTGTGCTGTTGTCCAGCTCAAACTGAATGCCACCAATAACCCAATGGACAAATTTGATCAGCCTGGGGTGGTGGGTGGTTGTTAATTGTTGCTGCTTTTACAAAATGTAAGTGCTTTGTATGACAGGCTCATTTTTCTGTATGTTTGTCTCTTTGAATCTCAGGAGGAGACAACATAAATCACACATCACACAAAAGGTAAGTACAGAGAGCGTTAGGAAGTGGGAGGTTTTGGTAGACAGGACTTCCTTCAGGAGGCATTTCAAGTGTTTCTCTCCATTTACAAGGCAGGGAGTTCAGGCTCTTACTTTCAGAGGATTACCTTGCTTTGTACTTAAAGTTATGTACGACTTGAATTTTGCTGTGCTTTTTCAGAATTCATCAGTTGATACAATAATGGAGTACAATATCTAAAACTTGTAGGGGTTTAAATCGTCTCTCTGGAGATAGATTGTTTCATTCAGAAGTTGGGAATAACTTAAAATAAGGATCTTATGTGCCTGTGGTGAGGTGACTTTCCCACTTTTGTCCTGTTTGCTGTTAGCACTGAAAGCAGCACGGAAAGCTGAACACTGGTAGCTGTTTAAGTATAGATCTATATTCTCCGGGAAACCTGGTGAAGTGAAACTAAAGGAAAGAGGGATGTTGTCAGCTCAAAGAGGCAGTATTTGCCGTTACAGCTGTGTGCATGCCTGCTGGTTCTTACGTACGTGGGATGAGAGGCAAGCCTGCCTTTGGAATACGCTAAACTCCCACCCACCCCGCAGTGGCTGCTGCTGGTTTATGCCCTTCCAGAGACATGCTGGGTCTTTCAGCATGTTACACTGCGTTTCTCATTGCACTGCTTCACTCCAGTTAGAAAAAGGACAGTAGTTATTTGCAATCAGCAGCATCTGGGCAAACATAACGTGCAGCTCCTTCGAGAAAATTGAGTTGGGGTTGAGGGAGATGGCACTGACCTTGATATGTATCCCTTGAAAGGTACGGGGTCATCAAATAAATAGGTCTGCTTCAGATACCAGCAGTGAAAAAAAAAACAGACGTTCTTCCAGAGCTATGAAAAGTGTTTACCAAGAGGCTAAGCAGCGTATCAACACTTGAAATATGTGGTCTAGTGAGTTTCTTAAGGATATTTGGCCCGAACAGAAAGCATTCAGTCATCCTAATCTTCAAGGATTGAGGAAAATGACTGTCAACACGTTGAAGAAAACTGCAGAGTGAATTAAGCCCATCCTTCTTCCTTCTGCCTTGGATGGACAGAAAACAGCTATTAAGAAAAGTCAGAGGCAAGTGCTGACACCAATAAAAAGCCTTTGCCACTGAATCCTCACCTGGGGTACATCATTACTAGGTAGTGTTTTGCTTTGCCAGGCCACGGGTTAAATCCAAATCACTGATAATGAAAATATTTCTATAAATATGCAATCATTATTGCTATGATGATGGCTTTTTTAATATGCTGTTATGATTAATTGAAATACATGTCTAACACTTGCAACATGTCTGCTCTAAACATTTATTTTCCTTACTTTGCTCCTAGTTTTTTGATCATGCATTGGTGAGGCGAAGGATTAAGAAAATGCTGTTATTCTGGAAATCAAAAGCTTTCATCTCTTATTTGCTCCACTCTCCCAAACCACAGGCAGGTATATAAGGGTTTTATGTTACTCCATAGGTAAATTTTATAACACAGACAAAGCATATATTGAGCCAACCCTCCCCCCCAAAGAGATCTTCTGGAGCACAGCTGAATAATCAGTGTGTTGCAGTAAAGGGATGCCAGTTTCTACAGACGGTGGTACCCACAGAGACAACACGTCACTGCAGTGTCTCTGTTGTCCAGTCTGACTGCCTGGGCTTGCACTTTTGGGGAGGAAAGGAAGAAGGGGGGGAGGCAAGAACAAAGGCAGGCAGGCAGGAAGGAAAGAAGGAAGGAAGGAATAATTTGCACCAAAAAGGATACATGATTAAAGGATGGGCATTTCCAGAAATGAAGACTATAATTTATCTTTCTGCTCTCAAGAAAGTAACCTATTATTGGATAGTAAAGCAAATACAAAAAAATTTCTTCACTAAAAAGCTTATCAGAGATTGGGACAGGTTGCCCAGGAAAGTGGTGGAATCACCTCCATGGAGGTATTGAAAGACAGGTAGACATGGTGCTTAGGGACATGGTTTAGTGATGGTTTAGGCAGTGTTAGGGTAATGGTTGAGCTTGATGATCTCAAAGGTCACTTTCAACATAAAAGATTCTTTGATTCTATGATTCTAAATGCTTAGCTAGCATCCACCTACACCAGTTCAAATAGAAAATAAATATTTTCAACATCTGGGAGGGAACGAGTAAGTGAGCTTTTGGACTATTATAGCAAAACGGTACTGTGTCACGCAGTACCAATCCACATGGATGCTCCTGGCATCACAATCACAAAGTGAGACAGTTTGAGTTCAGTTACAGCAAACCTGTTCTGTCTCATAACTGGGGTGAGCTAGAAGTCAGCATTCCAATTACCATGTGCTGGCTAGAGGTGGGAATAGGTTTTTGGCTTGCAAAATTGTGAGCAGATTCTGTGGCTCCTTAAATACAGCTCTCTGAGAACTGATGCGGTAACATAAAGAAAGGCAAAGTATGTCTGATACTGGTCTAACCTACTTCTGGTCAAAGACCCAGGGAGTGGTGTGAAATCATCAAGCAAGTAACCATGCGTAGCTATTGATTTTGTCTTTTTGATTTTTCCTTTTCTTTTTCTCTGCTTGTGCAATAGCTTCTTTGAATCTGCGCAGGGACAGGGTGACTTCATGGAAAAAGGGAACGCACCAAACCAAAAGAAAACATTCAGTACTATGGAGATCAGTGCAGAACTCTCCAGGGGTTTATTAACTAAGTAAATGACTTGCATGCCAGCAGCCAAAAAAAGGTAACATCTCAGGTCAGAGATGATGCCAAAAAAAAAAAAAAAGTAGGAATGGATAATTGAGAACTTGCAACTTGCAGAAGAAAAACTGAACACTAGATTAATTCCAATGGCTGCAAGTTTGGAGAGCAGCTTAATATTGGTAGCAGCACAATAAAAATATGCATCAATGTGAAGAAACAGAAGGTATCTTTCAGAAGAGAAGGTGTTGAAAGTTGCATACTGAAAAGCGAAGAAACTTGGGAGTTTAAATGAAGATAAAAAATAAAGTAAAAAAATAAAAACCCACCCTGTGTTCAGGTGCTTTTCAGGATACCATAAGTATTTTAAGTAGTCTTGTCAGAGAAATGGGGTATAATTCAAAGAAAATAGTGTTATTGCTCGAAGGTTTGGAGAACGAAGACCTTGCTCTCAGCTGAGTGTTCAGGTTTGGTGACTAAAATTGAGAAAACCTGTAATCACCATTGAAGGGAAAGCAGCGCTGAGCAACCACAGATTAGTCTTGATTTCCAAAATTCAACCACAGTAAAAAAGAGTAAAAGAAGTCAGACTTATTTCTCCCTGCTAAAGATAAGAAAGAGCTCCATGGGGACCTAGGCATTTCTGATAGAATCACCAGAGAAGCCTGAGAAGATGTGATCCAATTACATTATTTAAATAACCTGCAAGTGGGAATGTTTGGTCAGATGCGAGGCCAGAAGGGGATTTCAGGTGAAAGCCTTGGTTGTAGTGCAATAGTTAGTAAATGCTTGAATCTGGTATTGCTCTCCATGATGTTAGGTTGTGCACAGGACAAAAAAGGGATTTTTCCCTTTTCTAAAGGTTTATAAGCCACAAAATCAGAAGTTTATTCTCAAAAGGAATTTGTTCCTATATTCCAAATGATTCCTGTCAAGGACTTAGGCTGAACTTCTTACAGGTTTGGAGCATCACCCAGTACTTCTAAGATACCATAAAAGCATAATAAAAATATCGTAAAATTCCTGCTAAATGCAAGACATCATATCTGTCACTGGATCTGCAAATCATTAGAAGCTCAGAGCTTATAAAACCAGAATACTGTTCTTCTATTTTCTTATATTCTGTTACAGAGACCGTTACTGGAAACACAATGCTGTGCAAGATGAACCTTTGCTCTGAATCAATTGAGATGCTCTTGTGCTAGGCATGTTGTGTACGAAGAAACTTCCTGATCATTTTGAACTCTCCAAGGTGGTGAGTTCTTAGTTTTTTCCACAGTTCTTACTGTGCCCTGTATCACCAGCTGGTGTTAAATATAAGGACACTTATTATTTTCTGATTTGCACAAGTAAAGAAACAGCTATGTTGTAAGAGGTCTTGTTGTATCCTGCTTTAACATAAGATGTATGAGCTTTGTAAATACTTCAGTGGAAATAAATAACAAAAGGGAATTTGTTATGGGCTTCTGTGTGGTTCTATGTGGTTCTATGGTGCATAAGTGCAACGCCCTGAAAGAGAGAGCCTGATACTTTCAGGACCATGCCAAATACCTGACCCCTTAAAACCCAATATCTTGATAACTTCTCTTGGAGAATGGCAAGGAAATCTTCAGTAAGGGGGATTACCACCAGTTCACTGTGGGGTTTCATCCAGAACTGAAACCCGGTTAAAAAGTTGAAAGGCCAAAGTTGAGAAGTGAAGTTCTGATCCAGAACTACCACTTTTCCTGGTGCCAATCTCCATTTCAGCTCAAGTTTGTTTCAAACCAGTCATCGCATACTTTGATAGATGCTCATCACCTGATGACTCATCCGTTTGAAATGTATTGTCATGAGTTTTGCACTAACTCATGTGATGTTTCCCTTTGAGTAGTCTTTACTATTAACTTTAAAACAGTAGGCTCTAGTAAATATTTACAATGTGAAGTATCAATATGGCTTTTCTGCTAGGAGGGTGCCCTGTTTTGAAAATTTTGGTTTGACCACACATAGAGACAACAAACAAACCACCCACAACTCAACAAGTGAAAATTCTTAAAGCTTTGCAATGTGTTTCTTAATGCATCCAAATTCCCTATTTACTTAAATGCTTCCTGAGAATCAGGGCATGCTTTGTTGTGAAAACTTATAGATATCAACTTTTTATTTTTCACATAACTGTTCAGATTCATGTGCAAGTAACCTCATTGTTGAGTACTCATGGTGACCGTTTCCCCAAGGATACAGTACCTCTTTTTTTCTTTCTTTTTATCTTTTTTTTTCCCTTTTTAATTATTTTTTGTGTGTGTGGACATCTATAGCTCACTATGAGTGTGAAGAAAGTGGAGGATGGAAATGTCATCTAGAAGGAGCTGTGAGGGCATGAAGAGCCTGGTGAGAAGTGATTGATATCATCTGTTGTTGGTGTTCCAAGCAGCCATAGCGTAAGTGACTTGTGTTTCTTTTGAAAAGGTTCCTCTTGTCCCATCTGTTGGCCATATGGGTGAAAAAACATGGTTTTCAACATGCCCACACCTACTCACTGGCCAACAATCTGTGCTGTCCTAAACACTGTTGCTTACTGTGCCATAGCAAATTGTTCTTCTTAGGAACAACCGAGGGAATCTCTGTCTGCAAGGTGGGCTTTAGGAAAAATCTGAGAGAAATGAACATATGCATCAATCTATTTTGAGCTGGTGGGATTCTTTAGCTTGCCTCACTGCTGTTTCAGGGGATAGAGAGAGGAATTATGCTGGATTTTCAGCCAACTGGATCAATTGAGATAGTTTTCTGAAAAATGTGTGTACAAAGACTTTGGTATAAAGTAGGCTGGCTACATCCCAAGTTAGATGAAACCAAAAATAGGTCCTATCTTACAGTCCATCTCAGATTTTTCATTGGATCCATATACATTTATTTAGTATACTAAAGAGGTTGCTTTTAGGTGGGAATTTGCTTTGTGTTTATATTTGTAATCTTTGATGTGCACTTGAGTGCAGTGCCGGTGCTCACAGGGTGGTTTCCTTCCTGGTTGAGCCAAAGTTGAAGCCCATGCTTGAGCACTATCTGAAGCACCTTGGATGCCAGGTGGATCCATGTCCTCCATTACTTAGCTCTCTACCTATGCACACCACTCACCTGGGAAAAGCCACTGGCAGAAGCTTCACTGCAATAAGCACAATGCAGACATATGATCCAGAATTGTGATAGATTTCAGCAAATTAAACTCTCGTCCTTCTCTCTTTCCATGTCACCAAGCAGAAGATGTATACACTGAGACCAGAGCTTGCTGGAAGGGTGATGTGTGGCAATTCACAGGGTGCAGAGGCAACCACCAAAATCCCTAATTTTACACCTAGAGAATGAATCTGAAGAACTGATCCAAATGTTATTGAAGTACTAGGGGAGAAGCATTTTAAAAATTATTCACTGACTTGGTTGAGTTTTGCACCATCTTGACCTAATGGTGATGGTACTTTCCTCCTAAATATCAAACAGTTCTTTTTCACAGCTGACGTTTTTTTCACTTGGTCCTTTCAGTCCAGAGAAAGAGTGTATTCTCATTTGCAGGGGAAAGGTTTGCACTCTCCTAATATTGGCTTTTTATAGGGACTCAGAAATCATTCAATTCTTTAAATACTGCAAGTCAATGAGAAAATGATCTCTAATGTCCTATGCATTCAAAAGTAACAAGAACTGAGAACAGTCTAATATGTAAAATTTGATCATGCTTGCAACACGAACAGAGCTTAAAAGTGAGGTTTGAGGCCAAGCATAACCTTGAATATAATCCTATTTGCTTGCTTCAAAAGCTGTCGGAATCGGGAAAGACTTCCAGGATGAAAAGCATTTAACGAGGAAGAAACTTTTTCAGCTGATGCCCATTTTGAGAGTCTGAGTCCATTAATTATCTCCCTGACCCTCTTCAGCTGTTTCTAGCTGTGTTTTGGAGCGTCTTTCCTTGCTGCATTTTTCAGGTAGGTTGCTACTTTTTTAAGAGAAAGAAAAGCAGACTATCAGACTTTGCAGTATGCTCTTTATGCAGTAAAATTACATACGGAGGCAAGATCTGCAGGCAGATAGTAAGTTATCTGACTCATTCATTATGCTCTTAAACACAGTTGAAAACTGCAGGTGCCTGAATCCATCAAAAGATGCATTCTTGTATACTCTAAATACAATCCTAAATGGCTATAAAATGTTAATGTTCCATACCAAGGAATCATAGAATAATATATAACATGGAATAACACTTTGGTGGCTCTACTTATCTCTGGGCTTCAAGTGATAGTTTTTACAGGGTTACATGAAATTTCTTGTGTGATTAGGAATATACGTATTGCTGTTGGAAGCAATTATTTTGCTGAGCCTATATGCATGAAGTTGTTTTCCTTTCTTCTTTTTAGAATGTGCAGAAGTTTGTTTTGCCAGGACAAAGGGAATGTTGCCTGTCTGCACTATTTCCAATGATCCCAGAGTCCCTGTTTCCTTCTAGTAATTCTCTAGCACAGTGGAGGTAAGTGGATACTTTGGATATGCCTGAACCTTTCTTTTAGACAGCAAGGTATCTTGAAAATCCCAACTGTCAAGGGTAGGTGAAAGAGCAATATTCTTGGCCAGCAGGACCTTCATAATGTTCCTCTGCTCATGACTTTCTGGGACCTGTGTCTTGGTATTGTTCCCTTGGCCTTTCATTATGTGCCCATAGAAGAGCAAATAGATTGTCCTTAAAGCTCAATTTGCAACCAAGCAAAAGCAGGAGGAAGATGAGCAACACCACACCGTGGCATTGCCTCTTGGTCTGGATTTTCATAGTGGAAATCACCAGGCTCCTTTTTCTAAAAGAGACATTATCATTGTCAGAGTCCTAATGAACAGTCTGCAGACTGACATGACTGCACTGAGAAGTCATAGTAAAATATGAGATATGGTTATTCATTTCAAAGAGAGAGGAAATCAAAACCCATTTTAGGAGGCACAGGAGCTCTGGCCAACAGTCATTTTTGTGTTCTCTGGTTACGCTGCACACTGGTGTGCTCTTCACAACAAGGCAAAATATTTTTCTAGCTTGTTAACTCACATTATGAACATACTTCCTTTTGGTGGAACGTGAGTTTTTATTGCTGTTACTTCATGCACAAACAAGATTAGGAAGGAAAAAAAAATCCCATCATAATAAAACAGATTTATTAAACTGGGGTTATTTGTTTACAGACTGATACTGAAATTAGAAAAGGCCTTTCTGTTCCCCCAGATAAACTGGCTCTGAAATATACTGTTTATTAAAACTTAACACCCACACAATCCCCTCTCGCAGTGGTGTAAGAAAAGAGACCAAAAGAAACTATTTAAAACGAAAGTAACTGTGGCTTGCACACTAGCTTATCATACTGAGAGGAGGACTTTCATGGTAGAAGAATCAGTTAATTAAAAATCTTTGATAATATTTGACTATCTTCCTTCAGTGTTTCTTTGCAGTCCTGTGTCCTAGGATGCTCTAATGTGGCTGAAACATTCTGTGTGGGTATGCTGCAATATTTCCATTTAGTGTATATAGTCCCCAACTAAGAAAATATTAAAAATCTCTGAGATTCTTGCTGAAACACCTGGAAACAGAAGCCTTTGTAGTGTTAACCCTCCAAGTTATAGCTGCCAAATAATAGGGAGACTATATGGCCTAGTGGTCTCCTAAATACTGAGACACCTCAATTCTCCTCCTAGTCCTGCCTGATCCTGAGCAAACTTGTCTTTTTTTTTCTTTTTTTTTTTTCTTCACCCTCCTTTGTACCTCTTGTCTGCCTGTTGTCTTCTGTCTCACGAATTCTCTGGAAACTAGACGTGAAGTTTTTTGTAAAGCATTTTTCTTACTTTATTCAGCTCTTAATCTATTTAATGTAAATTTTTTGTCTGGTGATTAGTTACAAAATTAGGTATTTGTGCCCAATTTAGAAGGTCTTTGCATGATGGAAGCTTTGTCCTTGTTCTTTGGGTGCTTTCTGGTGGCAGAGATACCCTATGGGTGTGTTTGGAGAGAGATTTGGGATTTATGAGTCCACTTTCATTCTTTGTAACTGAACAGGTTAGCATATAGAATGGGTTGCACAGACATCTGATGTGGCCTGGGTCCAAAGCTCACTTGTGTCTATCTTATGCCTTTCTGCTCCTAAAAGTTCATCAAAGTCAGGGGCACATGTTGTATATAATTTAGGGGTTTTCTAAATGTCTATCCAAGCCACCTAATGAAAACTTAATACATGCTCTTCCCAAAATTGGGGTGATTTCTGCTTGGGTTGCATGGGGTTAATTATTAGAGTTATCTCTTTAGTGAATGAGATACTGTAGGATAGCAGAAGTGTTCCACAGGGATGTTAAAGCATTAGAGGGATGAGAGGGTGAGGCTAAGAGCTACCCTTCAGTTTGGGGACTGCCAGAAGTCCACCGTACCTCTGTTTAGGAGATGACAAAGACCACAGAATTTGCACAGGTTTGTAATGCAGGTCAGCAATGAAGGCCAAACATTTCAACTAAGTTTTTGATGAACAGCCTGCACCAATGCTGCTGTATTACCATTTCAGAGATGAGCAGAAATTCAGCCTGTAGTTTCCCCTTGCCCTCCCTTTCCTCGAGAGCTGCATCCTCATCCTCCAGTCTTAGCTGCGTTTCATTTCTCCTGTTGGGGAACTCTTTGTGGAAATGTACATCTAAGCCAATGAAGGTTAACAGGATCAGATCCTCAGTTGGTGTCAAGCAGTATCGCTCCATCGTCATTGAAGAAATGGCACCAATTTAGGCATATCTTATTGTATTTCTCCTGAGGACTAGCATCAGTAATGAGCTTGTGCTCATTAAACGGTGTCTTCCTGACTTTGCTTTTCTCTGCTTCTGTAGAAATATATCAGTTTAAAAGTTCAATCCCTGTAAAACAACACATGCGGGGTAGCTGTTCGCTGAATGGAAAATGATCTGGTCTGTTACAGGAATGGATATGTAAATCACTGTTGGGAAGCAATTTTTAAAAACTTATTGTTAACAGATTCTCCACATTCTGAATTTGAAACATTAACTGAGGAACTATTTTTCTTTGGCATTTTGTAAGATGACCCTAAAGACGTCAAGAGGAGGAAGGAAGTGGGTGTTGATGAATTTGATAACAATGAGTTGTTTTAGGTCTGGGACAATTTTTGATAAACATGGCCAGTTCTTTGCTGTCCTGGGAAAATTTCAGGCTTCATCTGAATAGGTTTTAGTAATGGCCAGAACAGACTGTTCCCTTGCTTGCAGAGCTCAGCCTCCAGGTCATCATGGTGGGAGGCAGTGGTATTCAGTGTGGTACAGACTGAATGTGAAACATGAGAGCCCAGCAAAGAAAAATGAAAGAATGGGCAGACTGCTTTGTTGCTGTCATCTCAGTTTGAGTAGCCAAGTGGCCTTTTTTATGACTCAGTTATTATAGGACCATGTTTTCTCTTAAAGCCTCTTACAAAGATTGTCCCCCACTGTCCAGACAGCTTGATCTCCCCAGATCATTAGACAGTCAAGAAGAGGTGTCCTCTTTTGCATGTCTCCTATCTAGTTCCTTGGTAGACCACATATACTAACTGGTGTTCGTGCTTTTGATTCCTTCTTGCCATGGGGAAGCATCAATTTCTCCTAAGAGTTCTGTTAAAAATCAAGAGTCCTTAGCTAAGAGACATTAATGGGATAAACAGCAGATTAACCAGTGCTGCCACATGAAAAAAGTAGCATGTAAGTAGAAGTTTGAGGTGGCAGAGGTAGGCCAAGTTCAATGTTGTTGAACTCTGGATAGAAATCACATTTGCTTTTGTTGTCCTTGCCCCAGCCCCTTGCATTTCTGAGCACACCTTTTCCAGACCTAGAAAAAGAAAGGTGTCTGACCAGAAGATGGATGAAGGTTCTCTCTAGGAGTCAGTCTGAATTGTGCTGAGTGCCCTGCAGCCCTCTTGCACGTGTATATCACTCTGTGCCTCTCTTATGCATAACAGGATAATTCTGGGTTTTGAATTAGGTGAACTATTTTTCCTTTGCCGTTTTAAATATTTGATGACATCGTGTTGCTTATTCCATTTGTATCCTTTGCATTGCTGGGTTTCTGTGGCATCCAGGTTTGCTTTTTAGTTTTCCGGGTTGATTTTTTCAGTTTATTTTGTGTTTTTCGGAATGTGACTTTCTCTCGCTGCCTGTCATGATATTTCAATTATTCATAATCACTACTATAACACAAGACATCTCATCTACCTGGATTCTTTTGACATTCCTCGTGCTACATGTGCCTAAATCTTTTTAGATGTTGATGTGGCACAATCATCTGACTTACAGTGTCACAGAACCTTCCTAGTTCCCATGATACTTTCTAAATTCAGACAAATTTAGGATACTATATTTCACCTACCTTTGCGATTAATTGCTGTAAACTCCTAATGGCTATCTGGCTCACCTGCAGATTAAAAGCTAAGAATAATCATGATCTTCTAGGTGAAATTGTTCACTTACCTTGAAGCAAAACCTTGGAAAACTGTCTTTCATTCAAGGTGGGGACTGAGTGTCTTGTAATGTTCATGACAGGTATATTCTTTCCAACTAAGAAAACAGGCATCAAGCTATTTCATAAATTCATGTGTTTTTCAATTCTAGTGACACATACCAGAAAGCAGTGTATAGAAAGCCCAGCAACAGATGATGACAGCAAAAACTCTCACTGTTGAGTTAAATACCTCTCTACCATCTGGGAAGGCACAGAAATAGGATGCTAATGTTGAGTCTTTATGTGCTTATGTGTGTCATACCACAGACACCCACCAGGTCTCTTCCAGAAAGTTTCCCAGCAGAAGTACCCTAAACTTGGAGGGATTGTACCCGAGTAAAACAGCTCCAAGTGAGAGCACGGGGGTAGCGTGGGAATGTGACAGCAGATAGGATACGTACTAAGGGTCTAGCCCCAGTTCTGTTCCTTTTGCCTGGCTGGCCCTTTTTAAGGTCACTGACTGTCTCTTTTTGTTTTGGATAGTGGATAGTACCTATTTGATTTATTTTTTCTCCACTTGCATATTGTGACACTTTTTAAAATTAACGGAGTAACCGGGGGAAGTAAATATTCCTCCATCCCTCAGGAGCAGTGGAAAGATGGTCACAGACTTCATGGCAGGGCAGCAAAAAGAGACCCCCTCAAGCAGCTGCAGAGTCAGGAGCCCTGTTCAGCAGCTGGGAGCAGTGGACATGGACTCACAGACAAATGTCTGCAGTTACAGATGAAGAAACCTTTCGGGGAGCAGACAGGATTGCTATAAGCTTATTGCAGCCCTGAGAGCCACTGAGCTGACAGCCACAGCAGCAATTGGCTTTGATCTGCCCTCCAGTGTGTGAAACTCTCCAGGCTGTTAAACTTTCCAACTCTCTCAAGTCTCTATGAGTTACCTCTTCTTTATGAAATTATTTGCTATAGTAAATCCTGATTGAAAAGCAGGTTCTCACAAAGAGTTCAGGGGAACTCGAGAAGAAAAGAATGAGGTACGTTTGCTGGTGGGTGGGATGCTCTGTGGCTCCACTCTGTACTGGGAATGTACTCTGGGTGGGGGCGGTGAAAGAGGAGAGCCAAAAGTTTCACTGGAGTGTTGCAGAAGGCATCTGTGAGCTGGACAAACCACAGCATCCTGCTGCAGTCATGAGGAATCACACAAATTACTCAAAAACTTTCTCTTATGGATGACTGCTGGCTGCTTTTCTTAAAACGTGAATCATAAAGTCCTTCTTGAGATGGGTACCAGTCACCATAAATAATGTCAAGAGGGTGCAGGGAAATATTGAGATCACTAGGCATAGAAAAAACAAACGTACCCTGTCTAAATCATACACAGTCTCTCCTCTCTTCAGTTCCAGGTGATTTTTGTTCAGATAGAGATAGCAGAGGGGAAGTGGGGGGAGAGAGCACTAAGACGATTTTGGCATGAATTGGGATTGTCTGTCTCTAGTTTCCAGCAGCGTGTTGTCACAGATGCTACTTTATCACTTCTGTAAAACAAAACAAGGGCAGGTCTCCTTCTCTGCCCCCCCCCCCTTAATTTTCAGCAACAGTTGCTGTGCTTGAATCCTGCTCCCATTTTTATGACAGCGAAACGTCCTACCCCCTTCTGGCTAATTGGTTCTCTAGCAGCAGGAGACCATGTGCAGAGGCAGCAGAATTCCCTGCCTGTTCAGCATCTGCAGTCTGCTCACATATGTAATTTCCATATGAAGTTTAAATGTTATAAAAGTGAGTCTAAATAGTAATTGGTTGAAATATGCCCAGGGATAACAAAGCTTGTGTAGTTTCATGGTTTGACTTAAAGTTGCCAGCCTCTTCGAAACAATCATGAAGAACATGCTTAAAAGAAAGTCCCGTTTAAATGTACATTAAATTTCAGGGTTGCAAACTGTTGATACATTGCTGAGACAAACCCAATGTTCTCTGAGAGGCTATTTTGCAAATGAGGTTTTATATATTTCTAGCTTAATAAATACATGGGTATATTCACACTGTCTAGAAACTTTCTCTCCTTTAGTTTAGGCTCAAGAATTGCTTTTTGTCATCTTTTCTGTGTAATGTGCTCTTGGGATCCTGCAGATATTGAGGACCAACCAGGCAGGTCACCATGGCAGCAAGTCTCCCTCTTTTCTTCACCAACGGGCTTCTTACTGGTCCCCGGGCTGGAGGCTGTATGCCAGAGAAATTGGGGAATCCAGGGTTTCAATCTGAAATCCTCTTGCACCTTTCAGGTGTAAATCCTTTAGCTACATCCACAGGGCACCAGGAACATCCTCTCAACCCGCTGTCACCTTTTCTCCTGTTGATGGGGAAGGAGCCATGATAGGGGACAAAATGGATTTGAAAGCTATGTTTGTGGGAATGGTTCATAGACAAGAAGATGGATGTCATCTAATCACCCCACAATAAATTCCCGCCTGCTTCATGCTGTGTTGTTCTATTGCTGCCTTCTCTCGTTCATTCCCATTATCACCCAGGGCATCTCTTTCCCCTTCTCCTACTCTCCCTGCTCCTGAAACCCCAATCTGCATTTAGTAAATAAAAGGCGAAATGAGTTCTCATCCACCCGACTGGCACTTCGGGACTGAAATGAGAGAGCCTCTGTTGACAATGCAGTGCCCAATTTAAAGCAATATCACCTGTCAGTTTGATAAAAGGCATAGAGAGAATATCCTGTCTTGAGCAAGGGGGGAAAAAGGTGTCATCTAAAATAAATGCTAACCTTAGAAAAAAAATAGATAGACAAACAAACAGCTGGGAATTGTTTTTATGGTTCTATTTGCTGGGGCTAGTTCTCCGAACATAAATTACCGCTTATTTGTGACTCAAACAGAATGGCCAGGAACGAAGCTTGCAGGCCAGCAAAGATGCAAACTTGCTTGTAGTGCTTTTGTATCAGAGCTGTTGAAACGTGCGGTGTGAAAGGTGCATTTGCAGAACCTTGGGCTCAGCTCTCTCTGCCTTCTGATCTTTCTTTCTGCCAGAAAATGAGTCAGTGCATTTCTCTTTTGTCCTCGCTCTCTTGAGCTTTTGCTCATGTTTCAGAAAGGCAAACTGTCCTGCTTGTTTGCTTTTCAGATGAGCATCTTGCTTAATGCTTCTGGTCTTCTTTTCACTGCGTGTGGTGCTGCAGCAGAGCTGGTTCAAGGAGAGCAGATGTGGCTCTGGAGTTGGTGCTGTTGGTTTAGGAACTTCCTTTTCACCTTCACTTGTGGGCTGTGATACAAGAGGCTTTACTACTTGAAGACAGTTTACTACCCCATTCGAAATGGATCTGATCAGCACCATCCGTTGACCCCACACCTCCAGTTTGGAGGGTTTTCCATCCAAACGACCTGTAGCGCTTCCCTTGGGCAGCAAAGCTGCAAGAGGATGTCTGTGGATGGCCGAAATGGGGTAAATGCTTGTGAAGGGGATGTTGCATGGCAGGATGCCTGTCACAGAAGGGACTTTCCTGGTGTGGCCCCACTGACCACGCTCAGCCACTGACACATTTAGCCAGTGTATGTGGCCAGGGCAAAAGAAACACAAAACCCACAAAAGGTTCTGACAGTTGACAGCTATAGCAGGTCTTAATCGTGTCTCTGGTACTTGGCTTGGCCAGACTGTTGCAATGGAAGACTAAATACCTATGAGACATGTGAAGAAGTACTGCAGTATATGAAATCATCATCCAGGAGGTTGTCATCTCTCTCGAGCTGACTAAGAAAAAGTTTGCAACAGTTCTACATAAGAAAGTGTGTTTTAATTGGAGAATGAGACAGTGAATTTCATCCTAACAGATGACAAATAAATATGGTTCCACCTGAGAATGGTAAAGGATTGAATGGGCAAGAGATTCTGTCCATGTGCCCTCTAAAGAGCACGCCTAAATTTATTGGCAAGGCTGTGCTTTGGACTCAGGCACTGAAATAATTCTTATTACTATTTTGTTAGCTATTAGGCTGTAGTGAGGGCAATCTAGAAGCTTTTACCAATAAGAAACTGGACAGAAAAACCTAGTTATATTTTAATGACATCACCTCTAGGAACATTTTGTAATCTGGGAATAGTCAAGTTCTTTGCAAGCATTTAAGTATGAGGAAAATAAAATGACAGTTTGCTACCAAATCCAGTGGGAATTTTTCAAAGAAAGAATATGGACACGTACAATTAAGTATATTTTGCCCTCACAGAGTGAAAATAAGCATATATTTCTTCTTCCAAAAGGATGCTATAATGAAACAATTCTCCTATGATTTTGAGGTGGACTTGGGAGCCATCAATGAAGAAATTTTCCCCAAGGTATCTGGCATAGGATTTTGCATTAACCAAGGATATTTTAAGGGTTTTAAGAATATTTTAAGGATTGAGTGTATAAACTTTTCATTTTCTCCATAAACTTCTATTTTGCTGTCCTTTGGCAGTCAGCACCTCATTTTCCACCTTCTCTTTGTACTCTTAGGAGCGTGTAGAGATCATCAGCTTTATAATAGGAGTTTGATCCTTTAGGTAGCTTAGTGCAGGATTATCTAAGAATTCAGATGTTATGCTAGATGTAAACCAGCCAAACTTTAGCTTGTAACTTCCAGTAATTCTTCTTAGTCTGGACTCACCGTCAGTTCTGCTGCACTAGTTGTTGCAGAACCCACTCCAGATTTCACTGAAATCAGCAGGAATCTTCCAGATTCAAAGAGCTTTGAATCAGATTCTCACTGTAGATACAATTCAGTTACCTAAAATGTTTTACTGTAGCTTCAGTGCCTAAGCCATTTGCACATTTGTCTCCAAATGGAGAATGTGTTCTCTCTTTTAATTCCCCTAAAGTCAGAATTTGGTCAGTAAGCATGGCAAATTTTCACTGTTTAAGTGTGACAACCTGAGGAGCTAAAAACTTAAGGGTGTTAAGGCATCTGAGAGATGCTGGGCAACGCATCAAGGAGCATTAAAGCCCATATTAAGGTCAGTAATACCTGTGAAGACAGGCTGAAAGTCAGGTAGCTCATAGGAGTGCCTCACAAAGTGAGTTGCCTGGTGTGGGGAGGGACATGTGGAACCTGAGAATCACAGGAAAGTGTTAAATACATTCATAGCATTCTCACCCTCAGGGTTTAAGTTTTGCTCCAAAGCCACTTTGAATCTGATTTCAGACAAAGGCTTTTACTCAACCTGTAATGCATTGTGATATCCAGCAGGTAGAACTCATTGAGGAAAATTGCTTCCCGCAATGATATATGATTCATTCAGTCACATCTCTGAGCTATTTAGGGGAAATTATCCATGGGATTGTATCATTAGTTTAAAAGCTGCCTCAATTGTTTTTTCTGTCAGGATAATTTTAAGCCACGCAAGAATATTGGTTGGAAAAACATATTTGAAAAGGAGTCTAACTCCTACCATATTGCTCAAATCTGGTTTTCAGGTAATATTTTACTCTTCATGTGTAACCACTCTATTCAGGAGGGGAGAGCAGAGTTCTGAGTTGGCCAGTGACTTTCTCTCTGGGTACGGCGACCCTCTGTTAATCAGGTACTCAGACTTTCATGGGCTTATACTTCAGCCACTGGCCTTGTCTGCTCTTGCCACATCAAAAGGAACACAGCTTTGAAAATTTCCAACGGCAGTCCTAACTAACAGTAAAATCCATGAAATAACAAAGTGCTAGCAAAGGAAAGACCCTGTTCATATTAATCAGTAATGTGAGCTGTTTCCAGGGGAGTTTGTTTAATCAGAAGTCTCTAGAGAGAGCTAAAAAGGAAAGCTAGACTAAATGATGAAACTACTCAAAACTAGAGACACTGAACAACAGATACGATTGTCAGAGCATTGATGAGTTGAGAGTTGGTGGAAATATCAAGTTAGAAATCAAATGAAACTTTCTCCGAGGGAAAAGTTCTGTACATCAAAGAGAAAAATGAATTAATAATAATAATAATGGTAAATAGTGATGTGACATAAAGACTGAAGGAAATACAATTCAGGGAGATGTGAAGGAATGAAGGGGATTCCTGGGTGACCTTTGTCAAGTCGCTTTAACTTCTAGCACTAAAATGAGGTAGCATGGCTGTGTTGCTCAACTTGAGTATAAGAGAAAAGACACAACAAACTTGAAGGGTACAAGTGTTCTGACAGTAAGTGCTCTCTGTTGCATCTCAGAATGCAGCTTCAGTCTTTAGCTCCAGCCTGATCACTAAGCTCTTCCTGACTATGGTTTCTCCCTTGAAATTTGGATGCATATTAAGATAACACAGCCAAGCATTCTGCCCTGGGATGGATGACCTGGACTGGCAGCTGTGAAGAGCAGGCAGGCTGGGATGACAGAATTGGCGTACTTGGTTAATCGCAGTGATCTTGAGGCACACGGCAGGAGCAGTAGCCTTAGCAATGCAAAAATGTTTCGTAGTAACTGCTGTAAGGGCAGATATTGAAGAAGGATTCCTCTATTTCATCCATAGCAGAGCAGGATTTAACTTTTCTTGTGCTAGGCCAATGCTCTTAGCTTGCTCTTTTATGAGTGACAGCTCTTGACAAGCCTGAGTCCCAAAATTGCTCTTTCAGTTTGAATAGTAAATTAGGTTTTATTCCACCTGAATCCATACGAATGATCCAAGTGGGTGTGATGTATAGTCAGTTGGCAGAAAGATGTAGCTACAGGTATCATAGACTGCATTTATCACAAAGCAAGAAACAGAGTTTTTGAAGTTCTCTTGGCCTCGCTTTCCACCAAAGGGAAGGTAAGACACCGTTGTGCACTATGAGCAACATGAATGTTTCTTGAATGAAGTCTGTGCCAGAACAGCAGCACTGATATATGGAATTTGAAGCACAGGTTAGGAACCAGTAACTCTGATGCAAGGAGCATTTTCTTGTGACTTTTTAAGTTTTCAGCAAAAGATACTCAGTAGTTAATAGAAATGTGTTCTTCTGATCCTGAAAGAATTGTACACCATCAGACCACAAAAGACAGACTATATTTTAAAAATTTATGCAGGCAAAAGGGCAAGGGCTTATAAGAAGGTGGTTTATTTTCTGGGAGGAGTCTAGAAATGGACCCTGAGCATCCTCCTTCTTTCTGTCTTTAATGTGATCCCTCAGCATCTGGGAAGATGCTAGGAAGATCAGAAAAGCATTGGTCTTACACGAAATGTCTTTCTGAAATTGGTGCCATCAATCAGAGAAATATCCAATGACAAAATATTTGAAAGCATTACATTTATATGACCCCAAGGACACATTTATAGAAATATCCACGGAGTCAGATTTCCAGATTTAACTCCCAGGTGTGCCTCAAACCACTGTAAGGTGCCAAATGAATATTTGGATGTAAATAGACTGAGGAATTGTTGTAGTCCAGAGAGACTCTGACTCCAGAGACTGTGGAATCTTTTTTATTAAAGGATTTCTAGCTTCTGGATTTGTTTGATTTTGAGTTAAATATGACTTTTGCAACTTAAGTTCCTCTCTGATTCAAAGAGATGGGATGTAAACATCTGTTCACAGTTCGGAATTTATGCAGCTGGGGGAAAGGCTATCCAGGATATCTCCTTCCCTAGACTTGCTTCTCTGCTGTTGCCAGTTAGCTTTACAGTAACCTTAGATGGGACTCAGTTGCCTAAACAAGTACATAGTGTCTTTTTAAATGTCCTAGGACATCCTACCAGCCTTCCAATCACCAGAAGACCCCATGTCTAACATACATACCTGGCAGCCCTGTGCATGGTCACCATGTCAGCATTTCTGCAACTGACTCATACCTTCTCTCTCAGTGCTGTTGGAATTAAATCCTGTCCATTCCCTCACCCCCCACTCCCTTCCCCCAATACAAAACCTGCAGATCCTGATACAAGCACAGTTCCCTGTCCCCATAGCTGGTGGTGTTGGTCAATAAACAGCAAGCTGTTACTCTGCCTGTGGACAGATAGATAGTGCGAACACTAAATCACAATGTCCCTTAAATAGATGCTCTGAGTAAAAAAAAAAAAAAAAAGGCACCAGCAGGACACCCAAATCAATGAATCAATGTAACCTGGTTGTTACCAATCACATCGAACTTCATTTCAGCTCTTGGGTTTTTTGGCAGCCTTGGGAAACTTCAGCAGAATAGGAAAGCCTACAGAGAAAGCACAAAGCATAAAGTATGTTTTGTTGGGGTGCATTTCAAAAAGAACTAAATGAAGTTTCTGCATAGCTAAGGGAAAAAAAAAACTCTTTGCAACAACAAATGTTATCAGAGGACAAAAAATCAAGCATTATATTTTTGTTCTTTGTTGTGTTCTTTGCAAAACAAACTTATCTGTGTATTTGTGCTCCTTTCTGGTCACCAATGTTGTAAAAAATTTCAATAGAAAAAAATCTATAGGAAGAACTGTCTGTGAGAAATCCATTTTTCAAGCTCCTTGTTGGGAAAGACTTTGGGGAAGGCTGACTATTCCACATAAGCTCTCTGTGAGTTCATTGAAGAATGAGCCTGGGAACCTGATTAATATATATTTTATGCACTACTAATAACCATCCACTGTAGATTTTGCCCCTAAAAACCACAATACGTTATTTCTGTGTTAAATTTAAAAAGCTCTTTTTCTGTCTAAGCACCATTAAGTAGTGATGTGCCTAGTGATCTTGAATACAAGGGTATTTGGTATCTAGTATTGATGGAGAACAAGCCCCATCATCTGTCCATGGCTTGTAATTATCCCTTTTCAATGACTTTCCCAACTGCATGGCTTCATAAAAAATTATCCACCTGCAGCTGAAAAATGCAATCCCTATTTCATCCTCCAGAGGTAAAATACTCCACAAAAGATTAGGGCTCCGCCTCAGTTGGGGTACCTTTGCATTAGCAAGAAGCATGTGCTTTGCACTTCTGCCTACTTTGTTGCATCTCAAAAGGCACAAGTGTAAACATTAATTATATGTATTCAGAGATAAATAATATCCAGCATGAACATTATAGTTTATGAGAAAAGTTGGATCTGTGATTCAGAATGAAATGTAATATGAACCTGACTAATTGACACCCATGTGTTTCTAATAGTCATAGCTTCCCAATTTGGGAAATCAACATAGGAGTCTTCCATTCTTATCGTAAATCTAATTGGCCTATTGTAAATAATTAGAGTTCATGCTGTACTGTTCAAGTGACACTTATTCAATATTCAGTCGTGGTGGCAGTTTGGGATGAGAGGATGGCTTCTGAAAAATGAGGTAGCTCACATGAAAGACATTACCATAGGAAAAGAAACTCTGAGGAGTGCTTGACCGAGTCCGGATGACTTCTGAATATATAAGATGCAAAATGTATAGCGACTGACATGGCAGGACCCAAGGAAAAATGTGATAAGAGAGCACCAAATACCCAGAGATGCTACAAGTGTTGAGTGATAACAACATTTCAGTATAATCCTTCTCAGGAATGGTGTCGTATCCTCTGATATATACCGAGCTGGTGTCTGGCTTTGCTCCGTACCACAGAAAATATGCAGGCAATAAGAGAAAATATTAGTGTGTGTGCATGCATGTGTGAGACAGAGGGAGTGAGAGAGAGAATACAAACCAGTGACCTTTAATAGATGGAGTCAGAAGCAATCAACTTCACATCATAAGATCAACTGAATGTCAGAAGCTTTTCAGAGTGGCAAGACTGTTGGAAATTCCCCTGTAGCTCAAATTTTTGAGCTTCATAAGTAGGATAATTTCAGCATCACACCAGTATCTCTCCAAAGTTCTTCTGAATCATGACATGAAACACAATGGAAACTTTCCTGGACGATGGTGGCTTTTTTCCATGATGTCTGCACCTGGAGAATCTAAAACTTCAATGTCATTTTAACAAAATGTAAATTTTTTCCCCCTTTTTTATTATCTCTACAATTCGGAGATCTCCCCCTCCCATCTTTAAGGGAGTAAGTTTCCTATGGGTCACAATTAGTTACCCTCTGTTATGATTAGTTTTGGGTAAAAGTGTTTCATGTTTCTTATACGCAATGGAAGTCTGTGAACATACAAATGTTTGTCCAGTCCTTATTCCATTTCAGTTCCTGAAGGAAACTGACATTCTTATATTTCCTTGGATTTGATACTCTTGGATTTCCAATGCTTCCATGATATTTGTTCTACAATGCATTGGAGGTTTTTTGTTCGATTTGGGTTTTTTGTTTGGTTGTTTGGGTTTTTTTACATAGTTGTTGTTGAGAAAGCTATTTGAAATTCTGAAGTAGGCAATAACAAAGCAGAAAAAAATAATGGTATCACCAGCTCTTCTGGCTCCAGGTTTTGCAGGACTAAATATGCCTCTTTACCCCATTCTCATTAGAACCACCTTCATTTCTGGAAAAACTGCTGCAGTGGAATCAACTGGGTGTTGCTGAAATATTTTTCTAATGGAAAAGTTTTCTGTGAGGAAATGGGGATCTGACTAAGATGCTACATTTCACATACAAACCTTGATTGCATGGAACTTTTCTGTGCTTTGTTTCTGAGATGCTCGGGAGCAATGCTTCAGCTTCATAATATAATAACATGCAATTCAATTAACACAGTCTAATCTTATCGATTGCAAGTACTTTTACAAAGGCATTGTGGTATTACCTCGAAGTTTGAAACTTCTGCTTTCTGGAAAATGTCATAATTTCAACCTTTTGGTCAACTTTGGAAGTAACCCACATGTTTGAAATACTGAGTTTTAGTCCTTGTAACATAGATGGATGAATAGTATGCTGAGGTTAAGTGAAATTCTGGTGTCTTTTGAGTTTATTTACTGTTGGCGGTTAATTCAACACTGAATTTTAGTATCACAGACATTGCCACTTGGACTGAAGGGTGCTATGGTTAAGTTCATAATGCAATTTGGAAAAAAAAAAGAAAGAAAAGAAAACAAAAACAGAAGAATAATTGAGATATGATGTACCGCAGGTCAGATTGACATCTGCTATTGTGGTCATCGGTTTATTAGATCATTTGTAGTTGAAGAAACTTGGGAGCCATATCAATGTCTGATGAATATTTAAGGAATCCCAGCAGCACTCCTAGCTCTATTGCTACTCTCTTGTGTTTGCTTCAATTGCTGCTTACAATTATTGCTAGCAATTGCTCCATGGGGGAAAGAGAAATCAGTGCAAAAAGAGGTCAGAGAGCTGAGAACAGAGCTAATGAGCAAGCGATCTTGCTCTTTGTATGTGGTGATGTTGTGATCCTGCACACTACTTCTTGGTTAGACTTTTGGCAGGGCTGCAGTTTCTCTGGGCTGATTTTGGTGATGGAAAAAAGGAGCTTTCTAGTTTTGTCCAGGATATTTGTCTGTGATTGAAGCTTGAGCTCAATGGCCAGATTCAGAGAGAAACAAAGGGTTTTTCCCTGTGTAGGTGTCTCTTTAGTGAGTAGATCCTGGTGGAGTATAAAACTCCTGGGTGTCTGGAAAGCTTAATTTGGGTTGCCTGAGCTGCAAATTCAAAACAGTTAAGTGCCTTTAAGTTAAAGGTGTTCTGTGAGTCTTCCAAGAGCGAGTTCCTGAGCTCCCAACGTGTTTATCTGTATTTTTGGACCCAAGAATGCTTTTGATTTCAATGACCTCTGTCCAAATTGGAGTGAGCCCTGAACGTGCATTGCCTCTTTATACATGATGTGCATTATGTGCTGGCTTCTCTAGGAAGGAAGTTCCCACGTGGGGGATCTGAAAGGAACCAGAATTATCTTCCATCAGTTCCCCTGCCTTGGAGCATCAGGGGACTACTCTCAATATGTGCCCAAGTTTACTTTTTTTAGATACAACTATGATTTCTCAAAATTAATCCTTGTAATTTTTTGTCATAAACCTACTTTTGGTAATCCTTCTATTCATTTTAAACAGAATCAAGTAGTGATCTCCTGCACTATGGTTTTATCATGTCATGGCTGCATCTATAATCTACAAAGACCTCAGTCTACTATAAGCTATAAAGACCTCAAAGTTTAACACTATTTACATTATACAAGCTGCTGTTCCCCAGCATTAGAGCTGGACTACTCCCTCCAGAAATTTGTTAAATGCTCTCTGCAATACCAAGCAGCTTCTGGACAGAACATGTTCCTTTTTAACACTCAGGTCATAAAGTGCCTATTAAAAGGACATTAAAGCCAAAGAAAATCTATCCAAAGCCTCAAATAGGTTGGATAAGGCCCACACTAGAGAATCTGCTATATAAGCATGCTCATAAATCATTAAAATTAAGATAGGATCTATCATTAATAAGTAAAGTTCAAGGACAGCCTTTATCTTGTTAAATTATCCAAATTTTGCTGTCTATTAGCATACCATTTAGAATGTAAGAATGGCTGTAGGGTTTTTTTTTTACCCTTCTTGGTAATGACATATTATGCAGAATGAGAAGCCTTAGCAACTGTTCTAAGATGCCATAATAATGCTTGAATTATTCTTTGGGGGAGGTCATTGCATTAAGCAGCAAGTAATTAATGGTAAATTGCATTGGAAATTCTTGGAAAAAAGACAAATTACATATGCTCTTGTATTCATACCCAGTAAGTCCCATGTAATTAACAATATTAAGATAAATATGAGAGGAATTATTAATGATGAGATTAACTTCACATCATAGTGCAAACAGATGCATTTCATCTATACGTGTGATAGAATTGAGAGTTAGTTGTAATTGCTGAAAATATCTGGTGTTACTGCTTCATGGAAATTCACTGCAAAACTATTGATTATTATGCAATCCCTGACATTTGTATTGTGACTTCTGTCCCCACAGATCCTCAGTCACAAGATCAGTTTTGCTGAGTGGATTGAGAGGTATTTTGTTGAAGCTGCAACTGCTTGAGAATATGAAACACTCATTCTAGATAATGTGGGTCGGGGTCTCAGTAAGCATGAGGCTGCAGTGACCAGGTAATAAATTATAAATTACTAGCAGAGAAGGGGACTGACCCACTTAGCACTATATTCAGCCCAGGTTCATGAGTTAAGTCACCATTAAAACGCAAGAATAAGTGAGCAATTGCCAGAAAACAGGGCAACTATCTCAAATGGGAAGTGAAGAAGGGTAGTGTACCCAGATGGAATTTCAAAGGCAAGAGAAGGAAGGAGTAGAACAATTTCCTCATTTGAATTTGTCTTCAACAATGGTGGTAGTTGCTCTAGTGCATTTATCCCATGCAGCTGGGTTCTTCTAGACGTAGGAGGAAATCTGCAGATTATTCTTGAATTCAGAAAAACCGGGTTCAATTTCTAGCTCTTATTGGGTTTCTTTGTGCCTCATCTTTCCCACCTATACCAACCAATATCTTGATATCCATCCTCAAGTACTTCACAAATGGTATGGACTAAGGGACAAGGTTTTATTCATGTTTCCAGGCAGAATCATGTCTGGTAATATCAGCTGAAGGGCTGTTGCCTCGAGGGAAGGTCCATGTCTCTCAGATTAAGACCACTTCTTCTGTGACCTTCATGGCCCATGATTTTCCTGCCTCCCTGAGGATCTATTTGAACACTGTTTAGTTAGGGGTTCTGAGAAGCTATTACAGTAAACTCCACTTGAAGCAGGCCCTTCACATAGCAACTTTTAATTTGAAGATAACCAGACACCACTTTGGTACCAACTGAAAGCATTTTGCTTGGTCACCTGGAAGAGAGAGAATTGTGTCTACTTTAGCACAAAGGCGTAGGTGGAGTGCTTATAAATCCTGCCTCATTTGACCTCACTGGCACGTACAGAGGAGCAATCACCAGAGCTTCTAGGTTAATTAATCAAGGCTCTCAGAAATGCAGATTCTTAATGGCTTCAGGTGCCTTTCACCTTTCCTGTAGGTCCTGGTTTTAATCCAGCTCCAATCAGTAGGGACTTCTGCCTGCTTCGTTCAGCAGTGGCAAGAACTGGTGACCTTAGTTTAGCTTCCATTTCATTGGGCATCTGCAGGTTTAATATCAGAGTAGTAATTAGCCACCTTGGTGGTCAGGCTTGGGCTGACTGTGTGTGAAAACACAAATTCTAGATGGAGTCCCTTCGGGTCATGCTGGAGGGATTCTGGTCCATGATTGACTGGACACTTCAGGTGTCACAGTGTGCTCTGTACCTGCTCTCAATTTCCGTTGCTTGCTCTCTTGCATGTTCCGTCTCTGAGGGAAAGAGGAATTAAAGGATATCATTTTATCTGTCAATCAAGTAGACTGGTGTCTGTCACAAGACCTCAGCTGCACTCAATGTGATTCAGCTTATTTTCTAGTCATGAGAATAATAGAAAATTGTTCTACTCCTGAATTATATTTTCCTTTGATTTTTTTTTTTTTTTTGGTAAATAGAAAGACACTTTGGTGCCTTTTTCAAGGTAAAATAGTTGTTTCCTGAAGGTAGATGTGTCAGACTGTGTGTATCTCTATGGATTTTGAAAGCTTTGCTATGGGGCCTGTATTTTCTGATATATCTGTGCAGTGCCTGGCGCAAAAGGATGCTGCTCTTGGTAAGGGTCCACAAATTGGCCCTTGAAGGGAACATGAGGATACTGTATCATCATTTAATGCAATTGTATGTATTTTGATGTGTGTACACTGCACTTCTGACAAACTACACCCTGTTATTAGGATTTGAAAAGCCTTTATGCAACCTGAGCCAAGGCAGACACATAGGTAGGGAACTATTAGAAGAAAAAGTAAAGACCATGGGAGACAAGAGAAATCAAAATTATTAGAGAAGAGAGGACCTTTGGGATACATTTTCTGTTATTGTTCTCTAACGGTACTGAATTAAGTTGTTTAAACCTATAATTTGAAGGTTATAGGGAGGAAAGCATGCTCCCTGAGATTTAGTGCAGTTTTTCATCTGTTTGATGTGTTAACAAGACCATTTTTCATGAGTCTCTGGTGGTTACCTCTCATTTCTTTGCTGCCCAAGATGGTGCTTTGTTTTCTGTTAGACTGTGGGATTTCCATGGATATTTTTAGTTTCTAATGTTTCTGGCAAGACAAAAATGAAAGAGTTTGGGAACCTACACATAAATAACTGATCCCTAGAGCTGTTTTTGGAACCCAAAAGGTTTGGGCTTAAAAACCCTCAGGAAATGCAGCATTATTCATGCATGACCTCCACAGTATGCTGAACTCCTGAATGCTTACATCACTCAAGACTGGCTTGATGTCCTCATCGGCAATAATGACTGAGAAGACACAGAGAATAATGATTTTTTACTGTGTCCACAAAAGTGCTGCTTTAGCAACTGTAACTTCTGCTTTAAGAAGAGATGTCATCAATGCAAAGGGCAGCTCTATATTTTTCTGTGACTACAGCAGTACCATTACTGTCTAGAAAAATGACAGAGCAATGGATTTACTGTTTTAAGGGCTCCTCAATAAGTCATTGGTTTCGGTGGAGAAGCGTTTGCTTAATTTATTGAGGAAGCAATCAGTCATCAGAAAATATATCCTGTACATTAAAGTAAGCCTTTGGGTCTCTGCCCAGTTCAACCAACTAACCCTATGGGTCTCTGTAAGGGTAGCCCAGACTGCTACTGCCTGACGTTAGGTGGAGTTTTTTGGGGGTTGGTGGCTTCAGAAGCAGCATGGAAATGCTAGAATGGGAAAGACACAAGTCTTGAGGGACATCTGAGAGCACCTTGCACAGAGAAGGGGGCTTGATTGGTGTGTCTGTTGTGGAGAGGACAAGGAGTTGCTGGCTTATACTGCACAGAGAGAGATCCAGGTTAGGCTTTAGAAAACCAACCTAACAGCAAGGATCACTGTGGTTTTGAGAGAGATTTAGTCAGTCACTGGAATTTTTAATATAAGGCAGAATATGCTATACCTGTAGGTCATTATGACATCTTTGTATGCCTAGCTTTTTGTGCTCCTTGAAAGAAACACCCAGAGAGAAGGAGGGTGTTGAGTTTTAGAAAGATGGAGCTGAAGTCTCTTGGTCAGCTCATAGTGGAGCCACCCTGTCCTTTGTGGTGCCAGGCTGCTTGCCCAACTGAGGGGCTGGAAGACAGAGCAGTCCATAACCACAACCTTGTGCCCCTTGTCTTCAACCAGATGTCATCTTTCGCTGCAGTGAATCCCCAGTTAAGGTCACACAGGATGTCCCATGATCCCTGCAAGATTTGTTACTGAGGTTTGTCCTATCTGACACTCATGATTGCTTTGCAGCCCTCTCTCCTCTGGGTCAGCGTTTCTCTACCCCTTCATTTCCCATAGATGGTAGTTTCAAGAATCAGAAACGGTCTGCGTCCTTTCAAACATTTTCTGGAGGGCAAGATTTGGGTGTAGGTACTACAGTGAATTTAACCACAGGAGATGACAGAAAGTTAATGCACACTGACCTGATCCTGCTCTGTTGTTCTTGCCCAGCAATACGTCAGACCACCAGAGAACTGTACTCTTTGCCCCTGGTTTGAGGGGAGCACACACAGCAGCTATTAGCAAGTGACTGATGCAGAGCACTTGCCACCAACCCCGCACCACGCTCAAGAACAAACATATTTTATTGCAAACAGATCAGCGCTACAGTGATCATTTTGTAGGTGACCTCTGCTCTTATAAGAGATATTTACCTCCCATTCAAAAAAAGGCTAGCTGCAGCAGAATAAATAATAGGTTAAATAGCTTTAAAAGCTATAACAAGTTTAATGAAAACATTTCCAAGGTTGAACATTACAGCTTTATATGTGGCTTTTTGATTGAATGTCCTGAATTTGTACTCTAATGGACAACAGTAAAAGAGGAAAGAATGGAGTAATA
>JAOQGH010000002.1:27454984-27500621 GCA_025769975.1 Gallinago jamesoni | reverse complement strand
ATATGTGGCTTTTTGATTGAATGTCCTGAATTTGTACTCTAATGGACAACAGTAAAAGAGGAAAGAATGGAGTAATAGATATTCAGTATTGCAAATTAAGTTATTTCACTTACTGCTTTTGGTAGTTTTCTTAAGTCATGTCTGAAATATTATTATGGCTAATGTCAACTTTCATTAAAAAAAAAAAGTTGATTTTGACCCCTCATAGTCACAATGAAAAGTGAACCTACGAGCTTTTAGCAAAAAGCTACAAGGCATGTTCTTTTTTAAGAAAACAAAAAAAAAAAGCAAAAAAACCCCAAACCGCCAAACTGCAAAACATTTCTCTTTAAGTTTCCTCCTTTTAAACTCATGTCATGATTTTGAGACACGATTCCTTGTTGCTGAAATCATTAGATTAAAAATATCGTGTATGTCAGCAGGCAAAGAGGTATCACTTCTAACGGCCAGGTCCGTTCTGCAGGGGTGCTGTCATACTATTGATTTCTTTTGAAGTCTGCATCTTTACTATTGACTTTCCTGGCAGAGGAGATATTTCCTGTATTTTTGGTATCAGTCCTGCTGTGATCTGGACCTGAAGCATAAGCCCTTGCCCTTTTCATGTGTGTTGCAAGTCCTGGATAGCAGCTACATAGCTGGTTGAAAAAATTCTGCAAAAGCTGGATAATGGGACGTTTTTTAATGAAAAAACTCACTTTTCAGTTAAATGTTACATTAATGTCAGAAAGTCTTTGCAAAATTGGGGAAATGTAATCTTTTGGTCAAAGCATTTAAAGTTCAAAGTCTTAAATACTTAAAGCAAGAAACTGTGTTACTTTGAGTACAGAGCCTCCAACTTTGCGGTGTGTCCCCACTTGCCCTATTGCCAGTAACTGCTTTTGCGCCCATGAGCCCCTGATTGATTATTTCCTTTCTAAAGAAGCTCTAATGGTGCATTGTAGAAAATGCAGTACCCTCAAGATGTTTCATTTACAAAGATTTTTGAGGCATCTCAGCTACAAATCCCATGAGGTACCATGAAAAAGCTCAATATACTTCCCAGTGCTTTCTGTAATGGTTCCACTGCATACACTCATCCTTCCAAGCAGGTGTCTTCGATCCTGGGATTTTCTTTCTCATTCTATTGATCTGACAAAGTTATTTTTTAAGCTTTCTTGATATATTGTAAACCTTTTCTACTCATTCAGGCTTTTGCTGGAGGCCAGTAGTCTGAGAAGGTTGAATTTCATACTGCAGGTGTGAGGGAATCTATTCGAGCTGGTTCTTAGTCCATTTTGTGTATTGTTAATTGATGTTTTATCATTCTTGTACATGAATCTGGATGAGATCTGCATTGGACCCATTTTTTTATGGTGTGAAAAATAAATAAAATGACATAAAGAGTCCTCAAGAGACCATTCATCTCTTTCATCAGTGGAGTCTTCTATAAAAACATTATATGAATTCTTCAGGCATCACTAATTGTTCCAGAGGTCTGGTGGAGATCCCAGGAGAGACCTCACCTTGTCAGATCGTCAGATACATCAGGTGTTAGTTTGCCCCTGAGTACTTGCTGTGCACATATAGATCTATTCACAGTGTCCGACACTTTCCAGTGCCGTGTCTGGGTGTGCAGAAGCAGAACTGTGAGGGAGAGTTCAAGAATATTTTTTTTGGAAATGGCAAGAAGTTGCTTTGTGGCTTCTAATGATGGACCCTACTTTGTGGGCCTTCTTTAGAGGAATTTGTTGTTGCTTTCTTAAAAAAACACCAAAAAAACCCACCAAAAAAAAACCCCAAAACCAAACAAACCCAAACCAAAGAAAAAAGTGAGTGGTAAAAGAGCACAAAGTTGTTGTTTGCAGAGTACTTGCTTTGTAGTAGTTGAAATTCCTCCTTTATGACAGCAATAGTGTTAGAAAGCTATGGGTTTGCCATAGCCAGATGGTTTAATTAGCAGGACTTTACTTTCATCTGAATCCACTAAACATGAAAGTCAGGTCTCCATGAATTTTTTTGTTATTTTTGTGTTGGATTTAAAAAAAAAAATAACTGATGCTGATACAAGCAACTGTCTGCTAGACACAGTCTCCATCCTCCTAAATGACATTCAGTTCTTCATGTCAAGCATGTACCTGAGTGTTAAGACACCTCTTGAGTATTTTAAGGCCAAAGAGACTGTTACAATTGACGATTTATGCTGTCAGTAAGCACACATGTTTCAGTAAGATCACCACATCCCTTTCAGAAACATTTTAGACAATGCTGCTTATTATGAGTTGTTTTTACTCTTGCTAAGTAGTTCGTAATGTGGGGGTGAGTAGGAACCAGGTACAGACCTTTTCCTTGAAAGCTCTTCTTCTGAAGAGCTCACTCATAGTGTGTACATTCAGTGTCATTTAGTAAAGCTTCAGTTTAGGCTAATATTAAACCCCATGCCTCTTTTTAACTAGTCAGCTGAATTTTGCACAGATTTTTTTTTTTTTGTAGGTGACTGAAGTTTTTACTTCTACTGTACGTTTTCTCCATTTTCAGTTCTATTTTTTTCTGGTTTATTTACTGGAACATCCTAGACTGGGTATAAAAATCTCTTGCTGAATCCCCAAAGAGCGGATTGGTGTGAAGATGCTTTCATTTGAATAAGTACCATGTACAAAATAAAAGCTTTCAGTAGTAATTTCCCTTCTGTGATTCCAGTTCATATGACCAGCGCAGCCTCATATCGTGCACATTGTGAATATTTCTGAGATTTTTTTTTACAAAAATACCCTTTATTGGATGTATCCAGGGCCCTTAATTTTTTGATCTATTTCTCTTTTTCCTCTAACTTGTTTCTGTCTTCTGGTTTCACTCCTCAAGTTCCTTGCTTTCTTTCCCATGTTAACAGAGGCTCTTTATGAATTTCTATTTCTTTCACATTCCTTCCTTCCCCTCTGAGTTTCTTTTTTCCTCTTTAGTTCTTTGATTGCTGCTGGGGGCTAAGGTTATAATTTAGTCAGCCTGTTCTGCTCTGCTGCCTAAAAAAATTCTCTCTCTTTCTAGACAGTAAATAATTCTTGAGCTTGCCTGCCTGTCTTTTAGCTTAGTGGTTTTTTATTATTATTATGGAGTCTGTCCTGCTGTTACAGTGTCCTCTCATTGTTCAGTGGAAAAGCCTTCATTCCTCTGACCTCCCTAATTTATTTGCATCATGCCTTACTTTCCTGGACCGTGTGTGACACAATACTGTGGGAAGTCTATTGTTAGGGATTGCCAAGAGATGATCAACCTCAGGGGTCATTATTGCAGTTATAGGTTGACTGAGACTTTAGTCTTTTACCTTGATGGACATTTTTATGGTAAACAGTATGTTTGTTCTCAGGATGGCCATTACAGAGGCTTTTACATACACTTTTGGAATTCAGGGCAACAGGTTAGTGACAAAGATACCTTGCAGGGTGCTTAGTAACTCTTTTAAAATCTTTATCTTAATTCTGTAATATAGCAATGGTAATAACCTTTTAGCTGACCTTGTCCATTTAGATTGTGAAGTTTAGGAGCCGTCTGATTGAACAGCATCAAGGCAATAGACCTCCTGGTGCAGACACTGCACAAAGCATTGAATCCAGAATCTGAATGCCTCTCTTGGTTCATGACTTCATAGTATGATGAATGAAAACCTCTCATTCTACACTAGAGCATTTCATGCCCTGCATTTTAGCTGGAACTCAGATAGGGATTTTAATGCTGCTATTAAGACTCATCTGGAGTCTTCAAGCCACAGATGACTTCACTGACATACACAAGACAGTGCTGGGAAGCAAGGACTTGAGAGAAAAATGTGAAAAATCCAAGTCTGGGATGTGATAACTATCAAGCAATTTTGTACACTTAAAATTCAGAGATACATCTTCTGCATCATCGTAATTATCCACATGAACCTCTATACTTATAGTTGCCATTCTGAGAAGAAACACTGCTGATGCATTAGAAAAAAATATTCCCTCAGCCCAAAAGCAATAAGGAAACTAAAACTGAAAGAGGAGATCACTAGAAATCACAAAGAATTTGTTAAAATTAATGACCCAGAAGTTATGCAACTTGTAGAAAGAATGGATATGAATTAGGAGGAGTGCTCTGAACAGGTTTGGTAGTCTCAGGAGCATTTCTAATACCAAGAGACTCATGCTTCCAAAACTGTGCCTGGCCCTAGATGGCTGTCTGGTTGCCACAACTGTGAGACCAAAGTTCATAATTGTGAAGCAGAAACGAAGGCACAGCCTGGGGAAACTGATTGACTCGGACAATGTAGACAATCTGGTCCTCTTTCAGATTTCACTCTCTCTGACCTGGCTTCTTCAGAATTACAACTGCATTTCATTCAACAAAGTGCAGCAAAGCTATAAAGTGGCGTTTGTTTCAACCAAGACTTCAGTAAAAAAATCTGTATCCTTGCCAACTTCAGAAAATAAAAAACACTTTATAATTCAAAATTTTTATTGAGGATAAGCACTACTTATCTACCCACCTTTCCTCATTCTTTGCACAGTAAAAAGGGTATCCATTCACTGTAGTTGTCCCAGCCTAATTAGGACATCAGCCCGATTCTTTGTCTACTGATATTTAGAAAATCAATCTTTTTCTTGCCAATATCTAGGACAGAATTTTAGTATTTCCCAAATAATCACCAAGCCTTTGTATAAGAAAATCTGAACTCATACAGACGTAGGTTCTCATTCACACGTTTATGTAGCCCACTGACAGTGTGTGTAAAACCTACTCCAGTATTACCAGTTCTTATAAGAGTGGGTGCAATGTCCAGGTTCTGCTATTGAATGTTGTGCTTCTAGTGCTTCTTGAGGTTGTTAATTCAATTTTTTTTTTTCCATGCTACACAAGATGATGTCTTCACAGATTTCAGTGCACTTTTCTGTTTGCATACACATAAGTAATTTTTTCTCTAGTATATACTATACTACAGAATAATGAATATACTATACTAAGACATATGCCCTCCTTTCACATACTTACATAGACATACAGAGACCCACACACACTCTCTTATTGTTAATGTGTTTAAGAAAAAAAAAAATCTTTGTGCCGTTCACAGCTACTCGGCACCTCTTGATTTTTTTTTTTAGCCTTTCGAAAAATCTCAGATCTTTAAAGATGAAAAATCTCAAGCAAAAGAGAGTATAGATGGAGGTTTTTCTTTTAAGACAATAATAAGAAGCAGAAGGGATTGGAACAATGTAGCATGAGTATTTCTTATTTCTTTTTCTCTCACTTTCTTTGCAAGAGTCATTCAAAATTGAACCATTGATGGGTAAGTTAACGTGTAGAAATGGATTTAAAAATTGATTAAATATCAATTTGAAGTTAACAACCTAAGAATCAGCCAAATCCACAGAGATTACTGAAACAAACTTCAAAAGACACATTTCAGGACAGATAGTGCTAGGAATTAAAAAGGGAATTTGCTATTGATTCTGGGCTGCCCTTTGTGGCAGTCCCATTATTGCTCAAGTCTGAGTGGCTTGAGATTTTTCTCACACTGCTTTCCTTGTATGTCGTATCTTCATGGTCCCCTTATTGCTCCTTCCCTCTTCTTTCTCAAAAGTGTTGCTGTTTTCCAGTGGGTAGAACAGAGTGGAGAATTGCTGGGAAACCTTCAGAGAAGGCCTGATCATCCCAAACAGCAACCTGAATTGCCAAAAGGTCTTAATCTAAGAAAGATAGTTAATAGTTTTTAGGAATTTATCCTAGAAGAGATATGAAAGACCTACACATGATGGAGTAGGAAGTTCACAGAACACAGAGAACAGAAGAGCTTAGGTTTTCAAAGTCAAGAGACAACAACCGAGCATTGGCCTTTTGGGGTGTTCATTTTACCCAGTAGGGTGAGTTTTAGGTGACTCATGGGTCTTGCAGTAGTGGCAGAGAAGACTGATGATTTTTCTTCCTAGTTTTCTAAAGACGGAAATCAGAAGAGAAAAGATTCTGGAAAGGGATTGCTGGCCAGGTAGGGAGTTCTGTAAAATTTGCACTGTGCTTTTTGGTAGCAGCGATCAATTTTGCATCATCTCCTTCTATCTCAATAAATGGGGAAACAATCTTCTGAAGGTCATCGTGCTGGCCAGGCTGATTAGGAACAGACTGAAGAAACAACACAGGAAGGAGGGAAAAGATGAAAGATGCGTTATTTTGGCATAAAATTAAGATATTCAGAAAAAAATTAGTGAAGTAGGAAGATAGTTAAAAAGGTTGAACTGTGTAATTATCCATACTCCAGTACTGGGAACTTTGGTAACAAACAAATGTAATTTTTAATTTATGAACCCAAATTTGGTTTGATGGTATTACTCAACAAGAGTGTTTATGTGGTGAAATGATGAAAATCACTACCTATAACCAGTTTAGAAAGGCTTAGGTTGACAAAGTTGACTTTCTCAGGAAGGAAGTGCCATTGACAGCTTTGAAAATGATCTGCATTTACAGATTATATTAAAATGTTCAAAGAATAAGATGGACATTTGCTGCTGCTATCAACTGCCAATCACCAAACAAGATAACAATGCAAACACTTTCTAAAAGGTCCTTCTATAAGGCGTAGAGATGGGAATTGTGGCGAGGCCAGCATGTTCAAAATTTCACACTGATAGTATCAAAATATCCTTTCTGGCATACAACAGTTATATTGCATTCAACACTGGGGAATTCTGCATTATGCTTTAGTTTCTCTTTGACTGTGAATATATCTGGGAACCATGAGCGAGGTCTGCGTGGTCATGTCTTCAATGCAAACAGAATAAATTCAAAATCATTTATATTTATATCTTGTGCTTTAGAAAGGTCAGATTCTCAGAGGCAGAAACAATTATGAGCTAAATTTGCAGTGGGAAAACATTTACATGGGGAAATGTAAAAAATAATTGGGGCTTGTTTATGAACATTTTACTAAATGAAAAAAAACACAACAACCCTGTCACGTACTTTGAGGAAAACACTACATTGCTTTAAAAAGCCCCTAACTCTACTTAGAATTAAAAGGAAAATAGCCAAATCTGAATGTGTGTGTGTTTATATATGAGTAACAAAGTGAAGCAAAAAGGCATATATAGAAATTTGTAGTCAGAAGATGTAAAGATAATACCAACCTTTTTATATATTTTTTTTTAAATATGTCCAAAACATAAGAAATATAACTATAGCATTGTTACATTACTGGGACTGGAAATGTTTCTCAATAATACTGGAATAAAGTTTAGTAAGGTTTTCTGCTCCAGGCCTCAGAGTCAATGGATATTAACATCAGATGATAATCACAATGAAGACATAATTTCAACACCAATGAAAATACAGGATAGTATCAAATAGAACTTTTAAAATCAGTAGATACAGATAGCTTACAGCTAAGAAAAACAGTGGTCAATGACCATTAATATTGATTGATTCTAGGAAGGCAGAGAGCATCCCAGAGAACTTGAATAAAATCAACATAATACCTATATTTGAGAAAAGAAAACCAGGTAATTTAAGTAATTACAAGTTTGTCAGCCCACCATCAGTTCTGGGCAAAATGTAAGCACGTCTGAAACACGATTCTAGTAATAAAAGAGTTAATGAGGGGGAAATAACAAATGCCAATCAACATGTTTTTATGGAAAAGGGTCTTGTTTAACCAGATTGATACTATTTTTCAAAATGAAATTTCATGTCTGTTTTATAAGAGTAATATTGTTGATATAATAGACTTCTCAGACATTTGGAGCGATACTCACATGATGTATTGATTTGTAAGCTAGAGTGATACAAAATCAATGGTGCACACATTGAATGGATTGAAACCTCGTTAAACAATGAATCTCAAAATCTAATTACAAAAAGAATTTTTTTCAAGCATCTGTGTTTCCCACAATAATCTGCTCAGACCTACACTATTCAACAAATATATCAACTTGGAAATAAAAATTAGAATGTAATTATGGATTAAGTCTATAAATAAAACACACTTGGGGGACCTTTGAAGGGAGCAGATTGCTGAGTGATCTGGCAGTTTGAAGATATCAGGCAAACAGTGAGTGTTTCAGCTGAGCCAAATCTAAGTTTATATGTCTGAAAAATAAAAATATAGGATATACACATAACACAGAAGACTTCTGAAAGCAGCAGCAGAAACGAAGTCATGGGGGTCATAGCCTTCATGGTCACTGAGCATGGTTCAAAAAGCTAGTGTAATCTTTGAATGTTTAAATGTGAGAGAACTCAGTAGGAGTAGTGAGGTTAAATTAACTCTGCATTTGGCACTGGTGAGATTACTGCTGGAACACTATTTGGTTCTGGTGTCTACACTTCAGATGGATATTGATGAATTGGAAGGGATTCAGAGAAGAGCCACATGAATGCTTACGGGCTTGGGATACGTGCCTTGTTGTGAAAGACTCAAGCAACTCTATTTAGTTATCAAAGAAGGCTTAGAGGGTGACCTGATTGCAATCTAAATATATCTGCAGGGGGAAGGGAGAGGGCAGAGGGAATAAATTTGATAAGGCTCTGCAGCTCAACAAACAAAGGTGAAACAAAGTCCGCTAGTTCAAATGAGACAAATTCCAGCTAAAAAAATGAAGTGCAAATTTGAATAGTGAGAAAACCAGCCACTGGAACAGCTTACTAAGGACTGCGGTAGATTTTCTATCAGTGGAAGTTTTTAATTCAACATTGGATTTACCTTTCCTGAAAAGAAAAGTCCATACTGACTTCAGGGGGTGAAAGTGAGTCAAGAGAAATAGAGCCACAATATGAAGCAAAACCCATTAGCAGTGACTTCCATTAATTTCTGGAATGGCCTCCCAGGAGGAGAAGTGGAGGCAAGAGGGTCCTTTCCATGTTGTTTAAGAGGAAGGTGGTAAATATAAAAGAAGAGATATCTCAGCATTAAGACAGCAGCCAGGTTAATAAGCTTGGGCACCTTTTCTTACTGTTTTTTTTTATACTGCTTTGCATTTAACCAAGCTAAAACTGTAAACAAAACATAGTGTCTTCAAAATTTGCTTTGTTCCCGAAAGCTGTTAGTCCCAGATGTTTGCCCTATTAGAAAAAAGGAAGCCCACCTTTCTGGGCTCTAGCAGTGACCACTGTTTTCACCACTGCTTTAGTATTTGAAATTGAGAACTGAAATGGGAGGAGTTAGTCAAATACCTTCCTGGCAGAAACATGGAAGAGGCATGAGGACATTGGGAGTGTTTCTCTGTCCTGTGTTGCCTGGAGTTTGTTTGAAATCCCTCCCTCTCATTATCCTCCCAGCAGATCTTCACTTCTCACCCTCTCCCAGCCTGTTCCTTTTAGCATCTTTGTCCGTGTGCTGCCATCTCTTCCTTTTGAGGACAGCCTGTCATTTAGGGGCTGTTAAAGCAGCGTCTCTGGTTTAGCCTTGTAGAAATGTTTGCTTTCTGGCTAGATCTCAATAGGTAAAAGTTATGAAGGTAGACAGGCTATTTCAATTAAAAGTAAATATTCCTGCAAAAAGAAATGGATATAATTTTTCTACAACCAACTTTCTGCAGTGGTCTTTCATGATCTAGAAGAGGGAAAAGCCGCATTGTTTGGAGATAGATCCTGATGTTTTCATTACGTGATAACCTGTAGTATCGAAGAAGCAGTGTGGCTGAGATTCTTTCAGGTCGTATGTTACTGTGAAACATATTTCTGTTTCTAACTTTACATGTTCCTCTACTTCAGGAGGTCTCCAGTGGCTGTGTATTTCATATACAGTATAAATCCATAAGTCTAATGCTGTCTGTCGTATTTGGAAAGTCACTGCTCTTGTATTCATGACATGCAAAGATCTGTCACTCAAGCCTGCTCATAAATCCAAATTCACTAATAGGAGTCCTGTATGTTCCCATTTATCAAAGAGCAGAATGGTCACCCTGGACATAGAAGTAAAAGGCAGCAATAATGCAGTTGCAGCTTAGAAAGAGGTAAAAATTCTGGTGTGCCAGAAAGCTGAAATTTCAAAATTAATAAAATCTTCCCAAACCCTACATGTTAAAGGCAGGTTTTTTGCAGTGAGAGGAAAATTAATTTCCCTAAAAAAGCTGAAGAAGAAAAAAAAATGTATCTCTTTTCCCAAACCCACTTTATGACCACAAAGCCTGAAAACATGTTCAGTTTTTTATGATCCCCGCCACATAAATTGCCAGACCTCTAGGTTTCTGCCTGCTTGTTTTTTCTCTTGGAGAGGAAAATAAAGAGCAAAGTTATGTGCTAGACTAAAAGGCTATTTTTCTTTGGGGGAAAAAAAAATAAATCAGTGGTGTTAAAATCCATATTCAGGCTCTGACAGTTGCCTGAATTCTAGGGATTCTAGTGTTGGTGGCTCCTTCCAAGAACAATGGTAGGACTGTGGGCAGGTACTTGGGAGTTTAACAGGGACTGAGATTTCCTGAATGAAACTTATTAACTTATTAAGAAGCTTATTAAGAAACTTATTTTCTATAAGTCACAGATACTGGTATTCTTTAACCCTGGTCTCCTGAGCTTGCTGAGCTCTGCAGGCTTGTGCTCCAGGGAAAGTTACAGTGCTTTCACTTCTGCAGCTAATTGACTGAGGCTACAGTAGTAACTTGCTGTTGATGAGGTTTAATTGAAAGTGCAGGGCTTGCTGCATTAACGCCACGTTCTGAGCATAAGCAGAGGGCTCACCACAGCTGACTGCATCGTGGGCCAACGCCAGCTCTCCTTCTATCCCAAGCCAAAAAAACATGGTCTTTATGAAAAAGAAAACCCAAATAACACTGAGTAATACCTCAAGGTGGGGGGGCGGAAGGAAGGGCTTATATTTACTGTGCGTTGAATGATTTTTTGCTCCCTTTCAGAGCACGTTTAATCATGGCAGGTGGGTAGGTCACCTTCACTAGGCTCCAGCATTAGGATTGGATTTGGTTCTAGCTGAGAATCGGTGTAACTCAATACCCATCAGACAGTGGTGACACTTAGATGTGGTCTTGAATATTTTGCCATCCCCTTTCTGGAGAAAAGTGAGGATTTAGATACCAACAAGCCTGCAACAGTCAGTTTAGGAGGATGGCTGATTTCAGGGTCCCCGGAGCTCCTTTCTGTGAGGATGTACTGGGTTTCCTGCATGGTAACTCAGGAGCTTCTGCACTGTGCAGTTAAAATGTATGTGATTTGCATCATCTCAGTAAGGATGAAGCTCCTCAGGGAGTAGGATGTTGCAATGTGGAGTGCAGTAATGCCAAAATATTTTAAAAGTCTGAGCTTTAGCCAATTACTTTTCAAGGACAGGGTATTCTCAACTCCCTCTTAGTGTCTCTGCAGCAAGCACATCTCTGACTCATCAAAATCTTCCCAAAGCCAAATTGATTTCTTCTTTCTCACTTTTTTCTTTTACTTTGGCCACCCAACTCAAACAAACAAGTATGATTTCCCTTCCCAGCAGGCAGCTTATGATGACTGTGTGGCAGCACCATACTTTGGAAGGTGACTTTCCTCTAAGGTGCCTTTTGTCCATAACACCAGGGACCAGCTTTGCAGAGCTTCCCTGAGGCCCCCAGGACAGTTAGAGCAGAACCAGGCAGGATTCCTTTTGATCACCCACCTCGGGGCTCTTGTTGTTAAGCATTTTGTGTAGTGCACATCCATCGTGAGTCTTGTCCCTCATGTCCTGCTACTTCTGGTGATGTTTTGGTTTTGAGGATAGATCTGAATGTAGCCTTCTCAGCCTTAATCTTCATATTTTCTGGAGGGACACAGTGAAGAGACAACATCTTCTGGTAAGTCACACTGTCTTTTACCACCCTCCTTGTCTGTGAAGAAAAGGAAATTAAGACATTGGTTGTATTAGAGTTCCCCAAAGCTATGGACTCTCCCCTTTTTCACAGGGCAACCCACCAGTCTCCTCAGAAATAGAGATCCAATTTCTAAAGATAAATGGTGCTTGCAAAAATATAGAAAACTAAAGTCTTTTTGATAATAAGTTTGACTTGTTGGAAATTATTCTGTGATTCAATCTGGGCTTTGGGCGTGCTTGGAGGCAGGTTCCTACCACAAAGCTCAGAAGCAGAGCTGGGGTCTAAAGCTTGTGTATAAGAAATATGTCTCTGCATAAGCCCAGTTGCAAGGATCAGACACACTTTCAAAGCATGCATTACATTTAGATTCATATTTAAAATACCCAAAAATGTTAGTTTACTAAATATTTTCCTTTAAACTCAGTGTCTGTGAACTATATATAGTACAAAAGACTATCTGCTTAATCACGTACAATTCTATTTTTAGCTCAGGAAACCTTATGTTTCTGTTTTCCTGATTATGCCAGCACTGATCACAAATCTGCTTCACAAGATGCTTAAAATGATACTGTGCTCCAGTTTCTGGACAGTAAGAAAATACTCACAACGTTAAGAACTTAGAGGCAAAAGCATGGGAAGGATCATGGAGGTAAGAATGGGGAGATAAGGAGACAGAGGATGGGAAGAGTCATGGAGATAAAATTTTGCTGGTAGTCCTAAAAAACAGGTACCTTCCAAACAAGCGTAAAGAGCACTGGTAGCAAGAGGAACCTGCCATCCCTTTTCCCATCTGTTTTCCAGGTTGAAGATCCAGCTGTAAATCTGAAGTTGTATACTAGTGCACACTCACACAAAAATCACTTAAAAAGAAAATAATAATCCTATTTGCAGGGTTATTAACAGTGAGCAATATCATTCTGTGTTTTATATTTTCATTGAAATTCTTTATCTTATAGTAGTATGGACAGAAAATATATTTCAATTATACAGCTATGCATGTCTTTTATATTAGGTGGAAATGTTTTAATAGAGGTTTCAGTTATCCATTTATTGATCTTAATGTATTTTTAATATGCAGGCACCAGTCTTTGCTAACTGAGATATATCTGCTTTTCCCTAGCTGAGTTCTACAAATTAAAAATAATTCTTTCTCTCTTCCAATAAGTAGTATATGGTGGGCTTCTGTCTTGTGGGCAATATCTGCTATGAGCTGCCTTTTAATTTATGAGATTAATCTGTGCTCACAAAGGGAGATCTGAACGTGAGCAGCAGAACTTGGCTATAGACTGCAGGAGAAACAAGATTAGACAGAAATGTTGACCTACAATTTTTTGCTGCGGGTGGACCTTCTTTATTGTGGTCTCTATTAGGAGGCCACATACCTCTATAGCATCTCCAGGGATCTATCTGAAGATCCTTACTTGGAAATGGTGACATTCTATGCTTGGTCTATTTTGAATAACATAACACTTTCCAATGTTTGTGATTATATATACTTAATTTAGTTTGCTGAATGTGGGAGGATTTGTTTCTCATCCATTCCGACAGGGCTTTCTCTACCCATGGGGCCTCACCGATTTCTGATTTCAAATGCTTTGTATCCCAGTAATTCCAGAGGAATGGCATCTGGGCCAAAATACATCTCCCATGAAGCACTAGACATCTATCTGCTATAAGCATTTCTAGTCACTTGCAAAAAGATTAAAAATCAGTGAGGAATTTTCTCTTAGCCTTCTGATATAGAAAGGGGTGATAAGGACTAAATTCTGCACTATTTTTCAATGTAGATATTTTGGTCATTTGAGCACTGGGACAACAGGGAACTTTAATCCTGGGATGACCTGGCTTATTCCAGCAGTCATCTTTACATTGTGTCTTGTTCTGTCTGTTGGTCAATGGGAATCATAACTCTAGTCTTGTAAAATGTTTTCAGATAACTGGCTCTGTGAAAGGGCTACAGATTGATTGTGGTTATTTCCTATGCTAAGGTTCTCAAAGGAAATATCCTTTCTCCTGGTGAAACCGGGAGCTGATTGTGTTGAAATATCTTTGAAAAAATCATCTTTTACAGTAGAGGTGAGGACATATTTCCAAGAGTCCCACCATGGGACAGTAGGAATGAAAACAAAAATGTGATGAGATTTGATGCACTAAGACAAAACACGATAAGGAATCCATCCAGAGAAGGTAGTAACTTATTCACACAGCAGACAGGACTCACGAGGAATGGTAACAGTAAAGAAAGCAGTGAAAGGAAGATGTCTGTTTGTCTTCCACTTTCACCTTGGCAGACAGTGAGCAATGAGCGGAGCCAAGGAGGAAATGAAGGAAATTGTAGGTGCAAATGACAAACTCAATATCAGATAAAATATTGGAGATGCTACAAGTGCTGAGCATGAAGCTGGAGGGTGGTAAAAGACATGAACGGTCCTTTGAACGGCACAGCGACCAACACAATAGTAACTGGAATAGATTTTTTTGAGTGTAGTGAATTTAAGTAGATGAAGGTATTGTTTCTTCTTATTACTTTTTGTCCCCTCCCTCCTCACTTTCCAGAATAATGAAGGCAAAAAATTGGGGAGGAAAAAAACTTTTAATCACAGAGAAAAGAGATGTCCCTTGTGCAATATCTTTCACCTGCTCAGTTCCAGCCTGGAGGTTGCTGTCAAGTGTTTTTGCTTTCCAGTCATGCATCTTTAAACAAGGAATGATTCAGCAAGAGAGCAGGGTGACTGACCATCCTCGGCCCTGTAGAAATCTCCTGGATGATCACCACACCACAGGGAAGCATGAGTCCATCGTTAGGGGATAGCATCATCCTCAGGGGTGCTCCGGGGAAATAAGAGAGATCTTCCATTTGCAACCCAGAGCATTTCCACTCGGGAAGCTGAGGGAAACAGCATATTTATCACTCCCACCAACTCAGAACTGTTCAGTTGATGCACCTGTCATCTATCCTAGCATTAGTACACTGCAGCCAATTTTCTTTCCTAAGCCTGTCATCTCCTAGTTCGCATCAATTTCAGTCGTATGCTGATTATTATTACAGGGCAGAGTTTATTCTTTCCCATGCTGATATTTTATGGAGTATTGACATGCTTTGCCACCTCAGTGCAGGACTGGCTCACGAGGCAGGGAGTTAATATCCTCATTTATACTTACACGAAGCTGGGGATACATTACTCTTCATAGAAGTATGCCAGCAGCCTGTAAAAAGGATAATTTTCCTACACAGTATAAAAACGACCATTCGTTGTTCTGCGAACTTGGGGTTCCGGGTGCAGAATGTGAGACTAAATCCTTGCAAATTGAAAAAAAACAAGCTCCAAAGAATTTGCTCTCATGTCACAGTGGGGAGAAATAAGAGCTAGTGCCCCTTGTATAATTAGTTGACCCACAAGTGCAAGGCAAAAGATGGGAGCACCAAAACATGCATCTATAAAATAGACTTTTATTAGTGAACTGTCATAGTAACGGTCATAAAGATGCTTACAGAGGGGAAACAGCATGTTGCACTTGGTAATACACTAAATTACAAACTGAGGAGCACGCAATCCATTCCAAACTCTTCTAATTTGTGTGGCTTTGGCAAACTTACTGCTTTTTCTTTTAACCTTTTGTTAAGTCCGCTGTCAGTTTCTCAGGCCCAGTTTCTCACACCGATGTCTCTCTGTCTCAGCAACTTCCTTTGTAATCTCCAGGTTTACCAAACACAACACAAAAAATATGCAATTCCATTGATGAACTCTACATTGTGCTATGATATACGTAATAATGCAATTGAAAGGATAATCATGCCTTTGTGTTAATCCTCTTGTAAGAAAAAACTATAATCTCCCAGAACAGAATGTATAGGTTATTAAGTTGTTCCTACACCAGTCTTGACAGCAGGCCACAGAGAATTAAAAAATAGATATTTTTCTCATGGTTTTGTGATTAGCTTTCCCAAACTTATTAAAAAAAGTGTATCTGCATGAGCAGAGGTGAAAGTTTTAAAACTATAAAACTTTCAGATCTATAAAAATGACATATTTATAATTGAATATTTCTAGGGCACATGTTCCTTTATTATGTGGGTATTATAAAGATGACATGATACAATGTCTGTATATAGCCGTGGAAGCTTTTGTGTATGTGTCTGTGTGTATGTTAAGCACTCTGCTACATTTCTGGAGGGTGACAACATTGTGCCTTTAGCTTTCCAGTAAGTAGCTACAGAAGTATCCTTAAAATTGAGGCAGCGATTCACACAGAGAAGAGGGCAAGAGCAAAAAAAAAATAATCCGGGATTCAGCTAATGATAAACAAACAAATAGAAATTATGGACCAAGGAGAGAGGTGAAAGGTTCAGGAAGAGCTCAGGAGTAGAGAGAGAGCCAGCCCGTTGCTTCATCACCCATTTCCAGAGGGAGCTGATGGATATCTTCTGCTGAAGCTCTGCCCAGACGGAGGGATGGGTGCGAAGAAGGGAAACATCCTCACTGAGCCTGTGAGTGCCTTGTGGGCTTAGGCATGCTAGCTGGTGCTGGAGTGAGCCTCTGAAGAAGAACGTTTCAGATACAACACAGGACCTTTTCTGTGTGAAAATCTAAAAAGAAGAGAGGAACTCACTGATTGTGGAGGATAATCTTAAAATAAGAAATGCTGGGGGCCAGGATGGGAGGCAAGCAATGAGATACAGGACGTGTCTTGCAGTGACAGGCACCTCACTGCTTTCAGGAGGATCCCTTCAGGCAGGGCTGACTAATCACCTGCTCTGCAGCCCAGGCAGTTTTATCTGGCATCTTGGAGTACTCACTAGGTCATGAAACAAAAGGCAGGAATCACAGCATGTATGATTTTGGGAAAGGGATGTATACAGGCAGAGACTGAAGGTGCAAGGTTTGTTAACCGAGTTCTGCATCAGCACAAGTATTGGTTACTGGGAATGGGAGTGGAACTTAGAAACACATTTATACTTTGATAGTAGAGACATTTGACTTTCTTTGGTGACAGAAGTAGCTTCTGTTCTTTGTCTCTTGGGGCCATTGACAATCTGGTTGTTTTTTCGTTGAACCAGTTTTCTATTCTGGTTCTCTGCCTGACCTCACAAGTTCTCACACTGGTACCGTGGATGGTGCACAGCAGGGGTAAGAGCAAGCAGAGAGGCGTGGAGAAGGAATATCAAAGCTGCTTAAGCACTACTGATACCAACCTCTAACCATTGCTAGAGAAGAGATTGAAGTGACCTCTTTTGGTATAGTCAGAATCTGCCAGAAGGGTTCGCTATTCCTTTGCCACTTAAAAAACTGTCTTTGCCCAGGATGGGAAGACATTTTTTATGAGCTCTTTCAGAATTAAAAAAATAATTATAAGAGAGGACTCTTTATCTTCTGTAGAGATTTTGACAATTCTAGTAATGTCATCCTCTGTATTTTGAATATCAGTCATTCACTGTGAGTTCATCTTAACATTTTTGTCATTTCTACCAGCACCTCCTTACCTTTAGGAGAGTGATGGAAATCAAATTGCCTACTGCTAGCACTAATTCCAGAAGACCAGACCTTTTCTCCTTAATAGCATCTGTACTTTCCTTTCCCAGACAAATGTATGTCAAACTGGAAACCTCAGAAAGAAGTCCATCAAATTCTCACTTAAATCCATGCCTCTGCAGCTAATGATGTTTGGAAGAATGTCACCTTGCTAGAATTGGTGTTGTGTTGACTTTTTCCTTTCTATTGGGCATAGGCTGCATTCTAATTTAAGAACCTCTATAATTCCCCTAGCTGTCATCCCAAATGGGCTCTTTCAAATGTTACGATCAATGTGAACCTCCTATTTCCAATATAAAGGAAGTTCTGAACTCAGGAGTGCCAACTAGAACGGATGAGCAAGAAATCACAAAGCACTGAAAAAAAAAAACAAAAAGCAAAGGAAAAAGCCTGTGTCATTATACAGCTACAGTGATCTGTGGCACATGTGGTCTCTTGTAATTACTAGCACAGAAGCTTGTTTATGGATGGACTGAGATAGCAATTGCTTACTATCAATGCCTTAGCAATTGTAAAACTAATTACAACCCTCCCTAAATGTAAATAATTAACAGCAAGTATCTTCTCAGCCTTTTATTCATCTGTTTATCATTTTGCAAATGACTGGTCTATCTGGGCATGGGCACATCTGAGCAGGAAAAACAGGCAACAATTACAGAAATCACAGATGTTCCAAACAGTCTGCACCAGGGGAACTTCTCCCTGGAAGTCTGCAGAGGTTTTGCCCTTATTTTTTGCAGCATCTGTTAGAACAGTTGGATTTCCTAGGCATAATGCCTATTGTAAGGTCTCTGAAAGTATTATGCTCCTGGGATAGGATTTGGTTCCAGATTCAGACATGCCACTTAGGTATCAGCATATCTATATGTTGATTGGGTTCCTCTGAAGTCAGTGGAGACCTAGTCACTACTGGGAGTGGGGTCGAGAGCACCATTCAGTAGATTGAACAGAGCTGTAAACTTCAAAGGGGGCTGACACCTTTCTATACTCAACAGATGTTATTGACTAGATCCCCTTCAACTCTAATGGAAATATAAGGTCTTGGCTCATGTGTTAACCGAATTCTGCTGGAAGTAGAGGTGTTTGAGATGTTAAGCTATTCAAGACATCTACACGCAGCTGATACAAATCCAGACCTGCACCATCCTGGAACAGCAGCAGGAGTTCAAGAAGGATTCCACCTCTAATCTGGACTGAATATCCCATATAGGATTTTACCATTTTAGGCTTTGTGATGGTCCTCGGCTAAAAACACTTGAAATGGTATTAATCTAATATTCATCTACAAATATTATACTGAATATCTGCACTGTAGATGTCTGCCTCTTAAGCAGACCTGGACAGAAAGGGGTACTTTGAGAATGTATTTTATCCATCCTACTCTGAGGGAATATTTCAAAATGAAGTAAATAATAATCTGGAAATACCTGTTTTTCTCCAGGGTTTATAAACAGAGTCTACACGAGTAATTTGAAAGTAGGAGTATATCAGTTTGAAACCCAAGATGATTTTCATTGCACCAGCTTAATGAAGCCTTTACAAGTACACCCAGTGCCTAGATTCCCATTAAATCAGTGGCACTCTTCGAAGTGCAGTCAGTTGGGTGTAATCCATCAATTCATCCACAGATTAAGAGAGGTATCCACTTCAGGATGCAGCAAATAATTTCTCAAACTCAGGGCTGATACTGAGCAGGTTTCATTGGTTATAAAGAGAAGGTCTCTCACACTGTACAATCTGTGCTGAGTCTTACAAATTTTGTTACACAAAATCTTGAGCAACTAATTTCCAACTGTGTCACAGGAAGTTTCAATGCTTTCAAGCAGGAGTTAGGACCCTAAATACTCTGTATTATGGAGAGATGAAAGTTGCCTCTTTAGTCTCTGTCAATAATATTTTTTTTTATAAATGACAAAATATTATACTTTTTTTGCTAATTATAAAAATATGATACTTTTTTTTTTTTAGGATCCAAATACTTTTTGGAATCAGAGGCTTCAGGCAGGCATAAATTGAAAAAACAGTTCTTTAACCTTCTAGTTAAATCACTTGGATCACAAAAGATTTCCAGTGTACATTTTCTTGTAGAGAAACAACATTTTCTTGTAGAGAGACAAACAAACAAACAAACATTTGTTGAAGCGTTTGTGTGGTTCATCAGGGCTGAGCATATTAAATGATTAGGTTTGCATTTCAAAGAGTAATGCATGTCTGAGTGGGTCATTACAAGCAACTTGTACAGGAGCACAGGTAGGATTCTGGTGAAGAGGGAGGGGATATCTGTGCCACTTGTGAGGAAGAAGGAAAGGATTAGATGCAAAGGTGCTGCTGGATTTCTCCTATAGTTTTTGGATTGCATGGAAAGTTTTCTGGCTTGGCAGGCAGGCAACCCACACCCGACTGGCTTCACCAAACGCAGAATGCTGTGATGAGAATCTGCACAGGATGCCTCTGGCAGCGTCTCTAAGGTGCTTGCAGTTGCAGGATCACTTGGAGAATCCTTTGAAGTCAGAGAGTTTAGAAGGAAGTGGTCTGTCCACCACTGCTTTTCCTTAAAGAAGCAAACTTCTAAGCCAGGCTGGAGGTATGGTCATGGAAGAGCAAGAGATGCCTGATCATTGATATAGAAGTTCTGGGAAGAGATCAAGATTGGTTTTGCAAGTTGTCCAACAGGACACTGGCAACAGAGATAGCACCTTAAAAAACACAAGGAGAAGTGAAAAATATCTGTCTTTTTTAAAGAGTTGACTACTTGCCCCATGAAAGCATTTGATGTTTTCAGCTGACAGCCTCATCTTCTAAAAATATGTTCCGTTGGTGACACGTACTTGGACAATTTGCTCTGAAAAGCAGGAAGTATCATGTGCAATAGTAAATTGCAATCATGATCCCTGCAAATTAACAGTGACTCAGAATTCATCAGGTGGCCGTGATGGTGATAGGTACCAATTCCATCCAATCCTGCAGACAGCGTTGTGTCATTTTTTTCCTATGCCGCTAATTTAGATTAATGCTTTTTATTGTTGGTTGTCAGCTTTGACTGATTGAACAGTAAAGTTACATGTCATTTCCCCTCTTTCATTATGGCACTTTGTGAGGAAAAATACAAATGAATTCACATGTTTAATTGGAGCATAGAAGTATTTTTTTTGGCTCTGGTTTCAAGAACAGGCATAGAGAGCTATGTAAAAGCAGTGATTGAGTTCCTGATTGTGTTAGTGTTTGTTCTTTCTGCTGATGGTGAGCAGTTCAGACAGAAGGTGTTTTCATTGCCAGTTTATTACTTTCTAAGATTCTGTAAATATCTGCAGGAAGAGCAGATATATTCCTGCAAACAGATTTTTCCACCATCCCAACTTCAGTTCCCTCTCTGGGTTAATTTCCCTCGCCTGTATAATCCTAAAGTCACTCCACCTGTAGAGAAGGGAAGAAAGCTTGAGAAAGAGAGAGGGCAGGTGTAAGAAGTCGGTGCATGTGCAAATTTAATTGAGTACGAGGAAGAATGTCAGTCCTAGAAACTGATCAATCCATCAGTGCTGGCAAAAACCCTCATGGACTTGTGTAAAAAGATGAAAAATGGACAGCACAGGAATGTCGTTTCTAGGTTTTTTCTAACTGAGCAGGGAAACAGTTTCACTCTTTTCTCCTGTACTTCAAAATGTCGTTTTGGTAGACGTTGTAATGCTGAAGGACATGGGTGGTGTTTGAGCTGGTGAATCACAGACGCTGGGATGCTGCAGGGAATCGAGTTCAGTGGAATAGCCGGTTAAACTGCTCAAAGCTATGGAGCTTCAGACTCTGAAGCCACCATCCATAGCATGGGCTGTAGGTAAATCAGAATAAATTATTTGGAGTGAGGCATAGATTCTGAAGAAACAGTGGTGAAGATATTTCAGGTCTGCAGGCTGTAGGGAATGGGGAAACAAGAAAGCTAAGAAGATGACTAGCAAGGGGATAGTAAGACAAAATTTTGGGAGGATAAAAACCATAAACTGACAGGTTTTCTGATTTCTGGCAGTGATTTCTGACCAAGGACACTGCTTACTTTGGTTTATTGCTACACTGCTCAGGAAAAACAGAGCCTGAGTGCATGCTTTTTTGAAATAGAAGAGTATATACTGAAGAGAGTACCAGTGTCAGATCACTGGTGATTTAATTTTTTTCTCAGTGCAAACGAACCTCCAGCACAGCAGATAATGGATCACAGTCCAAAACACAAGGAAAATAGATCTTCTGGGTTGAGCAGATTCATTCATAACAAAGCTATTTTTTCAAGATGCCAAATACCTTCAAAAGGAGCCCGTTCCCTGATCTACTTGAAGTACTTGAGGCCAGGATTAATGTTGGTGTTGATCTAACCTGAGTGTTCCTAAATCTCATTTTTAAAAGTTTTTTTTTTTTTTTTTTTTTTTGAAAGGAAGATGTATTGTAGCTATCTTATTTGCAAAAAAAAAAACCAACCACCACCAAACACTATATCTGACAATAGTGCCTGACCAGATTTGGACATTTCTGCAACAGAGACACCACTAACCACTGCCTACTCTGGGCTCATTGGGAGCCCTTGCTCTAGGAGCCACTAAACATACCTGAAATGCTAAACTACCAGATTTCTTCACTTCGTGGTAACCTACTTTCTAGTAACTCTTTCCATTCGTTTCCTTTTCCCTGGAATGCATTTAGTGTTTGTAAACATAGCTGTAACAGATAAGGTGACAAAATACAGATGTCTTGTGTCTAAACACAAGGGGCTCTGCTGACTATATAGGCTGTGCAGTAATTTTATGAACAGCTGGAAGGGCAGGCTTTAGGGTTATTGGGTGTTGAAGGAAAAAGCAATGAGCCTGTGAGTGGTGACCAGTGGCACAGGCAATGAGAAACATGGCATCATGTGGCATATACTCCTCCCTCTTTTAGGGTCTGGACAACTAAGTGTGATTTCAAAGAGGTAATTTTATTTTTTTTTTTTCCTTGCTCTAGAAGTGCAGAAAAATCTACTGCAGCCTTTAAAGGAAAAGCAGCCTATTTTTATCTGCTTCAACCAATGGATGAGGAGTCTACAGTACAGGGAAGGATATGTCCAGAAAGAGTTCAAAGTCTCAGCTACTTTCACCAGAGCATTTTTTTAAATCTCCTCAGAAGTTGCTTTGGGATTTTTCTATGCAATCAGGTCATATTTGTCTCTGGTCAATGAGTTTTGTTGTTACTGGAATGCAAGCCATCAAACCCGTCTGCTCTCTTTTCTCCATCAAGAGTGAGCCTGTGGTTTTCAAAGTGCAAACCATCAGCCTTAAATCAGTACTTTGCTAAAAGTCCACTGGCAAGAACATTCTGGAAAGTTTAGAGGTGAAAATGCAGCTACCTATAAGGTATATTTTTTGAACTCAAGTTGCTATAAGGCAAATAATTCAGGAAAGGATTAGGCACTTACATGAATATGAATAACATCAGCAATCACGCTGGCAAAGAGAAAATTTACAGGGGTTATCAATCCTTATGCTTCGGAGCATGGGGCCATTTCTAGGAAGAAATATTTTCCTGCCTCCATAGCCCTTAATCCTCCGAGGCCTCAATGTGTGACACCAGCCTTTAGAGCATCTGAGTGCCTTGGAACGAGAGGCACAACAAAACTCAGGGTGAAGTGGGCTGCATTTCTTTAGGAAGTTCAAAAAGCAGAAGGGCTGGCAATTCCCACTGATCTCCACTAGTCCTGAAGCAGGGACTCAACGCTTCAGCTCTTTTTCCAGGAAACACTGAAACGTGAATTGCTGTTGCCAGCTGAAGGGCAATAACTCTTTTTTAAGTGTGGTGAGGGTCTCTGCCAGATTTCCCTTAGAGTTAAATGCAGGAAACTTTTTCACTTCCCACCTTTGGCCTCGTGAGCATTTTACTGAATCACCACTAAATCATGAAGCATTGAGAGGAAAGTCCTCCCTCGCTCCAGCTGTACACACAGCCACCTGAATTACGAGCTCCACATCCAGATACTGGCTCCTTCTGTCCTCCTCTTCTCCCTGCAAGGTTACACTCCCTAGGGAAACAAGGAGTTTCTAACAGTTAACACAACTGTGGTGTTAAATCAGTACAGCAAAATTTATGGAAAGACTCAGAGAAGCAAGTTTGTACTGTAATGACACTCTAAATAGCCATTTTTTGTTGCCTTTCTCAGAAGGCAGAGAAGAGAGATCTATCTTGGGTATAACTCTGCCAAACTATGTCATGCTGTGCTGGGAGTTTGTCCCTTGTGATGTTGTCTTTACTTAACTGGGGGGGGTGGGGGTGGTGTCTTATCTTCAAAGTGCTTAAAATACTTATTCCCCAGCCCAAATGACAAAGTAGAACTTCAGGCTCTGTGTGTCCTCCATGTTTTCCAGTAGGAGTATTTCATCACCAAAACTGCAATCCGACCTCATGCTTGCCAGCCCTCATTTGCCTTGATGTCTTGAATGCAATATCCTGGATTTCATCAGGAGATTCCTATCTGATATGGGAGACAGTGAAGCCAAGGGAATTGTTTTGAATTCAAACCTTCTTAAGCACAGCATCATATCACAGTGAAGCCACTAGCTGAAATGAGGACTGACAGTTTAATTTCTTGAAGTACTGGAAAAGAAAAGACATCTGCCATGATGGCTACTGGCTTCCACAAGCTGATGGTAATAGACTGTGAGGCCCTTTACAGCTAAAGAAATTAATTCTTTTTCTCCCCTAATATACCCGTCATTTTCTATATGAAGAGGTATGGTTTTTCCAATCTACAGCATGGCTGTTTTGTCTTCCTCTCTCTCCTCTCTCTGCCTCTAGTCTCTGCTTTCCATAGACTTTACAAATTTGCCAGTCCAGTCTATCCTGTGATGAGGCAGTAGAGGGTTTGGCCAGTAACAAAAACAAAGACTTGAAAAGGTTTGCCAAAAACTTTTTTTTTTTTTGCTTTGGTTTAAATAATCATGTCTTCATTCAGTATGAGCAGGAGACTTCTAAATAATATAATAAAAGTAGTAATAATAATAATAAACCCTGTAATAATCCTTCTCCACATGACACGGCGTTTCATTAAATGGCTCTTTTCTTTTTTGACTCAGTGAAAACTTCTGGTATCTTTGAGTCTGTGATGCAAAATCAACTGAAAGACACACAAAAAAAAAAAAGGGGTGGGGTGGGTGAAATTTGGGATGAGAAAAATTCACTGGGCATTTCGAAAGCGGCAGAGCCATAGCAATCAGGTTATGTGTGCATTTGTAGTTGTCGCCTCTCCCACCAGAACAGCAGTAGGTCCCTTTGCCCACCCTGGTCACCTGTGTGCCTGTGGCTTCCGTGGGTGCCTGCCCCCTTTCCCAGCCGGGGTGTGCAGCAGCTGAGGGGTCCCTGTCCCTCTTCCGACCGAGCCAGACCTTCACCCCTCACTTCTCATCCCAGGTAGTTCGGTGAAACCTGTAAAACGTCACTGTTCCTGGGACTTACCTCCCTCTTTCAAGTGTGGTTGAAATTGGTGTGCCTGTTCCAAAGTAATTAAGGGAGGAATGATGGACAGTTTGACAAGGTACCTTATTTCCTTAGGAAATCGGGCTAAGAGAAAGGGGATTGTCATGTAAAAATCATAAATTTTTCCAAAACAAAGACTTCTTTTGTTCCCTTGAGCATCAAAGATTAGCAAAAGCTGAAGGAATTTTAAACTCCAATTTAAACTTCAGCACTTGTGCTAGCAGTTTACTATTGAATTGTCAATTATCTTGGTCTTTTTAATTAACTCTGCGCTCTGGTACTATTTTTATTTATTCTGTTTTTAAAGAAAAAAAATGGAACATAGTACTTGACAGAAATAAAACTGGCTTTTCATGGAGGGAAAAAAACCCATAAACATAATTTTGTCCAACATTTGAAATTTGATTTTTTTAAGGTTTTCCATTAGTGTAGTCTGTCACATGATGGAAAGGTGATTGTTTTCTAATCTGTGCTATAGAGTTGTTCCTTTCTGACCGATGCATTATTTGTAGACTTTTTTTATCGGGTTTGTTTGTTTAGTGTTCTTACTCTTTTTTGGTGGAGAACTGAAGGTGCAAAGAGAGGAGTCTGAGACAGCCCATGGTGTGTGTGTATAATTCTTCAGACAGATGTAGCATCCGAAACAAAAGTCACAACAGTCCTCAGACAGAGGGGATAAGAAAAGACTTCGGTGCTTAGAGGTTTGACTACAGGACAGCTGATCTCAGTATCATAGTATAGAAAATGCAACAAACATTGATGAATTCTCACGCTCCCTGCCCATGTAAATGCAGAAGTACGGAGGTTGCAAATTGGTCATGAAGTACAAGAGAGATGGCATAAAGGACCTCTCTTCTCCTTTGGCTTCAGCCACAGCGTTTGTAGGATCATCTTTCCTGTAACACTTTCGTAACACAGTGTGTGTGGGTATTTGACTTACATGCTGGGAAATGGATTGGAGAGCTACGGATCTACAGATTGATCTGAGAAGCGCAGCATCTTTATATTGAAGCTATAACCTTTCCTATTCTTTATAGATTGAGAGAAGAGGATTTTCATGTATGCTGTTTACTCAGTTACACGCAGAATCCTTAAGCAGAGACAGGCTGAGACCAGTACGGCATGAAATTGGGCACAGGTAAAATTAGACTTTGTCCTAGAACGTATCTGACTGAGATTTTCTTCCCCCGTACCAAAACAGTCAAATGTTTGCCTGGAGTACTGGAGCAGTAAGCTCTCTCACAGGAATTCCTCATGGGCTTTCTGACGCACTAAGATAAAATCTCCTAAAACCTAGTGTTGAGATGAGATTTGCAAAATTGGAGCCAACAAAAACAACATTTTCGCAGCAGCGCAGGACCTTTGAGATGTTTTATTTAGCAGTTCTGTGAAACTAGATGCCCAAGGTTTATTTAATTTTTCTCTCTCTGTATGTGTTGCAACACTATTTTAAAATGTTTTGTTAATGTTAAGAAAACATTCTGCTAACACTAAACTTAACTTTTGACCACTTCTTCATTACAGGATTGTTTTTCAGATATTGTTCTTTTAAAAGTTTGTAGTGATGAAAAAAGAACAAACAGTATCTTGAACTATTTTAATAATGTATGACTGATGACTAGACACATAGATCTTTTTGTAGCTCTTTAATTGAATGTTTTTTTTAATTATACCATGTCTTCGAACAATATCCCAAATCACAGTTTTAATCTTTACCAAGAGACAATTTCCTCTCCTTGCACTGTGTTGGTGTCTTTCTGTCGCCAACAATAAACAAATAAATGCCATTAACCTAACTTTTCATCATCTTGCAGTGGTACACTGAAATCAGAACATCCTGGAGCCATGGAGCTAACTGAGTTAATCAATGGACATTTGCAGAGGGCAGTCAGGTTCCAGCATTTTCTTTGGTGTTTCTTCCTTTCCATATGGAAATTTTCCTATAATCAAGCTGCCTCCAGTATAATTTTGTAAGGAAACAGACAAGTCAGACTCATGCCTGTAGTGTTCTTGATAGAAATTATTATGTGCTTGTTGGGAATCTGTTACAAAGAAGGTGGAAGGAGAAACTCTTATCTTTTTCTTTCAAAATGAGTCCTTATTGGTTCATAAACAAAACTGAATTCAAGGTCTTCAACTGCAGAATTAAAGGTGTAATTATTAAGGTACAAACAGCTATACACTCAAATATATGTCTTCTATAGACTAATATTTGGGAAGATGGAATGCCATATATTCAAAAATACCCATTTTCGCAGGTTGTAACTGCTGTTGTCAGAAAAGAGCGATAACATTGAAAGATCAGAGAACCCTGGGAGTCATTAGCATGCACATACTTTATGTACCAACATGCACAGTGTAGGAGTATTTACATCCATACATACCCTATATGTGTGTTTATATATATATAGGCATGCGCAATGCTTAAAAAAGTAATGTAGATGTTCTGCTATGGAAATTTATGAGTCTGGGTATGACTTACAGCTTCAGATGGACCAAAGAGATTTATTTTGACTTCTGTACCTCTCTATAACTGGGCTCCTATTGGATTGCATCAAACTGTGTGTTCTTATGAGCTGGTGAAATATTGTGACCTCTATGGAAATGTTAATGGCACACATGTGATGTATAGCTCTAGAGATAAAATCTGGGCAGAGGAGACCTGCAAAAGGCAGGGTAGAATGGAGTGGGGAAGAGGAAACAGTTGGTATAGATTTTTACTTCGTTTTAGAGTTGAAACAGTTTTGAAAGGTCAAACTGGGAGAAAGGACGGGGTCACCAAAGTGAATTGTGTAATGATTTTCATGATTCTGCTTTTCATTGCGTCCATGGATGGCCCTTCAGTTTACACCTGGGATCTTTACCCATTCTGAACTGAGTAGTAAAACAAACAGTTAATTGCTCAAGTCTCCTTGCAGTGCTATAAAAAGGGGACAGTGTTTCTGTCCTCAGGATGCAGAAGTGAAGAGTCGAAATGTCTTAAAAGTAAGAATTGCTTGCAGTTGGAATAGCTTGATGTTGAGCTGCAATAATTGCAAAGGCATTCTCAGTAACAGACAGGTCTTAAGTACTCCTCTGTGCTGCCTTTCCAGGCTCCTTTGACCATTTTTTGGAGCTAAGTTCTTATATGACTCTACTGGGTTCAGGTTGCTTTAGTAGCAATATGGCACTGGATCCAGCCACCCCACCTCAAGGTGACCAAACCCATCTTTTAGAGAGAAATAACTATTGTTACAGTGATTTTCATCATTTTCCTCGAGAAAACTATTTCCTTGTCCATACATTCAATTAGAATTGCTGAATTTCCAGGTCTCCATATCTGCTTCCTATCTAGCTGGGATCAATACAAGATTGCTTCTGCAGGTTCTGGATGCTGTCAATGACCCAAAGACCAAACTTCTATATTCATCTCAGTTATTTTTACTGTCTCTTTTTTCAGATAAATAGCAGTGAAGGGAGCACTGGCAGGAGCAGGACTGTTTTGAGAAGCAGTTGGGTGAGGGTTTAAATATTTGACTGCTCCATGTCCCAGGATATTATGTGTACCTTCTCCCTCTCCTTACTCAGATTTGCAATGTTCTCGTAGCAGGTGAAGTGCTGCTTTGTGAGCTGCCAGTCCCTGAAATGGCTAAATCAAAATGCTCTGGTGCATTGAATTTTGGCATTATTATTCAGCAAATAGTGTATCTTCCCCTCACCTGCTCCCTCTTGATACTTCTTGCTATTAAGCAGCCGTTGTCTCTGACACCAGCTGAATGCAGCCCAGATATCCAGAGAGAGTGAAGCCCACCCAGGAACAGAGGGTGCTCCTGAGGTAACCCTCGCCCAGTGCGTGTCTCCAGACACATTAACACCCAGAGCCAGAAATGGCTCCTGAAGTGCTATTGGTTATGCTTCTAACTTTGTTAGACTGTAAAGCAGAGAAAGAGCCAAATCCTGGCAGTTGAAGGAGCTGGGAGAGCAAAGGCCGTCCAGGCTAGAGGTTAAATCCAATAGTTACACACTAATGCAAAATACTCTTAGTTTTTCAGTGAATAATCCTCTGGCCTGCAATACTAATTCACCAGTTTGGAGATCCAACAAGGTTCATTCAATTTACTTACATATTTCCCCAACAATTTGGGGAAATTTTGGGCTGGGATTTTAGGCATTGATGACTTCCTGTGACAAACCCATGGTGCTTGCAGAACTATTTTATTTTAGTTGGGTCAACCTGTGCCATGCCCAGAGAAGTTTTCTCACCCGGGCAGAAAAAGTACTTAATTCTTTAATATTTTTCCAAAAGGAAGGACCTGCTGTCAACCTAAGGGTTGTTTAGTCAGTTGAGGCTCTTTTACTCCATTTCTTTTGATGGTTAATTCAGCTCTGCACTGTCTTTTCACTCTGCAACTTAACGCATGCTTTACTTGAGAGCTGTGGCTGTATTACCTTTTCAGAGCAAGCTATGATGCTTGTGAAAGTTTTTCAGTTATGTTCCAAAATCCTTTGAGAGAGGTAACATTTGTTTATCAAGCCCTTCTCTGATAATGACTTCTTTTTTGCATCTCTGTGCCTAACATCACGCCTTAATGGGTACTATTTGACCTCAAGATTTCAAAATCATCTCCTTATTTTCCATCTTGGGATGTTGTGCGCCCCTTTTTATATTAACCCCCTGGTGGCATACCCTTGTGGAGGGCTGTGGGTTAAATATTTATAGGGACTGTTCCAGAGCTCAGAAGAAAGCCTGTGCAGAAACTCCCACCGAGTGTATTAAACTAAGAATCATGTCTCTCCTAGGAGAGCTGTGTTACTGCAATTTGCCCAGTGACGCTTAGAGAAGGTGGAGCCAGTACAATTTGGCCCATTTTAAAAATAAATTGCTGTCCTTCGTAAAAAAGCCTGTTTGCTGCTTTGCAATTGCTTCTGGCAAACACTGACAAGGTGGTGGGATTAGTGGGATGGTTTTGGCAGGGTAGCTTGTTTCTTCAGGTTCTCCCACCCCTCATCTGTCCATTTCAGCAAGTTTTGCTAAATTGACAGCATTTAAAAAAAAATAATTAAAAACAAAAAGGGGAAAAAATCCCAAAATCAGAGGCAGCTAAGCAGAAAGCTGAAGTGGAATGGCTTTTACTTTTTTGTTGAATGCAAGATCTGTCATCAAGGGTAAAAACCACAAACAATTACTGACCAAAAAAGAGGAAGAAAAATAAAAATGAAAAAGCTTATATCTTAAATGTACCTGCGTCAGTGTTCCAACCTGCAAAACTAAGGATTCAGCTGTGAATTCAGAATAGCAAAGCAGGCCAGTGAAAGAGAAAATCTTTGGCAAAAACATTGGTAAAGTCTACATGGCACTGATCTGGGGAGAAACAGGGACATGGGAGATGTTGTTTAAAGACATATGGACAATTTCCTGGTGAGACAATGTCCCCGGGTACTGTGAGGCTGAGTGATCTGGATATCTACTACTTCTTCTTGCTTCTCCAGTTTCTTCTGGAATGAATGCAGGCGAGTTTTGCTCAAAAGCTTCATGCTGTTGAATTGGTGTACAACTGTAAAAAGGATCACCATACCAGAGTCTTTGAGCTTTGTCAGGTTTATGGTCCATCCTTACCCTCTGTAGCTACAACAGACTGTTTTTGCCATGATGGATTGGAAAGTGAAGCAACTGATGGATCCCAAATCAAGCCCTATACCCAAAGCCTCTAATGCACGCGGTGAGTATGACCTTAATCCAAATTTGGCTTTGGGTCCATATTCAGAGGAACCAACTTGCTGGTAAAACAGGTGAGGGACATCATTCAGTTTGATGGTGCAGCTTTCACAGGCGGTACCCAGATGCCACCAGCCCGGGCATCTGTGTAAAACTCCAGCCTGATTTCACCACCTTGTTTCTCATTGCATCCTGATACTTGGCAAACCTTCTATTTATCTACAATAATAGACAGTTTCTTCATCTGCTGCCCTTTCAGTGTGTGATGGCTATAAACCACTGATTACAAAGCCTGAACGTTTCAGAATCTAGTGACATTTAAGCAAAAAGATTGCAAAACCCTTGAAAGTAACACACCACTGAAATACACAAAGAAGGAAGTGCAACTTCCTTGGAGTTAAAGCGATAAAGAAATTAACGGCGCACCAGGTTCCAAAATCCCACTGCTGTTTGGAGATATCTCCTTTTTTCTCTCTTTTTTTTTTTTTTTTAAACTCTTCTCTCCCTCCACAATGTATAAAGGTAGCTGCAGTTAAAGGGATGGCAAAGACGCAGACAAGATATTGCTTCCCCTGAGTTTTATGAAGCTGATATCAATCTTTTATTTCATAAACTTCAGGCCTGTTATTACACTAAAAGCATGTTCCACGGCATTTAATGTGACACTGATGAGAATACAAATAAGGGGAAGTGAGGGAGATGGAGGACAGGGAGAGAAGAATCAAATCATGTTAAATGCAAGGACCTGAACAGCGTTTCCATATCCATTGCCATTGAGGAGAGTTTAAAAGGGCCATGAAACTGCAGAGCATCTGAATTGTGTTTGGGGGCAGTAAATCAATTTAAGCCTCGGCAGTGAGGGAAAAAATACCATCTGAGAAAGGTGAGAAAAGAAATTTGGGTTATGGAGGCATGAAGGCTTACATGTGAGCTAATGAGGCATGCTTTAGCTGAGTGTTCTGTGGAAAGTCAGGATATAAATGCCCTTCAAATTGGGATGATGTGGAGTGGAAAAAAAAAATGCTTCGGATTTTCTAAACTTTCACCTGGAAGTGTATGAAATGGCAATTAGTTTTATGTCATGTTTATCCAGTGCTTGGATAGATTCTAGTAGATACGTACATAACTTCAAGTAGAGAAATATTCTTGCTCTTGTTGGATCATTTGTTTTGTTTCTTCTCTGATACACAAGTGGTTAACAATTGGCACACTCAAAAGAAACCAAAAGAGGTAATTCTTCATACAGGATGTAGCTATGTAATTCCTTGCTGCAGGACATTGAGGATATGTAGTTTGGATAGATTCAGGCAGAGACTGGACAAGTTTTGGAAGGGAAATCCAGTGAGACTTACTGCATGTATATGAACTGTGTTTGGCTTGGGAAGTCCTTTAGCCGCAAGCTGCTGGAGGTTGGAGTGTATTCTGAAGTATTACTACATAACTATCCGAGGCTTATATCCTTCCTTGGCATCTGCTTTTTCTTTGGCTTTCAGGTATGGAATGCCAGGTGGCCTTGACTCATGTTCATTGTAAAGATTACCAGCCTCAAGACTGGAATCACCATGATTTTAGGCATAATTAGAGATTATTCATTGGAGCGTGAGGGACCCCATCAGTTTACCCTGCCACATTCACACTCCGGTATGACTTCTGCATGTTACTTGGAAGTGATCAACCTTCCTCCTTAGCCCACAAGAGGAAGCCTCACAGGCAGAAGCCAGGATGGGAGGGCAAGGCCTGTCAACATCGTGGTCTTTCTGGAGACCATTCTTTCATTACAGTAGATATTTACATGAGGCGTTGTTCAGTGTTAGGCTGAGCCAAAGTGTGTTTTCTTGCAGTACCACAGCTGAACCCTTAGATGGTGTTCACGAGGCCATGTCCCAGGGGAAAATCGAGGTGGCCCCATTGGAGTCAACCTTGGCTATCTCAGCTGAAGATGGGACCTAAGATGCTGTTGACACAGATGGGCTCACCAGACTGCTGTAGTGGTCATGCAGGATACATAATCCAGCTGCAGTGCCACAGGGTAACAAGCTGAGCATTCAGCTAACTTTTGAAGCTACTCTTTTCCCCAAGCTACATCCTCAAATTTTATTGCTCTGAGGGAAGTCTACAGGACCATAAAGACAGAAGAAAGTAACCATCTCTGAACGGAACCTGAAGGAGAAACCGTGGAGTGTGAGCTGGACCCAGACTTGAATGCAGTCAGAGCAATGATATCTTTCTGTCCATCACATTTTTCCTATGTGATGTAACATCACCTTTTGAGAAATTAGTTGAGGAATCCAAGAGGCCAGTTCAACAGCCTTGTAGAAATCTGTTTTGGCGCTTTTGAGAAGTGTTACTGTGAACAGGATGTAGCTGAAATGGTGATAATTTACCTGATACTGCCATGGGAAACAAAGCTTCAGGCATCCTCTTGACAGCCCTTCCAAACTCCCTAAATGCTCCATAAATACATTCTTTTTTTGAATGAATTATACCTTATGTGATATGTATTATCAGTTCCCAGTTCATAATTTCAGCTCAGGTACCTTGTGCCAAATTTGCATAAATGAATATATGAGGGAAAATTATCTCATTTTCAGATTTTATTCCAAATAAGGATTCAGAATGTGCACATGAAGGTTGTATGTAATTTTCCACAGATATTAAACTCTTGGTATAACTCAATATACGTTTTGATACGAAACAAATTATTACAACAACTCAACATTTGTCAAAAAAAAGCTATAATACTGTTTAGAAATGAGAAAAATGTGATAAAAACTGCAGCAGTCAAGGTATCTATGTTTGAGTTTTAATGAGATGTAAAATTGGCTGAAGTTATTTCAGATTTCTGCAAAAGAAGAGTGTCTTGAAATGTCACTGTTTGATGAGAGTATTCAATAGCTCTTCAAGTGACACAAAGTACTCTCATGTCAACCTTAGAAACTCCAACCTGTACAGCTGTTCCTACATAAGGAATTTCCTTTGCAAAGTTAATGCTTAGCTGAGGACCGAAACAGTTCTTGTGGATTGTTAGAAGGAGAAAACAAGTTTCAGGAGACACTGCAAGTCTGCAAAGCAATGCCTTTCTTGGATTTTTCCCTGGCAGAACACTCAGCTGAGAAAGAGGGCATTATGTATTGCCATGTTTTGAAAACAACCAACGTTAACCATATAATAGGAGGGCTTAATTCTTCAACTTTTTGGGGTGAGGTTTTGACTCAGCCATATAATTTGCACTGATGTGATGTGGGACAGCTTTCAAATGCTCTGTGTATAGGCTAACCTCTCTCAACGCTTGGATAACATGGACTGTAACTTTTTATGGGAAGGGACTGTGGTCTTTGTTCAGTGCTCGGTTTGGGGGTCCTTAAGGATTTCAAGCACAATAATAAATCGGAAAAAAAATTGTACTTTATGATGTTCAGACATACTGTTTTGTGAAGAGCTATTCTTGAGAAATGAAATAGCCATGGAAGCAGTTTACCAGGTGCCAAAATGGTACATAGGTAGCAAATTAGTTCCTTACAGATTTGTGATTATTTGTGGCTTTGGTACATCACATACAGTAGAAAAATCTTCCCATGTATCTATGCACCCACACTTAATTCTGTGCTTGGGATGTCAGATTTTTGAACAGCAAAACCGATCAATTCCAGAATAAAGACAGCCACCCCAGCACTTGAAAATCATTCCACAAAAGCCCACGATGCTTGGTTTTTTTTCCCTGAAAAGCACTCCAACAATGGAAAAACACTGAAAAATTACATACTTCCTTCCCCCCCCCAACCACCAAATTCAGGAAGAAAAGTATTTCAGGATCCTGAAATACTCTACAAAAGCTTGTCTTTTGGTCATTTCAAGCAAAGGCAGGACGATCACCAGAAATGTCCCGATTGTGTAAAGAAAAGCTCCAATGATGGTATCACTAACTTACTCTACCTCTCTCTTCTTTAGGGGATGATGTTTCTGTTTGCCTGACAAACTTTCTCCTTTCCTCATCTAGTCTTCGTTCCCCCATACTATTCAGGGAGCAGACACATTTTTCTTAGAGGAGAAGATGACCTTGCAGGACAGGGCGAGATGCACCAGGATGTGATGCAGTTATCCCCGTACTCTTTCTGACAGTGACCAGCACCAACCTCCTCAAAGGCAGAGGTAAGAATTCCCCAGCTGTAGGCTGGTACAGCTTAGACCTGTTTCCCCTTCTCATCTTCATATCTGATAGTTAATGCCCTGAGATGTAAACCTTAAAAGTCTTTGCAAAAATTGTTTTAGAGGTGTCTGCTGTGACTTTTAAGCGTGTATATTGTCAGCAGGGCTATACATGTTAAATGAGTTCTCAGCTTCCTGCAGCCCTGAGTTCCATGGTGCCATTTGGCAAGAAAAGGAGCTAAATGTATGCTGGGTGTGACTTTGGTTGGTTGTGATTTATACTGTGTGCTCATGAGAGCAGGAATTGATTTATGCCATCAAAGCTAATAAAAAAACCCCCACTTGCTTGTGGGACGATTCTGCCAGCACCCAACAGGTGGCAGAACAATTTTCACCTAACTGAAATAGTATGTTTAAAAAAGGTCCTTCAGGAAATAGAAACAATTTTATTTTACTACTTAAAACTTGATTCTGCTGAATACTAAAAGACCTATCTAATAGCAATACATTTTTAAAGTAATGAAATATTTACAGCTGGAGCCTTCAGCAGAGGAACAGTAGTGTGTGTTTATTTTGCAGCTCAGTAAATTATATATATACCAAGAATGAAATTGATGTTTTCAGTTGATCATGCTAATCCAAACAAGCTTTCTTTATGCTTTTTAATACGGAGAATTTGTTTTCCATTCCCATGCACATAATTATCAAACATCTATTAGACACTATAAATAAATCCAGGCCCTAAAATTTGTCTCCAGATTCTACATACATAGTATGACTACAGGGCATATCATTTCTCAGCAGAAGCTGGCGGTTTTGTCACTCTCCCTGGTCCCTTGCTAGACCCTTAAAGGAAAACTGCAGTGATAGCTAAATAAATATTTGCTAAATAAGAACATATATATTGAAATTTATGCAAAATGGTTGAGAAATATCTAGCAAAATTTCCATCTCTGTATAATAGTAAAGGTTGCTTGTAGCTTTCCATAAGCTTTGCCAAGGATGGACAAGAGCAGGATTCAGTTTCGACTCTTGTTTCCATAACTTGTATATAGGGAAAAATCCCAGTGTGGACTTTCTATGGTCAGATGCCCCAGAATATTTTGGAGTAAAGGGAAAAATTATATGAAAATACAGTGGATGCTGTTGGCCAGACAAGCTCTGCTTTTGCTTAAACTCAGTAGAGTTCACCCCAGCACAAGTTAATAATTTGGAAAGGGCAACTTGAAAGAGGGAAAAATAAAAAATCAGAAAGCTTAGAAGACTTGAAAAATCAGATAAAGCCTCAGAAACCAGTTAAAAAAGTAAGGATCTCAGTTTATGTGAATGTACGTTTACCTGTGTGTGTCCTGGTCACATCGTTCAGTGGTAGCCATTCAGACAGTGGTCATTATGGGGGACCTGAAGATGGCTGGATGTGATGGTATCATTTTCAGTCATTGTTTCGAAATCTGGTGAACCACAAGCAGGCTGAGCCATATGAAGAAAGAGGCATAGACATTATGACAGACAGAATAAAAAGCAGAAGAGGAAAGAAAAGGGTGAGTCCACCAGAATCAGACCACAGGTTATCATCATTCCCACCAGAATCCCAGACCTGCTCTGAAATTTACAGAGAAACACCTATATCACCAGTACTGCATTCAGATAGTTTGCCTCTTAGACTTTCCTCCAGCACTGGAGCAGGAGCAGCCTTTATTAGATGAATGTGTTGGATGGATGGGCTGAGACCAATGGAATGAGGTTCAACAAGGCCAAGTGCCAGGTCCTGCCCTTGAGTCACACCAACCCCCTGCAGCGCTACAGGCTGGGGCAGAGTGGCTGGAGCTGCCTGGTGGAAAAGGACCTGGGGGTGTTGGTCACCTGTCGGCTGAACAGGAGCCAGCAGTGTGCCCAGGTGGCCAAAAAGGTCAACAGCATCCTGGCTTGTATCAGGAACAGAGTGGGGAGGAGGACTCAGGAGGTGATCGTCCCCCTGTACTGGGCACTGGTGAGACCCCACCTCGAGTGCTGGGTCCAGTTTTGGGCCCCTCACCACAAGAAAGACCTTGAGGCCCTGGAGCAGGTCCAGAGAAGGGCAATGAAACTGGTGAGGGGTTTGGAGCACAAGGCGAGGCTGAGGGAACTGGGGGTGTTCAGTCTGGGGAAGAGGAGACTGAGGGGACACCTTCTCACTCTCTACAACTACCTGAAAGGAGGGGGTAGGGAGGTGGGGGTCAGTCTCTTCTCCCAGGTCACAGATGATAGGTCAAGGGGTAATGGCTTCAGGCTGCACCAGAGGAGGTTCAGGTTAGATATTAGGAAATATTTCTTTCCTGAAAGGGTCGTCAGACATTGGAATGGGCTGCCCAGGGAAGTGGTTGAGGCACCATCCCTGGAGGTATTCAAGAGATGAGTAACATGGTGCTCGGGGATATGGATTAGTAGTGGATTGGTGTTATTTTGAGTGTGGTGTGGGGTTTTTTTGTTTGTTTGTGGGGTTTTGTGTGGTTTTTTTTTTCATTGGTTGGACTAGATGATCTTAAAAGGTCCCTTCCAACCTAGGTGGTTCTGTGATTCTGTGATCCCCACTACAGATATTTCATAGTCTCCCCAGTGGAGTCCGTGATAAGTTAATTCCCATTACCCAAAGAAATAGCCTAGGTTGTTATTAGAGTCTTTTCTAAAAAGTTAAATGAGAAAAAATATCACTAGAAAAAGTGCAAAAAGCAAAAAGCTTCATATTGCTTAGCTGGTTCTTTCCAGCTGGATTGTTCTCTAATGCTGAACGTTAATTGGAAAATAACAGCATTCCTGCCTGCTTTTAGAAAATCAATATGCGTTTTTCTGTCCCCCTCCCCCAGTTCAGGTTAATTCATTACTGAGATATTTTTAGACAGCTGAATAAATAAAAACAACCTTTTCCAGTCAAAAATTAATAACTGTAACCAGCCAGAAAGATCTCCCTAGTGCAGTCTTTCCCCTGCTTTCAGTATTGCTCACTCCTGTCCATGCCAACCGCCCGCTCCAAATCACTTGTCACCGCTCCCACGGAACTGGATACGCATCCTCCGTCCCTTTGAACTGGCCCGAGCTGGAGGATCAATGGCTGTGTCTGGCAGTGGCTGAGCTGCTGGACATTTTGCAGCAGCACCAGCTGGGCAGCAGCGCTTGCAGCACCCGGGTGTTAACGCCAGTTGACCGTTCCCTGCCACCCAAGTGAAGGAGCAAGGCGGGAGAAGAGAGGACCCAACTGGAAACGCAAAGAGGCCACGTCATATTTCACAGAAGATGCCTCACAACATAAACAAACATTAATTCCAGCAACATTATTTTGCCTTTTTTTTAATACATAGTCCTGCTCAAATCCCCCTGGATCTAATTAAAACTTTGTTGGCCACCCACCAATCAAGATAATTGCATTGTCTGGCAAAAACAACAGCAACAAAGACGAAATAAGATTGTGCAGAGATGCATCTATGTGGGAAAACAAAACAGGAGAACAGTCCAGGCCCCATGCCTCGCTTATTTATTTTTGCTTCTTTTGGAAACTGTAAAAAGAACCGAACTGTATAAAAGATTTTGAGTTTGCATCTCAAAGAGTCCTCCAGCAGATGTTCAAGGCAGCAAAATGCCCAGAGTGTGTCAATGAGGATTTGAAATCCTGATAAGGGAATCTTGCAGGAGACCGAGGCACCATATTAAATATTAAAATGAGCTGACTGCTGGGAGAGACCGAATCCAAAAAGAAGCTCTTAGTGCAGTGAAGGGGCAGATGCTCAAGATGTGTTATATACAGCAGTCGCCACTAATAAACCAGGACTTGCTTAAGCTCCCCCCATGCAAGATATGAGATCCTGGATTTATTTTGTTCTCTCAAGATCACGGGATGATAGATGGCTTATTCCATGACAGCAAACATATGTAAGTTTCGCTGGAAACAAGTCTGATCCAAATTCCATTGAAATCAATGAAAAGACTCCCGCTGACTGCAATCAGACTTAAGTGAAATGAAATGTACTTGGAGACTTGGCCAGACTGGAAAATTGAAACTATTTTAAAAGAGGATATCAAGGAGTCTTGATGAAAGTTTTAAAAATTAATTTGGATTGAATGAAGAAAAAAGTTAAGCACATTTAATAACTTTTGAACAAATATTGTTTCAAATGGAGAGGAAAATCATAGCGATTCACACTTGGACTAATTTATGCATTTGGAGGGCTCCAAACCTTGGCAAGCACAGTTTTGGCATAAGAAAAGCACAAACCCTGAATTATTATTAATTGCATGAAAATACATCCAAATGGAGTTTTCCCCCTATGCATCCTTGATAAGAGAATAGATATTAAACACACGGAGCCATCCACGTGCAAACACTCCCAAAAATACATGGAAACTGTGTGTATATATGTATTAAACACTGGAACTTCTTGTTTTCTCATCTCCCTTACTTCATAAATCCGATTCTTCTAGAAGAAAGATTTTTAACTGAAGATGAGGGCATTTCTTTCTTCTTTTTTTTTTTTTTTTTCCTAAGGGAATTGCTGAAAACTGAAATAGTTTAAATTAATTTTGAAATTATTTCATACAGGCCCTTTATACATAATATCAAATTTAACCCCAAAATAAATCATCGTTATCAGGGTCCTGTTTACCAGAAAAAATAATAATCACTATATCAGCTTTCTATAGCTTAATCTTCCAGGTGCTATACCCACAGATGTCCCAGATAAATTGCTAAGAGGTCTGGGCAAGAAATGAACCCAGTACCAAATCTGTAGAAATAAATTGTTTTATATTGCAAGGTGTTCTGGCAAATGTCTCAAGTAATTGAAGCCATAGGAATAACTGTTGGTTTTAATTCCCTGGCCAAACTCAAAAGGGGACAAAAGAAATTCAGAAATCGGAGATTCATTTCAAGTTAAATGCAACAGTTTGTTCAGCTTGTTAAAAAGTATTTCCTTATATACACATAGATATTTAAAATATACATTTTTTTTAAATCTTGCAAGCAGGTAAAATTAGCTCCACAATACAATTTTTTAGCAGAAAAAAAAAGGGGGGGGGGGAACCTTTCATTTCGAAGTGTTCAAATGGAATATTTAAATCTGACTGGTTTGGCTTTGTTTTTTGTGTTGAAACACTCCAGATTAGATTTTGAGCCAGTAGGAGCCTTGTCTTCATGCTGTTCTCCATAGTTAGGACTAGCTTTTTTTTCTTCTTCTCTTCTTTTTTTTTTTTAATGAAAAGTAAACAAAGGAAGGGAGTTGATAACCTCATATAAACATGACATCAGGAGTTGTAAATTCACTACGTGATTCACAAGGAAAAGACTGGCAACACAGAAATATAGATTTAGTTTTTCTCCAGATTTCCCACTACTTACTCCAAATCCTTCCCTCTGATACTTTGGTCAGCAAACGTGGGACCAACATGCTATCTCTCATGATTACTTTTTTTTGCCCTCATTAGAAGGTCTGCCTCTCTCTGTCCCACCAAAGTACAAAATGGTAGGTGGATGCCATAGATCTGAGAAGCTGTTGAAGAAGCGACCAGGCTGGAGGGAGAAAAGAGGCATTTTCCTCTCTTCATCTGCTTTTCTTTCTGGCCAGGTGGATCCTGTGAAAGCATTAACCTTCCAACAGCTGCCCTGGTGGGAAAGGTGCCTCTGACCATGTGTTGTAATGCTTAGACGTGGACGTCTGTTGGAAATTATCACACTGGTTATCAACTTGCAGAACAGTTCATGTGAGTATCTTCTAATGTGTTTTAGGCAGAATGAGCTGGGTTTGTAAAAAACAGTTTTAACTGACGGCCAGATCTGTCTCTCCTGATACTGTACCATGTGAATGTGTGTATGAAAAGCTCTGCTGGTTGATCTATGAGTGATGCAGCTGTCTCCAGAACAGGATTTCTGACCATGACTTAAGAAATAATGCATCAGGGAAGCAGGACAGAGTTGCCTCACAGAAATTTTTTCCTGGTCATTTTTTCAGTCCTGAAATAAAATACTGTCAATGAGCAAGCTCACATCTTCAATCAGCCTCAAGGGTTCTCATTTTTTCATTTTTTTTTATTTTTCCTGCAGTAAATAGGTAAGATAGAAGAATAATCTATTTTGTCTGTCTTCTCTTTCTTCTAGTTGAAATTTTATCTTTAGCTGTACCTGGAACTCTACTTTGTCAACACTTCTGGCTAAGAGAAATCAAGCAAGGTGCACAAGCAAGAAAACACCATTTGTAATGATGACAAACTATAAACAGCATTCACAGGCCATTAAGTTTGTAATCTTTTTCTTTTCATCATTATTCTCTTACCTCTATTAAATTCTTCCACAACCAAGTGAAGAAGCCAAAGGTGACAGTGCTAGAGTGATAGACAAGAATTTTTATTGTCCTGTCAATACAGATAAACCCAGGGCTTATAGAATGTCAGGTGAACTTCCCCAGTGATAGCTAAAGTTTGGTCATCTTTGAAAAAGGGAGAAAATACAAATGATTTTTACGTCTGTTAGGCTTTTAAGAAGATTTATGTTACTGAAGTATCCCGACTCTATGGAAGTTGCTTTGAGTGATATTTATTGTTCACAGGAAACCATTATCTGCACTTGATCAGCCTGCTTCAAATTGCAGATTTTCAAGGTTGCAAGACAACTAGAGGCATCCCAGAGCCACAATTCTCTTGAGAAACTGGAAAGGTCTAGAAGATGAGGGAATGAAAACTTCATGTGTCAATGGACACAGCTGAGCAACTTGCAACTGATGTTGAATAACTGCAGACCCTCTGCTGGTCATAGAAAGGAAGGTTTGCACCTCCACCCAAGGAAGAGAAATGGACATGCTGAGAACCAGACATGGATCATGCCTGGGGTTACAACAGAGAGAGTAAGGTAAAGCCCAAGTGTTTTCATATGGCATAATCTAGGGTGCTGTAGTGCAACTGTCCCTGACTGCTGTCTGTCAATGGATGCCACCACTGGTAGCAGCAGTTCATTAGACCTAGAACTCTGGTTAAACCCACTCTCAAACAAATGATGGGAGTCCTGTAGGACTCTGCAAAGGTTTGGCAACAATACTTAAGGTAGATGGGATGGGACCCAAGAGGATGAAATGGTCTAAGAGCCCCCACTGTTAAGCTAATGCTGGAGATACAGGCTTCTAATGAAAGAAGAACTGGACTGGTCTCTGGAGGAATCTGAATTTCACTATTGGGTGGCATCTACGCTCATGCTGAACCTGGAAACTATTTGTCATTGGATCAGGTTACCGGCTTTATCTTGGGGAGAGATGAGATTTATTACTGCCTTTAGCAGTAAACAAGTCTTGAGCTTTTTACCTCTCAAATATTCCAAGAAATGTTGGTTGGGAGAGACCAACCTCCCACTTGAAGCCAGGCTGCCATCATTACTAGATCAGGTTGGCCAGATTTGTCTTATTGAGGGAGATCCTACAATCTAAAAAACTTGTCCTGAACTGGCACTGTCTTCCTGTGTGAGCTTTTCCTAATTTTCAGTCTGAACAATTTAAACACATATTTTGTCTTCTCTTTGTTTTAGCACCTGCCACAACCAAGAAGAATTTGGCTGCTACTTCTTTGTAACTCCCTCTCAAGTAGTTGTAAACTGGTATTTGATTGCCCCTTAGTCTCCTCTTCTCCAGGCTAAACAAGTCCAGCTGTCAACCGTCACCTTGTAGGTTGCGTGCTCACCGCCTTGGTAGCCCTCCACTTTGTAACCTTCCTCAGTTTCCCCATGTCCTGCTTTACTGGGGGCCCACACCAGAAACAGTGCTCCATGTTCAGCCTCCCCAGTGCTAAGAAGGAGGTTATAATTTCTTCTGATCTCCTGATGATGCTTTTCCAAAAGCAGACAAATATGCTCTCTGCAAAGAGAGAACATTCCTGGCTTCTTGGCCCCCAGTGCAATCCCCAGACCTTTTCCAGGCAGTTGATTTTCAACCTTTGAGACTAGTGGACCAGCCAACTTTCAAACCTCCATCAATTGCTTCGACCTGGCCATACTTCCTCAGTTTACCATGAGACTGCTATGGGAGCCGGGGTTACAACAGTCAGCTTTTTAGTAACAGAAGACAATCAGGTTGGTCAAGCATTATTTGCTTTTGCTAAAGCCACTTTCATTTTTCCTGGTTATATTCTTGCCTTTCATGTGGTTGGAAATGTCCACAGCATACATTTCAGTTATTGATGGCAAAAACCTTCTGGGTATTATGGGGTTGCTTTAAAACAGTCAGGATGAAATGTGACAATTGCTGGGTCATCCCTGTGGTTATCATTCATATCGGTGGTGGTGAATGACTCGACTACAAGATACACCCCAGGCTTCCTCCTCCCGCCAATGTTTACTAGTTTAAAAGTTGCTATAATAAAGCTCATTCTAGCTCTGAGCTCCAGCTCTGTTTTTATCTCAGCTGCAAGCTCAGGGCAGTAGTGGAGTGTGTGCAGCCCTGCTGTTAAGCGCACTCCTTGCAATTCCACTCTACACTCAACTGAACCACGAAACCCAGCAGAAGCTCAGACCAGCTTTTCAGGGCAGCTTTCCAGGTTCCTTCGGCTGCAAAAGCTGATCAAGAGAGAATGCCAGCTGGGAATTTCAAGCAGAAGATTTTCTCATCACCTCTCTTCTGTGGCCCGGGGTGTTTTTGGGCTCCTAAATCCCTTGGTAATCCCTGACAGGAGGGCAGCTCTCAGGACTATAGGGTGGCAATGGGTTGATGTCTCTAGACCACAAGGGGAGACCAGTGAAATTCAAGGCCAGCACAGAGGAGCAGATCACACTGGAGAAGAAAAGGGATTAAATCCCAGGATCTGTCGGCACAGTGGCAAAGAGGGCTGGATTCAGCCTCGGTGTGGATGTGGTAGTTGTGCAGCCACGTGAATATTTCTTCAGCACGTGATTGGGAGTGCAAGTTTATTCGGGGGGATCACATGCTCCTTTCTTCCCACAGCAAATCCACCTGGCTTTATCACTGAAATCTTTGTGCAAAGCTGGCCCAGGGAAGTCTCTGGAGCTGTAAGAGCAGGAAGGAGGTCTGGACCCAAAGAGTAAAATGCAGGGTCTGTGCCGTGGGTATGAGGCTTCTCATCTGTGGTGGGACGGTGTGAAAACCCTTTGGGTCCAGAAGTGAAAGTGAAACAGAGGAGCCTACATGGGAGATTTTCCAGAGGAGAAAGATCCAGACAACTCCTATTGTCCCCAGAGAGAGCTGCTGGCTGATGAGCATCGCTAGATATTTCAGTATAAACAGTGCTTTAAGGAAAACTGGCACCAGGTATGGATGCTGAGTGCCCTCCTGTACTTAGAGGCAATCACACTGGTTGAATCTGCTTGCCACCCAGCTCTCCTTGCTGGATAAATTGCTATCTGAAATCTCCATCTGAGGATTTAGCAAAGCAAAATGGCTCTTTAAATAATAAAGTGGCAAAGTCTTGCACTTTTTTTTTTTTTTTTGAGATTACTTTAACCCTCAGTCTTTGCAACAGGCTGCAGCAAGAGGGAGTAAAAGAACAAAAAGCCCTTGCTGTTAATATTTATGGCAACTAAAGGAAAATCGCATCACATTTGCAGATGAATGGGAGCCCCTGTTAAAAGCTGCAGCAGCTTAATTTTGGGATGGCACTGGTTTGGGGCTTGATTGTCTGGAATAACAAAGGAGAGCTTTCACGTTAATTAATTTAGAGGAATTATTAGTGTTAAAAATAAATAATTCAATCACCTTTCCAAAAATAATCTGAGAGAGGGAAATGACTTTCAGTGGAAAGAAGATTCAGATTTTATTTCAGTTCTGGAATACTTTTTTTCAAATAATTTTTGTGTGCTAAATACATTACCCCTAGGTGAAGTCCTAGTATTTACTTCTGATAGTATCTATGTAACAATTATCTAAATATTGCTACAAAACAAGCCACATAGGTAAACAATTTCCATTTGTTCAGTGAAATAAGATGTTTTCATGTATATAATTACTCTCTAATTTATTTAAAGAAGGAAGTAGCCAGAACCTATTTAGAAAAAAAAATCTCTTTGTGATATTTACAGCTGAGAGCCATAATTTTTCAATTTTTTTCCTAAGGGAAACTGAACGAGCCTTGTTGTATCCTGATTTGTAATTATTTTTTTCAAACAGAGATTCCTTTTGGAGGAATTATGTGTAATGTGGAACAACAGTATTCATCACACACCGTGGCTTGATAGGAATCAATGGAGCAGTGTTCTTCTTGGGCTCCCTCCATTACACAGTCTTTACAGAGAAAACCAATGATTCAAAACGAGTGTAGATTCACAAAATCCTGATTATACAAATATTTACTAGGGAAAGATTATACTGCTTAGCCTAAAATTCAAGTGCAAGATAAACCAGGCTGTGTTATGCCGCTGTCTTTTGTTGAAAACTCAGCTGGTTAAGCCCACCCAATTCTGTTTCTTTGTCTCCATCCTCTTTCATTCCTCTTTCTCCCGTTCTGCTCCATCAAAGTGCAGGCAATGTTGGCATAGTCCCTGAGGTGCTTCCATCGTGCAGGCTCCGTCATCTAACATGTTTCAGAAGACAGGAATCCTGCGGAGACAGGAGAGCGGCTCCCATGTTTTCATAAGTAGTCTCTGATTGTGAGGATCTGGAGGAATGGATTCCTGCAGATGGTAGGTTATTGCAATCATTGTTGTAAGGATTTATGTCCTTGACCAAGCCCATATTTCCACTTGTCTCTGAACCTGCCCAGTCCCAAGTGAAGATTTGTGTGCTCGGCTGCGTTTCCTTCTGTTCCTGCTTCTCTTCTCGAGGCTATATAAATCCTTAGGAAGATGCTTGCTCCACTGCATCAGCTACCCAGAACTGATATCTACTCCCTTCCCTATATTCCTGCTTGTGCTTCCCGATCCCTAAAGTGAGAACCTCCTCAAACAGTCTCATCTCTGTGCAGATCTCTGCCTTGGCAGTAGTTCCACTGCCAGCCTGCAGCTTATCCTGGTGAAGGCAGAGGCTGAAGAGGCCAGCTGAGACCTGCATTTTAGATTTTCT
>JAOQGH010000002.1:27363959-27454884 GCA_025769975.1 Gallinago jamesoni | reverse complement strand
CCACTGCCAGCCTGCAGCTTATCCTGGTGAAGGCAGAGGCTGAAGAGGCCAGCTGAGACCTGCATTTTAGATTTTCTCTCAGAGAGTCGTGTTTTATAGTGCCAGTGATTGTCTCTCATTCCATGGCTCCTCTCTCCTCCCCTGAGGTGCTATCAGCCGTGTGAAGCAGAAGATCACTGCCCTGGTCGGGTAGCAGAGCAGCTCTGTTGGACAACACCTTCTCATCAGGGGTTGGAGCTTGACGTGGGGTGATGCTATCAAAACCAAGCCAAATCAGGTGTAACCTCAGCCCAGGATACCTACGATCCTTTCCTTTCTGGTGAGCATGGCCATGGAGTCTGGTCACTACACACCAGCGCTTTTTTTTGGCTGAATATATGAATTCAGCCCCTCCCCGATGACAGCACAGGGGCTTGCTGTAGCTCCCAATTCAGCTGTCCCTTACATCAAAAGACAGGGGATTATTCTTTTATGCCAAAGTCTTTGGTTTCATATCTCCGACAGCTCAATCAGCACATCAACTGGCAACAAGATCAGATTATGGCGATTTAAAATGTCTCAGATAAGTGCAGACCATGAGTATTCAAAAGCACACACAATCAGATTGTAAAATTGGCTACCAGAGCATGCCAGGGTATAAATAAGGATTAGACAAATTTAGGGAAGACAGGTCTATCTGCAGCTATTAAACATAAGAGATCAGGTGCGATTTCTGCTGCTGGAATCTCCAAAACTGATGATTCCTGGAAATAGGGATCAGGGAAAGCTTGTACTGCACATCTCTGTCATATATCCACCCACAACGAGGGAAGTGCTGGAAAAAGCAGCTGTGGTCCTCAAGTTGGATCTGGTATTTTCTCTCCATGATTGGCTTGTGTGTGTTTGCTGAAGAGCTCTGCAGGTGTCCTGTACCCATAGGTACAAGGTGTGCTTTACCAGGCACATCCGTGCCACTCATCACAATCCAGGGATAATCACCTGCCTGAATGAGACAGCTAGATTTTTTTCTCTTGTTTGCCTTAGCCACTCCTTGGCATACAAATCTCTGTTACAACCCCAGGAGAAACTTCCTCTGACCTCTTATTAATTTCCTTCTTCCAAGTTCTTTTTCTGTCTCTCCCACTCATCCTTGAATTTCATCCCTTTAAAGACTCTTTAAGAGACTTGTCCTAGGAAGGTGTCGCTCTTCAGTCCATCCTTTAGGACAGATCCATCCGGCCAATCTATTGAATAGAAGACAAAGGATTGGGTTGATAATAAGGTAGCTCCATCTCCAACCCTTTCTGCTTTACTGATCGCATCGTGACTCAGTTTCCCTCATTTCTACAAGAAGAGAAAAATTCACTGGCTTTTGTGAAGGGCTTTGGGCTTAGTTAAGGAAAGGAGTTGTTTAAGTGCAAAGTGTTAATTATTATTACTGACAGGCTGTAACTAATAGTAACCATTTAGCCGGGCGATATGGAAACAGGTATGCTGTTAATTGGTTTACAGTAGATTTAGCTGAGGTCTGGTGGTTGCATTGCAGACAATCCATCATTGTTGGAAGCAGCATGAAGTTATGGCTGGGTTCAATTACTGCGAGTCTCCCTTTGCCTGTGGTCTTGTGCTAATAGCCCAAGACGTGTCACCAGTGAGCATTTGAGTGAAATCTCTAGAAGAATGTGGGACAAATCTGTAAATCTCCTTCTGAAATGTCCTGCCAAAAAAAAATACAAGAAAGTCTTGCATGCCAGGAAGGAAACATTAATTAAAAAATCAGCTGTCCTGGAAATTAAGTGGGAACGAGTGAGAGCAGGTAGATGGGGATGGAATGAAATTCCAGAGGAAGAGCCTCTAATTCCCTCCATTTTTAAAGCCCGTGGACATTTGCAAGTGGCTGTTAAAGCTCGGCCCCCTGTCCTGCTGCACGGGCAGGACTCGTGGTGCTGCCTGCGGGAAGGGACCAGTGACTCCCTGCAATCTCTGCAATCAGGGTTTGGTCATCTCCTCTGGTCATCCATTTCCTTTGGTCATCTCACCACTAGTGACTACTCTGAGGGGAAGAGATCTAGTGAGAGAAGAGTACATCTCCATGGGGGAAAAATTGCTGGTCCTGAAAACGTGAAACAGCTAGAGCAGAAAGGGTTTTTTTTCCACTGATAAAACAGTGGTGGGGAATCTCTCTCTCCCCCTCTCCCACCACCAACTGCTGTCATCTCGTTTCCAAAAGCTTGTCCCTGTCTCCATCAGCATTTATGTGACTCCATCTCTGCCATGCTGAGTGATTTATCTAAACATCGGCAGCCACTGCAAATGACGGTACAGCGAGGCAAAGGCGGGGGAGACAACAGAGGGGCAGAAATGTGACTTTCTCTCCGTGAAATCGAGCCCAGGTGCCTATTCCCAGCAGCTCCAGTGCATGTACATCAGTGACAGGGGGAGAGAAAGAAAGGGACGTTTCAGACCCTGCTCAGACATTTAAGGGCACTTAATCGAATCAAAATATTTCCCCTGGAAACACTATACAGACATGTATGTACGCTTATACGTATGCTCCTTCACTTTGCACATTTGCTTCCCGTTCACGCTTTTAGTGTATTAGGGGAGCAGGTTTTAGGGAAACGCAGGGGAGGAAGGAATGAGATGGTGTGAGTTGAAAAGTTGGGGTAAGTCCTTCTTGGAGTGCGCGTGTGTGTGTGTGTGTATAGTGTGTATATGTGAGAGAGAGGGGGAGTGAGGAACCAATCACTCGGGAAACCCACGCGGGGCGGCTGCGGGAGGAGTGTGATGCAGAAGCGGCGAAGTGAGAGGGAGCAGGGAGAGGAGCGAGCGGTGACTTCGGCAGAGGCAGCCGGGAGAAAACACCAGCCAGGATTTGCTCCTCTCTCTCTCTCTAATTTCTATTCAGCTCCTCCCCCGTGTGGTTGTGGCTTTGCCTTTCCATCAAAAGCCTGATCAGCAACGCCGGTCTTGGGGGGGGGGCGGGGGGGAAGCGGGGGAAAAAAAAAAAAAAGAAAAAAAGAGCAGAAAAAAAAAAAAGAGGGAAAAAAGGAAAAAGTGCAAAAGAAGGAAAAGAAAACAAGGAAAATAAAAAGAGGGGGAAAGAAAGCAATCTCCTCTACCCCCCAGCTGCATCTAATCCAGCAGAGTCTGAAACTTTATGGAGTTCTCGCTGTGTTTACCCCGCGGCGGGTAAATCGGCAGCGCCCGGCTCTGCTCCTGCTCTCTGCTCTCTTTCCTGCTCTTTCTCCCTCGCTCTCATCAGCAGTCAGCAGCGATGGAAAAAGTTGCTGGCTGGTACCCAGCCTGGCACGTTGCTCTCCTGTACTGGACATGGCTTTTTCTCTTCACTTTTGGCTTTACCGGTGCAGAAATAACTTGCAGATCCTGCCGTTCCCAGGTGAAGCCGCAGCAGCAACATCCGCAGCAGGGATTATTAATGCATTTGAGGACCGACAGAGGAAAAAAGGAGCAGCCGAGCTTCCCCGGGGAGAAGGGAGGTGAGAGAGGGCAAGGAGCCGGGCTGGAGGCGGAGGATGCCGGGCTGCAAGCCACCCTCGCCCCAGCTCCGGCGGGGACGGAATCCAGCGGCGGGGAGACCCGGCGATTCACCGGGGAGCCCGAGAAAGTGGCCGAGGAGAGCCGGCCCCGAACGGCGGCGGCGTCTCCTGCCGAGGACCATCCTCTCCGGGGCCGGGGGTCTCCCCCGACGGGCGGGCGGCCGGGGTCGGAGCGGCGGCGGCGGCGGCGGGGCCGCAGCCCGCGGGGCGCGGCGGGGCGGGAGCCGGGGGAGAGCGGCGCCGCCCGCTTCGGGCTGGAGGAGCTGCGGCTGGGCAGCACCACCTTCGCCCTGGCCGGCGACTCGGCGCACAACCAAGCCATGGTGCACTGGTCGGGGCACAACAGCAGCGTGAGTACCCTTTCCCTTGGTTGGTTTTTTTTTTTATTTATTTTTTTTAATTTTATTTTGATGGGATGGGAGGTGGGGGGTGCTAGGGTTTTCTTCTTCATCTTCTTCTTCGGGGGGGGGGGGGGATTTTGCGCCTCCGGGCGCCGCGGGTTGGCTTCGCTTAGCAGTGTGCAGTGGGGCAGAAGTGCTTCAAAAGGGCCATTCTTCTGGAGCAAAAAAACTTTCCGCCGCCCGCCCGCTGAGCACCCCCCCCCACACACCCCTCTTCTCCTTCACCCTGAAGGCAGAGAGAGGGATCAACCGGAGCACAGCCCCCTCCAGCCCCTTTCTCCCTCCTCCTGGGGGCAGAGGGGGATAAACCACTGCCACTGCCCGCGGCAGGGCGAGGAGAGGTCGGTCTTGGGGGAGATCCGTCCTCCAACCCTGCCTCCCCCCCAGGGTAACCCCCGCCGGGAGCCTGGGAGGCTGAGCTGCGAGCAAGGCCTGGGAAAGCCCCTCTGGTGCTGCTCCTCCTCCTCCCAGCCCTAGGAACCCACGTCAGCCCAAGGGTTCATCCCCAGGCCCTGCTGATGGGGAGATGCTGGAGGGCTTCTGGACTTCATCTCCGAGGTGCTTCTGTGCAGGGGATAAAGCTGCCTCTTGTCACCGAGGTGTTAAAACAAGAGACGTCTTGTCCCTTCCCCGTAACCCGGACGGTTTTTGTGAATAGCAGCAGAACGGCTCCGACATGAGCCGAGCAGAAAAAAAAACAGGCAGAGAAGTAGATGACTGGTTTCCAGGCTGGAGCGATAGTCATGGCATCAAAGTGACCAAGTTAACCCAAGCCCTGTATCCCTCTAGCCTCCACTGCAGGGACAACCTGGAGCTGGAGGGCTGAGCCCTGGGGAAGGCAGAGTGAAGACCGACGGGCTTTCTGCCTGCCATTGACTCTGCTCCCGGACTAGCAGAAGCTGGGGGGATCAGTCTGTGGGAATGCTCCAGCTTCTCTCACTTTACATCTTAGAGGCAGCAAGCAGAATGCTAATCAGAGAGACAGGGATGCCGGCACGACATGGTCCTTGCCCTTACAACTTCCCAGGGGAAAGGGGGACCTGGGCTCTTCTCCTCTAAGGTGTCTGCAGCTGTAATGCCAGAAGGTTTCAGGCTGCTTGGCAGAAATCCTTGGCCTCCCTTTCAGTTTTTAGCACTAGGAGCCTAGAAACGTTTTGAAATAATGGTCTAATCATTACGTATTCATTTTGGTATAGATTGTATTGAGGTGTATCACAGCCACCTGATTTAGAATTACAGCGGGTGTCATAGGCACCTCACTGTGAGGTTTAGCCCTAGTTAATTGTGATGTGGTCTCATCAGGAGCTTTTTAATCAATTAATTGACAGAGGAATACTTGTCACCTCTGTTTTGAAGGACTTTCCTCTTTCTTCACAACCCGGCTAGCCTGTCTCTTATGGAGTTGTGCGAACAGAAGCTGCCTTGTAGGAACTCAGGTCTGTTCATACAAATTGAATTGAGGCTGACAGTAGTTTAAAGTGACCCGTTTGCCAAGAAAAACACTTCTGATATAAAGAATCACCCCACAGGCATCAGTTTTTCTGGTCTCTCACTGTAACTACGTTTAATCTGTACATTTATCAAGACACATATACTGTTACCATATATGTGTTTTATTATACATGTGCTTAGGTATATACATATACGTGCATATATGTTTCTGCCCACTGTGACAGTATGGAAAATGCTAGGGACTGATTTACTCTCTGCATGTCTTGGTGTGCAAATGTTTTCAGGGAGCGGTGGGGAAATAATTTGTTGCTGTCCTTCCCAAAGAGCTGCGGGTTGTGTTGCGTACGGGGAGGTTACGCTCCCACTTCGCTGCTGGGGGTTCTAGCAGTGCTGTGCCATCTTGTGCCGTGATTGCATCCCCTTCACAACACTAAATGAAGCTGGGTCCCAGCAGGACTTGGATACACAACAGGATTGTCCTGGCTCAGCCGAAGTAGTGGTGGGTGTTCAGTAGGTTGCCCAAAGTGGCACCGACCCAATACCCCTGCATGCAGGTTTTTGGGCACTTATCCGTGAAAGGAGCTGGGACTGGGAGGAGGTTGGGGGTGAAATCCTTCCTTTAGGGTGCAATGTATGTAGTACTGCCTGTGTGGGGGTAGCAGAGGATCCCATGGTTGCGAGGGGTGCTGTGTAACCCCGGTGCCCTGGCTGCATCGGAGCACTGGCAGCTGCCACCTTCCTGCCTGTGGCTCCCTGCCCTGGCAGAGGGGATGCAACACACCTCTTCACGTTTTCCTTCTTACATGCTGTGCAAGTGCTGCTCTTCAACAGCTTCTGCCTTTCACCCAGGCACAGGGACACTGTGAAGGTGGTCGTAGTTTGCAGCATCTGTGTGACTACAGGAGAAATCCAAAACAAACAAACAAAAAAAGATTTGAGATCCCTTTAGATGGAAAAGCTGGAAAACTAAAGCACTGTCACCACCAAGTTTTTCTAATGCAATGCACCTGATTCTGCTGGCCTCAGTGTTGTTCCCTCATTTGGGTAGCGATTTGGACTCTGATTTATGTAAGGGGTTGTTCTCAGTGTCTGCAGCTTCTTTCAGGCTTGGCTGTGATTTCATGTCGAGTGTGTGTACCATCTAAGTGGTGGCATTCAGCTATGAGGATGAACTCACTGTACACGGGTACAATAAGAATAAAAAGAATAAAAAATAGTAGTCCAAGTCATCCTGGTGTAATTCCACCAACGTAAATTGTCTTACATCAGGGATTATTTTGGCCTATTAATGACTTTAGGTACTCCCTGGACATCTTACCTGGACAGCATAGTGTCTGTATCCCGACATCTGGAGTGTGCCCAACTCACATCTGTAGAGTTGGTCACACCAGTGCACTCACCCCTCCTGTCTACCTTGGCTTTTTCACTGGTGGAGTCAACAGGAGCTCCCTGGAGGACAGTGTAGGTGTAGGGAGCCTGGATTGTCAGGTAACATAAGGATGAAACTGGGGGTGTATCCAGTGCTGTATTAAAATACTGGTGGGTCTCAGGCTTTCTTTGACTCCAGTGGAGGTGAGCGAGGCCACACAAAGGCCATCTGGCATCTTCACAATCCTGAGCTTTTTCAGTCTTCAAAGCAGAGAAGGGTGGCTGCAGCTAAATTGGGTGCTGGAAATGGTCTCTGGCTTGTACCAAGTCCCAGACTGTCTGGGAACGATCTAGAAAGGTGTTAACTGGCTCATGCCAGCACCCTGCGTGGAAGCATTCTGACAGTATAATACGAATATAGACTACTGAGTCTGTGGATGTGTCCTGTATTGCTTAATTTACCTGCTTTGATACATCCTGAGAGTCTTTCCATTCATCTGTTGAAACCGGAGTAAAAGATCCTATGAGATAAAATCGTCCTCAAATCTCTGCTGCAAGACACACAAGCGAGGTCTCCTGCCTTTTTGTTCCACTGAGAAATGTCATTATCAATGTGGAAATCAGCAGGTTTCCTAGCTCACAGAGATATCAACCGTGCTTCCTGATGTGGTGTATCCAAACACTGTAGGTGAGAGTCCCCATAGCTCCCTTAATGCTCTGCTGCAGACTAGGAGAAAACACCTAGTGAAGATTTGTGTCTGGAGCCAAAAGAGAGACTTGGTTCAAACGTAAAGAAGCAAATCTATCAGAAAGGTCCATTATGAACTTTTGGGATATGGATGGTTCTCAGACCTTAAAAGAAACCAAGACTGCTTCTGTCCTGGCTTGTGGTGAGATTAGCACCTTGTTCCTTTGAAAGTACCCTGGGGAAGCAGGAAAAAAATTGGAGGGGGTCAGAAGACAAGGGAATCTGAGCAGAAGCCTTGATACTATAGCTCGTGCTATTTGTGCACTATGTGCTGTATGTGGTGCTGTGAAAGAAAGCCACGTGGGTTTCACATTCACTTAATAAGGCAGTTTACTTTTCCCTTGCTCTGGACAGAATGCTCTCCTGGGATGGTGTATTTCACAAAGATTTTGGGTATGTACCCCGCCGTACAGTGGGTGTTGGCTTTTACGGGGCCATGATACCTTGAAACAGCTGGTTCAAACTCCTGTGATTTACGTGGCTGGAAAGACAAAGCTGAGCTTCTTCTAGGTCCTCCACAACAAAAGATCCAGAACAGACTGATGGAGGTAGAGTCTGGACCAGATGCAAAACAGCCATGGCCCGACAGGTTTTATATTCCGTCCACAGTAGAAAAATCAATAGAACTGATGGGTCCAGTGCAGGAGGAAGCCTGCAAGGTCGTCGGTGCTGTTGTCAGGTGATTACACTAGACAACAGGGGAAGGGTTAGGTCTCTTTATGGGAGAGCTTTTAGGCAAGATGAGACTCTACATTAGGTATTACTTGAAAGATTTTACTTGATGTTATTGACAGAGTACAGGTGAGGCAGGATAACAAAGCACCTATGTATTTCCAGTGCACTGTAACCTGCTGTTAGGTTTCCAGTTGAGGCATTCAGACCTAATCTATGAATAATGAACCTCAGGGAGGGTCGAAGACTGCAGCAGGTACTGCATCCTACAGCCATAAACCAATCAAATTGTGTCTTAAAACCAGTTGGGTTTCCTTCAACCCACCCTCCTATTGCCATCTTCCTTTTGTGATAGCTGTTCCAAGGCTTAGTCTTTTGGTTTTTGGAAACTTCTCTTTGATTTCTGTTCTGTTAGGTAATTTAATTATTTTTATTTTTATTTGTACATGTGCTTTTTAATTAAAGTTATTTTCCCTCCCTGGCATTTATGCCCCCTGGAATTATTTTACAGGCAGTGATCATATTCCCTTTTAGCCTCTGGTTTGCTAAATGAAGCAAGAACTGATCTTTCTGTACCCACTTGTAAGACAGATTGTGGAAAGTGAACTGTGAATTTCTAGGAGTCGGGCTCCCAAGAGCTTGAATTTGAATCGGATTTTTTGCTTTTGATGAACACAATTCCATGCAGATGATAACGAATTTATTCCCTTTTACAAGCGAGACAGCAAAGACATGGCAAAAGGATCTTAAATTGCCAGTGTTCCTCTGTTCAGACCAGAATGGGGGGTCAAAATGAGTGGTAGCTCCTTGCATCTTCTCCCTCCAAGGCTTCTTTGCTCAGATGCTGTGTTCCTGCAGCTGGCTGCAGTTGGTACTCGCTGTCCTTCCCTGCGGGCAGAGCTGTGGGTCCAATGTAAAACTCCTGGGGGTGGATGAAGAACCTGCCAGCATCATCCTGTGAATGACCAACATTAAGTCGTACGACGCTGCACTCATCGCTCCCTTCCTCCTAAGGCAATAGCATTATTACAAAGGAGGAGTTTTAGGGAAATGAATATGACTGTGGAGCCCAGAGCCAGCTGCACGGCGAGACCCACGGTGAGGAATGACCCCACTGTCAGTCGCTTTGCATTTAGATTGGTTCCTAGGGTGCAGGAAACAGGTCCCAAAAAAGGATTCATCTGAGAAGGATGCCTGCATTAAAACGCTTCAGTAAGATGTAGTATATGTACTGCTTACATATTACAACAATATATAACAGTATTAATAGTATTATACACCAGATGCTGAGACTGTTTCAGGCTAATCTCTTGCTAGAGCTAATGAGGATATATTTAGGAAGGGCTGAGTAAAAATTGAGGAAACAAAGAGTAGGATTTAAACCAGAGAGAATCAAGTCAAATCAAAGTATTGCTGAAAGTCCCGTCTTCCAAATTTTGATCTTCTCAACTAGATTGGCTACTGTGTAGATCATGAAGTGCCTTACATCCATTCTTGTTCTGAAGCCTTCTTTAAAAACAAGCCTTCAGTGAGAGAAAACATCAGAAAATTTCCTGTAATTTTGAGTAGGAATTTTTCTTTAACCAGAAAGTTTTGAGGGATTTTGGGGTTTTTTGGGGGGTGTTTGTTGTTTTTTTGTTGTTTTTTTTTTCCTGTGTGTATGATTTGGCAAAAATAGGACGATAGCTGTAGTATTTCTTCTGTGTTGCAATCCATCTCTAGATATATTTCTTGACTGGCTAAGATGTAGGCTTTTCATATCCAGAATATAAAATGGGATACGTGGGAAATTGTTAATAAGAATAGCTGTGTGCAGAGAAAAAGCAGTGGGTGAAAGAGAATCCGTGAGGAGTAGAAGAAAGGCTTGTCATTGTGCGAATCTAGTCTCTGGAAAAGAGTTTGGGAGATAGTGAGGAGCTTCCACCTGGACTGACAGGTGGGATATGCAAATCCCATCACTAGGGGAGATTAAGGAGAATAATAGAAGAGCTCTGACAGTTGCAACTGGCATTCACACAATATCAAGAGGCTATAAACTGTATAAAGCACTAGGGTTATAGTTTTCAATCTCCTTAATACTGTACTTTATAATAGAAAAGGGTTTTCTCCCTTTCCTCCTGACTTCAGATAAGACTTTTGTGTTTCTCTGACCTGGCAATCATGATGGGGTCTGTCCAGAGGGGGAAGCAAGGAGGTCAGGAGTCCTCAACTCATTCTGGAGAGGTTAGAGACTATTCTGACCCATCATGTTGTGATATGGCTATATGCACCAAGGGCTGCAAGATTAGCATTGGCCTTGGGCAATCTTGTGTCCTCTGGGCTTTTTTCTTTCTATGCCAGACTGAACACAACCCTCATGTTGTGTGGAGCTCCAGCGAGGCGAGTGAAACCGTCCCATCAAAGACCTCTTTCCCTGAAAAATGCTGTTCTAGCTTGGCCAGAGCATTTCATAGATTTCATGTGATTTCCTTTTGATCTCAGAAACAGCCCCAAATGAGCCAAAATCTTGAGAGTTTAAATGTAATGTTTTTTTCACTGCTTTGTTTCAAGGCAGCGTTTTTTGGATGGACTTAGAATTCTTTTATTCTATATTTAAAAATGATCTGGTGACACAAACCCCTTGATGAATCGTTCCACATGGAGGCATCTAATGACACTTGTGATGGTCTGGCCTCTAACTGCTGCTTCACAGAGGAAGGACATCCTGTGCGTTCTGCATCCTACCTGATGGCCAGGCCTGGGAATAGTTGAGCATTTCAAACTATATTTGCCTATATTTGGGCATCTGATATTATTACAAAATCTATCTGTGCTGGATTCTGTTCGTCCAGAACCAAAGCTACATTCAAGTTTTCATTTCATAGGAAGAGGAAAAAAAAATATCAGACTGACACAAAGCACTTCTCTCACTCTCTCTCTTTTTCTTTTTTTTTTTTTTAATATCTGGCCAGCAAACCAAAAAATCAATGACTCCCGCAGCTCTAATTGACATTTCTATGTTAAATGAAAATGGGCTTTGATTCCAATTCAAATGGCAGCATTGGGTGATAGACTAATTATTTTGGAATTTTAAATGCATATAAAAGTTGATGCAATAAAATGATTTTCATGCCACTTGCAATTTTTTTGGCTGTCTCTTAAATCAAACAACAGTTAACATGAGAGCCCTTAATCCCCAATTCTCAGTGCTGGTAACGTAATAACACTTTTACTTGGTGCTGCACTTTCTCTCCTTGAGGAACATAAAAAGAAAGTACATTGAGAAGAAACAGGGTATTTTAGGATATGTCCTAAAATGTAATTCCTTTCTTTTAGAGTGTCTCCAAGAACTTAATTTAACCTCACAATGCATCCCTAAATAAGGGAGTGATGTTCTCCTCTGACAGAACAATGGACTCAAAGCTGCCTCTGAACTTCTCCCCTGTGTGCTGTCACGCCAGGGACATGCTCAGGGCTGGAGGTGCTGAGGTCCCCCTGACGTGGGGTGAGCGGGAAGGAGAAGGCAGAGAAAAGAAATGAGATTTAGGCAATCACGGGGAAGAAGGTGGAAAATGGGACCTATTTCTGCTGCTACAGAGGGATGTCAGTGCCAAGTATCCCCTCCATGAGCAGCCCGTGCTGGGGGAGGTCCTCCAGTGCTGTCCCCGTGTGCTGGGGTCAGGAGGTAGGGGCAGAACTGCTTCTGCAGGGGCAGGAAGGGGAAGGGAGTCACAGGCCTTGTGATTTCTCTGTTCCTGGAGGGAAACCTCAGAGACAGCCCAGAGGAGACAAAGCCCACCTCAAGCAAGTGTCTTGGGTGGGATGGAGGGATTTAACCCATGTTGTGCTGCTGGGAAGTGTGGCTAAGGAACCTCAGGGTAGGATGAGGAGCCAATTATGTGGTAACTGCAAACACCACCCACCTTCACCCCCAGAGAGGTTGCCGTCATAAAAAAATAAAATTAACTTTTTTTTTTTTTAAAGAAAAAAGCATTCCCTGATGCAGAAGCAGCAAGGTAGGGAAAATACTCCTGCACTTTCTGGGCTGGCAAAAATACTGGAGCGTGTCTAGTACATTTGTATCAGGTTTTATATCACTTTTGCTGGTGACTATTTAAGGAGAGTAGTGCCATGAGCTCTTCCAGATCATTTTCATGCAGGCCTTCAGGAGGAAGTGAAGGGCTCATTAGAAAAACTCAGGCTATTTAGATAACCCATCAGAGACATCCCATGTCTTTCCCCAAATGTTTCTCTTCCTCCCTTGTTCTCACCTCCCCCACTACATTTAAGGTTGAGAAAATAATTCAAGGGAAATAATTTATATAACAAATGTGGGCTTGTTTTTCTCTTCATAAGTCGTCCCTGCTCAATATGTGATTTTCTCAGGTGTACTTTTTGGGGGGGCGGTGAAGTAATTGTAAAGTTCTTGATTCAGAAATCAGTAGGAAATTCCCCAGTGATGTGGGAACGGATCCCTTTTAAACATTTGGAATAGATGCTGCATGGAAGATTTTTATTTTAAATACAAGGTGTGTTTTCAGTAGATGAAGGAGGTCACCCTTTTTGTGTGCGTGTGTGACTGGGTCAGTACAAACCTTTAGAAATAGCTTAATGTTCCCGGCCTTGGCCAAGAATGTTGCTAGTACTGTTCACCGAACATTCTCTGAAAAACATAGGCCTGTTTTCAGAGAGTATTTCAGAGAATTTTGGAGAATTGAATCCCACTGAATATTCAAATGAATATTTGAGGGCCTTATTTTTTGAAGAATTTACAGATGTATAAGTGTAAATATATTTACAGTGAAAATCAAGATTTGAATGCCAAAGAATATGATATGGAAAATTAATTTGCTTTCTGTTGAGTTTTCATGTAGTTTTCCATGAAAAAAACTTTTCTATAGGCAAAAGATAAAAGCTTTAAACTGACTATTTTAGAAACAAAATCAAAGTTAGGTCTTACTTTGATTGCATGAAATGTAATAATATTATGTTTTTAATAGGAGAGAGTAAGTAGTTAAATAAAAGAGATACGGATATATCCGCAAAGAGCAGATGCATTAAACTTAGTACCAAAATGCATAGCTCTGTGGTGAAATGTCACTAATTAGAGGAGTTTTGAGGGTATTTATTTCCTGAGATGGTATTCTGGCTCAGGATCACACCAGGGGATGCGACCACACTGCCCCTCCTCCATTTCTGTGTGTGTTCCCACGCTCCCCTAAAGACGTTAAGCAGGACGGAGCCTGGGCTAGAGACACGAAGAACATCCATCTGGGCTTAGCCTGGATCCAGTGGGCAAACATCTCTATGGAAGAGTGGTAGTAACTATTTGGGTTATGGCAACCCCAAGGTGCTTTGATGCAGTCCTGCAGCCTTTGGGCAGGTACAGCTGTTGTGCCTTTTCTGTTTGTTTAAACAACAAACAGAATGACACGGTTTAATTGTGTATCTCCTGAAAAACGTAATGAAACAAACCAAGCCAAAACATTCTCCAGCTCATGTTTTGGCTGAAAAGCCCCAAGCTCAGTGTTGCCTTCCATTTTATTTTCAAATATATATAAATTGACACTTGGTCTATCTTTTTTTCTTCAAAAGCTCCTTATCCACTCCCATACAACTCATTTTAAAGTTGTTAAAGGAATAAATGTGGTTAATTCCAGCTGTCTCTAACCGCAGGATGTGAGCTGAGCAGGACAGTGGGGTCCTACCATCCTACCTGCGATGGAGAGAGCTGGACCATGGACACCTCTGGGAGCTGGAGCAAGGAACCCAGCTCTGCGTTACTGTGCCATGGGCCCAGGTCCTGCCATCTTCTCTTCTTCCACCAAAACTCTGGGTTCTGCAATCACCAAAATCCCTGTTATTTCCATCATGCTGCAGGCTGGGATCCCATCAGATAGATTCAGCAGCTCCTGTGCCTCCCTTTCTCATGGGAACGTGAGTTCTTCCTCCCTGCAAACCCCAGTGTGTTTCATCCTCCTCCTCCTCCTCCTCCTCCTCCTCCTCCTCTTTGCCAGCCACCCACGGCCCTGTCTGTTGATGCTGTTGCCTGGCGACCACCCTGTGATGGACAACTTGGAGGGAAGCAATGATTAAAGAACCTGAACTGGCTTCTGAAAGCAGCGCTCGTTATTGTAAAGTGACAAGCAGTGATGGCTGAGTGTGATTCCTAAAAAGCCATGAAAAGCAATAAATACGTGAAGAAAGTGCCTCACACACCTGTGTAGGTGTGAGTGCTGATTCCTTCCCTTGATGCAGAAGGACCAGGACAAGGCATGTTTGTCTTTATTAATGAAAGGTGAGCATAACCCTAATAATTGTCATGAGGAACAGACCAGCCCATGAGCCGAGGCAGGTTGCATCAATGCTGTCAAACATCTCAGCTACTCTGGTGGGCCAAGGAAGCAGTTAAATGGATGCTACAGGTGTTAGCAGGTATATCCTCTGCACAGAGAGGAACGCGTTGGAGCTTTGGCATGAAGGTGGTGGTCCTGCTGGGTCCACCTGCCATTTCTCCTCCTGCCTTTCAGATGGACGAGAGACCAGTGTAGGCACAAGGATGCAGGGTGCTTTCAGCTCTGATAGAGAACACATGCCCAGTTTAGGGGACTATGCATCACATCTTCCAGCATCAACTGGAAGGCTCCTGCCATGCTAGCCTTCCTTCCAAATCCAGGTCATACCAAATATTGTCCTTGCAGAAGAAATTGGAAAACAAGATCAGAAGCACCTTAAAGGTGCCTGTAGTTAAACCAGGACACGATGAAGAAACGGGTCACTGCTAGTTGAGAAATCTTAAGAAAGCCCCGCTCGTGAACTCAGAGAATGAGTTTTTTTGGTTTGGGTTTTTTTGGTGAGTTTTTTGAGTGCTTGAAACAGGCTAGTTCTACAACAACTGGATTGGGGATCTGTGGATTTAGTCATTAAAAGTTCCTTATGACACAGTTTCCTATAGTCTCTTCCCTCTTACACCATCAAAAACTTCCTGAAAAGTTGCATAGAAAACATATTATTTCCCTTTTTCCACAGCTTCCTTTGACTGCATTCATTGTGACGCAGCTCAGAATGAGACCCTGAGCTAGGGTTGCAATATGCTACTTGGATAGCTGAGGAGCTGCTGGACGTGATCACGCCTGAGCTCTGACAGAATTCGGCATCCCCACACTACAGGGATGTGGGCTACTTTTACCACCATTTGTCCAAATCCCAGAAATGGTAGGCTTACATCCCTTCCAATTATTTTTTTTTTCTTGTTCTTAAGTGTAACAGGCTCTCAGGGACTTAAGTGTTGTCATTGTCCAGGGCTCAATATTAAAGCTTGTCTTATTGATTTTCCAGTGCACACAAGATCTAGATACACACAAGATCCAATGGAGCAAATAACATATTTATACTGATGCTTTGTCTGATTTGTATGTGGATTTGGAGGAAGGAAATTAATGTTCCTGGTGCTTCCCATTTGCTTCTCCACCTCTCCTTTTAGTTTTATCCCAAGTTACGATTGATTGCATTTCCACTGTTCTCCTGTCCTGTCGGGGTGCTGGTCCCTTTCAGCCCGCCTCAAAAAAATAGCGCTGTCTTGGCAGGCCCATTACATCTGTATTTTCACCACAAAGAACAGTAGGGGTAAGGTACAGCTTCGGTGCAGGTCAGCATCACCTTTCTCTTAAAGCAGAGTTAACCAAAGATATTCCGATGTTACTTTGAACTTTTAAAGTGCTGTTAAATGTAGCAAGTATTTCAAGGAAAAGTTTGTGCTGTGGATTATCTGTCTGTGCTTTGATGGCTGCTCATGTCCTTTCAAAATTGCTATCGATGCCTGCACTTAGTGCAGCAGCACTGATTTTCTTCAGTGCTATTCAAGTTCTTAAAGCAGGTTGATCAGCAAGGCTTCCGAGTGATGGCTCTAAAGGGAAATAAGAAAACAAACCCCAAACTACTTTACAAGTATCCTTCTAAAAAGAGTTAAGAAATCACCAGTGCTCCTGTCAGCCTGAAAGAGAAACATGCACACACAAAGAGAAGAAAATTTCATCGCCTTAGTTGCTCTATCCCTTCCATATCTCCATTGCGTCTGGCACCAGCTCGGAATGAAAGAGTTGAGGAGGGATGTTGAGTCTGTATCTGCGCTCCTTTGCTGCTCATGTAAATCAGGACTCACTTAGATGAAGCCAAGAACTGCTTTGTGGCAAGCAGAGGGAGAATCCATCTCGATTCTCTATCCATCTCTAATGCTGAGGTATTTCAAGACCAGGCAGAAGGAATAATTTCTGAGAAATCTTGAGTTTGACAAAGTGGATTTTGGTGAGAAGCAAACCTTTATGAGCAAGTAGAGCAAAGACATACCTAAAGAAATCTTATGAGGAGCAGAGAATACAGTACGAAGGAATCAGCAGCTCATTATGAAACGTCACTCAGGAAACCTGTATTTAATCCTCTGTAAGAGAGCATTTTGTTTAAATAAGGACATACTGTATTATTAAACAGATGGACATCTTCGCTGGAGAGAGTTCAGAGAAAAGGAAAGATTTCTGTAATTTGATGCTTCTGCTTAAAAATATGGATTTGTATTGTTGACGTCTGAACTTGGATGGTACGATACGAATTAAACTTTAACCCATTAGTAAATTTGTCCTCCTAACAAGCTACTCAGAAATATGTTATGCAGTAGCAGCTGCTAGAAGGTGAAAATACTTCATTGCAGAAATACATGGTATAATAAAGTATGGGAAACGAATGCAGTACCACAATAAGGGCAATAGAAGATAGATTACATGATTTTAAATATTCACCTTCTGTATTGAGTTTACAAAGGACAGATGACGTAAGTATTGAAAACAGCACTGAGACACGTAAGTCATTAAACATGAGTATTAGAGCCACTTGGGGAAATAAAGTTGTCAGAAGAATTTTCCATTAGAAAATATAGTTTAGTCAAAATCGGAAAATTTCTTGGGGGTATGTCATTTTCAGTGACATTTGCTACACTAAAATATCAACCAAAATTGTCTGCTCTCTGACAGTGTCAAAAACTGTAGAGAGAAACATTCCCAGTTGGCTCTGCTTTGGCACCACAATTATGCCAAGATACTAACGCTGTATCATGGAGACACATCTTATATACTGAATATATGACAATATGCAGAGTATATGGGACACTACACGATACATCATCTCATTCCCAGGAGGTGTAAAAGTTTGTTGCTTCTCGTTCCTCTTCCACCTTCCCTTGTGGGAACGAGCCCCATGAACCAGCTGTGTTTTTTCTTCCTCCTGGACAGATTTTGTTTCCAGCTGTCTCCTCTTTCCTGTGTCTCCTTAGTCACACGGTGGATGCCACCAAAGGACTTTTGCTGAAGTCCCAAGTTCTTTGGGCAGTGAAGCCACCGCAGGGAGGCAAGTAGGTGACAATACAATGTTTTCCTTTCAGAGACAGTGTTTGTGGGGATTTTATTACTGACACATTATCAAAAGGAGATGCTCTGGTGCTATTGATTATCAGCTGAAAAATGTTTACTGGTACTCATTTTCATGGGAAATTTCACGGTCTTGCCTTTCCTCCTTGGGACAGAAACCAAACATCATCCTGTCTGAATGTCTCACAGAACAGAAATTGTGGCTTCTGACACATTCAGGTAGAGAATGTAGCTTGGAAGGTGGTTTTAAAATGAACCTCAGCAATTTTTGCTTTCTATAAAATGTTCCTTAGTGGCTGCTATAAAGTTAAGGTGAAGGTAACTTGAATATCAAATATTCCTTTTTGTTCCTGAAACAGTCTCGGCTTTACTAAGGATAGCTCTGTGGAAAATCAGAAGTGTGGCAGCTTGACCATTCCTTAACTAGCCAGAAACTCAAGGGGAGAACAGATTGCAAGAGGAACATTTGAAAACCCAAAGAGCTATTTTTCACTGTTCTGACCCCTTTCACTGCTGAGCAGATTCACAGCTGAGGTCCTAAGGAATGTGGTTTCCACCCAGGTAGGTGTTAATTGCTGACATTGTTTTAGCGCAGAACAAAGAGATGTCTTCTCCCCGATAATTGCAAATCCTGTACAATGTTCCTTTTTACAGCAGCGAAACGCTTTAAAGACAAATATTTGATTCCTGGCTCAGAGTACTGTCAGGCAGAGGTAGCTGTGGTCTGGCAGGCAGGCAGAGCCACTCGGCTGCAGACACAGTTCCAGGGAATGCTCTGGATTGCTTTCCAGAGGAGCCAGGTAGCTTCTTTCCGTGGGAGGTAGACTAGATAATTGGTTCTTCCTTGCACATGTAAAGAGGCAACAAGAAGCAGCAGAAACACGAGGTTTACAGATGCATCGATTATGTGATCACTTTATTCAGATCTAGTAAAGGGGTTTTTGTGTGTGATTTAGATAATTAACTTCTAAAAGGAAAATAATAATAATGAAAAAGGTACAGACAGGCACAAACACACAAGAGATGAACATTGATTTTTAGGGTGTGGTGAGAGGCAGCAGAAGGCAATTTGAAGGCCTCAGGGTGTAAATTAACTGATGAAGGGCAGGTGACCCAGCTGGCTGTAATTACCTGCCTTCCCAGGTGGAAGGAATAAGTCATTAAGGAGGAAGAGATAAGAGGGGTGAGAGCAGAAATGTGAGAGTCTTGAGTGGGGCTGCATGAAGTTGTACATAGTCTGTGGTAGAACGGCTTTTTAGTAAAGAAGCTGATTTCTGGTCATTGGTAAGCTTGGAAAAAACCTGATATCAAGTGACCTTGAGAACTGAAGAAGAACACCCTCGTCTGAAGTGGTTTCTACTGGTGAAGAGATGTCCTAAGCAGGTAGGAAGCCTCTTTGTTATGGAAGGTGCTAGCGAGAATGAGGGAAGACTTTGCAAAATAGGGAAGGTTCGAGCTGGAAAAACAGTGTGCTAAGGTGTTACCTGGAAAACCCAGGGAAGGGAGCAGCAAAATGAAGTTGCTAATAGAGCAAAATAAGGTGAGGGTGGTGGAAAATCACGTTTGTGGGGTATGGCCTTGAGAAGTGAAAGAGCAGACAATGAAATAAAAGAGGGGAGTAAAAAGTGGGGTGTGTGAACTGGGGTCAGAACAATCAGTTTTAAGGGTGGTTTTATCTCCAGAATTAGCTAAAGAGAGACTTTGGGGAGAAGAGAGTACTTCACAAGTTAGCATGCAGACAGCTGATTTAATTTCTTTTTAAAAAATCAGCGTGAGCTTTTTGAGAAGTAGTGTGGATTTTCTGTTGGGGATTTTGGACTTTAGTGATATGAAACACTGGTTGGTAACAAAGAGGCAGAAAGAGGATAAAAGGATAAAAACAACGAAGCCTGGTTATGCACAGGTGAATCCTGTGTTACTGCGTGGAGGAGGACTCAGACTGACTTGGAAGGAGATTAATTAGCAGACATTAGCATTGCTAAACAAAGTTTAATACTCAGAGGGTAGAGAAAGTTGCTGGGACATAGATGGAGGAATTTACCTAGTAGTAGTTTTCCATGCTGTGACTTTCCACTCATGCGCTGTCCTGTTTCTTCTCAGCATCTCTGAATGGAAGTCATCTCTCTCAGCCACCACCTGTGGTGGTTTGACACGAGCCAGCCAGCAAATCCTGTCTGGCACATCTGGTTTAATTGTATTTCTATGCTTAGTGTCAGAGTTATAATATGTGAACAAGACTCTCTGAAGGGACATAGGTAATTACATAAATTGGTGTGGAGACATTTTGCCAGAGAGATGTATTTTGTTTACCTTCTTGAATTTGGCAGGGAATTGCCTTGCTATTTGTAGAGGTACAAGTTCTTATAGCTGTCTGGGCTCAGAAAAGAGTGAAATAATTGGGGACTACAAAAGCCTTGTAGCCTAGCAGCTTCTGTTTTTAGAAGGATGATGTAAGTAAAACCAGAGGCCTTTACACCCTCCTGCATCTTTGTGACAAAAGCTAATACAGACAAGGGATTGCCCTGGTCTCGGTGGGGGATTCTGATGGTGCATTTTTGCCTCTTGAGCATGCAGCCTTAGAAACAAGCTCTCCTGAGGCTAACGAAGCAATTGCAGCAGAGTGTTTGCAGCCTGGCTTGGATTTGAGGCTTAGACCCCAGGTGCAATAGGTTCTTCTTGTTGAGATGAGGAGTGGGCAATGTCACACACGGTCTTGGCTTGCAGCAAGTTACCTGGAGTGCACCTGTGTTTACCTGAGCTCATGCTGAGAGGCATTTAAACTGAATTTTCTCTCAAGATGAGGAGCCCTCACGTGGAGAGTTATCACAGATGGGTTAATGTACAGCAACTCTTTAAGTTACAGTAGTGTGTGATAATTCATTTAAATCCTCAGATATTTCTTTTTTCAGCTGAAGCTTTTGCATGTCTGCCCACAGAAGCTTGCACCATGGCGTTGCTGATTGTTTTTTAAGCTGGTGTTGGCAGCCTGTGGTAAAAAGCTGATCTTAAATGGGTTTGTAAGTTATAAAAGGCCCAAAGAGGCAACTTCTAGCACCTGATATCCTGCAGTATATCATCTCAAGGGAGCTGGGAGTCTCTGGCCTCACCAAGAATCACAGGGCCCCTTATAAACTGCTGATTCCCTTTGGTTTCTTTTGAAGGTGGTTTCTCTCTCCTGTTCCCACTGATTCCTGCTCCGTGTGCTGCCCCTGCCTGCTGTCCTTCACTCCAACTTAATTTGTGAAAGTTAGCCAGTGTTTTGGCAGCAGACTTTCTGTCTTCATACTGCATGGTTCCTTCTGGAAAGTAGAAGGAACAGTTCTTGCATTGCTGTTCACAGTTCTATGTAAAAGATTTTCAAATATGTCCCTTGCGATCAAAAGGGGTTTTGAGTTTTGTGCGTTATTTCTTTTGTATCATATGTGATATGTGAAAACAAATCTGTACTTAGATACACCATATTTTGGGCAATCTTTACTAAAGATGAATTTGACTCGCTCTGGTTGTTAATGTAGTCTAGTCCCTGGCACGTTGGTGTGCTCTGACGGGCAGTGAGGATGGGAACTTCCATTGGTGAATGATAATGGACAGTGACAGCATTCCAACTGCCCCTTCTTCCACCTGTTACACCAGCACCACTTCTGTTGGTGTCACAAGACAAATGGGATCACCAACCCATATATAAGAAAATGTCTTTCCAGAAGGAGAGGTAGCTGTCAGTCTGGCAAGGTTGAGGCATGGCAGGTGCATGGGACAAAGCATCACCCAGCCAATGGTGCAACTAGTCCAGACACCTTGGCCACCATAATCATGTGTCTGCTCATTGCTTGTCTGCTGGGAGAGCTTAGCATATAGAACTGTGCTCTGCAGATGTAATAGGGTGCATTAGCTGCTCTTTGAGATGTTAGGCTCTGTGTTACTTTTTGCCATTAGAAAGATGAGGATGAGCAGATCTAATATTTTGTGTTTCGTCAACACAATTCCATTTATGTTGGAATAAAGGGACCATCTTGATGGAGGTCTGGGATGGTTTCTTGTGCTGCATTGAGGTGCCATGCTTTCCTTGTTAGCCTCTTCAGGTTAGGAACTGACTTGTTCAAGACAGGACTTTACACTTGTCCTGCCTTTTAATCCAATTCAACATACTCCCAACTTTCTAAATAAATCCCAAGTGTTTACTTAGGAATTGAAAAGTAGTATTTCAAGGTATGTGGGGAAAGTGCTTATTACCAGCTCAGTCCTATTATCAGAGACTAAATATTCCAGCAATCTCATTTGTTCTGCGAAGGGGGGACATCAAAAGAACCATGTAGAAATCTTGACAAGACTTTTCCAGTTGATGGCATCCATCACCACTGAACAGCGTTTCCCCCAATGCGTGCATATGCAGAATGCAGGTCTGTCCACATAGCCACAGGTAGCTGCAACCTGCCATTGACACTGCTCCTGTTCCCTCACATGGAATGTAAATTGTAGCCAGGATGAAATATTTTGCTAATTAAAAAACATTAAATGATCTCCATCTACCTTCTCCCCAGTGAACAATGCAATTGAATTATCATTAGAGCTTGTACAGAAGCTTTGATAACAATGGAGCCATTTGTATTAAATTCAGCCTTAGTTTTCTTATTCCACTAAGTCCCACCATTGTGTTCATCGTACTTTGAAGTCATAGCAATCTTCCCTCTCCTGCTATTCACCTGATTTATTTCAGCCCCAACACACAGCTCCTAAATTCTTGTTAAATTTGTTTCTGAACAAAGAGGACTAAAATCAGAGTCTGTTTTAAGTGAAAGACATGAGGCAGTTATGGTTCCATTCATTTGCTTGTATCTATTTGCTGCATCTAGAGAGCTATTATTATGCATGCAGTGCTGGAAAATAATAATACTAATAAAAAATAATAATTCTTCCAGGGTTTGCTGTCAATAGCAACAATCTAAAGAGAACTCAAGCCTAGAGAGTGAGTGATGATATTTCAGTTCTGCTGCTAAACTTTAATGCTTTCTGGCTGCACAAAGAGGATGAAGACAGACAGGAACTAGAGGGATGTACTCAGTCTCTGAAGCCAGCCCCTGGTGTGGTGCGAATGGGGTCATTCAACTCCACCCCAGACCCTTTTAATGGGAATATGCCAGCTGCTGAGTGGTGTGTGACTTGGAGCACTGCTCTGAAGGGGTAGTAACTTCTGTGGGAACTCTGCCTTCTCATGGCCCTCCTGTCTTTCCCCTCCTTCCCAAGGAAACCCTCTTCTGACTCAGGGATATGCAACAGCTGAAGTTTTATCTCTGTCTCGAGCTGGGCTGGAGCAGGAGCTCATGAGCTCAGAAGTTTGAAAGAACCCTTGAAAGGGCTTATAAAGCTGCTTTGGAGGGTTGCCTGTGACTCTGGGGACCGTGTATGGATGATGCTGAGTGTACAATAGGATGTTACTGCTGCTTTTATTTCTTCCAGGTATCACAAATTTAAATGGCTTCTCAGAACTGACCTTCCCCAAAGAAGAAATTAGAAGTCTTGTTGTTGGCAACCAATTTGAGTCAGATAAAGGGTCAGCACTGGTGATGAACTTGGCCTTGTAGGAGTTGTGCTTGTCTAGGCTCCTTGGTTGGCCTTGCTCTCAGGAAGATTTTTTTCAACCTAGATGAGTAAAAACCTACAGAATCCCAAGTTTAGTGAAAAGCCTGCTTATTTAAAACCTACTGCCTCTGTGTTAGTCTCCTGAAAACAGAGAACAGAAGAGCTGGGCAGGTGGGATTCGTTTCCTTTCTCTGATAAAAGCAGATTAATTTTAATACTGGCTAAAATTGCATGCATTTTTTCTTGGTAAATGAACCATAAGACACATTGTCAGAAGTGAGCCTCCCATAATGACTGTGGTTAATATTTTAGAGCCATTTTCTCTGTGGATCAGAGCTTAGACACAAGCACGTGAGAATCGGCAATATATGCTGTATATTAGCTTGATTTCTACTCATTTGCAGCTCAAGAGCATTCTTCCATTCCCTCATGCTAATTTTGGAATACCTCTGAGCTCTGTAGAGCAAGGGATTTGCATCTGATTTCATACACAGGTGTACGTGTATTTACTTGGGGAAAGCTGTCTTGTAGGCAGAAGGGAGGTAGGACAGTTCACAGGCTTGTGAGTCTCAGCTGAGGCTTGAGAAATCTCAGTTCAGTTATCTGCTCTGCTGCAGAGTTCCTATGTGTTTTCCAGAAAAGTCTCTGTACCTTGTCGTGACTCAGTTCCCCGAGCTGTAGCGTGCATATCAAAAGCCTTGCCCGGCATCCCATGGGACCCATGACTCTAAATCTGTTCAAAGGCTGTGGTGCACTAGTTGGTAAGAAGTGAAGGTAGAGGGGGAAGCTCTCCTAGTCTTCATTGGCAAAGCACTTACTCTAGTCATATGTAATTCTTTCCAAAGCCTTATTCTGGATGTTGCTTCTACTCCCTTGATTTTTGTTCTCTGAGCATGGCAGTGAGCTTGAACAGTGCTCAGCAAGAAGCATTAATTTTAATTCCTGAAATTGTCCACTGAATTAGATAAGGACTATTTCTGTGGTGGTTAGTTCCATGAAGCTCATATCAGCAATTGGTCCTATTGTCCTGACTTGGTCCCCTTCCTTTGTAGTGCTAGGAAGGGATGAGGATTGTGTTTGGGGAGCTACGGGGAAGGCTCAACCTCAAGCAGGGGATGGGGTGGCTGAGGCTGCCATAGGACCGTGCCCGTGGGTTGATGTGGCCAGTTAAGTTTCACAGCCTGAGCATTCGTTGCCTGTGGGAGTGGGAAGAGACTAGTGGGTGGATATTATTGTGTACAGCACTTCCAGTAGTGTACGTCTCTTCAGACTTGGATCTTGTGGAGTATTTAATGAAGAAGTAGCCTTGCTGAACAAAAGCTGGTTGAAAATGCAAATTTCTATGGTATGAGGAATACTGCATGTACCAAGGTGCATGTCCTCACTGCCTGGGTCTACTGGTCTTTCTCGTGGTTTTTTCTTCTTTTTTTTTTTTTTCCACCACATTTCTTCTATCCTGCAAAGTACAGGGAGCACTGGGACCGGCTACAAAGTGCTTAACACTCACATGGGGTAGGGAAGACCTGCTGCCTGTGTCTTTCAAGGTAGTACCCTTCCCTGAAGTGCTAAGCAAGGAATGGCTTTTGTGCCATGTTTTGGTCCTGTGCTGACCATTTTCTGCAAAGAGGGTCTTTAGTCACATCCTCTGGTGGTGTCCACGAGTGCTGCTTCGCCTGGAGAGAACAGAATGCAGTTTCCATTTGCTATATGCCCCATAGGGATGTTTTTTGCTTGGTCCCTGCTTTTGCTTTCCTGGAAGAAAACAGACCATGGTGCCTCTGCAGTTAAAACTCCATCTGTGTCCGACTGTCTGGGTTTCCCATTACTTTCTAGTCCTAATGCATAAACCACTGCAGCCGAGTAAACTATCTAGCACTTAAAAATGACTTCTCCATGTCATTTGAGCTTAACATCTGCTTCAGCACTGCTTAGGATCTGGAACAACTGGATAGTCCTTGTAGCTGACAAAGTTGGAGTTGAGAAAATACAGCAGGAATATTAAAGTTTTAAGACAGCCACTTAGGAATGTAAGTTGAGACAAAAATACATTGTGGATGTAGGATAATAGCCTGAGCCCAGGATGAGTAGTTGTAGGATAAAGGCAGCAGCTCTGGTGTGCTAAAAAAAAAAATAAAAATAATTGGGCGCAGCCAAGGTAATAGTCTTCCAAAGAGCTCTTGAAACAACTGAAATTGTTTACATTGCAGTTATTCTTAAATAAAGTAGTTTTGTTCTGCTTACACATTATGTTCTTTTGCTTTTTGCCCAAATTAGGGAAGTGAATTTCTTTCTTAACTATCCAGTTCTCTAGCCCTGACGTAGATATCTGACACTGAGGTATATTTAAACAGGTGCTTGTTTATTAAGTTGAGGGAGAGGGAAGGAGGAAACAGGGAAATTTGTAAAATATTTTTAACTCCAACAGGTCTTTAGTGAAAGTGTAATGTTCTGCTGATTGATATCCGCTCACGCTAAGCAACTGTTGTTCCTACAACTTGGGTGTTGTAGTTGTTTCAGAGGAGTGACAGAAGGTGGAAGCTGTTATTCCTGCCGCTTTTCCTTGATAAGCTGGTATATTTTTCCCCCAAAAGCCTTTACCAATTTAACACTTTCCATCCGTGCTCACATAAGGACAAGGTTGCTGCAAAGACTCGGGAAAGGTTTCAGGAACTGAACACTTAATGAAAAGAAATTAGAAAACACCAGCAATACAGCTGGGGTGAGCTAGAATTCTTATTTCACATCTTTATCGTGGGAATCCCCTGGGCTCCTGCTGAGACTCTGCTCTTTGCTTTCTCTGCCCCATTTCACAGCTCTCTCACTGCAGCATTGCCACAAAAGAAACCCACCTTCTTATTTATGAATATCTGAGAGACATTATCAGCACCATCTATTGGGGAAACGGAGGTATTGGTTTCTTCCCTGATTTGAATATGCAAAATCTTGTGGGTTTTCACTTGTTTTCTTGATTTCTAGCTATAGTTTAAAGGGAAAATGTGCCTAGACAACCTGTTTGTTTTTTAACTTTTAGCAGCCTGGAGCCTGTGCTCGGGGGATTATGCCTTGCTTGAAAAGGTACCTTCAAGAAATGCAGTGAACCATTTAAAAGGGGGCAAGCAGACAAAGATTCAAATGTCAAAATGGTACCTTGGTCCTGGCAGGTTCTGTCACATCAATAGGACAAGGGCAACAGCCGAGAAACAATTTGCAGCCGAGGAGATCGGCACGTCTAGCGCCTTGAGTCAATCTAGACTAGCGTGTCTGAGAGATTTGGGTGAAGAATGGGATATTTGACCTTCTTGATCTTTTTAGGACAAAGAAAACTATAGCTTCAAGAAAAAGCAGAGGAATTATCATTGTTAGCAGAAGACTGACTTCAAGGCACATCTGAGGCGTGGAGTGTTGTCATGATCCGGAGTAATTTCAGGACAAGCGTGGTTTGATCAGCGTGGCAACTCCTGATGAGATTGGTGGCCTCCCAAGCACGCTTGAGGAAACTTGCACGTGTAGGGCCTATTGAAACCTCTAGTTTGAAGTTATTTCCAACCTCTTACTTATTCTGCTGCATTATGGGCTTTTCCCTGTTTCTCTGGTACTCACACCCATTGCATTTTTGTGCTGTCCCATAGCTGTACATCACTGGTGCTCTTGTCTTCCCCGCGCTCCTCCTTCAATAGTAGGTAATTTCTTGCAGGGATCTCCATGCCAGCAGACCAAGGTCCAGATCCCCCTGTGGATAAGCAATGATACCATGAGAACACAGCAGATAAGGGTCTCTGAAGTCAACAAGGTCTGATCCCTGCTGCTATGGGAAACGCATAGCCCCTGCACTGATCTCGTTTACTGTTGGTTTTAAATGGCTTGCTTCACAATGTTTACTGAAGAACACTTAAATCTTTCTGACCTGTCCACTGAAAAATCTTTCCTTAATGCCCAACGTAATTATATTTAGATCTTGTTTATCTGTTTGCTGTTCTGCCAACACAATCTTTTAATTTTCGCACTGTGGTATTTGCACTGCCACCTCCTATTTAGAAACAAAAGCCCTGTCCTTCTGTAGCCTCTGTTTTACTTGGTAAAAAAGCAAAGGTCTTTTATGGCATGGCTGCATGATTGCAGTTAATTGAATTAGCGTTTTAAAAAGCTACGATCTCACAGGTAACTCAATCAGGAGAAGTATAGCTTTTTTAAAATGGGACTATTTGTATTCCAGACTCTCTGGATGGCTAATGTAGAGACCTAAGTACTTTCTATCATAAATTCCCATTTCAGTAGCTTGTTCTATCAGCGATAGGTGATAAGATAGCTATATTTCAGATAATTAACACCCTAAAATTGAAGGACTGTTAGCTGGATGAACGCTGTTCTGAGAGTCTGGGAGGATTAAATACGACGGGAGGGGAAACAGAGCTGTGTTACCTTTGGGAACATGGACTTGTTATAGATACAAAAGGGTTATTAAGACTTCTGCAGGTAGTGCAAGCTGGACAGCTTTGGCTTTGATCTCATGGGCTAGAGGGAATTGCAGTGCTGCTGAAATGCAAACTGCAGAATTGCTTATGCAGTGACAACCTCCAGAGCTCCTTCACTCCAGTTTTAAGTGATGCTAGTGACAGGTTTCTCTGCCTGCTTCCCTTGAGAGGTGTGTACTTGGTCTAATTGATTGACCCATTAGCAAAGCAAATTTCTCTTGCTATTCAGCCAAAATTTTCCTTCTGCTTAATTTCAGCCCATCACTCCTAGTTATGCCCCCTGTGAGCCTGCATGAGCTGCCTCTGCCACAGTATAGCTTTATTGATCTTGGCTCTCTGCAAGTAATTCTTAACTGACTGAACTTACTACTGGTGGTACCAAGGCAGCGATGGCACTGGGGAGAGCTCATTTCTTGGCTTCTTGATCCATGGGGCTAGAAGAGAGGAGTGCAGGGAAAGGAGACCTGCAGTGAAAGAAAAATTGCTCAGTAAACTTTCTAAATGGCCATATGAAGTGGTGAAAAGCTATTTCTGAGTCTTCCCCAAACGTTCGTACGTTTGAGCTTGCACAGTTCTGTGTGTGTGTGTGAGATGATGTGTGCAAAAAGCCAGGATGTCAGAGCAGGTGTCCAGAAACCAGAAGATTTCTCAAGAGTAAGTTTTGGGTTCCTGTAAGGCAGTGTGTGAATGTGTTTTGTGGGGACAGGAGAAGGATAACGTCTGGGGAAGGTGCTTTTCTGAAAGTGTTTGGCTGAGGAAACCTGTTGCCATGTGGAAGAGAGGCATCATGAGAACTGATCCCCAAACTCCGTACCCTGTGATCCTTTCATTTCAGTGTCTTAGACTAGGTTACATATTCTAGAAGTACTGAGCATGCTCAAGTCCCCATGAGCTGGGGGGAATAACAACCCCTGGACTTGCTCATGGCCTGTTTAGATCTACCTTGTACTGGGTAGATCTCTGTCTCGCCATCAGCTTTGTGCTGGTGAGTTTATTCTGCCTCTGAGGGTGTCACTCAGCTGAGCAGCTGAACAATAAAAAGATGGATGGTGATGCTGGATTCCTGAGTTTCCACGCACACACCCTTCCTGTGCCTCAGCTTACTCCTGGGTGCAACAAGATCTCTTTCCCAGAGGTACTAGAGTGGAAGAGGGGAGAATGGTATTTCTGTTGGTGGGATTTAATTTCAAGACATTTCGGGCAGCCTGCTCGTGCTGTCGTGCAAACTGCTCGTATGTACTTCTCACAGAAAATCAGATCAACAGGGTAGGTGGGGGGGAATTGTTAATAAGAATTTTAAAACCAAAACCACCGATGAAATTGCATCCCATGTAGGTGAAAGTGGGGGAGCACACAGGACAGTATAGGCTGGGAAATACAGCTGTTCTGTGGAGAAACTGCATATACCAGTCTGTGCTGTTACTTCTCCCATCGAGTTCCTTGAAACGCTGGCACAAAACTGGAGTTATCAAGCCTTAGGCACTACATGGTATTTACAAGCCGAGGTATCAAACTCCCCGTTTTAGGATACAAAGCCCCTCTCAATGCAAGGAGAAGAGCTAAGCAAGGGAAATGGTGGCGGTCTGCTGCCGAAATGCTCGTGGGTGCTCTGAGCCACCCCTTTGCTGCTGTGTGTTCCCGGCGGCTGGCTGTGTGAGGATATTCATAACGAGAGCCCTGCACCTTTCTGCTGGGGCTGCAGAAGTAAAGCCAAGGCAATTATTTGCCCATCAGAGCACGGTTATGGTGCCCCCCCCCCTTCTCTACCCGTTCTTTTGTTTTTGCATTGTTTTGCTGAGAGTGTAAATGCGGAGATGATTAATTGCCTCGCTGACCTGATTCTGTCTCTACATGGGATCTGCTCATATCAAAACGCTCCAGCCCAAATGACTAAAGTATGTCAGAGTGTGGTGATTAAAGAATTATAAAATACTTTCTGAACATCCTATTCTCAACTCATTGTGACTTTGGACAGAAGCCCAGACAAGAGGGGGAGAGAGAAGGGGGAAAAAATAAAGAAAAGGGAAAGAATAAATTTTGTAAGAGGGACTTCTGCAATATTTTGCTCCCATTTTATTGGGAAGAGAAGATTGATAACAAACATTAGTGAGACAAAATTACAGTGATTTGTATAGATTCCCAGGTGGACAAGTTTAACATTAATAAAATATTATAGCCTACTCTATCACAGAACTATTGTACTGATCATAAAATGAGAGGGTTTTATATATGGGCAGGGAAACGTGTGTGCTCTTGTAATATGGATGGAGGCGTCTCATTTTTCACTAATAGATTAAAATGTTGTGTGAGGCTGCAATAGTGAAGTGTTTAACTTTCTGCTAATGCTGTGGATGATTACTCTGGGAGAGGATGCTCCTGGCAAGCTCTTTCCTTTCGGATGCCAAAGCGAACCTGGTGGGTCTTGCTGAAATGACCCCCTAAGCCACCAGTGCCTTCAACCCAGCGGCTCAGGTGCCCTGTTTGTTTCTGTTGAGGCTGGCAGCAAGCTGTGCACCCCCGTGGATCTCAGAGGTGTAAGCGTGGCGCGGCCCATCAGAGCTGACAGCTTAAGTGCTTTCTCCCCGCTGCTCTAGAGTCTGTGGCGGGAAGGCAGGAAAGCTGAAAAACAGCTAAATAGAAATAAACACTTCAGGATGAGAATCTTTTACGTTGATGTTTTGAAAATAAGTTTCTTTGGGGTTTCCATAACGCCTGGTTTTATTTTATTACCGACGATGCTGAGCGATAGGCTGGGAAACGCTGCCTTGTGCTGGCGTCCTGCCCCCAGTCCTCTGTCTCTGCTGCGGTGGGGAAGGAGCTGATGCTCCCTCCTGATCCTGGGACATTTTGCTGGCGATTGCTCTAGTTTACAAGCAAACACCTATGGGTTTTGTGGCCCTAAAATCGTAGAGGAAAAGCAGAGATGAATTTTTACCACGATGCAACACCATCCCCTGCTGTCCACAACAAACCTCCGGCTTTGGCCGAATTGCCAGTGAGGAGAAGTTAATCTGTTTCCATGCTCAGCCTTCGTGTGTACTTCCATGCACTCCTTAATCTCCTCAGTTGAGTGTATTTAATTTATCACCAAGGTAAAAGGGAGGCAAATTCGTGGTGATGGTATTTACCCGATAAATTTCTATGGGCTTCATGGTTCATTCTCCAGTGTGGTAAACTAACGTGGTATATTGGACATCTGCTTTCCTTTAAACCATGTAGAACTGAAGAACTGCTGCTTTAATTATATCTAGGGATTAAAAAAATATATTATTTTTTTCTTTCAGTATTAAATATTTCAAATGCTAATACTTACTTTTTGGAAGTGAAGAGAACATTTACTGCAAAATCATGCTTGTTTTGACAGCATTGTATGTTTTAGTCCTGTGAAAAGAAGAAAACAGTCACTTTATTGCTTTTTATTATTAATATTTTGGCTAAAAATCCTGTTTCTGATTTCAATTAAAAACCAACATCATCCTAACCCTGTTTTTCTTGCTGGATTTTTGCTTCTACCTTTTCCTAGCTTTTCAACTGTAAATATTTAAGAAATAGAAAATGTGGAAGTAGTCCTTATTCCCCTTTTTCCTGTGCTCTCTACATATGTAGAGCATATGTTTTGAAATGAAATGTAAAGAAACAGTCTTTTTTTCAAACAAGGTCAAAGAAAAACTCAGTCTAGAAATCAAATAAATCAAAATTCAATCAAGAAATTTCAATAAGCGTTTCAGAGTGGGATTATTTTTCTCTATGATGTGTCTTCCTAGGAAAGAAGACATAGGTTTTCTGACTAACTCTCATTACTAATAACAAAGAGAACTATCAGAAGGGAAAGTGATATTGATACTTCACTTAATTTCCACTTTTTTGTTTGTCCTTTGAGTTAGAAAATTGATTAATGATTGATGCCTCCCAGCGCTGGAAACTGGGATGCTTTTGTTCAATTTCCTGTCCCATCGTAATGTTCCTGTTTGGAATCAAACAAATTTAATTTTTCAAGCTGGGATGTATTTTTAACCCAGGCTTATCCTGCAGCCAGCACGCTTGAGTTCCTTACTCTACTTCAGGTTTTTGAATCCTATGGAGAGCAGTGCGGCATTGGGTTCTGGTAGAATATATTTTTTTTTTGGTCCTTTCTCATAAACTAGTCTTAAGTGCTTGCTGTGCACATAAGCATTCTCGTATGCTTTGGGTTCAATTCAATATATGAGTGTCTTTTGTCTTGGTTGTGGACCAAAGAAAGTCAGATGAAAAAGGACATTAAGGACTATACAGTATTTGTATGCTTGTAGCTTTTCCTGAGCATGAGCTATGGGCTCCAAGTGTTGGAGGGGATTAGGGGAGGGATGTTCAGTCCTGCCCATTCCCAGGGTTGGACAGAGTCTAAGAAACTACTGAAGAGCACTTCACTAGTAGGGGAAAATCTGCTCAAGTACTCAGATTCGAAACGATCGCTCTCACTACATCCTTCAGGGTTTTCTTTTCTCTGCCAGGTAATTTCTATTCTAGGACACCCAAGTGATTGTGGATTTCAGGTGCCTATATGCTGGGGGAATGGATATTTCTGTTTCTACTACAAATGGAATTGGGGCACCTGGTTTGGTTCATAGCTTGCTGACCCTGCTGGGCAAGTTGTTCCACTGACACTTATCTATACTGCCAGTTTTTTGAGGAGCAGCTTTCCATGGGATGTGTTAAGCTTCTTGTGGAGTCTCTGGGTCAGGGGTCTGTGTACCTTGCTGATCAGTAGGTAAAAACGTAGAGTATGTAATATTCTGGACTGGCTATTTTTTTTTTTTCCTTCTTCTCAAGGAGGCTTTGTCTTCTTCATATGGCCTTACTCTCATGTGTACCGATCTACGTGAGCCAGAAGTTGGGTACCACTGCTGTTAGGCATCTATTATCCCCAACTTTAAGAGTGCTCCCCATGCACTTCCCTTTTAAAAGAAGGGGGGCTGTGCCGGGGGATGAGCTGTAAAGCCATTATTTCCCCCAAGAAGTAAAGATAAATGTTCCTGCATAGCCTCTGTTGTTATTCAGGCAGCTTTAGAACAGATGTGCTAAAAGTGAAACAATGGGTTGTCACTTCTAAACTGCTGGTGCTGTAAAGACAAGGAAGGAAAGGAATGGCAGATGTTTATCTCCATGTTTATACTAAGTTTTAGTGCATCAATCACTTGGTGCTATCAAGACTTGTGGAGGAAAGATAATAAGATTTATTGGTGGCTGTTGGGATAACCCACCCGGTGCATAAATATGTTAGTAAAACTCCGGGGAGTCTTGGTCTATCAAAATGAAATAGGCAGAAAGGAAGGCAGGCCTCCTGGCTATGGAGCAGCTGAGCTCTTTCTGGGAGGTCAGTTCCTCTTGATCAACATGAATTGCATGAAGCTGCTGGTGGCTTTTCTTTTTTTCTCCCCACATTCAGTGAAGGACTAAGAGGCAGAAATAAAGAAAGCAGAGACTTGCAGTGGAGGCAGGGAATAAGCTGTGGTTTATGTGCCTTCCATCTTCTGGTGTTAAGCCATCAGTGTGACCATGGCAGTTGGACTTCGGGCAGGCTGCTTGGGTGATGCTGGAAAGGGGCAGTAGGGGTTGTGACAGGGAGGAGACTCAGCTGAAGAACTGGAGCAACCTATGAGCAGTCAAATAATAAGGAAAAAGTTTGACTTGAGATTATTCGCTACTCTTGAATTATCCGTAGAAGCAGATGGTTCAGAGCGTCTTGGAGAAAGGGAGCTGGGTTTTCCCTTGCTTCACTCCAGAGACACAGGAGTGCTGGCTCTAACTTAGTTTTGTTTCCTTTGCACCAATTAGCTACTTCTGATGCTGTTGGTGTCATTTTGAAATTAAATACAAGCTATGATCATGATGTGTCTGTGTAGTTACTGGTATACAGGTGTTGATAGTCCAGATGGTGGATTCTACTTTCATGTTACTTGCCATTTTTGGCTGACATACATGGAGTTTTGCATTTTGTATGATTGAGCTGAATAAGAGGCACTCATCTAATCACAAAATTGGTTGGGAACCTAAGCCCAGTTATCTCACAATGAGCAGCACTCTGGGATTCATGGAAAAACAAATCCCAAAGAATGATTTGAACATCTGTGGACCTGGTAGAACAATGATAAGGCAGGGTAGTTAAGGGGCTGGTCCTTATTAGAAGAAGATGCAAGTGTGGCCTTCTGTGCTGCAGGCTCACTCCTGCACTGTAGAAAGCAAAACATACAATAGTTCCAGCTGTGCTAAAATGGGAAAAAAAGATGGATGAAATGGCTTCCCCTTCTGCCGTGTGGCTATAAATGCATGCATGCCTGCTTGTTAAGGCAAATATAACTCTGGGTCAAAAGAATAGCCAGAATTCTACAAGTTAAGCCACCAGCCTAAACATAAAACCCACGAGAGGCAGCTGAGGCTTCAGTTTTGTGCTTGGACTGCCAGTGCCCCAAAAAAACGTAATTCAGAGTGGGAGGAACCTCAGGAAATATTAAATCTGATGTCCTGCTCACTGCAAGGGCAGTTTGATGTGCAGCCAGGTAGATCAGAGCTGTTCCTTGTTGGATCTTGAAAACCTCCCCAGATAGAGACTACAGAACTTCTCTGCCTGGCTGCCCTCACAGTGGGAAATGCTTTTCCCTTGTGTCCTGGCTGAACCTCTTATGTTTCAGCTTATGCCTGTTCTCCAGTTGTCCCACCATGCCCCACTGTGTTAAACCTGCTTCCTCTTCTTTATGAGCCCACTTTTGGCTCTGGGGGTGACTCTTGGGTCCCCCAAAGCCATCTCCTCTCTGGACTTTACAGGACCTGCTCCTGTAGCCTTTCTGTAGAGGTGTTCCAGCCCCACTGTTCAGGCAGCACTGCCCTGAGCTCCCTCCAATTTATCCAAGACTTCCCTGCACTGGAGGTCCTAAAACTGTACGCTCTATCTAACAAGTGCTGAGCAGAGGGAATAATCACTTCCCTTGATGGCTGGCCGGGCTCCTGTTCCTACATCTGGGAGGCAGCTGGTGTGCCGGGCTGACTTATGCTCTGCTCGATGTCTGCCAGGACCCCTGGGCTTCCTCAGTGAATGGCTCCCCAGCCAGGCAGACCCCAGCCTGTTGAGAATTTGGGCTTTTCTTGCAAGGAGCCAGATCGTAAACACAGCACGGTTCCTGGACTTGCCCACGTTACTTGTGTCCAGAAGATGAGGTTGCCTTCAGGCACCCTGATGCAGAAGGTCAGGGTGCCGCCTTTGAGCTCGTAGCAACTCGTGGCTGTTTGAAGCACAAATGTGGCTTAATACAAAGGAAAAGACCCCTCTTAACAGCTCTGAGTGAAATGTTCTACACTAAGAGTCAATTCCAGTCTAGGGAGTTTTTTATTCACCCTCTTTCTCCTCTTGAACAGAATGTCTTTAAGAACAAATTTGATAATCCAGGAGATGTCTCTGAGTCTTAAGCAGCAGCTACTCAATGTGATTGTGTATTTGCTTCAACATAATAAGAAATTCTCCTTTGCATCTGCTTGTTACTGACATTGCTTGGAAGTGACACTGAATGTGCTGCCTGCCTTCTCTCAAAGATGATATAAAATTCTGTCTTTGGTAACTTTAAAAAAACCAATCTTCCCCTTAACTTCTGAATGACTGAGCTAGGTGAGGATTAACTGCAGAGAAACCGTCATCCCTCGTGCTTAATTGGAGCTGAGCATTAGACTGAACAAATTTCACTCCGGTAGTGTTAAATCTCCATGGATATGTTAGCTAGGGTTTATCCAACTGGGGCTTTATTACTTTGTAATTATTTTTTTATTAATACTTTAATAAAACAAATAACCGTGCGAGGCTGAGAATGGGATTGATGCATGTTTTGTTTGTTTGTTTGTTTTAAGCACTGGAATGCTGCAGTTGCTCTGCTATGGCATTAGTGATGGGCTTTTCCCATCAGAAGAGCCCCACGTACTGCCATGGGACCAGATAATGAAGCTGACGTGCTCTGCTTTGCATTTGGGTGAATGGAGATGTCTCTAGCTCCAGATCTGTGTGCAGGGTTGGAACCCAGCAGTTAACTTCTACCATGGGCTGCAGAAGCTCTATAGCCTAACAGAGCATAAATATTTAAATAGCTCTACTGTCAGTCATCCCATAGTTTGCCTAGTTCAGCTCTAAATTACTCCATTTTTAGTGTTGAACTTATGCAGTGTAATAGAATCAAAACGTGTTTCTTCACTTAGTTTTCTGACCCGTTTCATCTTTATAATTTGATGCGCTCCCATATTTACTCAATACACAGACCCTTTCTTTGATTTCATCCCTTAGCTGTTTGTATACCTTGCTGTTTTCTTTGCTAAAACTATTATTTAACCATAATGATGTTACCAGCAGTACTATTTTATTGAACAATAGATTTCATATCTGGAGGTGTGTTCTTCCATCGTTCTGATTTCTCATGAGAACTGAAATTATTCCCTGCAAGACACATCTGATGCCTTGTTTCAGTTATGTGCAACCCAGCTTTCCAGCTGCTAGGAGAGGCAGATTGTGACTAACATTTAACATCTTTTATGGCACTGGGAGATGTAAAGTTAGGAATGGGAGGATCTGTTTTATTTTTTCATTCTCTTATAGCTTCAGTTTTGGTCTCAGAGGTGCTATCCACCTACCTCTAGCTGGCTGGGAAGCAATGCTCTGACTTCAGGTAAATCTCAGCTTTGAGTGCTTTGAAGCTCAGGGCTGGAAACTAAAAAGAAAAAAAACCCACAATTTGGCAATAAATAGATGTGACATGATGGAATTATTTCAAATGAAAATGAAGTCCTAATTATCAGGGACAGCTGATTGAAAGATGGACAAGCTTTTGTTACCACTTTCCTGGACATCTGCAGGAGGAACTCCATCTGCTCTGGGCTTCGGGACCGTGTCCAAGGCCAGACTCGCTGTCCATATGGGCAGTGAGTCAGGCTGGCCCTGGAGGTTGCATTCCAGGGCCTGGTCACCAGGATGGCTGAAGCTAGCCTGCCAGACACCAGCTCCATGGTCAGAGGTGGGTGAACTGCCGTGTACCCCACGTTTACGACTGCTTTTGCACGCAGCTATAAAGCCTTGGACCACGTGGCCATGGTCCTTTGTTCAAAAGCAGAGCAGAGGTACGGCTGACCGGGCTGGCTGGGAGACAGGGCGGTCTTCAGATTGAGCCAAAGTGGGAAGATGTTCAGGACGAGGCAGGACTTGGCAGTTTCATCACAGCGGGCCAACTGGCCTCCTGTGCAGGTGGGGCTATCTGAGTTCTGTACTGTGGGACTGCCGCAAAGACCTGCAAATGTGAATCAAATCGAGGGCCTTTATTAGGCTGAGAAAAAGACCAGAAAGGCAGGACTCGTGGGTCCCTGTGCTGTGCCTCCTGCGTGGTCACAGGCAAGTCAATTAACTGCTCAGTGTTCAGTGCAAGCCATCTGTAACATAAGCATCATGACACTTACCTACCTCTGAGGGCCATTTACTTAATTAAATTGCTGAGATCTTCAGGTAAGAGATACTTTAAAGAAGTAGTTCTGTGTGCAGTAGAAGTAATGGAGCTTGGTTTCCAATGGCTCTGTCTTGTGGTTCATTGCCAGCTCTGATTGAAACTTTCCCCCTGGGCCAGGTCTTCATGAGGGTTTTCTTTTTCTTTCTAATTCTCTCTCCAGGATTCGCAGGTGTTCAATAAGAGGTAATCTTGGCCTTTCCTGTAGAAAGGGCAGTCCCAGGGGATGTTTCTTGGATGTCTCTTTTCTGCCTGGCTTTTTAAAGAGATTTTTCTGTTACTGCAGCTGTAAAACTTGGTCCAAGTGAGCTGCACTACACTTGGTGCAGCAGAGAGGCAGCCTCCAGACACATCCACCAGCACGCTCACAGGGCAGCTTGAAAAGCCTTGCTTGCTGTGGAAAGCTTGTGGAAACCAGAGCATGATAGTGCAGACCTGCTGCTTAGAAACGATGGAGCTGAGATGGGTAGTGGAGATCAAGGACCCAGCGTGGGCACTGTTGGAAAAAGCAGTTGTGATCAAGGCTGCTAAATCTCTTGGACACTTTGCTTACATGCTCTGGTGTGATGCTGTCCTAAGGATGCCCGTATCCCTTTCTCCTTTTCAATCATTCCTTTTGCATCCAGACACATTCCTATAAGGAAAGTGTGGTTTATGGAATTTTTCTCAGTGCTTAAGGCCAAGGAGAGCCTGTCAAAACCAGGTAGCTGATCCCAGGTCTCTTGTGTTGATAGCTCTGCTGCGGCTCCCCTTGATGTGATTCCTTCCTGCGGGCAGCCTGCCCGACTGGGAAGAGTTTTGTAGGATTTTCAGCTGTTCCAGCTTTTGTGCACGCTGCCTTCTGGGACTCCCACAGACCCGAGATAACGCAGTTGCACCTTGGTACCCCGCTTTAAATGAGGCTGCTGAGTGCATCGCGCTCCAGGAGAGCAGCTGGGGAATTGCTCGCTGCAAAGAAGAGAGGGCTTCAGTTGGGGATCAGGGAATGGGGAGCATATCTGGTACCCTCGATTTGAATGTGTGTGAGTACGTGTATCGCTACATCTGCACCCTTCAGGCAGGATTCCTGCCGTGGTTAAGCTTGTTATCAAGTTGGCTCAGGAGTTCACACTTTCTCCCTGTTGCAGTCGCAGTCTGGATAAAGCACAGTGAGAAATTCCTCTGAGCCGCTTTGCTGTTTCCTTGCGTGCTGCTCAGCTGAAGCTGGGAATAAAGTGACTGTAGGGTGGAAATGCAAAGCAGCATCACTTGCTGCTGGAGGAATCCATGGGTGCAAGAGTTACACTGCAGATGCGGAGTCTGGCTTTTGGGCTTGCAGCTGCAGAGAAAATGAGCAATGAATAGGCAGTTAATTGAAAGCTAAAGTAGCTATTTACTGACAGTATAGCCTTGCTTTTTCTGCTATGTGTAATCTGTGTGAGATCACTCGAAGTCAGCCTCTTTGACCCAACTGGTTTTCAATATTTGTTTGTTTTCCCTTTTCCAGCTGAATTTATATGTCATGCTTTTCATTCTTTCTTCTTCTTTCTTTTTTTTTTTTTTGATGCCAGCTTCTTGTGTTGTTGATCTTCACTGTTAAACTGCTGCTATGCATCAGTGGTGGAAAACTGATTCTTTCACTGAGCCAGTTAAATTCTGCTTATCTGAGTAAGTCCAATTTTAGAGAATAGGGATGCAAGAAGGACTACTTGGATAAGGAAGGGTTTACAGGTCTGGGCAAAAGAAGTTTTAAAAGTCTTTTGGGATGCTTAGAGTAAATGTTGAGTCAGGAAGAGATGTAAATATTTGTGGGATCTCATTGATTGAATGGAGCTACTTAAGTCTGCTGAAATTCATTGCAGGGCTGTGGGGTTCATTCCTTGAAAGAATAATGTGGTTAATAATAATGCTCCTGCTGGCTGAGCTGCTGACTGGTAGTTTGTACCTGGTCAGCTTTTTCATACTGAAATACACTTATGAATATGTAGTGTCAATGCTTTCATTTAGAAAATCACATTGGTCAAAAGTGTAGAACAGGAAAACATTTTTCTGAGAAGTTGAAGTTTTCTCATGTGACAGATTATAAAAAACCAGCACAATAGCGCTTCAGTATTCTGATGATGTAGCTGCTGGTGGCCTCTGACTCTCAAAGCTCCTATAAGCCAATGCAGAATGTGATTACTGAGCAGAAGCCCTGACAATTGGTTTGTGTGTGGTATTGATAACATCCTAAACAAGCCAATATACAAACTGCCTGGGATCAGTTACCGGTAGAACTGGCTGGCATTTATTTCATGAATATTAAAATAATTACCAGTATGTGAAAAGTTGCTTTGTTTTTTTTTGTTGTTTTTTTTTTTTTTTCCCCAAGGGTTAAAAGATTTGGGGGACAACTGAAATGATATCTAGCTCTTGCTGCTTTCTTAGAAGCTTCATGCCTCATTCCCGGTCCATCCACAGATAGAAAGTGGGGTTAAGAAGAGCCCTTCAACTGAGTTGCCAGAGATGGACACAGGCAGGGCTCTCTCCACAGAAAGCCATGAGTGTACTTAAAAGAAAGGAGGCTGCATATGTGAGAGGAAGAAATTGGAGCACTTTACTTCCATCAGCCTGCTTGGATGCCACTTGCTAGCTTCACTAGGCATGTATTGATTTGAATATTTTCTTTCATTTTTTCCCCTGGTAGATATCGCCATTCAGATACTGAAGGGAGAGAAGGAAGAGGATCTGAAAATGAGTGTTCCCACCTGCAAATTATTCTGACACAAAATTCTCAACTCGTTTGTAAATTTCTTCAAATATTTGAAGAGCAGTCAATCACAAAAAGTGTCTTAGGAAAGGATTTTGCTTTAATGAGGTTCAAAGTACACAATGAGGAAGGTTAGAACAGCTCTTTTAACTACTTAATATCTGGACACCACGCTAACGAACGCTTCAGAAATGCCAGAAGCGTGGCATTGGTAATTACATTGAAGAAGTGCCCAGGACTTAAAACAAGGACCCAGTGTGGTAGACAAGGGTGGTTTATGTTTGGAAGGTAGTTGTGGGTGCAAGTAAAACCATGAAGGACATAAAGGGAAGAGAGCTAGGTGCTCATGGTGATGGTGGGGTGACCAAGGCGTGCTGGGAACATGGCCCTGGCTGTTGAGACCAAGGAATCCTGAGTGGTACCCCCAGCAAGGGGAGAGGTGAGACAGTGTCAGGATGCTCACAGAAACACTGGAAACCTGACAGCAGAACAAGACTGAGATGGGCTATTTAGAGTAGTACTAAAAATGGATCCAGGGATGTTTACGGCAGCAATTTCATTGCTTGGAAACACGGACTTTGGATATCTAAGCTTTGTGTAATATATGCAGTTACGTCTCCAGGGAATTAAAGCAGCGAGAATTATTTGGATTGCCTGCATGTATTTGTATTACTGTTCAGAAGCTGAATCTCCTTTTGTTTGTGTTGTTTTGATTAATTTCCTGGATTGAAGCTGCCCATGAAAAATGTTTCAAGCCATTTAAGGGGCAGGCTTTTATTTGGTAGAAGCATTTTGGCAATTGGTTATTAAATCCCTTCGCTGTCTTAGAGCTGCCCTCCCTTTGGCTCCACAGGCTGGACAGCTGGATTGGAGAGTGCCAGATTGCCCACCGAGTCTGGAAAGATGAATGGGGGAAAAAAGTTTTCCTTGTAAATAAACCCAGTAACTTGGCAGAAAAGTTTCCCTTCTGATTTGCTTGCAGTGTCTCTGCCTTGGAAGCGGCAGAAACCACTTTGTATTAATTTGAAATTGGTTACAGTGGGAGCAGGAATTGCTGCATTTGGCGGTTTTATTTATGGCGGAGAAATAACTGGGAGCCTCAGAACAGGTCTCCACTCTGCTCAGAGCTTTACATCTACCTGGGATTCTTTTTTTTTGCTCCAAATTCAGGAGGCTTTAGATTGTCTGGTTATGGTAACGTAACTGCTGAACTTGGCTTAATGCAGGAATCCTGGTTTGGAAACATACATGGAACTGGGGGCTCTGGGGAGATGTAGCCCCAGTCTGCACTCACAGTGATGCAGGTTACCTGCAGCTAATTTGGTCGTTGTGTTTAATCTAATTGCTCTGTGCTGTGAGTGAGATTGCTTCGAGCCTTTGTCTCAGAAGAACTGTGCATTTTTCCTTTGCAGGGAAGGAAGGTAGGAGAGGTGGGATCTCTGCCTGTGACAGTGCCTCCTGGTTTGTCCTTCTTCCTAGACAAACCAGGGTGGTTACCTGTCCAACTGGTGGACTTCTGGCAGTGAGAAGCAGACATTGACTGGTGTGTCTGTCCTAAGAAACACCTTGTGGAGCTGAGATTGTCCAGGTGGGCAATCTCGGTATGGTTCAGTACTGGTCTACCTGCTTGTGTCTGGTGGCAGGGATGAGTCCTCCACTGCATCCTGGAGAGGAAAAAAAGCACTCGGAGTCTGGTCTAGAGCTGCACTGCAGCCCCGAGGGCACTGCTGGACCAGGGGCCGGGATGTCCCTGACTGTCCCATGTTTCTCAGATGCTGCTTGGGAGCTTGGTCTTGCCCGTGCCACCGAGCCGTTCTTGTATCGCTCCTTTCAGCTCCTTCCCGAGTGGGACCCCTTTCAGCAGGTGTGATGATCCTGTGGTGAAGTCTGTTGGGATGAGCTGAACTCATCTCAATCTGCCAGCCCTCATGAATTTCGGCACAGAACTGCCATTATCTGGACAGCTGGGATCTGCTGACCTGCTGGAACTGGAGCAGCTAATCTGTTGTGGGGAAAAAACCACAGACGTGCCCTTGAAACTGGACATAAAGCAAGAGGTTTTAATAAATATCTGGCCTTGCCATGGACTCTGGATTACCATGTGGCCCACCACTCTGTCATGTACTCATCATGTAGCTGCTGTAGGGGGCCTTGCAAGTAGGAAAGGGAAATATTTTGGAGAACTTATAGCTATCTAGTGGAATGTGGTATCGGGCAAACGTCTGGCCAGCTCTCATTTTCTTCGTTGTTCTGGCTTGAGACAGAGACTTGGGTGGCTCATCCTGCCCAAGATGGGGCAAATGTAGTGCTCTGCTTTGTTATTAAAGTAAGCTGTCCTGGAAAATTGAAGTGGTGCCACATTTTCTAAAGATGGTCACTTCTGGACACAGTGTGCAAAAGAATTAAAACCTTAGCCAGTTAAATTAAAAGACAAATTACTAATTATTCAGCAGTGTTCTAAATAAGGAAATGAAGGTCAGCTGTGAGGAAGTCAAGACCACTCGTGGTAAAGCTTCTGCCACATTGTGGTAGAAGAAATGCCCCATACCTCAAAACCACGTTTGCGGTTTTTTTTCTGTTTTTCTTGTTGGTTTCAGGGTTTGTTTGGGTTTGTTTGTTTGGTTTGTGTGGTTTTTTTTTTTTTTTTTTCCTGGAGAATATGCTTGCTTAGTGATTCCAACTGAATGGAGCTTTATTGTAGTGCTCAGAGGACCTAGGTTACAGTTATGTGTGTCTGATGGCAGAAGACAAGCTGGTTTGTCTTTGTGCCTCAGTTTTCTATCTATGGCAAAAGGCCCTGACCTCAAAGTATGTTGGGATTCCCAGGGAAGAGCAGTCTTCAGGAACAGAACAGAGAGCTTATTGACTCTGTGTGTATCTTCTTATGCGTTTAGTATTTGTAAAAGCCCTCAGCTTGGTCAGTCTGGTCCTATTCAGGGACTGAGTTATACGCTTGGGAAAGGACCACTGCTCAGGTCCTACAGGACCAGTATTGACCCCCACGGCCTTGCACACCAGGAGACCTCTTTGTACAGGTATTGCTACCGGGACAATCTCAGCAGGGTCAGAGTCTCCTGGAGGGAGCCCCTGGAGGTATGTGCCAGCCTCAAGCTGGTTTTGAGTGTACAGTGGCCCAGCAGATACTTACCTATAAAGGTGGTGCAGGGTGTTGGGAAGGAGGAGAGTGGTTTAAGAAAGCAGTGTATCGCATCAGTGGAGCAGGAGCCAGGTTACTCGGCCTGAGACTTCATGCTGCAGGGAGCCCTGTTGTTGGGTGGCTCTGGAAGACATCACCATGTGGGTCAGAATAAGGAAGACTGCATCTGTGCCCCTGGATAGCCATGCAAATTTAATACAAGTGCTGATCATTCCTAGCCTAAAGAGCTAAGATTTGGGGCTTTGGGTTGAAAATCTGCCGCGTCCCTTAGAGTTCCAGTGCTTCCAAATCAAAAACTTGCTCGTTCAAACTAAACCTTCGAATTGTTGATCCTAAGCTGCTACAAATCCCACCTCTGTTGATGGGGAGCTGGCTTGGCTCTGGGAGATTTGGCCTTAGGTTTGGATTCTATTCACGTGTGTGCAGTATTAACAGCTTGAATCGATGGAATAGCTGAGGAGCAGAGGTTACCATTTCAGCTGTCTTGCAAATCCTATATCCAAAGTATGTAATGTGGTGCTACGGCAGCATTTGTGCTGCTTGTTGTTGTGTTTTGGTTTTTTGCCTTTTTTTTTAAACCTGGAAAATACAACCTACTTCACAAAATGTTACCAACAAAACAACTGCTCAGAAAATTGGCCTATAAATATCACCTACTGAATGTGACAAGGGATCTGAAGATGCCCTCTGCAATACATGCCCTTTTCCTCTCTAAGATGGGACTTCAGCTTGCTGCAGGTGAGCTGCTAGAGCCACATTTGGCAATAAAACAGGAGCATCTGTACAGTGGGAGCACAATCTCCAGAGACCCGTGGCCTGGCTGTGCCTTGCCATGGACCTTTTGGTTGTAAATATCACCACATTCCTGCCCACACACAACCACTACCATAAATTTTGGAACTGAAGGGATGCGTGGCCCAGGTGTGTGCTGGAGATGAAGGGATTGTTAAGGAAATAAATGCAGGGGGCAGTCTGCAGAATGAAGAGGGAAGGGGATGTTTGAACTGAGGGAACAAAAAGGTCTGGAAGAATGAGCAGAGTAGGTGAGATGTCAAAGGGGGGATCCAAACCCTGACATTTCCACAGGTCATAGAATCATATGGGGTTGGAAGGGACCTCTGGAGATCATCTTGTTCAACCCCCCTGCTGGAGCGGGTCTATCTAGAGTTCGTTGCACAGGAACTTGTCCAGGAGGGTTTTGAATGTCTCCAGAGAAGGAGACTCCACCACCTCTCTGGGCAGCCTGTTCCAGTGCTCCACCACTCTCACAGTAAAGAAGTTCTTCCTCATGTTTAGGTGGAACTTCTTATACTCAAGTTTGAGCCCATTTCCTCTTGTCCTGTCCCTGGGCACCACCGAGAAAAGACCAGCCCTGTCCTCCTGACACCCTCCCTTTGAGTATTTGTAAGCATTGATCAGATCCCCCTCTCAGTCTTCTCTTCTCAAGACTAAACAAAACCAAGTCCCTCAGCCTTTCCTCACAAGAGAGGTGCTCTAGGCCCTTAATCATCTTTGTGGCCCTTTGTTGTCCCCTCTCCAGCAGTTCCCTGTCCTTCTTGAACTGGGGAGCCCAGAACTGGACCCAGTGCTCCAGATGGGGCCTCCCCAGGGCAGAGTAGAGGGGCAGGATGACCTCCCTTGATTAATGACCTTCCTCGATTAGTAAGGATTGTTTGCACTGTACCTCGAGGGATGGCTTTAAACTCCTTGGGGAGGAGTCAAGGTGGACAACTGGAACATATTCCTTTAGGTGGTGAAAATCCATAGGCCGGGCAACCTGTCCCAGAGGGAGTGCATCCAGATGAGATCAAGAGAAAGCAGTGCAGTGCGGGGAGAATGATGTGCCTGGGTTATCAGGAGTGTCCTGGGCAGCCCCTTTCTCCCTGGCTCTCCCCTTCTGCACCCAGTCCACCCTGCCTGCGAGGCAACCCTTTGAATTCCCCACTGGAGCACTGAATGCTTTCTGAACTCTGGCAAAGAAAAATAATACTGAAATCTATTTTGCTATTTAAAAAGAATGTGGCAACTTTGCTTCTGAGGGCGTTCAAACGTTCATTTTCTGAAGATACAAGCTGCCTTTCTGTTTAAAAACAGAACGGACCCCCCCACTTTCTTCTTTTTTTTTTTTTTTAAGTGGAAACCAAATAGCACTGCAGTACAAATCCAGCAGCACTTCACAGTAAGAAAGGGCAGCTCAGTGTGAGGTGCTGAATACTGCTAAAACAGCAAATAAGCGAGCTGACAACAGTAAGCCCATCATGTGTTGGACTCTGTCATACTGGAGAAGGACTCCTTATGTGGGGAAATGTGCAAGAAGGTATTTGTGCATATTTCAGGAGTGCTGCTCAGTAAATGGTTTTGAACCAGGTCTGCCTCACTATTGGAGCTGTAGGGAACTCGGCGCAGTGATGGAGGGGCTCTGACTGAATGTTTGACAAAGCCATTTTTAACTGTGTTTTGTGCTTTTAGTGTATGTGATGAGTGCTGACTTTGCAAAGAAAAATGTAGTGCTTCATTAAAAAAGAGGGGAGAAACCCCTCAGACGTAACTGTAAATAAATGCCCTCAAAATGTAGGTTTTCGGTAAAAATGTTTAAATTTGAAAGGATAGAAAAATCCCCCTTGAATTTTGTAGCTCTTTTGCCTTAAGGTCCTCTTCTCCTGAGGTCTGCAGTGCTTACCCTCAGGACAGCCTTGGGAGTTGGACTGTGTCCATGTTGCACTGTATCTGATTTCACCTCCATCCATTCATTACCATATTTTCCACCAACATTGCACAGGGCTAATCTCACTATGGCACTTTAAGAATTACACCTTATGAAGAGACCAGCCTTTTTAAAGTCATTTACCCCTTTTACCACTATCCTTATGTCAACTATTACCAACAGCTGCTTTTCCACGCAGATACCTGAAGTATGAGTGAGGAACACAGATCCTTTGAAATCCAGATGTCATTGAAGAGTATAAACTTTACTGTTGATGCTGATGGCAAGATGATTTTCTCATTGCTAGTCTGGAAATATGCTACAAAAAGAAATTACTGCTTTCTCAAAGAAACCTGATACAAAAGTCGCAAAGATTACTGGAAAGATTTTTGTCTCCTAATGAGCTGTAGGTCAGGCCTTTATTAGGTGGAGGCTGAATGAAACATTGCTGAGTCTGCTTCTCACTTGAAACTCTTTCTTGAAATACAATAGAAAGTTCTCCACATTTCTGTTTGTTAAGAAGATGGACCCAACCCAGGCTACTTGCTTAAATTTATCATTGGCAATGTGTGCTAAGTTCTTGGTAGAAGTTCTAAATTACCTTTGATTATGGTAAGATATTTTTTTCAAATTTAATTAAATATAGATGGAAGTTCTTTCTTAGTAATTATGCCTTAGGAGAATTATTTTAGAGTGGATTCATTTTATAAGAAATGTTTCTAAGGGATTCAGTCTTGGCAGAGACAGGAGTGATGGGAGCAAAGTGGGACAAAAAGTAATTTTATCACTTGTTAATAAAAAGTTTTGTCTAATTTGCAGAGTTAAACTTGCTGTGTGCTTATCTGCTGCTGAATTAAGTGTTGCTGAATGAAATACTCACAGAAAGCGCTTAGGTCTTGAGGAGCTCCTAAGTAAGTTCTGATGCACAAAACACCCCTATTTGGATTTGTTCTTTGTGTTGTGATTGTGGGCCAGGCTTGGTGTCCTGGGCTCCGTGGATACCAGAGTTAGACTCCTCCTTCCAGGAGTGTGCAGTGTTCAGGGAAAAACACAAAACAACAAAACAAACCAAAGGTGCACCTTCACTGTTGAGTTTTGGGGTGGTGTTTGTTTTTTTTTTTTTGCAAGAAAACGAGTTCGTGAAGAGTCCTGGGGAGTCACAGCTGGATTGCAATGAGTGTCCAAGTTCATGTGAAGTTGAGCTAAACATTTTTATCCTCCCCTGTAGCGTGGATAACCCAAAGGCAGTGCTGTCATCGTTCCTGGAGTGGAAGGTGAAATGGAAGTACAGGGAAACTAGATGGATTAAGCTTTGGCAGGAAAGTTTGTACTGAAATAGAGAATTGAGGCACGTTCTCAGGAGTAGGTAGTTTTTGACTTAAAGCAGGACTGGCTTGTCTTTCTGGTTTTTTTTCTGTGTGTCTTTCATTTTTTTTTCTCTTATTTTTTTTTTACTGTCTTCTCCAAATGTTTGTGTGTTGCACCTATTTTAGTAATCCAACAGGAGATTGTTTTTTCCTTTAAGCCTACTCCGATCAGTTACAGCTGTGTGAAATAAGGCTGCTTCTGCTTGCCCTTATGATTGTATTCTAACTTGGGAGAGAGCAGCGTTCATCTTCATGGTAAAGAGCAATTAGCGACTCTACACAGCTCCCTAAAAAACATGTAGTAAATGTAATTGTCCTCATTATGTTGATTACAAAGCTAAGGATATATCAAAGCTTTCTAGTTGAGGCAATGAGGCCTTAGTATTGCTCTGCAGTGATGGGCTGAAATAAGAGTTAACCTTGTAAGAGAGGTTTCTTGCTAGCATCAGTGGGAGCTGGGAATGCTTCTCAAACTTATCTTGTTGACATTCTGTTGACTCTACTCTTGCTGCAATGCTGCTGAATTGTCCAAGGCTATGAAAAAGGCAAACTGAGATCACGTCCAGAAAAGCCTGTTTACTTGTCCTGTGCTGGGGTCTTGGTCTTTCTTGGCCTCAAAAAGTTTTATTCAAGTATGCTGTTGTTGTGAGGCCAAACTGTATATTTAAGTTGCTGTCTTCTGCTGATGGGCAACTGGGTTCAAGTCCCACAATAATGTGGGGGATGCTGGCTGAAGTAGTAATCCTACGACAGGGAAACCTGTCAAGTGTAACTATCAGGTATAAATATCCAACAAAGGCTCTGCAACGCAAAAACGCTGGCGTTTCTTGTTTAGAAATATTTCATTTAGTATTTAGATCAGTCTGTTCAGCTGAGACATGTGAGATGTAGCTGGCTGCAGGCTGGACGTGGAGGCTGCTGCAGACACTGTGCCGACAGACACACGAGAGCCCCCTTTGGAGCTGCCTGTCCTTCTGCACCGAGTGGAACGGGAGTCTGCGGTGAGTTCAGACTGGACAATGAGCCTTTAGAGAACGAAAATGATCTCAGATGAATTCTGTTTAAGTAACAAGCAGCGTCTACTGTGGAAAATGAGTAGTGACTTCTACACTTCAAATGACCTGAGAGCTCTTGGAGATTATATCCACATGGATCTTCCCTGAGCTGCTGACACAATCCGTGGGGACGGACTCTTACCAGTGATTCTGTTAACCCTGGAGTTTTGCATGTTCTTTTGTTTGTTCCTGAATTTAAAGGGTAGGGGAGACTCCTTTCTTAAAACCTGCAGGTATGATTTCCCTCATGTAGATAGCATTTGTCTGTGTGGCAGTTTGATCTGGAAACTGAGGATAATGTTTTCATACTTGCACAAAAAAGCTCATGAACACTTAAAAGCCTGTGCAGTCTGCAGACCGGTTCTTGCCATATCTCTCTTGACAGGTGAGATGTACTGCCTTTTGGAGCAGCTGTTTCAAAGGATTTTATTCATGTAGTGGGTAGCTGAGGAAAATCAACTGCTTGAAAGACAGGAAGAGTTTGACTTCACTCTTTGATCAGGAAGAGAAAGAGCCATTCAATCACTGTCATATCTGGATCCTTGGAGATCTTTCTGTAAGGGAGTCCAACCTAAATCACCCACTTAAATGTGAGTTGGAAGAGGGGGGTCATCAAAGATCTACCACCTTACTGAGGTTTTCTGTTCCTACACTCACTATTGAGGCTGACAGCGGTCCAGAAGCAGGCTGTACATCTTCAGGGTAGAGATGGTACTCTTCCAGCATCCCATAACGCCGCCATGTACAGGTAAATACTGAAGACATTTCAAATAGGGTTGGCACTTGTTATGAATTAGTAGTTCTCGTTTTTTAAAAGCAGATCCATGCTTGAGATGACCAGTGATATTCTTGCTTGATATTGAATCAAAAAATGATCTCTGTGGAAAAACTGGAGCTGTCAAAGACTTAAAAAAAAAAAAAAGAGAGGGGAAAAAAAAACAACTTGCTATGCTAACCCCACTGTTTGCTCTTGTTAGTACATGGCCCCAGGTAAGGTAATTTTTAATGCAGCACTGATCACAGAGTTTAAATATGTAGAATATTTTCAAGAAATATATAATTGGTATTTGAAGCATACAACTGTATACTTGTGAAAAATAACTTATGACACTTATCTAAATGGGTTTTTTTATATTATTATTTTAAAAAGAAGCCTTCACTGCCTGAAATAAAAATACTGTGTCTGCTAGTCAGGACTTATGTGGTAAATTAAGACTGGGACTGGATCAAAAACTATCACCCTGCATTGGTAAATATTTCAAATTCAGTTCTTCTATTTGTAGAAATTGTAATCGGAGGCATCTGTACTAGTGTAGCAAAGTTTCACAGGTGTATTGCAATGAGATATACAAGTTAAAATTTACGCTTATGCTGACTTGCAATGACATCCCCAGGGAGTTTCTTGCTTTAGCTATATTGATTTATAAACATAATTGTAATGAAATAGGAGGAGACCTTGGAGTTGTGTTTATGTAGCCAAGGGTATGGAGACATACCACAGGACACACCTGTCCAATCAAAAGAACTCAGACTTTGATTATTTTCTATAAATCACATGGTAGAGCATCTGCAGGTGAAGGACACATGGACACTTGGTGAATGAATTGCAAAGTACGGAGAGCTTGTCTGCTCAAAATGTGGAAAAGGTGGATGGAGATCACCTTGGGGAAGGCACATGGGAATTGTTTTGCCTCTAAGTAGTCGATGGGCCAACTGAGTCCACCAGTCTCCAGTGTTGCTCTGACTGCTTGGTTCCAAAGCACAGAGAGAAGTACCATGGAAGAGTTTTCAGCAGTTGCAGGGGAACCATTTTAAGCAGAGCAATATCTTTTTTTCCCTGCCTGTCAGCCTCAATTCACTCTGAATGCTTGGGAAGAGCAAATTAAATTCACTGTTGCTAAATTCTTCTTCTGTAGCAAGGGTCAGGAGGGGGTTTGGGACTTCATATTCATGTTTGTTTTAATTGCCAAAATGTCTTCTGTACAAATCTATTTGTGGGAGGTGAGGAAAAGGTGAATGAGGTGGTGATACCGGTGTGAATCGAGGTTCACAATGTTGTAGCTCTTACTGTCACAGCTGAAAGCTTCAGTGAAAAGCTGATCAGAACCGATGGACCGTTTTGACTCGGAGAATTTTCTGAACCTTCAGATATTATTTTTTTTCAGATATACTGGAAGACCTTTTCCCTCCTCCTAGTAAAAGGCAATATGGCAAAACCAGACACATTTACGTTATAATTACAAATGTAGGCCTTTTTAGCTGAGTACTGATAACTGTCAGTTTTCCATGCTCTTCTCTGCCCAGGAATAGCACTGTTAGGCCACTAATACTGAGCTCTGATTAACTGCTTTTGTTAAGAGATTCTCTTTGAGTGTGCAGAAAATGCCTTGGAAAAGGAGGAATTGTTTGGGGAAATTGTAACTGTCTCCTTTCAAGGTAGCATCAAAACAAGAAAGTCTACATTTGTCATTTCCTATTGAAATAACTCGCTTAAGTTGCTAATGGGATGTGTTTTCAAATATGTTTTAACAGACTTCTCTAAAGCCTCTGCTTCTGACTTAAATACTGCTCCAAAGCCTTGTTTGCTGGTGTGACAGTAAGCTGACAGGCCAGGAGGAAACAAAGGGTTTATCTGGTGTGGATTCCGAGAGGGGTGTTCTGTGGCATACATTGGTGGTGGTGAGGAGGAAATACATCCTTGAACACGCTTCATATTTTCATTGATTGGTTTTGTTGGTCTCAGAGGCAGGTAGCAACATAAAAGAATTGCTGTATATTAAAATGCCTGTAGCAGTATTGCACTTTGCAGCAGCGCTGAGGCACAGCTTTTGCTGTGTAGACTGGATTAGGGTGTCTCTTTTGCAAACTACGTTATACCGGGAAAATGTTTACCAGGTGGAGAAATGCTGGGGGAGAACGCTTTTTCACTCTGGTTTAGAAATTTGTAGCTGAAATTTAATTTTTCAAAAGCGGAGACTCAGAAGAGCAGAAGGAAATACCTCAAAGCCATGTGACATTCTGGAGGTATGAGCCCTGTGTGAGCCTAGTCCTTCTCAGGAATTCATGAAGTAGGTAGCCAAGGTCACTGAAGATTTGTGAAGCGTGAACTGTGCAAATGTGGCGTCTGTGATTCTGAAAAGTTCAGGTGACCACTCCAACACTTGCTTGCTTCAAGGAAAAAAAAAAGGGGGAAAACAAAGCAAACAGCCTGGTTTATCTCCAATGAGGCAATAGTGTGAACTTCAGTTTGCAAGGTGCTCTCTTCTTGGAATACAGGGTCTGAATTCATACCAGCTAGCAGCCAGTAGCTTTTTGGTGACATTAATATAAAAAAGCAGTTTTGCTAGAGCTCTTGAGATTCCAAGGGCTTGACCAGCAGAGTCGAGGCGGGGACGGGGTAATGTGTCTGTCATAGAAGGAATTGAATCGAAGTTCTTTATATTCAGAATATTCAGCCTGAAACGTATATCGGTTTTCATGAAAATATCAGATCCAGTGTATTTGTTAACAGAGGCAAGCTATGGCATATCACCCTCTTAACACCACCCTGTTAGCCAGATCTCAGTGTATCCATATTTTCTTTCCAGTTGTCTTTGACTTTCCCTGTTCTGGTTATTCTTTTTTTATTGTTATTTTTTATTCTCAACTGACAGTTCTGTCCTCCAATTCTGTAATTACTGTCTATCATTTTAAGTGATGGGCTAAGGGCCGATATCTAAGGTCAGGGCCGTGAACATCTGACTTCCCTTGAGAGTAGAACTGGTTGGGTAGGAAGAATATTGATTTGCTGAGTAGATCAACCAAAAAGAAGGAAACTTTTCAAATGCTTTTGACCTAATAGTGTCCAACCATCTCTACTTGAGGCAAGTTAATGAAGGGCTAAATCATATTTTGTACAAATCATGCCTCAAAATACAAAATGAGGGACTTTGAAAAAGCAGCCCAGAGGCTAGCTGCAGACAGCTGAATGTGTGTCTTAGCCAGGGGTTAGACTAGATTTATAGAAAATGCAGAAGGGAGTGAATTTGATCCCTAATTCTGAGTGGAAACTGATTCATCTCTCTGGCTGCTTTAGTGGATCTGCATCTTAAATAGGAGCATAGAAATGAAAGCAGCATTCACTGTTTTACCTAAAATTGTACCATCTAATTCTCATAAAGGGAAAATCTATAACTTACTCTTCCCTCAAATGGCATCTTTTAATTTAGAAAAAAAATTGTTCCAGTTGATTTCGGGTTCTTCCTTTCTGCTGTATGTGTAACCCTGATCAATTGTGCTTTTCATCATTGGGCAATAACATAAATTCTAGGGCATTTAAAACTTCCCAAGCTCCTCAAAGAACAGTGATGGTGATGAAAAATGCACCTTAACCTGCTCCCTAAAAAAAAAAAAAAAAACAAAAACAAAAAAACCAACAACAACAAAAAAACACCCAACAACAAAAAAAAACACAAAACAATCAAAAAACAAACAAAAAACCAAAACAAAACCAAAGATGGTTCCATCAGCCACTCATGACTAGCATTTAGGAAGGTCCTAAGTGAGTTCAAGTGTCCGTCCACTTCCAGCTGGTGGAAATCCCAGTCTAGAATCTGCCGGTACTTGATTATCTGAAGCCTTTGAGTCGTGTGTTTGTGTCCCTGATCTAAATGAATGATGTGGAAACGTCAAAGCAGCTTTTTGTATGATGAACAGTAATAGAAAAGCAAAACACTTATCCAAAAAGACCTTTAGATGTCTTGGCTGGGTTTAACTTTCTTGGCAAATCTTAGCTACAAATAACAGAAACAGCCTGCTGTGCAGAAGGAAAAAGGTGCCATGCAAGAAATGTCCTAATCTTCTGGGTTATCCACTCTGATACTTTTATCCTTGAACATGAATAATTTATGCTCAGGAAGTTGGTTTCACTGTGACAGAGAAGCATTTGTTGAGAAAGCTCAGTGTTGGTCCTTTCAGAGGTATCGGCGTGCTTCCTGTTGCCATTTTAGAGAATACATGGAAAATGGAGAAAAGCTCAGGCTGGTTTTGTAAGGGTGTCCAACAGAAATGCTCCTACCTTCTTTGATACTTTTTTTTTTTCTTTAAACTGTGTTAGGAAGCTCATGGGCTGCTGCTGACTAACAGAATGCTATTTCTGTCCACACAACCATTTCAAGATAAATGAGCAAAAAAGTGTTAGCCTGGAAGGGTTAGAAATAAACATGGATTTTTTTTTTTTTTTTCTTTGCTCACACTCAGTGATCTTTATAATTTCCAGTTTTATTTCTTAGTACCTCTTTATCTCATGTGGTCTTTCCTTTCTTCCTTGCATTTGTATAACAACAACTTTTTAATGAGCTAGTGTGGAGCAGACAAAGGGGGTCCAAGGCCAAACCTGTCTTCAGCTTGGGTGGAAAAGGGAATAATTAAATTCTGAAAAGGCAATGGAGTCAGGTGCACTAGAAGCAAGGGCGAAAGGATAATGAACGGAGCGAGGGCAGTCTTGATAAAGCTCTCCAGGAGAGGTTCCTGGCAGTCAAAGCCACTTGCCAATGTGACGTGGCATGGCTATGCTTTTACGTGCCATTGACTCAGGGGGACGGTCAAAAAATTCTGAGCAAGGCGACATCCAATTTTCTTTGGCTGCTCAGGCTGGGAGTTGGATGGAGAGAAAGTGTGCCCTTACCTTAAGAGGCAATGTAGAAAATGCTAGTTTTCTGCCTCATAGAGGCAAATCAATTAGAGGGGTTTGTGATTTATTTCACTCATGCTCCTGGAGGATGAGAGTGCAATATAAATATTTTAAGACATTGAATGGCTCCTGCTATATCATTGGGCAGGACAGGAAGAAGCTGAGACGTGATTAGGATGAGATTTTTTTTTTTTTGGCAGGCGTGTGTGTAGGGGAAAATAGAAGCAGGCTGTGACACAAAAAGCTGTTGCAGATAACATTTCCCAAATCATATCAGATTTTTGGGGTCAGTCAATAGTTTGAGGGCTAATAGTTCAGAGGGACCTAGAGAGGCTGGAGGAGTGGGGCAACAGTGAACTGATGGAACTGAGTGAAAGCAAATATGGAGTCCTGAGCCTGGAATAAACCCCTGGAGTAATATGGGCTGGGGAACAGGTCTGCTGAGAAGGACCTCGGAGCCCTGGTAGACAGTGAACTGAACGTGAGGCAGCCATATGTCCTGGTAATGAGGATGGCTAACAGCGTCCTGGGCTGTATGAACAGGAGCACAGTCAGCAGACCCAGGGAAGTGGGTACTCCTTTATTCAGAAATCAGATGCTGAGGTTGGACAGGATTTTCAGAAGGGAAATGCTAGAGGAAGAGCTCATAAGTGATATGTTTTTAAACATCTAGCCTTGACTGGTGTGAAGGGCCACTTCCATTATCTTGGCTGAAGAGCTTTGGTAGAGGAAATAGAGATGATGGAGCTCAAGGCTGGGTGCAGCTGGTAAAGGCCACCCTAGGTCCTCAGAATGCCAAGGATAATTTGCTGACTGGGCTGCAGACCCATCAAGAGAAAAAGGACAAGCTGCTAGAGAAGGGATCAAGCATTTTAATAAAGAGAATCACTGGCTGGGATAGATACCTGGCAGTGTGACTGTACACAGCTGTGACCCCTCTGTGTCTGTACACGCAGAGATGGGCCTCTACAGAACCCACACTGGAGACAGTTACGTGATTTTTTTGTCAAAAGCAGGAGTTTCAACAGAAATCTGAATTCCAGTGCAAAGTCAGTCCTAACTGACCGCAGTGTGCGTAGGGAGCTTGCAGAGGGAGTCAAAGGTACCCTCGAGCAAAGCCGGCACCTTGCTGTCTCTTCTGGCAGTGTTAGGACCACACACGGGAACCGAGCCAGCTGGAGGGTGCGGTGAGGCTGGGGATGTATCTGGGGATTTATCAGCTCCAAATCCATGGTCTGAGTTTCTTAGAGAATCTGCAGCATTGCCACTCTCTGATCTTGTTACCCTCCCCACCTTTGTCACTAGTATCTGATGGGCAAATGTGGAAAACGGGGCTTGGGTTTGTAATGACTGTTTGCTGGCTTTTTTTTTTTTTTCTCATCCCTTCTCTGTGAGAAGAGAAAACAGGTTGGGTATTTTTGGGTAGGGGTTTTGGGGGCAGGAGATGGCTGTTGTATTTTTTTCTTTTGCAGAGCTGCACCCCAAAGGTGCAGATACCCCCTGGTCATACATGTCACAGAGGTGCTTGAGCAAATGTAAAATGAGCTGCACATACTGAATAGGGGAAAGAAAATCAGCTAAAGCTTCTTCTTGGCTTGTATATACAATTGTATAATACAATACAATATTATTATTATTACACAATTATATAATTATACAATACAATTGTATAATACAATACTGCCTTTATTGGTTTGAGGGTTATCTGGACTCTGCCACTATCTGATCCTCACAATACCTTTGGGCAGCAGGAAGGATGCTTGGGAGAGAGAACAGGATCTTGTACCTACTTGATTAGGCTTGTCTTCCATATCTTTCTTCCTAAGGAAGTGGAGAAGTTTAAGGGAGATCCCTAACTGCTGAAAAATTAGCTGGATTAAGACATGCTAGTGTTCACAGCCAACCAAAGGGCCAGTGTAGCTAGTGCTTGCTAACCAGTCATTTCTGGTTATGAAATTTCACTGGCAGGAAAAAGACCAGGTTGTAGGTAAGTCTGTAGGGTAGCTTTTGTTGTGACTCGAATTAGGTACCACTCATCTCTGTAGATACAAAGGAGGATGATGTAACAGCCCAGTTTGCATCATCATTTGCTGCCAGCGTGAGTGTTAAAACTCAAACTGGTCAAAGCCCTTATAGCATACATAGGTCTTTAAATATTTAATCTGTAACAACAAAGAGCAAATGTGGAAGGACTAGCAATAAGCAAGAAATTACATTTCCGGAAAGGATCTAGCAATTTGCTGGCATCAATCTGTTACAGACACGACTGTGGTAAGAGCCCGTGTGTGTCTCTCGCGGTGTGCCTGCTGCGGGGCCACGCAGAGCTGCCTGCAACTAACATGCCCTTTGCAGCATGATACTGAAATGGCACTAATTATTTCCCCTTCTTGAAAGGGCTAACGAGCTCAAGAGTAGATCCATGCAGAAGGACTACCTACCTTCCAGGGTTACCTTCTTTCACCTGAGGTCCCGTGGACATACTGGCTAACTCAGGTGGAGTGGGTTCAGATACCCCTGTATCGTTGCACGTTGCCCTTAGCAATTGTCAGCTTTCAGGAAAACAACAAACAATGTATAATTAGCTTTATTTTTTTACTGACTCTGATTTCACTGGCTGGTGTTGGAAGGGAGCTAAACAGAACAGTCTCTTGAATCTTGCCTCTTTAAATTCAGGACAGACAGCTACTTGCATCTTCAGTGGGAGATGTCTTGTCCCTTCCAATTGCTTCCTAGCTGGAAAGTGTATCCAGCAAACAGTTAACTTTGCTCATATTCTGTACTACTGGGTATTTATTTAATTATATTTTTGGGGGTGATAGTATCTTTCTGCATAAAGGTGTATGATTTCCTGGGAAAAGTAGTAAGTCTATTGCCCATTTAGTAGTTAAATGAAACACGTTTAACAGTGTGGCTAAGTAAGCGTTGGAACAAGTTATCTAAAGGGATATGCTAAGTTCACTATCTCTCAAAGCTTTCATCAAGATTGGTACTTCTCTCCAAGAGATTTTCCAGTCCAAAGGAGCTGTTGGGTTTAATGTGACAGTCTGAAGGGTGTTCTTTGATCTGCATTACAGAAAAAGGCGGATACCACCATTACAATAACCTTGAAGGCTGTGGGTCTGATTAAATTGCAATGGTTCAGTAGAGAGTGAGAATCTCAGTGGTCTCCTGTGTGTCCATTGCTGGTACAACTGAGAGCTTGGCTCAGGGACTGTGGACCTTTCTGAAACAATCAGCTCTTTATCTAAAAAATGAAATAATGTTAGAAAAGATCTAAAAGTTTTACATGTGTTTTTGCAATTTCTTTTGCTCTTGTGCTTCTTGAATGTAAAATGCTGTGCTTTTCCTTCTCCATCTTTGCTATGGTGGTCTGTTCCTCCTGGATGACTCTTCCCTGAGTCTACTTCCCTTGCTGTCTACCATGTTACCATGTCATGGTGTTGTGTTTTGACCACACATCTTATTGTGGAGGCAGAAAGATGTGACCCTTTTTGGTTAGAGAAAGAAATATTGGGAGGGGTGGAAGTGTAATAAAATATGAAGCTTTAAAACAATGTTTTCTGCCTTCAGATTTTGCATGTACTCGAACCAGATGTTTAGTGATTTTTTTTTTTTTCTGTTAACTTATGGGCTTCAGATAGTGATTCTGGAGGGGAATAAAGATACCTGTTGGAGCTGAGTTGATGGTCTTTGAGCTCTAGAGCTGATGAACACTGAACAGTTGCTTCATTCTCTATTACCTTATTTTTAATCCCTTAAAACCTTACCCCATGTTTTAAATGACAGCAAAAAAAATTTTTTCAGCTGATGTTTCCTGTAACTTCTGATTGGAAATATTAACCAGAAGGTGAAAATGTTATGTTGCACAAAACATTAAAAAAAAAAAAATCTGAAAAACCTATTTCTTATGTATAATGTAATTAAAACAAGTATAGATATGGAAACAGTGAAGAGCTCAGAGCTTTGGAAAAGATATGAGAATTTAAAACTTCTAGATTTCTCTTCTTAAAAAATAGAGAGTTGTAGAAAAGCAGAGCTGGAAGAGATCAGGAGAGATCATATAGCTCATCTCTGCCCTGTGGCAAGAACAACTCAACCTGAACTGTTTCTGACAGAAGTGCATCCAGCTGCTGCTTCAAGATGTCCAGGCTACTGAGAATAGATGCTCCACAGAAAGTCTCACTAACCTATTCTCATGCTTCATAGCTATTGCTGGAAGGATGTTTCTCTTAATATCTAGCTTGCATGTTCTTTGCAGATATTGCAGATTATGATTCCCATCGTGCCCACTACAACCCTGGGGAGCAGTTTGTTCCCCTTTTGAAACAGCCCTGCTCAAACCTCTCCTTGACAGGGTTCGGGTAATGCGTGAGGATGGCTTTAAACATTTTAAACAGGTAGGTTTTGTTGAGTGGTGTCTTGGTTTGGTTTTTTTTTATTATTTTATTTTATTTTTTCTGAGGTCTTAAATTCACAACCTTAAAAAGATACGGTATGGGAGAGGAAACAAAACCACTAAGAAATGACCTGGCTTGTATAGCTCGAAAAAACTCCGAAAGTAGAGACCAGCCTTCCTGAGTCCAGATTTGATTCCTTGTCTGTTACACAGCTCTGTCTTCCTTGCCTAAAAGTACTGAGACGTACACCAGGGACACTTGTCGTTGAAAGCAAGCTATTTTAGGGACAGTCCATTGGCCAGGTTTGAATCCAGGAGCTGGTGGCTTTATGTGAGCCAGATTGCATGAGATGTGAGCAGACACTCTTTCCTGCCTCCTTCCTCTCACTCTGATAGATGGGGTGTGGAGGGAAGGAAGCACATAGCTTATATATGGTGAAGTACTGAAAAGAGATGCTGCTAAAAACCTAAAAGCTGTCTCTGAAATCCCATCATTTTTTATTGCATAATTAAGCACTATTGCTGACACATCCTCCCTTATGATTCCCTTTAAGTTGGAGCATCTGGCCGGGTGTTGCACAAGAGCCCAGTTTTCTTCTCCCTATACAACGAAGTTTTGATTAATTAATCATCACTTCTGTTTGAATAATACATTAAAGATGCACTTGAATGTTCTAGGAAAAAAAGTAAAATAAAAAAATAAAAATCCACACAAAAGGAAATACTGCTCTGGCTTTTAAAGGACATGCTCTTCAAATAGTATGACAGTTGTAAAGGTAAATGTGTTACTGGTCAGCCTGTGTTTCTCTTCCTGCTTGTTTATTTTCTGTGCATTTGACTTGGTGACAGTCACTTGTATCAGCAGGACATTAAGTAATGAAACATACGAACCATATTGCAATAGTATTAAAGAACGGTACAGCTCTGAATATACTTTTGAATCAACGTTTTGCTCTATTAAAAAAAAATAGAAGGAATTATGAAACTTGCACAGTGTTGGCTGCTGTCCATGATTATTTGCGGCTTGACAATACCTGCTTCAGACTGATAGGACCACAAGAAGTCGGGTAGTTGTCCTCCTAGAAATTCTGCTATGGCTTCAAAAGTGCAGGGTTTGTGTTTGCTCAGCACCGAACCTGCTGCTTGACAGCAGATATTGTCGATGCCATGTTTGTGCAGGGACATTAATTCTACCCTGTGCATATCCTCCGCTGTCTAGAAGCAGTGAGACAAAGCTTCTGAAAGCACAGAGCAAAACTGCTCTGTATCCAAAGGCCAGGCTTTCCTGGCATTGTGCTCTCTTCCCAGTATCTAACCATGGTCAGGATTTTCCCAGGGGGACATCACCCAGCAGTTGCTGTCATACTGCATCCAGTCTCTGTGGGTGCTCAGTTCTTGAAACTCTGGATGTTAACTCTTGGCCTGGGATGTTTCAGAAATGCTCAGGGTTCACCTAAGCTTGCCGTTAGGTAATTTGAAGTATGTAGTGTTCTAATTTGAACACTATTGCTCAGTGTTTTCTGTAGAAAGCTGGAGAAGCAGCGTGTTGATGTTGGGTCTGGCTCGTTCCGTGTACCTGGTGAATGTGACTTGCTGTATCCCTGAGTGTTGTTTGAGCAACTTGGTCTGGTGGGAGGTGTCCCTGCCCAGGGCAGGCTGGTTGGAACTGGGTGATCTTTAAGGTCCCTTCCAATCTAAACCGTTCTGTGATCCTGTGCTTTTTAGAGAAGCCTTAGTAGTGTTAAGGACCAAAGAGATATTGTGGTGCTGAGTGCTGAAATCAGAGCCGGTGCCTGGGCACCTCTGATCCCTGAAGAGCTGGGCTGTGGGAAGAGCTCACTTACAAAAGCCTGGCTGTGCAAAGCTTGAGGAGGCCTCTGTACCCAGCCTTGAGAGACCTAAGTGTTTGCTTCTCCCTAAGGGAAGCACCCTGGGGAAACGGGGACCCTACACAAGCCTAATGCCACCGTCCCTGTGTGCCTGCAGAGTGGTGGCAGCGGCAAGGCAGAGGATACACCTGTGGGGCTCATTTGGATCTTCCTCCCTAGGTTGATTGAGCAGGAGAGCTTTCCAGCCTTTGCATAGACCCAGTCCTGCTGTCAGATGTGACACTCAGCCAAAAATCCCTTCTCTGAAAGCCAACGACCGCTGTGATCTCACTAGATGGAGCGGAGGCACTGCTGGATTTCACCCACGGAGGCTCTTGCAAGAGCTTTCCCCCCTCTCTGCCCCCTTTAATCCATTTTGAAGCCTAGCAATGCCTCGTGTTTACCCAGCAGGCCCACGTGAAAAGGTCAGTTTTATTTCTTTGACCTTTTTCAGCTCAGTAAACATCGGCTGCTGGAGGTCCTTGCTGTAGATATGTCAGTTGCAATGAAATGGTGTTGCAGGTAATGACATGCATACAGAGTGGCTCCGAACTTGGATCTTGTTTGCCTATCAACACAGGAGTCATCCCAAAATCTTACCCACTGCAAAACCGTCAAGACTTATTTGCTTTCAAAGAACTTGATACTTTGCTTTACCTTTCCTCGCAGCATTATTTCTTCCCTCCCCTTGCCCCCCCCCCTTTAGAGTTAACATCTTGAATATTCATAATCTTAAAATTATAGGTGTACTGGTTACCACTAGTGTGTAACTCTGGGTTTTATACCTGAGGTGTTAGTGCCAATTTGTTAGGATAGAAGGAAAAAAAAAATTCCTGACAAATAGTGTTTTCCTTGCTTAATTTCTTTCTTAACTTTTTCTCTGAACTGGGAGACCACATCTGGCACCTGCATAGACTAATGTTTTGGTGAGGGTGGAGGGGGAAGAGAAAAAGAACAAGGTACCCACAGAGCTTTAGATTGTGACCTTATAATCATTATCAACCAGCACCAATTATTGAAACTGATGTCACTGCTAAGGCAGTAACAGAGGCAGTGGGAGCACCGTCAGTAGCACCTGCTTCAGGCTCAGAAGCTGGGTCTAGCATCTCTGGTCCCTCTGTGGACTTGCTAAGATGGAAGTCAAACTGGTACCTATGTCTCCGATGGTGAGCTTAATCTGTGGCCATGTACTACCATCAGCCACGGCTGCAAATCCTGTAGTCCCATCAGTGGGAACCCTCATGGGAACTGCTGAAAACTAAGTTGTCATACTCCATTCAAATTGCAAGTGCTTCTGGTTGGAGTGACAGCTACACGATTTTCAGCAGACAAGCGATGGTTTTCTACCTGTCCTGTGCAAAACTGAACCTCATTTACTACTTTTGATTTTTGATGAACGTGAATATCTTTACTGACTGAATTATATCCAATCTGCAGAGTGTTTTTTGTCTTCTGGAATGTAGTGAAAAACTTGTTTTGATAAATTTTGATAAAATTTTGAAAAATTTTATCACTAGATTAGTACCGTAAAAAATGTAGGAATCGGAGCATCTCTGAGGGAAAGCCTCTGCTCTGTATCAAATTAATGATCTCTTGCTAAACTTTCAAAAAGCGCAACAACCTTAAAAGTAATTTCTGGATAATGATAGAAAAACTCCTGGGTACTCTGTAAGTCCTTTTGTCCCTTGTTAATACCTCATTTTGATTGTTGCATTTTTAATATTTGGATTAAGACAGCGACATGCTCTGATCATTTCTGTTGAATACGTGAACATCTGGCTTTTGTTGCGGTTTAGTGTTGTTTGCTGTTGGCTGGGGATGAAAGGAGAGATCAAATGGTTTGAAGTTGGCTTTTTTTTTTGTTTTTCAAAGTTGCCTTTGTTCATAAGCTGCAACTCAGGAACTGAGTGGCAATTGTAATTGTGACTGACAAGAGGTGATGGAAAGGAGGAAAACGTGAGTGATGATGCATTAGCTGTGCTCAGCAGTGAGAGAGAGAAAAAAATCTTATCACTGCTCCATAAACTTGTTCATGCTTTACCTAATGGGGAGATGAGGTTGCAAAAAGAAGGTACTTCATTATGCACTGAACTGAGTACGCCTCCTGCAGATTAGAGACCTGCTGCTTGCCCAGAAACTGGAAAGTGTTTGGCATCTGCAGCTTGGTGACCCTGGGGCGAGGACAGGGGTTCTCTGGCCTGTGCTGGGTTGCAGGGGTAAAAAGTGAAACCCTTGTGCCTATGGATTATTACAACCTGAACAGAAGCCAACATCCTTTTAACAGGTCACAGTTTGTATGTTTTCTCCCTTCCCCCTCCTCTCTTCCGTGAATATTTTGGGATTTCATATAGGAACTTGATTGTTATTTCCTTGTGCCATTAAACAATAATGTCAAGGAAAGGCCGTTCCACCCTGTGTATTTAATGATGTGTGTTTGAAGATGAATAGCTGGCAAGCGTCAGTGTCTAGGGAGAACTTGGAAAGCTCAGGGTACAGAAGTGGGTGATTAAATCATCTGAAAGTATGTACAATTGATTGCTTGCTCTGTGAGTGAAGTACTTCTGCAAGCCTGACGAATATTGTTTCATGCAAGGTGCTGGATGCAGCTGGCTAAAGGTTTCTTTAAAAACTTCCCACATCTCTTGTGCTTGTTGGAGGGACTGCGCTGTCATCTCTGGAGAATGGAGAGATCAGTCTCTGCTACACTTGCTCTGAACAAATACCCTTTTAAATGAAAGCACCTCTTCTGTGTTTAAAGATAGACAAGAAAAATCTGCCCTACTGTAAAAGCCAGTGCCTGAGCTCCTGCTGGGCAGAGAGGAGATGCTACAACTTCCAAAGCATGAGCCAGAAAATGTCTTAAATGTTTTTGTAAGAATGGATGATTTTTCCCTCCAGGAGTGTCTCTCTTACCGCTGTGCAGAGAAAGTGCCAGGATGACCAATTTAAATTCCTGAAATTTAACTTAATTTCCAAGAGGCTACCCTTAGCGAGTAACAACCTTCCTGGACGTACAATAATTTCACATACAAACTAGAGTGAAGGAGAGGAGATGGTACCTACACCATGTCCCGAAGTCTTGAAGCTGGGGGTTTAGTGCCGGAGCGCGGTGTCTGCCCGCTCAGTCTGCCCGTCTCTCCTCGTCACGGAGGTTGCTTCTGTGGGCTCTTTGCTAAAAGGCATGTTGGGCTCAGGTTGTTTTTTGTGGTTTTGGGTTTTTTTTGTTTTTTTTTCCTTCTTGTGCTTAGGAGATTCTGACTTGCCATATAACGTGTGGCTCAGCTTCCTTAGGAAATTCTTAGCTCTCAGACGATCCTCAATCACAGAAACACTCTTTCCACTCCGCACGTGTCGCTGCACCACCCACTGCTGCGATGATGAAGCACGATGCTGCTGCTGAAAGAGGCACGAGTACACTGTGTCCCCGTACAGCAAGCAGAGAACCTGGGGGAAGAACGGGATAAACATGCTGGTGGTGTTACACGGGGATGAATTTGGGCTGTGTAAGCCCTGTTAAAACAACGGGAGGAATCTGCAGAGGCAAACAGCGATTACCTCAATGGGAATACGGCCAGGGCATCAGGATTAACATAAATGAAAAACTGCAATAGGATGGATCTTTAATGATTCTTGGGGTCGGAACCTTGATTTGCATGTGATCTGAAAGATAACAATTCCTAATGCATGGTACAAGATGGTTTTGCTTCAGTATTAGATGAAAATATGCTGTAAATAAAAGAATTCTGCTGGCTGTCCCTATGTAGCAGGGTACCTGAAGGGTTCACAAAGTGAATTATTGCCATACCTTTTTTGATATCCTCTAGTCCCAGCTGGGAGCAGGACATATACGGTGCCTTTGCTCTGTCCTGGCCTCGCAGTTGTGCTGTGTTCTTATAGCAATGATCCCTATGGCCCTTTTCTAAATACTGTAACGTGGCCAAACCTGGTCAGAGTTGCATTTGCAGATGTGTAATTCATTAGCCTTGGTCTGCCCAGCCTTCGGTGGCTGTAGGGATGACTTCTACCACTCTATCATCAGTATGAAACCTAATTTGCTTCCACTGTCTACGGGTTAGAGACGTAGCAGTTACATTGCAGGTTACTGGAATGCCGCTATTGCGAGTTTCCAGCCTTCTGTGGGATAAAACAAACTTGCCAAGGATCTTACTTCTCACACAGGGAAGTCCCTGTTTAATATCCTTAAGAAAGTAATGTGTCGAAGAGCCTCACCTTCTCTAAGCACTGGACTGCAAAACCTCCTCTATTGAAAGCTTCCTTGATCAATTCATTCGTAACCTCTCTAAGCATGAATATAAATGTTGCTCACCTGATTAGCCTGTTTTATAGCACTTCAAAAGCCTTGATAAAACTGGTCAATGCAATAAATACCTAATGAGTGCTGAGCCTCCTTCCTTGGCAAATAAATAAATAAAGCACAGCCCAAACTCTAGGTAATGCTTTCAATCAATCAGCATAAATCCTTCTTTAGCTGCAAAAATGAAGCCTCAGATGATAAAATGCAGCGGCTTTGGATGTGCTCCACTGATTGTATTATTTCTTTTCCCCACAGTAATCCTGACAAACACAAGTCACTTTCTTTTCCAGTTTAAATGCAGTTTGCCAGTAGTTTCACATCCTCTCCTAGTTTGTAGTACTTGCAATGTTGCTATTTTAATATTTTAAAGGAATGTGGCATGCTGGCACCAAGTTTATTAGACTATATCGCTTTCACGAGGTACAGTCAGTGATGGATGGGTAGAGACTCTAAAAAGGAAGCCTTTTATTTTTTTTATGATCCTGTTGCCATTCCTTAACTCTCATGCCCCCACAGCTGCTTACACAAGTCATCTCGTTGGTCCTAGCAGGTTTATTCTTGAAACACATATATAGAGGAATGGTATACCGAAGTGTCCTGACAGAGGATACCACCTTGACAATTGCAGTAGGGAAATACAGAATCATAGAATCATAGAATGGTTTGGGTTGGAAGGGACCTTGAAGATCATCGAGTTCCAACCCCCCTGCCATGGGCAGGGACACCTCCCACCAGACCAGGTTGCCTAAAGCTCCATCCAGTCTGGCCTTGAACACTTCCAGGGATGGGGCATCCACAGTTTATCCACTGTCCCATATGTGGGACAGTGCTGGAGAATGTAGAGGATACCTTATTGTTCACCATCCCTCTGATCATTTCTTAGTATGGTTAGGAAAGACGACTATAGTGCAGATAATCTGGAAGCAATGAAGGGTTCTCCACATGGTTCATGATAGGTGATCCCCGTTACCTCCTGTTCCTTGTATTGACCTTCCCTGGTCATTGCACTGTGCATCGATGCATTTTGTTCTTTCATAGCAGCTCAGGCTTGTAGACAATTTATAGAAATCCTGTGTGTGTTACAATTAAGCCACCATAAAAATGGCTATGGCTGTGACTGTTCCTGCTTGTGTTCTGAAACACCTGCTCACTTCATCCACCTGTTAAATGCTCTGATTTATATCTCGTGGTTGATTTGCTTGTGCTTCTCTAAATTCTTATTTTGGGGTGCCTGCAGCACGATGGCTCAGTCCTTGATATTTCTGTGACAAAGGCAAAAATGCAGAAGACTTTAGGCAGAACCCTCTCAGGTTAGAAGAGGAGTGGAGCCTCAGCCTGTTCCCCTGCAGCCACCTGGACATTCACGGTGGCGCAAACAACAGTAAAAAAACCTCTGCAGTTCCACTGAACGGCATCGAATCAGATTTTTGTGAAAGCAATGTAGGAATCCTTTGGAATTTTTTTGATGCCTAATAATGACAGAGAACCACTTGTTTTTCACAAGCACAGAATTTGGCCCTTCTCCTCTCTTCTTCAGATCCTACTGAAAATTCGCTTTTAACACCCTTCCTCATTTGGTAAATGTAACTGAAATGAACATGTTTTCTCAAACTGATCCTGTTTCAGGTATAGGATTCTCTTAAAGATCCCAAGTAATGTCTTGAGTTTTACCCAGCATCATAATACAGAGATTATGAATGTTAAATTCTTCCAATCTTAGAACCCATGTGTACTATCAGTAATAAAATTTGCAAGAAATTTTTTGGCAGCTTTTTTGGAAATTCCATGACTAATCCAACCTTCTGGAATAGGACTATTAAAAAAAAAATGAGGTAGCAGACTTCCAAGTAAAGTTGGAAGAAAAAATTCATCTCTTCCTGACTTTTTCCACCAAGAGTAGTGTTGATCTGGCAACCTCCGTGGCTTATCAAGCTCGTTTAATTTCACCAGATTTGTTTTGCTAGTGCACAGAAATTTATTTTTAAAAGCAAACAAAAAATAACTTTTGAATATGGGGGGGGGAAATTATTTCAGGTGGACAAATTACCTTTTTCTACAAATTTTCTGCCTCAGTAAAATACATGAAAAAATGAAGGGGGGGTATCACTGGATTTTGCATTGATTTAACAAGGTTGTTTTTCACATACACAAGTATAAACTTATAGAAATGTTTTCACATACATGTACACGTACATATCTAGAAAATCTAGTAATTTTGCAGGTCAAGAATCAAGTATATCTGTTGCTAAGAAAAGGATTCATGTGTTGGCTGGCTTGGATTTTTGTGTATTTCTCTGACTGCGTTGAAATTAGCAGTAGGAAAAAAATTAGTTTCTGGTGTGTTTACTCCTTTTCCTGGGAAATCATCCTGGTTAATAGCCTGCCATTAGATGGGATGAAATTTAAGTGCAAAAATGTTCTCAGGCTAACACAAAATCCCGTCACGTAGGTTGTAGTCTAATGGTGAAGCTGATTCTAGTCTCTGTACAACAGCTGCTCTCTCTCCTAGCAAAAGCTGGACCTTCAGGCAACCTTTCCTGTAGGTGGGACGATCTGCTTGCTGGGGTCCGTAATGCAAAGACTGTCATTGTTTGTTCTGATCGTTCTGATGCCATCTTAAACAGGGTCTGAAATTCTCATCCCAATCCTACAGCTCAAACAGAAAACTTAGGGTTTTAAAGCATTTATTTTATGCGTTGGTATCTTTTTGCTTAGTTTTGTGCTCTTCTTGAATATTTGAGTAACTGTTTCCATGTTGCCTTAACACATCTTTCTTGCTATTAATATTATGACATCTATTATTTCTCTGATTAAAACCCATGACAGATTGCAAAGCAGTGCATTGTATAAAAAGGGTAGCTGTTTTTTTTCCTCCCTAATGGATGTAAAAGTAGCATCCAAATTAATTATGTAAGTAATGCCTTTTGGGCCAGTGACTTGGCCAACATCAGAAACATAAATCCTTCCCAAATTGGTTATCCGTGTCAATGATGCATTTAAAATTTGCAAGAATTAATTTTCTGAATTCACATAATTTCTGAATTCTTGAAGGCCACCACCTGCTAGTGACTGGATGCTCAGGGCAGTTCCTTCTTGATGAGCAGACCTTGTAGTCAGGAAGAGAGTTCTGTTCAAGTTTTACTGAAGATTTCCTTAAAAGTGTGTTATAGCCATTCCAGGAGTTTTTGACGACCCCTTTCCCAAAGCCAGGGTTAGTGTGTCAAGATTTGAGTTTTGTCTCCAGCCATGATAGACAAAGGAAGAACAATCCAGAGACTTGTTACTATTAGAAGGAGGAGAACCAGTCTCTGTCTCACACCGCTGGAGGATTCTCGCAGAGGTAGAGTCCTGCAAACACGTGCCTTATCTCCTTATCTGAATTCTCTGCTATGTGTGTTCAAAGTAAACACATGATTACTTCTAGTAATTAAGCCGGTCACCAGAAGGTGTTATGGTCAGTCTTAGCAAGCTAATACCCATCAGACCAGCATGGGCAGTTATCTCAGCAACCGCAAAGCAGGGTTCGTCCTGCAGTAGAAGGAACCGAAATGTTAGTAAACTCATGGGGGTAATTTTCATCAAAGATTTGGAGAATTGAACTTGTTGGGAGTGGAACTAAGTAGGGAAAAAGCGATGCTAATGAAAACTTCCCTGATACAGTGGTTGCAGACAGTCTGATGTCTGATGGGAGGCACCTACTATGACACCTACTTGAAAGGGTTAATGTAGCGTAGGAATTCCTGTTGGAGGATGAGATGATAATTTAAAGACTTGCATACCCTTGATGTTCTCACTAATAAATCAGGTTCGAGCCACTGTTCCAGTTTTTTATGCTGTCCTTGGAAGAGGTTGTCATGCGTTGCTTAGGAGAGAGCGTAATGGTTTATGACTGCAGCACCTGAAGTCCCCTCATGGAATGAGTTCCTGGGAGAATCCTAATCACACCCAGCTAATATTGCTTAGCTGGTGATCATGTCATGCTGCCCAGCTGAGTTACATGGATCGCTGCGGCAAATGCCCGGCTGATTAATTTTAACTCAGTGTAAATAGAAATGATGTCAAGGATGTATTTATTGTAAATACGAGATGGCTGTACAGGTGCAGGGGCCCACGAGCCAAGATGGCACGGCCACATTCCTCAGGCACGTCTGACAGTATTGCTGAGGTAATGAGTGACCCGCAGCTCAGCGATGGAACAGTGCAGTAAGCTCTGAGAAGACCTGAACAGAAGGAATTTCTATCTAGAGGTGTGGGTGTTTTAAGAAAAACAAACAAACAGAAAAAAAAACAAACCCAAAACAAACCCCCAAAAAACCAACCCAAAAGCCAAACTGAAGAGGATTAGCAGTGACACAGGAGTATAAAATGAGGCAGAACCCAAATGTGGCACTTCTCCGCTGGGGGTGCCCTGCTCTGGATGCCTTGCTTAACTTTGTTTATGGGGGTTAATTCTCCTACTGAATTAATCCATGGGCTAAACTATTTCCTGTGAGCCCGGGGTACAGACAGAAACAATTAGCTGCAGGTTTGTATTGCTGATAAAATCAGCTAACAAACTGCGGCTACTCCTGGAGCAAGGAAGTTCAGCTTGTTTATAATTTACCCCCCCAAAAAAAGAAAAAAAAAAATCCAAATATATATATGGAAATGAAATGACTCCTTTAAGCTCCTGTCAGGCTGCCAGTTCAACCTACTTACTGTGAGCAGATCTCTTTATCATCAGAACGTGGTTGCTCACTTTGGACTCAGTCCACAGGCTTTCCCTTTTGCCTTTTAGGCTATACGTAAGTAGTTAATCACATTGCAGCCAATAAATGACTCCAAGTTGCAGTAGGTCATCAGATTTTTTTTTTTTTTTTTTTCTCTTTATTCCTCCAGAGCATACTGAGAGAGGAAACTCTGATGTGAATATTCATGAGAATGCTAAAAGTAGGCAAGTGAGAAGATGGACCTGTTATTTATGTTTGAGGAAGAAACTGTAGCCTTGCTTTCATCATTTTGACTTCTAGTGATTTGCATAGTAGACTGAGAACACTTAATTACGTGGCTTATATGAAGAAAAGGCTGGCTCTCTGGCTGGAGGGGTGGGTTGGAGTTAAGAGCTCTCTGTTCTGTGCCATACACCTTGTTTGACCTGGGCAAGTCATTCTCCTTTAGTTTTTCCACTTGTGCTAAATGGGGATAGTAATTACCCACTTCACAGAGGAGGGCATGTGGCTGAAATTAATTAATGTTTATAAGGTACTCGGTTTCCCTGATGAGGTTTGCAGCTCTGTTGCTGAGTACAGTTATTTCTGGGTTTTGGCTTGTGTGTGTGTGTGGGGCGTACAAAGGTTGGCTCCAGCAGAAAGGGTTGTAAGATGCAGTCTTAAGAATAAAATTCCTTGGCACTTATATAAATGCAATTAATCGCTAAAGATTTTGAAGCATTAATGCAGCTGGTACTGGCTTTGCTGCTAAAATGTAACTGCTCTGTGGAAAGCAAGAAGATAAATAACAAGGCAGAAGGTTTATGGTGTTTTTTAATGGAAGGGGTAAAAAAAAAGTTAGCTCACAAGGATAGCCCTTGAAGAAAAGACACCTTTGGGACACTGAGCACAGCTCACCTGAAACCTTGTGGATATAAGTGACTGAAAAATCTGGTCACCTGATTGACTTCTGTGCTAACTTGTTGAAGGAAACTGAAATCCTGATTTAGCCTCAAATGCTTATTTTAAAGTATGCTAGTAAGTGGAAGATGTTATAAATAATATCAATAGACATGTTAAAAACCATATCAATAGATATGTAATGAACATAACCACGCATCTTGGTGTAACAGCTAGAGGATTATTTTTTTTAGCTGGGTTTCTGTACCATCTGTAATCTCTGCCAAAGTATTTTCTATCAATTACACAAATCCGGTGAGCCCTCATAAAATGCTGCAGCCTTCAGAATGTTTGCCGGAAAGTGAATTTATGCAAATCTGTTCAAGAGTGAGATCTTGGGGGAAAAACACACTGTAGGGAATGAGTTGCCTTAAGATGTCAAACAAAAATTTCGTGTGCAAGGGCCCTGGGGACAATCGACCTGCCCACACAGTTGTGCACTGTACCCACCGCTACTCGCTTCTAGCAGCAGGTCAAGTTAAGCAGAGGCTTGAATATTCTCAGTGCGTGCGAAATTGCCCTCGGAATTAAGCGTATTTTTAATGCAGTTTGTCAGATGGGGATGATCTCAAGGAGATGTTCAATGTAAAGGATGTGTTTAAGTGCTTTGCTGAATCCAGGCCATAATGGCCAAGATCTTCACCTTTCATTGATGTGATGGGTAGCGTCTACCAGATGAATTACTGCTCCTCTGCTTGAAATACTGATATTTTGAGCCAGCCTTATCTGTACCACAGGTTTTCAGGTGGGTACTCCAGCGTTTTCTGTAGAGTCCCTTTGATACTGTCAGTGAATCCAGCTTAATTCACGTACCCAAGGAGGGCTCCCGAGGACTCTTGTTTTCTCATCCTGGAGTGAGTTTTTATTTTCTAACAACTTCTCCCTGAATTTTGACTCTGATTAGCAGCATGCCTGCATTTTAATAAATGATCCTAAAGAGCTGCCTTCCATCTTCCCCCAGCACTTAATTACAATGTGTAAATATGCACATAGCCCTATTACTGGTGTTAATCCCAATGCTGATAAAGCTGGATAGGAGAGAATAGAAATGAATTGGAATAAGGATAAGCACAGGTCTTTCATTAGCCCAACTAAAAGTAATCACAGATCTCTTGCTGGTAATATACATCTTCCAGATAGAGTACTAATTACTTCTGGCAGTGCTGTGCTACATCATAGAGATAACTTTATTGTAATCCTGCAGTGATCTAATGCTTTCACATACCAGTTGCTGCTTTTCCCCCCTTTCTCTCCTTGATAATGTGACCTTACAGATTTCAAACCTTCAAACTACACCTTGTAGTGTCAAGGCTAAGGAAATCTGACAAGCTTCTTTCTTTTCCCCCCTCAAAGTTTTCCACCAATGTTTGCCATAAAGTAAAGTTGTACAGAATTCAGGGAAATAAACTTGTGTGTGCCCAAAGTAATGTTTTATGCAGCACCCAGTATGGTTGCAAATGTGTCATTTATAGATAAATCAGCTACTCCTTTCTGCTCAAGGATCCTGAAGTGCTTCCTTATATATTTTGTGTTATCTATGTATTATGGCGAGTTTTTTCAAACTGTGTTATCTAAAATTAAGCTTTTACATAGAATCATAGAATTACCTTGGTTGGAAGGGACATTTCAGATCATCTAGTCGAACCATCAGCCTAACACTGACAAAACCCATCACTAAACCATATCTCTAAGCACTATGGCAACCTGGCTTTTAAATGTGCCAGGGATAGTGACTCAGTCACTTCCCTGGGAGCCCATTGCAAGGCTTAATAACCCTTTCAGTGTAAAAATTTTTCTTAATATCCAAACTAAACCTCCCCTGGTGCAACTTGAGGCTGTTTCCTCTTGCCTCATCACCTGTGACTTGGGAGAAGAGACCAACTTCCCCCTGGCTACCCCCTCCTTTCAGAGAGTTGGAGAGAGTGAGAAGGTCTCCCCTCAGCCTCCTTTTCTCCAGGCTAAATCTGAGCTCCCTCAGCCTCTCCTCATCAGACTTATTCTCCAGACCCCTAACGAGCTCTATTGCCCTTCTCTGGACTCACTCCAGAGAATGTCTTTTTTTGTGGTGAGGGGCCCAAAACTGGGCACAGAGCTCGAGGTGGGGTCTCACCAGTGCCCGGTACAGGGGGACGGTCACCTCCCGAGTCCTACTCCCCACACTGTTCCTGACACAGGCCAGGATGCTGGTGGCCTTCTTGGCCACCTGGGCACACTGCTGGCTCCTGTTCAGCCAACTCCCCCAGGTCCTTTTCCACCAGGCAGCTCCAGCCACTCTGCCCCAGCCTGTAGCGCTGCAGGGGGTTGGTGGGACCCAAGGGGAGGACCTGGCACTTGTCTGGGTTACACCCAAAGTTAGGGCCAGACTCTGATTTCCTCATTTTTTTTTCAAAGGATACTAAACTCCATAAATAAAACCCTTATGTGTTCTAATTAGTGGAATCAAATTCTGATTCAAGTGATTAAGAGAGTTGCTGGGACGTGGCCCCTTGAGAACCTGTGGAAGTTGCCTATTTGTTGTGTTACGTGGGCCTTGGTGGGGGGGTTTTTGTTTGTTGTTTATTGGGGATTTTTAGTGTTTGTGTGTGTGTGTTTGTTTTTTACAGCAGTGGTAGTTCCACTGTATGGGTAACCTGATATTTTAGTTTAATCATCTTAAAGGCAAGCAACAGGGAGAAGGGTATTGTATGAGTTGACTGAGAAAGACAATTAGGGACATTAAAAAGCTGAAACGTCCTTTCCTCAAAAGGTTTTGATAAGCAGTTAAATTAGTGTGTTTGTGATGGATCACCAGGCTCAGTGTGAAATACTCAGCATCGTGTTGATGAGCAAAACTGAAGGAGCTTTCAAGCCAAAGAAGTCATTCTTATTACAACAAAACACCACTCAACATATGCCGTTTACATGGAACCTCTCCTATATTTTCAGCATTTTTTGAATGTAAAAAGAGCAAACAGTTCAACCGAAAATGGATCAATGAAATAACTTCTTGACACTGCGTGTTTGGTCCAAAAACTTTGCCACCTTGTACTGACAGCCCAGTTCGGAGTCCTTTAGAATACATCTCTGGGGCAGTGCTAGGTTAGAAAACCAGAGGTAATCAAGTGCAGCTGTATGGTATAGAGCTATACGCCTTGTGGATGCGCTCATTGCAGTACCATGTTGTGTTTGTTTCATCCCCTCACCTTTAGGTGGTCACCTTCATGCCACACCAGTTTCTGATATATTAAGGTGATATTGTGGGCTGTGAGAGTCTGAACGTGCTTTTGGCTTTGAGGATATTGTATTGTGTGATGTGCCAAATTCTGTCAGCACAGGGTTGTGCCACCTCGGGAATACTTGTGATTGAGTCATTTTTTTTTCCTTCTCAAGATGTTAATTCCCACCTCTGTTGCTAAAGCAGTCATTACACTATTAGTGAGAAACACATTTTGAGGAACACGTTTTTGCCTGCAGATAAAAGCCCTTTCTGTGAGTTTGTGTGAATGATTTCTTTAAGTACTTGTGTGCATGCAGATAAAGTTGCCAGAACAGGAGGCTGAAGAGTATGCGCTGAGATGGGCTGTGTGAAAAACTCCCAGAAACTGACAAGGTCCAGAGGTGAGTGGTTCTCATCTCATCTGTTCTCATTTACAACTTGATAAAAGGTGTTGAAGTAAATACTGTTGTGATTTGGTGCCCCAGCTTGATGCTGTATTGGGGAAAAAACAATATTGTCTATAATAGCTTGGCCAATTATTTTTTTTTCCCTATGTCCACGACCTGTTTAGCCTTTCTTCCTGGGTGATGTGGTCTCATGTGTGCTTGCATTTGGCTCCTGCTGTTTCATGGACTGGTCTTCCTTTTCTGGCTGCAAGGAAATAACTTTTCTTGTGGTTTCCTGAAAGCACAGCAGGGCTTCGTTGCACGACTGCTGCTTGGTCGTAGCATCACACTGAGTCTTGGCTGCTTGCTTCGAATGAAACGGTGCCTGATATTTCATTTGTGTTCCAAATCAAAACAAACAATTTGGAGGGATTTGTGTCTAGTTTGTAAACAATTTACTTCAATTACAGTTTATCACAGCATTTACAAAACTTGCACACTGGAATGCAATTTAATGAATTATTAAAGACATCAGTCTTATTCCATGGTAAGCGTGAACCTGTAAGTATCTAGAACTGGTAGAAAAATCATAAAGGCTGACTTATATTGTAACTCATACAAAGAATTTAATACATAGTTTTGTCCATGCAGTTAGTTTCTACATAGTTGTTACAAAAATTCAGTCCAGTGGAAATGTTTCTGAAATTGTCTGGGATTCTTATTTACATAGAACCATATTAAAATTTCTAGAAATTATTTAATTCTTATGAAAAGCTTTAGGACTTTTCACGTAAAGCATTTACAAACTGTGTTGCTTCTCTTCTAGCAAGGGTGATAACAATGACATCAGTAGGTAAGGTGTGAACGTGCAGAGAAACAGATGCACAGAAAATAAAGAGCTGGTTACTAAGAGACACCTGTTCAACAGAGCTGCATAACTACAGAAATGTAGTTTTCTGGTGTGAGACCTGGGGATGATTCGGCTGTAAGGCTGCAGTTGGAACATCTGGCCTGAGATTTCCAGTTCATGGTGAAGCTTCTGAGCTGCTCACCATGGGCAAGTCAACTGTGCCCAATAGCTGAGGGCAGTTGGATACTGTATTACCTTGCACTATGGTGTCTAACAGAAAACTGGGAGTAGATGGCAGATGCGTGTCTGTCTGGCGAGTGGTGGGCTGAGGAGGCAGCTCTGTGATATCCCCTCCTGCATTGTTTCATGCCAGGCAGCACCCCAAAACAGCACCAATTCACACACCTTTTATGTGAAATAGCCAAAGATTATAGGAAACTTTCTGCTGCTCAGTGCATGTCCAGCTTGTGAAGCAGAAACCAAACTGAGCACTGCTAATGCACATAAGAAATAATATTTGGCCATAAAGATGATATGGACGTGTTTGTCTTTTTCTGAGACTATGAGTTATAAGGCTTCTGAGAACCGTGGGCTTATGTTTTAACCACTGCTGCATTTAAAACTATGGATTTAGTAGAATCTCCCATGTGAGACTTGGTATGCTTTGCTGGCTAATGGAAATAATTTATCTATCCATCTTAATGTGCAAATGATGAGGCTCAGGTAATGACAGCAGCCTGTTTGGAAAGGATGACAGAAACTGGGGGTTTGAAGTGGAAGCTTATGGTGCTGATCATTCATTTTGTGTGGCTCATTTTTATTTCCATTGCTTAGGTTTTAGTTTAAAAAGCTGCCAGAAAATGACATTCTTGTGTTACTGCAAGGTCCCATGAATGATGCTGCAGGTCTGAAGATAGTTTGCTTTCTACAGACAGTACCATTCTCAAAACTTGTTTTTGGAAGAAGAGGGGGCTGTGGTACCCCTATGTGGATTCTGAGGTGATTTCAGTCTAAACCAGGGAGAAAAATTACTTTTGATACCTGATTTTAGGACTGTGATAAGTCTTGTGTCTGCTTTACAGGTCAAGAGCTAATAAATGTCAGTGTTATAGCCTGTGAAAATATCATGGAATGAAACACAAAGAAACTGTCCACAAATTCAGTTTAATTTTGTTTGATGTTGCTGCCCCCTGTTTTTCTTGAACACCAGTGCTTAAAAACTCTTCATCTCGCCTTATCTTTTGCATGATGCCTGAAGAGTTCAAAGTCACCTAGGAGATGTGATTTGCTGATTTCTTATTCACTTTATATTTTTACATGGACATATCTATCCTTTTGTTTCCAGATATCTAAAGCTATATCCCTTCAAAAAAGGGACAAAGGAAAGACTGACTAGATCTGATTTGTTTCTCAAAGAAAAAAAAAAAAAAGTTTCAAGGACCTCATTGCTTCTTTGTCTTAGGAAGAAAGACAGGAGCTGCCAATAGAAGGTGACTCATAAGTGCAAATGACAGATTTGGACAGGAAAAAAAAAAAAAGACACAGTCTTACAGTTGGAATGAAAAGTGAACTTATTTATCTTATATAGCTTGTTTTATTTCTTTACTATCCTGCATAAAATGACGTGTTTTGTCCTGTAAGTAGAAAGCAAAGGAGAGTAACATAATTTCTGATTTTGCACATTAGGACAAGGTAGAAAAATCCCTCTTCTCCAGTCATAAATGTTTCTCGCACACTAGTGAGAAGGAGGGGATAAAATCCTGCTGAGGGTCTGGGTCTCTGTTACTGTGGTGGTTGGAATAACTAATGATATCTTGGAATAGTCATCTGTTTGAAATGTTAAGAACTAGGCAGCTCACAGGAGAACTGATTGTGAACCCCTTGCTGCAGGGGATTTTGCTGTGTGTTTTCATGTTTTGCTGCTTTGGGGTTTTATATAGAGAGGAGGAGGGAAGGATGGAACAGTTCTAAGGAAAATGGGTAAGTGGAGAAAACAGCTGTTTGGAGATTTTTAAAGCTGTTAAATAATTCAATTTGATTTTCTTTGGGAATAGTGAATGAGATTGTGCCTTTTTAATGTAAAAATAGACAAGTTCAGTTGAGATTGAACAGTGCACTTGAAAGGAGCTTAGATTGCTTGTTTTTATTCTAGCCAAAGCATCAGCATTTAAAAGCAATTTAAGAACCTGCAGTTGTAATAGTCTATTTACTTAAGAAGAAAGAAAAAAAAAAGAAATTAAATATGGCATTTTATTTAGTAAGTAAATAGTGTTTTATTTAATTGCAGAGCAGTTGCCCTCAGCCTAGAGACTGCTTATAGGCAGTATAGGCGAGGCTGTAAGTCTATGCTGAAAGTCCTTTGTATGTGTAGGTATGTTCATATATTATGCTAGTGAGGTAATCGCTAGACACATATGGCTGTGTTGACAGCAGGGGGATTGGCACTGCTGTGATGGAAGTAGCATTGCTGTCCCTTGACCAAGTTTGACATCCATACAGCTGTTAACAGTTTCCTTGGGGACCTCTGTCTATGCAGGGTCACATCACTGGTCAGTGTAGGCAGGCAAACAGAAAGATAAACTTATCTGAGACTTCGGATTAGATCTTAAGATAACCCAAGAAAAATAATATTTTTTTCACTGCTATTTTTTCCAGCAAAATTTATAAAATATAACTGTCTTTATTTGTGCATAAGAAACCAACAAACTGTAATAACACTTGATTTTTTGAAAGCTTTTCTCCTGCCTGTTCCATGACTGGTTTTGTTGGTGTGATGGGTTTTTTTTTTAATTTTCCTATGAGGGCTTTCCTTCCTTGTCCATTTTCCTATACTTATGTTCTTTTCTAGCAAGTAATATAGGAAGGAGCCTTAGAAAGGCAAATACAATTTTTCTTTTTCCTGTGAGTGGTGAGAATCATTTGATATGAGATACAGATTTTTGTTTCATACCATCTTGACCTTCTGTCACTGCCAAAAAACCCCAAACAACCCAAAAAACTTCTGAAATCCTCACTTTGAATTGTTGGTTGTACATATGGAAGGAAGAACTGTATTAATCAGCGTTGCTAATCATCTAGAATTGAAGCAGTAATTTGCTCCTATACTAATGCAAACTGCTTGTCACAGTAATGTTACATCCCCTTACTGTCTATATACTGCTTTTTTTTAAAGTACTTGAAGGCAGAAATCAGAACTTTGGTCCTCAGGAAGTGGAAAAGAAGAAAGTGAATTTGTTATTCAGCAAAACAGCAGTATCTATGAAATGAACATGCGTCTCAGAAAAAAGCATGGTCTACTGCCCTTCCTGCTTACCAGTCTTTCAGTATCAGCCATTAAAAGCTTTAGGGCCAGATTAAAAAAAAGTAATAATAATTGGAAATGCAGATCACTGCATAAACAACGTGCTCATGCAGTGCCATGTCTAATTTGTACGCAGAATTGGTGTAATTGCCAGTGCAATCTGGGTAATTGGGTGTGGAAATTATGGCCATGATTTCCTCATCTGCACAAGCTGCAAGGAAAATCATTAGCGCTTTATTTACTTAAAGTGGCCTTTTCCGCAATAGCCTGTCCTTTAGTGCAGATGAACGCAGTGGGACCAATCACTCTTTGCTGTGGCAACACGTGGTTTGAGAAGTCCAAGGATAGTGAGCTCAGTGGGTCTGGAAAAAACAACTGAGTATCAGAGAGGTTTTCCCCTAAACCAGCCATTGGTGTTCAACCAGGAGCTGGTCTCTTCCCTCCTGATTATTATTTTTTTTTGCACACATTTTCCCAATTGAGAGAGAAAGGTGCTTTCTTGAGTAACTCCAGCTTGTCTAACTTCTCACCTGTGGATGATGTTGGCATTTTAATGCTTCCTATTGGACAAGAATGAAGACACGGGTGTGTTGCCGTTCTCTCACCTGGCAGTTCTTTTTGGGACCAACCCTCCGGGGGGGAGCACGGCAAAGCTTTGCAGAGGCACTGGGGGGCATTATTGGGGTTTCCTGAGTGCAGGGACATCAGGCTGCCCCTTGTGCCACCCCAGGTTTCCACCACTGCCACGGCCAGTCGGGCTGAGGTGGGCTTTGGGCTACTGATGGCAAGGATTGCATTCAATCTGTGCCTTTCTCTCTGCCAGCCGTAGAGTTCCTTGTCACTGCACTAGTTTGACATGAGCAATCGCTTTGCTTTCTGCTTGCAGAGGGAGGAAGGAACAAGGAAAACTGGGAGGAAACAAACAACAAAAAACCTCTTTGGCTCCGTGTTTGACTTGTTTGACTTCAGGGTGTCTGCCTCTTCCTAGTGAGATCGGTATTGGTGAACCAGAGTTACTGCCTTTTCATCCGTTTCTTCTCAAGCAAAATGTTCTGGTTCATTTCATGCTGGTATTTTCTGCACCTTTTCAAACCGTGTTAGAAATTTCACATGGAGCTAATACTAAATAACGTGATTTCTCTGTGAAGGAAATTAAAGCCAAAGGACCAGAGTTCTTTATTTAGGAAAAAAATGTGACATTTTCTTTTTTAGCCTGGTTTTGCTTTAATCATCTTCTAAAATGCTTAACATTCGTTTTTCTACTGAAGAAGAAACTGGTTTACAAAGAATAAGGATAAGACAGTTTTTATGGAAGAATTTTACTGGTTTAACGACATGTCAGTCAGTTACAGCTGAGTAGTCTTTAATCTTTAGATCGTTTGTGCAGTGGTAATCCCCTTTAAAATGATAGGAAGCTCATTACTTAGAGCTGGATTTTATTTTGGGTTGTCACAAGTAAATCTGTACAGCTGATACCTTTTCACGCTGACTATAGTTTAGCCCAGAAGAAGTACAGGCTGCTGTCTGGTGATGCTGTGTCTTGGTATTACATCTTCACTATTCAAAAAAAACCAAAACCAACACATAATGACAGCTTTTAGGTTTACGAGCTTTTTTCCCAGGTGAAAGATGTATATGTGTTTGTCTCTGATTCATGAGATACTGGGTTTTTTTTAAGTCATATTTTCAATCTTTTTAACATAAACAGGAAAGAAAGCTTTTCTAATTTTGTAAAATTGCACGCAAGCCCCTGCTGTAGCGTCAGGCAACTCTTTTTAGTCCAGCAGTTATTGCAAGACCCAGAATAAAATCGAGGGAGCTTTTTCACAGTGAAGGTACATAAAGTGCTGCTTCAGTGGTCACCCTCTGCTATTGGGCATGTGTTTGCTGTGAGCACGATGCAAACAGCATCGGTGTTGTCCTTTGCAAATTAGGATGTGGCTTTCATTAGGTTTGTTTTACAAATTTAATTTTACCAAGTTCAATACTAACAGAGTTTCTTTTTTTGTTCCAGTTTAGGGTATAGCCTTCAAATGTATGCATTAAACTTTCTCTGCAGTGGAAAAAAGAAATAAGGGAAAGTCCTTGGAGACCTGAGCTTCCTGCAGCTTACAAACTTTTTTCAGGTCTCCTGGGCTTAGTGGAGTTTGTGAGATGGAAAAGCACAGCCCTTGGGTACAGCATCACCTTCATTTGGGCTTTCCCAGCTGTGTCTGTTTCTTAGTGAGGCAAATCTTTCAGGGAAGGAAAGTGGAGGCAATAATTCACAATGATCTGCTGCTTTCCACTAGGTGAAGATCTGGTCTTCAGAGTGCATTACCCCAGTTGCAAGAATTCCGCAGAGTGTCTTGCCTTCCCTGAATGATCTCCTCAACTGGTGGAAATTTATCGGTGCTCCACTGGAAACTTATAGAGTGATACCAGTTTTTCTCCTACCTCTTTAATCTCTTTGGGGAACATATACTGCTAGTGGTGCTTGTGGTACAACACTGAGCTACTTGATTAACAGCAAGCCAAGGGTAAAGGCTAATAATCTTCTTTCCCTACTGAGCTTTATAGAACAGCCAGCTGAGGATAAAGGTGGTAGGTGACATGATGAGAATATTTTTCTTCCATAAGAGCTATTTCTCAGTTGCTTGGGTAGCTCAAAGGCAAAAATATGGAAATACCATTCTCCCTGAGAACAGGCGTTGAGCAAGCAGCAGCGGGTCTGGGGACAAAAATGTATGTGCTTCCCTGGAGGAACACGTGTCAAAGGTAAAACATAAGTCAAAGGGAGTGGATTATAAAGCTTCATTCTGTACCTGTGTCTTGATAAATGGCAAAGTGTAATTGTAAGACAAATTAGTTTAGTAGATGGGTCAGTGAACTGGCGATAGGGCTGAAAGTTTGTTAGAAATAATTTAGGAGGATTCTCCTTTATAATAAATTAATCCATAATATTTTTTTCTGGGGATTATGGTTTGCAGGTGAGAGAGGAATGGAAGCCATGTCCAGTTTTGGGGCAAAATTCACATCTCTAAAATGCCTTCTTAGGTGAGGCCAAGGGCAGAGTGGCTTGCTACAGGATGAAGTTTAAGGTTGAGTGGAAAGATAAGTGGACTAGAATTTGGGAATGTAATGCTGGAAAATCAGAAATGTGGTGTAAGTGTGAGAGAGACTTATTTGAGAGGTTTATAGAGGTTTGCATTCAGAAAGTGTTTCCTTTCTAGGAAAGAAGAGTATGAGGGTTAAGATATAATTTTCAAACTGTTCAGTGCTCCTGAAATTAAATCTCTAAGCCAGGGCTGTTTTGTTCCCAGGTTATCTGTGACCTCTCACAGCTTCAAGTGTCTGGATCCCCTGTTGGACTTTAAGGGATGGATCTTGTCCATAGAGTTTGGGAATCAATACTTGTGTATTTGTAGGAAGGAACTCATATGCTGTTAATGTGCTGTGAAAAGACACCCAGAAATCCTGGACCACAAATATTTTCAGTATAAAGCATTTGTTTTAAAGTCTGAAATTCTCAGAAGAGCCTAAAATAAATTCTTTTTCCTCCAGCTTTCACTGATGTACAGATACAACTGATGAACAATACACTTTTCTGCACTCTGTTGAGAGGAATGGGCCATTTTTCTGTGCTACACTGCTCAGGCAAGGTAGCAAATTTTGTTGATAAGCACTAATACTATTTTTTTTAAAGTTATAGGAATTTTGAAAATTACAGTCAAGACAGTGCTTTCTAATTTAACAGCCTTAATAAGGAATATGGAGAAGCCAACAGGGAGACTGGGGTGTGTGGGCTAGTTTTAGGATAAAGATGATACCCTGTCCTTGCATTCATATGTCAGTCTGCTTTTGTTTAATATAAGAGCTGAAGCCGGACCCAGAACATAACTAAAGGAGTTGAAGGAAGTGATGGAGGGACAAAGGAGCTTACTCTTTTTTAGAGAACAAAGATAACCTCACTAGTGGGAGTGACCAAACCCGTGCTGTTTCTTATGCTCCTATTTAGATGTCCAAAGGACGTTAGATTCCTTAGGAAGTTTATAAATCATCAGTGTCCCACCTGGAAGACAGCATTGGTCAGGTGTCATAAAAAGTGCTGCAGTTCTGCGTAACAGGTTTCCACCCAGCAACGTTTCGTTCTTGGTTTTACCCTCTGTGGACAGAGGAAGTCATGATCTGTCTTGGCTTTTTCACTCCATAAAGACTCCACAACCCCCCAAACTTAGCATAGTTTATATATAGTAACTGAGAGTATCTACGCCTTCATCATCCCTCTCGATAGTAAATGACGAGGAGAAGAAATTAAGTTGAAGGTCACCAGTCACTTGGGACTACTGTGCCTCTCCTACAATTTCTTCCAAAGCCTTGAGGATATAGGCAGAAGGCAGCTTAGGTTTGTTATCCTTCAGATAATGGGATCTTAGTCATACATCTTAGTGAGTTAATAAGATTTTTGTGCGTTAGATTGTAATATGCTTTGACTTCCCCCTCCTTTTGAGTTAGCTTCCTTATGAAACGTGTGCCGGGAGGAAGAGGAGATGTGAGGTGCCGGTTACCATTCTGCTTCTAATTTTAGGGAATGAACTCTCTGCAGGAGATATCCATGTGCCTTTCTTCTTATAACTAGAAGGCTGCTAAAATCTAGCTAAGTCCTCTTCCGGACAGATACGAAAGACCCCAGGTCAGAATGTCTTGTAATTATAGTGTCTTGATTGTTTTATCCTACTTTTATTCCATTTTTCCCTCCTTTTATCCTGCTCATCCTTTCTAGTGTTGCTGAGAGTCCTGAAGGGGTGCAGTTCCTATCATTTATTGCTTGGTGGAAAACCTCCACATGTTCTAATCTCTCTCCCCTATTCCACTCCAGCATAGTTAAACAAACGTAGCAAGAGAGATAGGAGACTGGAGTTTGCAGGGGAGGGAAAGGTGTAGAATGCCATGAGAGCCTTTTTAAAGAATATATATGTCCCAAGGTTTTTTTTATATATGTGTGTGTGTATATATATATCTATGTATGTATATATTTAACTTGAGGGGACTGTCATTTTGGCAACAGTGGTGCTGAAAGTATCTCAGGCCTAATACCTACCCTAAAGATAATTAGTGTTATGTCTTGACTTGTGTAGTAGTTATAAATAACCCATTAAGAGATGGAATCATTTGTTTCTGCCCAAACGCATGGGACTGTGAGCTGAATGTGCTTTGAACCCGGGGCGGGGTGGGGGGGTAAATATCAGACACAGTCTTTGTATATGGAGGGTGTAGTTTAACACAAGCAGCAATTTGCACACTTGAGCCAGTGGTGAGTCTGCAGCTGGTGCAGGTAACTTGTGAGCAAGCTCCTGGGCAGCTGGTTTGCTCTTTTGAGTAGAGGCTCAGTAGCAGGTTATCTGTCCTGCAGGGTTCTGTCTGTCTTTCATTCCCCTTACATTCTTCAGCGTTTTCTATATGCACGTGGCTGTGCTCTAAATAAGATCAAAAGAATGAGAGTGATCTAACCTTTTTTTCTGGAGGAATTTTCCCTAATCAGGTGGATGTGTCTCCTTATCACAATACAGTTTCAGGCTTCTCAGATGATGGACTATGAATCCTATCTTGTGGACAGTGACACTTGTTTTAATTTTGACATAATAGACACAATTTTAGTTTTTCTATGGGGGTATGCTCATACAGCTCCTTTTAAGGTTTGTGTGATCTGCTCTGTGAGGAAATTCTGCATCGGTGCTGCTGGTTTCTTGCTGCTGTAGGATGGTTTTAGTTTCCCAAAGTAGTGTTTTGCCAGCACTGATTTCATCAGGATTCTAGGTGGGAATGCAGCAAGAGATCCCTCTCAGTGGGTGAAGCTTTCCAAAGTGCAAACTGTATACATGGCTGTTATCAGTGCTCGTGGCAATTACTAGGTTTGCCCCAACTGGCTGTCAGAGTTGATGGTGCTGATAGCAGCTGATTCATCTTTAGCTGCTGACTCTAAATTGGGTGGAGGGAGGGGGGTGGGAAGAGGAAAAAGGAAAAACTTGTAATTCATGTTCTAGTGATGGGGTGTTGTGTGGTTTTTTGTTGTTTTTTTTTTTTTTTCCCAAAAGAACTGGGGAAAGGTTCTTACTTTGAACATATCTCACTTTCTTTAACAAGTTATTTTTGACTAAGTGCTCCTTGCTTTGCTAAAATACAACAGTTTTCATTCTGACAGCATCAACCTGTACTACAGATATAGAACCCCAGCGAGAATAGACCTTTAACAGGAATTTATATCCCAAGTCTGAAGTGCATACTTTATATCTGTTATGATCCCTGGGTGCCTGTTAAGGGATTACTTACATCGTACTATCCTAAGTTTCTTTCCATAAACAAATGAAACCTTTGAGTCTGAGGTTCAAGGAATATGCTCAGATGAAACATGGTTTAACAGCTCTTTGGGGAGAAAGAGGTAAGGTAGGAAAGTGAAGAATTGATGACCTATTAACTGTTTCAATTTCCCACCCTGAATTATTGACAACATGTGACATTACAACCTTACAAATTACTGTCTATAAACTGCTCAGAAAATATGACCTTTGCATTACAATTGGTCTCAAGATGCCTTCCAGCTTATTACGAACAGCTGCTGCTGGCATATTTTTTTGCAGCTGGAGTGGGTGAAAGAATGCAAGGAACTGAAGAACTTTTCTTGTGTCATCAAATTTCAGATGACAAAATGTACTGGGCAATGGGTGAAATATCTCTTTTTGAGACTGGGGTCACTCCTGGAGTTCTGGGGTGATCTAGTTTTCAGTAATAAAGACATCCAATCAGTTAAGGTTAGTTGCCCTTATGTTCTGCCCCATCTCTCTCTAGAGCAAGTGGTGATTCTGTTCGTAGCTGCTAGAAAGACCTGTATTTACTCTAAATCCTCCCACTTCCTTGACTGTGGTGACCAGTGGGTGGAAGCTGAATGGATGGTTTGTCTCACTTGTTTATGGCAAACCAAGTGCAGTAACTTCTTGCTTTGTTTTGTTGTTCATGTGATTACACACAAACTAAATTAAGTCTTGTGCTGAATTTGGCCCTGAGATTTCTGCTGATTTGGGAGAAGCTGAGAACACAAGGACTTGATTTTGCATCTTTTCTTCTTAGCACTATTGAAGAGTAACAAGTGACCAAATTAGTGTTGGCGGCCAGAGAGCACATAAGGCACTTTCTGAATCCCAGGCCTGAGCTAAATTATTTTCTAATTTAACTCCATTAACAAAGGAGTTGTTATAAGGTCTCATCCATAAGATGAGATCTACCATGTTTGTCTATGGAGTGGTGCATTTTATTGTCATTTGTTAGTGTAAGATGTGTAGGGAGTGCTAGAAGAGTGTTTGCAGGGGAACTGGTATTTGGAAGGATAGATGTCTCCAACAGTGTAGCAAACAACTCGGCTGAATAAAAATAATCTTTATACCAAGCTTTGTTTTTTTCTCAGTTTCTGGGAAATCTACCTTGTATCTGTTTTAGTGTTGTTCTTCACTGACAGAAGATCAGTTGAAAAAGTATATATTCCCATCTGTGTTGATGCAAAAAGACAGTAGAATTACAGGAAGGGGAAATAGAAAGCTTGAATTTGACTCATGCCCTGCTAGAGCTGGCCAGGGCGGAGGCTGTAATTTAAAGTTAGAGCAGGTCAGGACTTTATGAAGTCCATCTCTCCCTCCATTAGTGGACAGGGAAGAAGGATTTCAAGAGTGAAGACCCAGGAGTTCATCAGAGTAAGTGTTCCCTCCTTGCCTCCCATAACAAACTCTCTTAAACTCTGTATGCTTGATGTGTGCAATAAAACCAACCTACACCACAGAGCTGCTGTTAGGAGTGATCAATTAACGTTTTCAAGGCACTTTGGGGACCTAAAGATGAAAGGCACTTATGGTCATAAGTTTCACTACTCCTGATGCCCCCAGATGAAAGTTTTACTTTAAAGATTCAGTTTCTTCCCTGGGGTGAGAAGGAGGCAGTCTATTACTCGAGGACATCATCCTTATCTCTGTTGTAGTTGCCTTGTGACCATGCAACATCATTCAATAATTCTGTCAAGTAGTATCTTTTGCTTGTGACAGAGTGCTAAACAGTGATTTATTGCTTGAATACACATTGCTTTCATGAAAGTGATTTGTTCAAACAGCAGTAAAGTGCTAAATAAATTATTCATTGCATGCTAATTTTTCATTTTTATATTCTGTAGTGAGCTCCAGAATAAGCAATCTGGATGTTGTTTATAGCATATGAATACCTTTGTTGTAGTTGTTGTTGTTGTTTTGTGTTTCTCCCCACCCATAGTCTTTGTCTTCACCCAGGATGCCGTTTCTTTCCCAAGGAAAGACCTCTAGTTTCAGCTTTCATCAATGTCATTGCCTTTTGTGATATTTTTCCTCTTCGTTCTTTCTTCAGACAGAGTTGGGAGAATTATGTTTCAAGTGGAAGCTTGGATTACTGGTTTGGGAAATACTATGGGTGTTTGGAGTTTATGGGTATTTCTAAGTCCTTCAGTAAGTTCTGGGTCCTAACCAGGAAGGCACCACCATAAATATAGCTTGTAAAGTAGGATCCTAATGGCTGAGTGGCATGTTTTCATAAAGTCTCCTCTTGCATGCTCCCTCTTTTTCTGGGTGTCGTATGCAGCTCTTCTAGCTACCAGTGGCCAAACTGGAGCACTAGTTTGCACAGAAGTTCAGGTGTCTGAGAAACTCCTCAGAAGCAAGTTTTCACTTGTAGGTATGCAGGCTTTCCAAATTTACTTCAGAAATGGCTTCTTAGCACTTAAAAATCTTTGTTCCTTGGCAGAGCTCAGAGCCTCCTGAATGTGTCTGAGTGTTTCAATAGCAAACCCGAGAGCAGGCCAGGCACAGAACAGCTTAGTGCTTTGCTCCAATTGACCCTTTCACCCTTTCTGGGTGTCCACTCTAAATCACTGGCAAGTAACTGCGTGTTTAAGCAAGAGCTGCTGATTGACAGTGAATATAATAGGGTGTAAGAGCAGAAATTTCTTTCCAAGGAGTTTAGGGCTTCACCCTCTTCTGGTCTTAATTCTGAAGTAATCCCCCAAAGGCCTATGTGGGTATTCAGTGAAATGAATAAATAGAAGACTTTATTTCCCTCTTGAAACATGCACAGACCTCTCATGCTAATGGCTTTTAAGCATCAATGCAATTATAGCGTGTAATCGATTCTCTCTATACCAACTTTTGTCTTCTGAAATGGAACCTTGTCTCTTTCTTAACTATTTGCCTTTGTATTAAAACATTTCATGATGACAGGCAGTTTTCCCCCTTGTTTTTGTCTTCCCCTCTTTCCTGCCTACTTCTGCCGCTGGAAGAAAATCCGTTATTGCATTTACTTTGAAACCTGAATATATCCACTTTTTATCCCTACAGTAATTTACTCCCTGGAATTTCCTTTTACTCCCTTTATCGGGTTTGGGTTTTTTTTTGAGTTCGTTAATCACATTTGGAGCTGCTCAGAAGTATTTCCATGAAACAGATTATTATTGAATGAAAAGCGAATTTGTGAAAACGGATTTTAATGTTGGAAAAAGGGCTCAAAGCAGGGAATTAATTCTCCTTTATAAGTTACTCAGCATGTCAGTGGCTAAGGTCTTTTTCTGGAATGTGATAGGCCTGGGTTTGGGCTCCTTTTGGAGACAGGAGAAGCAGTAACCCAGCGTCTTGACCTTTGGGCTGTAGCTATTACAGAAACATAACTTCCTTCTCTCTGCTTTGGTGGTGGTAGTATTTAAATATTTTTTTTAGACCATAACAAATTTCTGTTTCATCCTGATGACAAAGATGAAGACTGGGGCAATCTTTACAAGATTTGAGAGATGCCTCATTTTGCCTCACTTTATTAGAATGCGTACTGTTGTATTTCCTAAAAGTTGTCACCATGCCAGGGACCCTGTAAGCTGAGTAGAATAGGAACTGCCATACATCTTGCTCTACTGATTGAATTATATAAGACTAAAAAAGGAAATACAAGTATCCATGTTTGGCAAACATTGAATTTCTTGCATACAGGTGGTTTTTATAGTGCCAAAAATATAAGTAGCTATAAACAGATTTAGACAAATTCATGAGGGCTAAAGCTACTGATGGTAGTTATGAGAACAAAAGAATTGTTCTACTTGGCCGTATTCCCTCTCCAACAGTGGCTAAAATTCCACGCTTGGAAAAACTTGCACAAACGTTGTGCTAGATATTTTTTTAAATTGATTTAATTGACCTCATTGTACATTTCTTACTTAAATTTCTCCTATCTCCCCTTGAAACTGATGTTATGTTTTCAGTATCCGCAAAGTACAGTGAGAAGGAATTTCCCACCACATGGATATGTAGTGTTTTGAACCTCCCATTTTAAATTGCTTTGCTAGGTCTTGTGTACTGAAAAACAGTGAAGAATCAATTCAGGACACTAATGACTTCAGAGATGTCTTTCATATATCCTTTGTGGTCTCTTTCTTGGATTGAGAGTTTGAGCCATTTTTTATTAAAAAAAAAAAGTCATTCTACATCTTTGATCAACCTTGCTTGCTTTCTTTGATTCCTTTTATTCCTAGGCCCCGTAGTGGCAATGGTTTTTGAATTGGGAAGAGTTTAATCTGAAAGTTAAGGGAAAAATGGCCCTCTACATGGACATGGACAATTTTTAATGCTTTCTTTCTAAATGTCTACTGTCACCTCCTGTCACAGATGGGATAGTGGGCAATACCAGACCTTTTTTCTGTCCTCCGAAGGATGCAGAAAAATGAAGGAATTTTTACTCTATGGATTCTTCGTAGCAAAGACTGTGGTGAAACGGGGAGTTTGTAGTCTAGCTGTGTAACCATGTGGCTAGCCTTCTCTGTCATCATGCTTTTCCTCTATTACTTTGCCTGTTGACGTGTGTATATAAGGAAGCCTGTGATCTGCAGTCCAGGTGGAAAGCAAATCACAAAGTCTTCATGTCTCCATAGCTCTTGGTACTTGCATAGTTGTTAGAGGTCCTGATACTTGGTGACTGATATAAAATCACTAAATGTTAATAATATTACGAAGAACAAGATTTGTACAAGTAATTTGTCCCAAATAATGAGTTCTCTAGAGTTTGTCTTTTTTTTTATTCATGAGCAGCCTGTAAAATTCTCGGTCATGAATTATTCAGACTTATTTGTGAATTTATTTGAAAACATTTCTGTACATAGCTGCCTCACCAAAGGGCTCATTGTGAATATTCCTGTGTTCTGATTGTGTTTCCCATTTTTTCCGAAGTCCTAAAGTTCTGTGTTGTATTAGGAAGGGAGAGATGAAGAAGGGAACAGATAGGTGTTGCCTGAATATTTCCAGTCTTTGAACGGTGCATAGGCTCAAACACTGCAGTCTGGCCTGACAAACATGGTTTACTAACACATAACGCATAAGAAAGCTTCAAGTCATTTAGCTTCCTGCTCAATTATAGAAGACCAACAAGCTTGTGAAACCTTAATTTAGTGCTTCTTTGTTATTGACTTATGTTCCTGCAGCAGGCGATGGGAAAGATCTCTAGAGTTTAATAAGGGATTCATGGATCACTGCACACCGAGGTGTACTTAAGCTGTCTTGATTGTGGCTGGATATTTGTTTCTCTCTTCCCAATTACAAGTGAGTGTGACAGTTTCATCACGAGGGTCTTGTAAAGGGTAGTTACACCGTTACCATGTTTTACATAGCTATATGTAATACAATAATTAACAAAGTATTGTTATATTGAAGACTGCTTGCGTTCCATGCAGGTGTGAGACAGTCCCTATGCCAAAACATTTACAGCTCGTAAGGACAGAGCAACCAAACTGCACACGGGGTGCTTTCGGTCCCAGATGCTCTGGATGTGTTCTGTGCTCCTCGCATGGGTGGAGAGCACCAGAGGAGAGAGAAGACTGTTGGAACTGCTCTCTTCTCAAGTTGTGGCACATCCTGAAGATTGGGTTGTAGTGTAGAGCGTGTAGCTGGCAACTAGAAGCTTTCTGTCAGGTTATTGTGTTCTAATACAGGACTAATGCTGGAGCTCATGAAGACCGTCTTGGTTATCCTACGCTGGAAATGAACATGCTGCTAGGGCTGTGGTTTGATACTGAAAAGTCTGTGGTGCTGGACAAGAAGTCAGGGCAGAATACCATCCTGAAGGCTTTCAGTGGGTGGTGGAGGGAGGGCAGCATTCCCTTTTTTTCCTGTGATTTCAGTGGTCAAAAAGAGATGTCTGATCACCTCACTGACAGCCAACAGAAGAAACTGGTTCTCAAACTGGTTCTCAAACTGATTCAGAAAAGCTGCCCTAAGTGGCTTGTGGTCAGGTGTTAGAAATGTTTTATCAAATATAACATTTGCAGCACTTTCAAATGATTTCAAAAAAATGTTGAGCAAGCAACTGTCTGTACCCAAATAATGCTGGGAGCTGGTGGTGCACAAGTCAGGCAACTGGACTATTGACTAAATAGTTCTGTGGCTTGTCCCAGAACAGCTGCAGTTTTGACTGAAACTGATGCAATGTACATGCAAGGCATGGAAGTCTGAAAATATTAAAGCAGAGGTGCTGTTTTGTGCCCTCATAAACAAAGGCCTGTTGTGATTTTGAAATTGGCACTCGAATCCTGTAGGACCAATCTTCGTGGCACATTTTAGGTCAGTTTAGAGGTAACACTGTAAAAATCAGAGCCCAAGAAGTTACACTGAACACCTTTAAAAATTTGATTGTGTTCTTCTGTTGGAAAAATCTCTATTACCATGCAGCTATAAAAGTTGTTTGTTTGAGTTTAGTACCCTGTTGTGCTGTGTAAAGTGGAAAGCGTTTGGGGATAGTGGTGAGAATACAGCTGATAAAAACGTATCCAAGGTGAGAGCGCTGTTGGTACCAATGAGATACAACATCGCAGCCCACTTTGTGCGCTGGGTATTTAGTAACAGTGATCAAACCTTAAACATGGCAGTGGTTCCAGTCCATGTCCTTGTTTGAATAAGTATGGACACGTTTTAACATAGAATCATAGAATTATCTGGGCCAGAAGGGACCTCCAAAGGCCATCTAGTCCAACCCCCCCGCAGTCAGCAGGGACACCCCCAACTAGGCCAGGTTGCCCAGGGCCTCCTCAAGCCTCCCCTTGAATGTCTCCAGGGAAGGGGCCTCAACCACCTCCCTGGGCAAC
>JAOQGH010000002.1:27341210-27360907 GCA_025769975.1 Gallinago jamesoni | reverse complement strand
CGTGCACTTCAGCATGGTGTCAAATAAAAATATTAGCTTGGAAATGTTAGATGTTAAGATTTTATCCTAAATTTACAAAGAAGTGAGGGTATAGCAATATTATTTAGAGTTCTCGATGTAGTTAGTCTGCAACTAACATGCATATTTGAATGGGTCCAGGGTTGCCTCTGCAGAGGGATTGTTAGAGGTATACCAAAAAGAAGTATGCTGGAATCCAGCTGGGTTTTTTCCCCCATCAGTTCTGAGAACTACAGTGCTCTAAAATTGTGTGGGCTTTTACTGAAATTTCTGGGGGAAGAAAAAAAGAACAAAAGAGCCATTTCAGCTCTCTGGAAGTGAAACATTTTGATTTATCATATTCACACTTTTAGCTTTTTGTCATGTCATAATTTTTTGGTTGTCAATTACTTTTTTTTTTTTTTTTTCTTCAAGTGTGGAGATTAAAATTCTCGATGGAGTTTTATTTCATGGAAGTTTTGAGGTTTTTTGGATTTTCCTCAGTCGGAAAAAGTAAAAATCTGAGTGATTTGTGAAAAATAATTCTCAGTCTTTTTAGCACACTATTTAGTAATTGCACACTACTTGGTATTCCATTAAATTAGCCTGATTCTAATTCTTGTCTTTGACAGATGGGGAAAGTGTTTCTTGATTCTTTTCATGATCTTCCCCAAGATTACATCCGCCAGTGGCAAAGAATGAGGGAAAAACCTTACTGTTTTTTTCCTATTTACTGTTCTGAGTTTCTATGCCTGCTATCTTCAGGTCTGCTTGTAAAATTACCAGATGTCAAAATATTTCCTAGGGGAAATATTCATTAGTCATTTACATTCCTCTGGTAAGCAGGGGAGGAGAGGGCCAAGAGAAGACAACAAGGCTTGGAAAAAGATATAAGCAACTGTCCAGCTGCTTTGGAGATCCAAGGGAGGCTTGAAGCTGAGGATGTGTGCAACTCCCACGTTGTATGGAAGGTCTCCAGACAGGTCTTCAACACAGGCTGGCACTGAATCTCGTTGAGTTCACTGATACCATTCATCGTGAGAGTAGTTATTCAGAAAGGCTTTATGCACACACCCCTTCTTCTTCCTTTTTGTCCCCCTTAATTGTATTTATTTGTTAACTATGAGATTTAGAGACGCATTCAGAGGGTGCTGTGTGGGATGGCAGCATCCACAGTCCTGTATCTGGAGTAGGCAGCTGCCCTTCTGTCACTGATAAGCATTCCTGGGAGGGTGGAGATTGAAATTTAGTACTTATAAAGCTCTAATTGGCACAAGCCTTCATGAAGCACATGTGCCTGCTGCAGCTCCACCATCTGATGCCTTGGCAGGCGGCTGGCACTTTGCACGCTGGCCACCTCTTCAAAGCAGGACCCTCCAGGCTTAGAAGGAGGCCCCTCCTGGACAGCAGTGGGGGTTGTGCATTTGGGGGGACAGAGGGAATATCTATGTCAGGGTGCCTGGGGAGCAGAAGAGGAGGGGTCATGACGGTTGTGTGAACTGCCTCCATCGTAGTGGAGGATGATGTTGTCCTCTGGGTCCTGGGCCAGGGCAGGAGTCACCATGGAGCTATTTCAGGGGGAATCGCCACTCGGTGAGTTGGGGTCACTGTGGATCAGTTCACTGTTGCCACAGGATGGGTGTTGCTGGAGGACACGATGGGGTTTGGAGTTTGGTGGTCAGGGTGCCTGGAGAAGGGCCTGGGGGGTGTCTTGCTGCTGTGGGGGCCATGGGGCAGGGCCGGTGGGGGAGAATGTGCGGGAGCCACTGGGGAAATGGGGAGCCAGGGGACAGGGCTGTGGGTCACGCAGGGGAAGCCTTGTGGCGGGGCCCTGGCCTCTGCTCAGGGAGCCTCCAGGCTGTCCTCTGCACCACCATGACCAGGTCCCACGTGTCACATCGGGGCGAGGGGCAGGGCAGGGCCTGTCGCACACCCAGCCAGGAGCAGCCCTGAGCATCAGGGCCTTTCCACGGTCCTCATTTCCGTGTGGAGCCATTTGTGCAGCGTCACTGAGATACAAACTTGGGGTGTCTTCTCCCTGAGGGGGGTTTGCATTTTAATAGCCTGTGTTTGCAGCTGGTTATTTATGGATAGCATGGCGAGGCTCTCGTTTTGGATATAAAGCAGTCAGCGGTCATAGTGGGACATCGGAGATCAAAATGGGAGCCAGCTGATCAGGGAGCCTGCTTTTCTTCTGGTCACCCTTGATGGTCGGCCCTGGTAAACCACTGGTTTTTCAGGTGCCTGTCCTTTCTCCCTCCTCAGCCAGGCATGGCTAATGTTCGTGCAGATAAGGAGTGCTTTGGGCAGCCTCTCTCTGCGCTGTGAGGGACTTAAAGTTGTGCTGTAGAAACAGATGTCTGTCAGGCGTGTGTGTGCTCTGTCTGCTATACCTTCCTCTATTGCAGTAACTATGTGCTCACTTATTCCCTCGGTTCCCACAAAGCCATGCTTTTTTTGGTCTATCTTATATGTTAGAGGCAGTTCCTGGTGTAGTTGTTCTGGGGTTATCAATGTGCAAGAGGTAGGATGGCTTTTGCCTTTGGAAATGACAGTGGTGAGGTCTGTGCCTCTGCCCTGTGCAAGCAGCCATGTGGCTATTCCTCTGCCACGCCGGTGCCAGCTTGTGCAGAGCTTATAGGGACTGAATTTCCTCCAGTTCTTTGCTTCTCTGCCAAATTGTTTGAAGTTGGTGTTATCGAGGAAGCAGGGGGATGTGTATTTGTGAGCCTTATTTCTTAGGAACCTAGGCTGATAATAATAATGTAGAGGTATATAGATCAGAGGTTTTGTCGGATAAGAAGCGTTGCGCATCTTTAATTTAGTGCAGTTTTAATGGGATAGAGAGGAGGATAAGATATACAACGACCTGGCAGGGAGAAATGCAAAATAAATTAGTAGCAATAGTAATGGTCTGGTAGTTTATGTCCAAAATGTAGGTCTTGTTAAAGGAGCCCATCAGCTTGAAAGTCGGTAATTTTTTTTTTTTTTTCTTAAAAACATTAACAAAAGAGTAGGCTGAAATGTATTGCTAGAAATTCTTTTTGCTAAAATTGCTTTCCTACCCCGGTAAGATAATTGTATTCTAGATGTGTCTGTTTTGGCAGGAGGGAAAGGCTGTTTATCAAAAGAGCTAATAAAATACCTAAACTTGGAAACACTTCCATTCTGGCTAAATCTAAAACTTTTCACTGAAGTCATAGAAATGTTGGTTGTTAGAGACATTTGGAGGTCCCTAGTTCAACCTCTTACTCAAAGCAAGGTTATCACCAGCTACAGATTGGGTCAGCCATGACTTTGTCTAGCCAGGATGGAGGCTCTACAGATGTTCTGGGCAGCCAGTCCCAGAAATCTTTTCTTTGTGGAAATTTTTTTTCCCCGATGTCCAGTCTGAGTCTCCCAGGTCAAAACTGGTGATCATTTGCTTGTGGTATATCATCTGCTACAACCAGAAAGAGTCTGACTGGAGACAGGCCAGTGGGGTTATCTGTGCACCACAGCTGTGAAAAAGATCAGCAGTTCCAGTGGTTGTGAAACAGAGCAGAAATTAATCACTATTTCTACTGCATACAGCAGATCTCATCTTGTATCCTGAAACGTTGTCTAGCATGTCAGCTCCTTCCCACTGCACCCTGCCTCCTGGGGTTAAGGAAAGAACCTGTTGGTGTTATCATGCACAGGAGTTGAGCAAGGAAATGTCTGATTGGCCAACATACATCTCTGCAAATACCTCCCATGTCAGTTTAGGCAAATGCTTTTAACAATTCATTCAATTATGTTAAGCATCCGTTAAAGGGATCCTAAGCCCTCCCTGGGGTCATTTCAGCTCTGTGAGATTGTAATTGTTTGAGACTAACCATGATTTCTTCTTTTGCCTTCAGGTGATTCTAATTCTGACGAAGCTGTATGACTACAACCTGGGAAGCATCACAGAGAGCTCTCTTTGGAGGTATGGAGATAAATTGAGTTAATAATTACCACCTTACTTAAATAGGAAGAGCCTGATACAATTCTTTTATTGAATTTAATTGGACTTTTTAAAATGTGCTAGAAGGTTTGTAGCTAAATCCTTTCTCTCTCACTTCTTTCATACTCAAGGACAAAGAGGCTGAAGTCTGATTGTCTTGTTTCAGCTAGATAACCTACTCCATGGATGTGCTATCATTTGATTTCCCTTTTCAGAATCAAATCAACCAATTGGTTGTATTTAGGAGAACTGAACAGCCTTAACCTTGTTTGTCATGGAGGATCTCATGGCTGTCCACTGCCCAAATGGTCCTTGTGAAAAGTCAGTGCTAGTAAGACTGGGGGATTACCTGTGAGTGAGTATTCAATGTCTGTTTATTCAGAACTGATAGAATTAGTAACAGATAATTGACTTCCATTTGTGTGATGTTGACAACTAGACTGATTTATAGGGAATGTCTTGATACTTTCATGATTTCAAAGGATATCATGCACTCTGTGAACCAAAGGGAAGAGTTGGGCCATGATCTGTTTCTTAAGGCTGTTATTTGGATTCAGTGAGAGCAGATGGTGCCTGTTTTTATCTCTCTGAAAAATGGATCTAAGGGGTGTTTGCTTCACATTTCCCTAGTGGTACTTTCATGACCTGTAGTGGATGAAAGGGAGGTTTTCTTGTAGTTCCACCTGTGAAACTTCAGTGGGAAGTCGAGGGGTTTTGTATGCAGGTCATTGATGGAGGTGGACAGGTTACTGTCTTGATGTAAGAAAGCTTTAGGTATTTGAAACTAAAACTTCTTGTTAGAGTGAGCTTGTTTTTGATAAACTTGTTGAGGAAAGGATTTTTGTTTCCAAGTAAGAATTTTGGGTCAGAAAGAACAAATAAACTTTCTGTTCAAGGAACTGCACAGGATTTTAAGAGAATGACAGAGGAGGGATTTGACATCAATTATATTTTGTACTCAAACTAATGCTCTACCCGCTGACCTGAAGAAATAAACAAAAAAACCCACCACAGTTAACAGCCTTTTAGGACTGTGTTTTTGCCAATGCTTTTCTGAAGGAGGTTTGAGCTAAATAGTTTCACTTCTCAATGGTTTTGGGAAAGAAGATTCATAAATATGAAATTGATTGTTTTTATTTTCTCATACTACCCTCAGTCATTTCACCCTGAGAAATATTCATCTCTGTTTCATCAGTCATTGAGGAAGGTGTGGTGTTCCACTATGTGGAGACACCTCCTTCCCTATTGCTGAAAGTGCTGAAGAACTCCTTTACTCATGTGATGCAATACAGGATTGTGTTGAGGTACTGGTTTAGGACTGAAAATAGGACAGCCACATCAGAATGGAAAACACACTTTTTGTTGAGGTATGTGGATACAGGCACACAAAATTGTGCTTATGACCTTATGTTATTGCCTGTTTCAGAATTGGTTTCTTTGGAGTGTACCACAATAGCATAAATTTTACACTGATTAAAGAGAAGGGACTGTGGAGGATGTACCAGAAGCCAGGGCTTTGCTAATGTAGCAGTCCTGGAGCTGGTGAGTGCAATGCACTTTTCTGGACTTCTGACTAATGTCAGAATGTGATTAATAACACAGTAATGGCCTGATTGTTTCCTCTAGCCCAGTATCCTGTTACCAAAAAAAGCAGTGTAAGAAAGAATATATAAACAGGATTATCATATCCGACATTTCCTCCTAGTATTCTCCTGGCATTCATTCTTAGGGTTGAAGTTTAGGGTCCTTCCTCAGCCTTCAGTTTAATGTCTATCAGGGTCTGAATATTTTTTCATTTTTGTTTTAGTGTATACCTAGAGAAGAATATCCCACGAGCTAACTTTCTTAATATCTCTCAGAACATGTTAAAAGTTTTGATACCTGTGACATTTTAGAACAAGGAGTTCCATAGATTATTTGAGGAGCCACTTGTCTTTGAACCCATCAGCTTCAGGTTCACTTGGTACATGTCACTTCTGAGGACTTATTTACAGTTGCATGGTCAGCTATCCAGAATCCCTGGGAAAATACTTTGGACTGGGAAATGTTGAAAGAGAACCAGGACAGCTAAAATCAACCCACTTATCTTTGCAGTGCTCTATTATTCTTGATCAGCTCTTCAGCTCTGAAAGTTGCCAGTGCACTTCACTGCCATTCCTTGATTTTGTTTCCTTACATAAGCACACCATGAGACGGTTACATTGTCTTCTGTCCTGAGTCTGGCTCTGCTGTTAGATGCGTCCCTTTAGGTCCTTAATGAATATCTCTGTGAAGATCCCAGGACAGCTGCTCTGTTCATAGTATGATGGAAAGAAATGATAAGATGGGCATATCCTTTTATTAAATGCACCTGACAGAGAGGTTATTAGCTGTTGCTCCTTCTGGCTGCCTAAGTGACATGTTAATTTAAATCTCCCTGCTTGTCTAAAAAGGATAGGAGGAAAATAGAATTGAGAGAAGGGGAGAAATGTATCTTGCACTTAAAGCTATTTCATGCCTCTAGGTTTGATGCTGGGAAATGGAAGAAAGCATGATCTCATTCATGTCTGGTTTGATTTCTGATGTCAAGGGTTCTGTTTCTGAAGGGCACAGGAGATATAGTTCTGCAGGTATCCACAACTGAAGAGGAATCTCTGCCTTGAATACATGACAAAAAAATACCACTCTTGTCTCCTGTGCAGAGTGCATTCTCAAAAGGTTGATGAATGATGAGGGGCTGTTTAGAAGCATGTCACAGACACGAGTCATTTATGCTACAGCTGGTTATAAGCACATCTGTCATTCGAAGGTGTAGTTGGGTGATTTAAGCAGTCTTGTGACTGATGGGACTGTAACCATCTATAACACAACTATGCCATTGCCTACAAGATATGAATCTGTCTTCTTTATAAACACACTACTACCTGCTAGGGTGGCATTTCTTTGTAATTTTTCAGCAAGTTTAACTACAGCTGGCTGCAGCACTAATGGATGGAGATCACCCTTCTAAAACTACCAGTGAATTAAGAGACCACTGGCAACAGACATGAAGGGATGAAATACAGTATGAGAAAAGAGACGGGGAGAATCTATACAATCTTCTAGAGTGCTAAGGCTCTGTGCTTACTGAGCTTTGGATAGAGAGTTGCTGCTTCTGTACAGAGTAAATGAGATTTTTGCATCAGGCTGGGCCTGACTTTAATTATGCTGTTATCCTCTCAGCAGACTTTTTCAACAGTTTTAGTTGAGGGGGTTTTATTTACTTTTTGTTATTCTTTTTATAGGAGGAGAAAAGATTATCTGTCACTGAGCAATTAACTGAGTATTGGGTTTATTTCTCTTCCTCTCCTAGATATCTCTCAGATCACAAAGAGGATTAAGCTGTGAGAGTTAGGAGATGTTTTTTACCACTGGAGTAAGATAAGCTTACATTTCCAATAAATAAAAATGTCAGAATAGTGACTATGGTATCCATGAGCTGCAGACAGCGGTGGGGGATGAATAATCTTTTTTCTGTTTCTGTAAATATGATGCTCTGGAAAGATGTGCAGGACACTTTCCCTCAGGGCCTTGAGAGGCTGACAAGCAATAAGTGCTGCCATTCACCTCTTTCGCCTTCTTATAGCTCTGTATTTGGCCAGGAATGAGTAATTTCACGGAACTTGCTGTAAAAATAGCAGTAATTAAACTTTGCTTTTCAGCCAGAAAGTAGGAAGATGCAGTGTTTGCTCGGTTTCAGAACACTTACGTTCTAAATCAAGAGTTGTTGCTCTGTTAGTTCTAGAAGTTATTGATGGTACTCCCACACTCCAATGTTGTATCAGAACTCTGAGCTGACCAGTTCAGGCAGGCTTTAACACTTCCAGCCTGTCCTCCAGTGCTGCTGGTTTCTGCAGTAAGGAAACTTTAGCACATATGCCATAAAGGCCAACAGTTTCCTGGGGCACATTAAAAAGAGTGTGACCAGCAGGTCAAGGGAGGTCATCTTCCCCCTCTAGTCTGCTCTGGTGAGGCTGCATCTGGAGTACTGTGTCCAGTTCTGGGCACCCCAGTTCAAGAAGGACAGGAAACTGCTGGAAAGAGTGCAGCGGAGGGCTGTGAAGATGATCAAGGGACTGGAGCATCTCTCTTACAAGGAAAGGCTGACAGACTTCGGTCTGTTTAGCCTGGAGAAGAAAAGACTGAGGAGGGATCTTATCAATGCTTATAAATATTTGAAGGGCAGATGTCAAGAGGATGGGGTCAGGCTCTTCTCAGTGGTGCCCGGTGACAGCACAAGCACAAACTGGAACACAGGAAGTTCCATCTCAACGTGCGGAAAATCTTCTTTCAGTGTGTCAGAGCACTGGAACAGAGAGGCTGTGGAGTCTCCACCTCTGGAGACTTTCCTGCCCAACCTGCTCTAGGTGAACCTGCTTTGCTGGGGGGTTGGACTAGATGATTTCCAGAGGTCTCTTCCAACCCCTACAATTCTGTGAATCTCAAGGACTCAGAAAAATACCTGTGCTTCATATAGATCTAGCTTTAACTTCCCATATGTAAAGAAGGGGATGTTAATAGTTGCCTCCCCAGCCTCCAGCACCCACACCGGAAAGCTTCAAATGGATTTAGTTAACCGGCATCTGCAATATCTTGATGATTACCTGGTGATAAATATTAGAGAGGTCACAGCAAGATAAAAACTCTAAGGCTCTGTTTCTAGCTTTTTCATGGCCTTTTTGTTTAACCGTGAGCTAATTTAACCTCTCCATCAGTTTACTCATCCCTACCTCTTCCAACACCACCATAGAAACATTTTCCTACAGCTCCGTCCTTTCAGGAAGGGAAATTGGGTAGGTAACCCAGCAAAGAATCAGGACCCTCAGAAGATCTCTGCCACTCAGTATAGGAATAACCTTCATTTACTCCATGAGCAGCTTCATGAAATAAAGAATTCACTGTCCTTACTGTGTCCTTCTGCTCTCAGGCACTGCTGGAGACAAGATCTTGGGCTATCTATAGGGTACTTGGTACTAAGGTCTAAAGTACCAGTGTGTGTTGGCTGTTCCCATAATCACTGTTAAGCGTGGGAATGTTTTGGTGAAAACACTTCTTCTTGGCAATGAGTTTGCATTAGTGTGTTAGATAATGGAAAGGAGCAATGGAGCAACAGGAATGTGTTCTTTCTCTCTTGCAGCTCTAGAAGCCTCGGTGAGAAAGGCAGATGTAGACTGATGTTCATATCTGAATACAACCTTGTAACATTAGCTGGATGATCTCTGATAGACATCTTTCTTTCCCTTGAATCTTGTTGTTTGAAAAGCCTTGTCTGTGAGTTGACCCCAGCTACGTGGCTGTAAATAATACAGATGCTTTGACGTCTCATATATTTATGTTTCTGCATGCAATTTTCTGGCTCCTTGCTATGTAAGAATGCCCTTTCTATGGATCAGAGCTGCAGACACCCATGTCATCTTCAGTATTGTTGACGTGTTTGTGGAGATTTTCTTCTTTAGACTAGAGACATCTTGTAATGGGAGACTTGAAGGATTGACAGTATTTGCTTACTTCCTTTGAAGGGAATTTCCAGGATATGTCTGTTACTGTATTCATCATTCTGCTGCACATTTTATGCTGGTTCCCTACTTCTGTTTTGCAGATAGGCTGTTCTCAACTCATGTTTATTTTCTACCTGCTGAGTCACATTAATAAGGTCATAACTTGTGGCTTAGTGACACAGTGTGCTCTGCAACTGCCGGTTAGGGTCTTTCAGCTGAAGTAGATAAGAGAAGCAAATCCATGAGAGAGATTGACAAAGTGAAGGGAAGGAAAGTCTCATTAAGCACATTTTAACCAGCAGTTTTGTGGGAAAGGGAAACTTGAAAAGGACTATTTGAAATGCTTTTATCTATAAATATGGTGCTTCAGTTGCTCAGTGTAAGTCACTTTTCTTAACTGAATAGCAGAGCTTGATAAATGCTGCTACATTATCTCCCATGGGTATTTCGTGAAATCGTAACGACGACATTTCCTTTTGTCTTTTATTTTAATTTTTTCCATTTTTGCTCTTGCAAACATATGAACTACTGGCTGCTCTGTGTATGGATGCTGGAGGGGCATCTGGTGGGGAGGGAGGAAGGAGTTTGCACACTCAGCTACTTGCGTAGGAAGCAGCGCATTATTACGGTTGGATCGCAGCGGGAGTTCTGCTTGCACTGGATGCGGGCTTAGGACGTGGATTTAATGCGCTGTCTGTGTGTGGAATGCAGCAGACTGCATCCTTTTTCTTGTGTGATGGGACACTGTTCAGCCACCAGCACTCCCAGGGACCTAGCAGTTTCTATAGCTAACAATTTTTCACATGCGCGGCCTCACCCAAAAAAACTATAAAAGACATACCTAGGAAACAAGCCACAACAGATGCTTAAATAAATATTAAATTAGCAAGAAACTTAAATCTTACTGAATTTTACCATATTCTTGCTTTCCCTGAAGAATGAGGGCCAGTATAACCCTTGCGTTTTGTGGAAATTTTTGATTAAACCTCTGTCTTTGTTTAATCAATCTCAGGTAAGTTCTGTCTTGGCATAGTTTGAAGAATCATACCCTGATATTTTGAAGGATCAGATTTGGTTGAGGATTTAGTGATGCGCTCCTTGTTGCCTGATCTGCGTGGATAAAATATTCAGCACTAATGATGATGCAAATTTATTAAGCGCATTAAAAGTGTGTTCTCAGTCATGAAATGTAGGAGTGTTATCAAGTAAATCAAAAAGAATCCCAATCCATTTTCTGCCTGAAAAACATGTAAATCAAGATAATGAATATTAACACTAACATTATCAATATACTGTACATAACAGAAGCACAATATTAATGCCACTTTATACACACACAGTGTTTAAATGCAGTTTGTCATTCTTGTTCTGCAAATTAAAAGATGAACTTGTACATCTGTTTCCCAGATTGTACCTGTTTGCGCAAAAGATATTGGTAAAACCTAGCAGAACTATCTCTGGTTCTGGTCCATGGGGTTCATCTGTCTGTTGTGGATGTGTAATAACTGCAGACAAGCTAGACTAGAGCTGGTATGTAATAGGAAAGACAAACAACACAGTAGTTACCAGTTAATAAACAGAAAGCAAAGCACCCTTTATGTTCTGATATTTCTATCCCTTTCATATCCATGCAGTCACTCTTCCTTTTGCAAAGCTGAGTAGATTGTACTTTTCAGAGGGATATATCCTCCATTAATCACAAAAAGGAAATAGCGTGTTTAAGGTTGAGATTGGGTAAACAAAAAAACTCCAGTTGAGTGAGTTATACTAGTTTGAGCTCTGAACTCTAAGGTCTTCAGATCCAGGTCGCAAACATTTCTGTATCTGCACCTTGGAAATTACCTAGGCAAACATTCAAAGTTTATTGTTACTACAGAATGAGCCAGACGTGTCAATAGCTCTTTCTTGAAACTGGGAAACTATAAACAGTAAAAATGCATATTTATCAACGGTATGTTTGTTGTGCTGCATAAACTGACTACTGTATACACCAAAACATAGTGACTGGTTTGGAAGTGTTCTTTTTTTCTGATTTCTCTGACCTACAAAATAATAATTGGACAAAACAGAAAAGGAGAAATAAAGCTCACAATTAATCAACCCATGTCTTTCAGTGGCCATAGCAAAGCCAGCTTTCGAGTGTGATCCTGCCAGCAGCTCCTGTGCCTCGGAGCAACCTATAGTTCTCAGCAGCGGTGGGCTTTTATTTCCTCATGCCAGAAATTTAGGAGGGGAGGAGGGTGGATGGCTGGGAGTAGAAGTAGGATATCAGTGCATGAGCTGTTCATTCGGAAGGCCCAGAGTCTTTAGAAAGGCCCAGGGCCACTGGGTGAGACTCCTGATGGGTGTGTGTGTGCACCAGTGTTGTTAGTGACACACAACCAGTGGGCTTTGCAGGGAGCTGGAGGACTTAGGGCAAGGAAGGTTCACTTTGCCTCCTGTCATTAAGGTGTGTCCTTGAGGACCTATGTGTACTCAGGGCTGAGAGGGTTTGTGCTTTTATGACAGGGACAACTTGAGGGAAACTCGATTCCTGGTGAACAAGGAATTAGTTTGCAGCTCGACTTTCCCTTATGAAGGCTTGAAGGAGGCATGTGGGGATTCATGAACTTTTCTGTCCTGTCTGGCAGCCTCCTACTGCTATTGTGCAGTCATTTCACTGGTGAGATGCATGGAGTGGTGGGTGAAGATGTGTCTGATGTGTCCTGTTGATTATGAACACCAATTGTAATGCACTCTAAACCCATGCAGTGCTTTGCCCCAGTGGGAGGTAAAAAGCCTTCCTTGTCTCTTTCACGTTATTTCCCTCTGCTCCCCAAATGAGTTTCTTCAGTAAGGAAGTTGAATGAGCTTCCCTAGCATGCGTTTTACTATGTGTAGTTCAGTGTGAATATAAAACCTCTTTTCAGTGATCTTGCCATCTAGATAGATAGTGTATCTATGAGAAATGCTGAGTTGAAAAGTAATAGAAATTCAGAGACGCCACATGTATTGTGTATTAAATGATTTCATAAGGAGAGATGGAGAGAGAATGTCAGTCTTCCCCAAGGCAAAATTATGGCAGAACGACAGTGTTGTTCATTCTACTAATTTGCTTTTACTGCTGTATTTCTAGACTCCATGTACGTATCTGTCTGTGTTCCCATTTGTTTCCTTCTGGTTTTCCTTCAAGCTCCTGGAGTCAGATGACTGCTCACAATCTTGGGCTTTCTGTGGTGGGAGAAAGACCCATTTACAGAATCTTCATGATTGGAAGGGGCCTTTGAGATCATTGAGTCCAACTACAAAAAAAAAAAAATCCCCACCGACCAAAACCACACCCCTCAAACAGACACAAACCAACAATCTCAGGCACTAGAGCATGCCCAGAAGTGCCATGTCTACAGCTCTCTTAAATACTCTCTTAAAAACCCCAAAACAAACAACTTCTTTCTGTTCTGCTGGTGAACAAAGGCAAATTTTGCTTAATTTTGATAAAACTGGAGGGTTTTGCTCTTCGTGGTGGTACTTCTTCGAAGTTGCTCTCTCTCCTAAGGAAGAAGAGGAAGAGAGGAGACACCCCTGCAGAGTTATACTGGGAGCAAGGTATTTCCCATATATATGGGAGAAACACAGCTGGGTGGAAAGGACACAGATGGTGGAAGGCAGTCTGAGGAGATGGCAGGTTCCTTGTCACTAATTAAAAGCTGCCAGTCTTCTCCATCAGGCTGTGACTGCTGGTCTTGAGTCCCCATGAGATTTTTGTTAAGCTGCAGGCCTTAAAATCTGCACAGCACTTGGCTGCCAGTCTGATGGGCGCTGTAACCTCTGGGGAAAAAGGAACTGCAACCAAAAACGGGCCAGTGTTGAATACAAAATCGTTTTAAAATAAGCTAAAAGGGAAACAAGAGGCCAGAAGAACTGTGTGCTAAATAACTCTTCTGTAAGACAGGAGGATAAAAGGAAGCTGTAGGCAGGTCTAAACTCCCATTGTGCTTTACCAACAAGTCACTGTGTTCTTACAGATAGTTTGGGTGTGTTTACATTGTCCCATGCTGTCTCAGCTCCAAAGGATCAATTTAGGAGGCTGAAAACCTCACATTTTTGGTTGTCTTTATTTCTGTGCTTGTAGGAAGTAACATACCTTCTGTTTAGAGCTGTGGAATGAGAACCATAGCGTGAGTCCTAGCCTTGCTTACAGCTTTAGGCAAGCTGCTTCACCATTGCATGTGTGGGTAATGGGGTTATGTTACTTGTTCATTTGCAGTTAATAAGCTGAGAGTCCCAGAAGAGTTAGAGCAGAAACACAGCTGCATAAGCTTACAGTCTCCATCCATGGCTGAAGCCTAACCAAGATTTGGCCTATGCTTAACGAAGCCAAACTTCTTGTATGTTCTCATCCAAAACCTAGCAGGACCTTGAGAAACTCTTGCATATCTTTGCAGTTAGGGTGGATTGTCATCTTTGGGTCAATTTATGACATCTTCTGTTTGGATTCTGCCCAAGCAGAGGCTAGTCCTTGCAAAAGGGTAAGAAATGAGATTGAAAACTATTCTTTTTAAATAGTTCTCCCTTCAAGGAAGGAGAATGAACACAGAAGATGTTTTATGGCCGTGGACTGTGTGGCATTGCCAGGAAGAGCTACTAGATGGGAGAAGCACTAGAGGTAGCAGCAAAATGAAATTTTTATGAACCTCACTCGTAATAGTTGTTTCTTTATGAAGATAGGAAATAACCTTTTTTCCTAATTGTGTTTTTTAACTTCTTAGTATTTCTTGTATTTTCTGGGAGGTGAGGGAGGCAGAACTCTACAGCCTTTTTTCTCTTTACTCCATGGCAGCACTACCTAAGTGGAAGCAACACCCTTTCGTACTGTGAAGTAGGTGAGAATGTGAAGCTTATGCACACTTCTTCCTCAAAATGAGCTTTCCTTGCTAGAGTCTTCAAGACGTGGTCTCCTCTCTTTCCTAGCCTGCCTTCAGCAGTGGCTAATAAATGACAGTTATCAGTGTTAAACTCTCAATAAGAAACCTACTACCTCTGGGATAATTTTTCTTTCTTGCCCCACTAGAGAAATCAGCTTATGCCCTGAAACATGAGTTTTGGTGTCTTGCCATATTAACATTAATACCTAGTTAAAAATGTATATTTGTATATTATAGAGTGTTAAATTTTTGCCCCTTTCCAGTAAGTGCATCTGTGGCTTGCAAGACTCTGACCTCATTTTGCTGTGAGCAGTGTTCGCTGACTACAGGCATTGAGGAAATATAATTTCTCTTCGCTTCCCTGCCAATGCTCGGGTGACGATGTGCTCTCTTGTTATGAGGCAGCATAAAATTTAGAGGCTAGTCACGATGGAGGTAGTAAGAAAGAAACTTAAAGACCTCAGTAAATTTCCCTTCTAAGTGTTCCCTTTTCAAAGGTAAATGGTCTTATTCTTTGTAATCTCTCTTTGTGTGTTAACAGCTTTCACAATGCTAACTCTTTTGTAAGAAAAGCACATTACAATCCCAGTCTGCTTTATCTCTGGTAAAGGAGCCAAAGGAGGAAGAAGCCAGTACATTTATTATTTTATCTTTAAAGTCCACCACCTACTCAGCTCACATGTGCTGTAAATTCAAGACGTGGATGTTACTCAAAGAAGCAAGAGTGATGTCACAAGTGTTTTAATAGCCTTTGATTTATTTCCCAAAGTGCTTTATTAAGATGATGCACAACAGCATTTGGAAGCCAAATGCAGTCTTAGGAGAGACTTGGAGGAGTTATTTTCAGTCTCCTGACTTTTCTTCCTCAACACAGTAATTTGTTTGATTGGGGCAGAAGGGCCCTGGATTCAGAACAGGGATTCTACTCCTTATTTAGTGTTTCTTTGTGAGTTAATCACCCCAGTTTGTGATCTGAGTGAGTAGCAGTATGAATGAACTTACTGTAATATAAGAGAGCTGCATGGTTCGGAGAACAGGATACTGGCTGGAGTTGGGAGATTTGTGTTCTGTCTCTCTGGGTTTGTGGCTATTAGATGGTGAAATATTTGGTTAGGCACAATCAAGAATCGGCAAATTCATGTGTATCAAAAGTCAGCTGCAAGGAGTCTTCTCCTGGCAAGATATTTCTAATGACATTCTGCACGGTTAGTTCTAGGGGCAGTGATATAGGGCATTTTTGCCATTAGTCTAGTAATAAATCTGCTATAACTTCCAAGTTTTAGGACAGGCAGGGTAGTGAATCATAAAGAGACTTGAGGTAGTCACAGTGAGCAAATGGATTTCTTAGTAAGCTGAGCTCTCTTAAAGTGTTTTAGTCCAGCAAGCATAATAGTAAGACAAGGGCTGAAGGTTTTACTTACAGTACTATATAGTGCCTATTTACAGCATGGTGAAGAGCTGTGATCGGACAGCGCGCAGGAGCTGAAATAGGTATAGAACTGAACATCGTGTCCCATTGTGAAGGGACCAAAACGGACTACTTTGATCAAAGGCTACATCAGCTAAGGACCCAGGAATTGAATTTGTAAAGAAATTAAAACTACAACCCTTTTATTTTAAGACACTGATTTGGCATGAAAAACTTTCTGTGACAATGACAATTTTCAGCAAAAGTCTGGCCCCAGACCCAGGATTGGATTTCTGGGCAGAATTGAAAGAGAAATGGAAAGTGCAGCAGTGCATTGCACTGTTTAGGAAGTTTCTGTGTTCCACAAAGAATCTAAATATGCTTACAAAGGATGCCATCTGTGGCCCAGAAAGTGACAGAATCCCAACTGTTGGAGGCTGGGAGAGTATTTAGAGGAAATAAGAATTCATGCTTCATGAGGCCTTACACAGATATCTGTTGTTAACCATCATTAGAGATGAGGTACTGAGCTAAAGGAACTTCTGCTCTGACACGAGATGTGGTAGCCCATAACTCTGTGTAGGTAAACGTACTCTATGGAAGTGTTGCTATTGTGATGCGGTTACATCTCATAGCTAAATTTGCTCATTTCTGTTTTGTTAAGGTAATTATTTTATGTTAATTCTTCCTCAGTTATGCAATTCAGCACAATGCTAACTTGGCAAAATGTTGATTGGAATTAAAAAGTAGACATAAAGTTAAAAAGATCTGATACATCCTCCGAAGGTCATGCATATAGCAATGCTTGAAATTGCAAGTGAACCAAGTTTGGTGACTATTTATAAGAATAGCGACTTGGGAGGTGAAACAAAGGAAAGAAAATATATCATGAATAGTGGAATAAGATGGGCAAAAGATTGCTCAGGCCTGGTAAAAAATGACAAGTACTGAAGAGAGGTGGGAGAGGAAATCTAGTTTTTGAAGCAAAGAAAATTAGACATGGTTGAGCCTAGAGAGGTTGCATGAGGAATCAGCTCTTCTACTTGTAGAAACTGGTATGAATTCACTGACCTGAGTCAAATCACACCACTTTCCACTAGCTGTTGTTCTGCTCCAGAAATTACTTCTGGCCACTGATGTAAAAGCAGCATCACCCTTCTTGTTATGCTTTTCTTCTTAGTATTGATGTTATTTTGATAGCTGCTATTACTGCTTAGATTTTTAGCATTATCAAAATGTAAAGTAAACTGAAAAGGTGGTTTAAAATACAGTAAGTGTAGCTATAAATTCTATTCAGTCTACGTCCCCAGCATGGTCAGTATTGTGATAAGTATAAATTCATTCTCCAGCCCCTTTGTTCAGGTAATTAAAAAGGCATTAGGTTTGGCAGTTGGCGTCTGCTGAACTGCATACAGTTGCTCTTCATTGTTTCAGAATAAACCTGCTGAGTCAATTGGTTTAGAAGGATGGAATAAACCTCTCAGAGTAAATAGGACTTATTAATTTGCAGAATTTCTGTTGAAATTGCTTGAAAAAACTTGAATGGAGATATAATACCCTAGTTTTATGTGTGTGGATTATCTCTGATGTGCAGTAACTCCTGGAATGCTGCTTAGTGCTTTAAAAAATAAGGGGAAAATGTTTTTGTTTGGTGTGGGAGAAAATGAAAGATCTAGAATTATTCATGAAATGGATTCCAGTGACAGAGGAGCTGCATGTTGCAACTTCTTTGAAACCAAAATCCAACTGTGTCTCGTTTAACTGAGGGAAGATCTGATGCTAGATACTGCTGTTATAACAGCTAGCACTCTAGCTTTTACTGTAAGTAAAGTTAAGTTTTACTGTAAGTAATAATTGATCATTGAATAAGGGAGGTGCATTTCAGTTGTACAAAGGGCTATTTAGGATCAAATCAGATTCACTTGACCCAGTACCTTGTCTTCACTGTGAAGCTGCAGCAGGTAAAGAAAGGCTGTAAGAACAAGGCCAAGTATGTGTGATACTTTACTGATGTAGCCTTCCAGCTAATACTGGCTTCTGGCTCCAGGATTTTATAAAACAGCAGAATTGTTCAATGGAGGTATTTATTAGCCCTTATTAGCCCTTGTGTGTGTTTATTGGGGGTTTTGTTCCTTCTCAGAATGTATCCAGAAGTTGAATGAACACAAACATTTAGCATCCAGAATAGTGGACAGCTGAAAAGCAACAGGTGGTTGTTGGCCTGTGTCAACTGCAGTGAGAGCTGAAGTAATTCTTGAATAGTGAGAAGTTTTCTGTGCCTTTATCCATCCAGTTTCTTTTCCCTACCCCTCTTTATGTGAAGTTCTGCCACGTGATGAAAACAGATTCAGCCATCTGTATTTTATCTTTTAAAGTGAACTTGCTACTCCCCATGTTGGATAAAGTGCCCTATGGAAATGAAAAAGTAGAAAATGATACAAAATTGTGTAGCCTTTAGGCAAGGAGCTCCATATGACAGATGGAGAACAGACTGTCTCTTGAGGTTTTTATTGATTGCTCTTTAAGCATTACCTTATCCCTTTAAGGAATGGAGAAAGTAAAAAGGATTACTTTGGAAAGCTGCATTAAGCAGTAAGGAAAAATTCTGGTTCTTTAGTAAACTTGTGCAGTATAGATTTATACCATGCTGCTTACTAGAAAATGGAAGGATGGAAGAATAGAGTGGTGGTGGTCCCAGATAATCATTAGCTCTGTGGTGCTTCTGGGCTGACCATATTTTTCCAGCCACTCCAGAAATATTTTTTTTCTCTTCAGACTGGTGGCAGTGATCTTGATTCTGAAGATCCAACTATTTGGGACACATGACACAGCACCTCGGTGACTCCTATTTAATTAGTGTGCCTGAACCTACAACAGGGACCTTATTGGCTTGTTGATTAGTTTAAGTTTGTGAATGAATCTTGTGATGACTGTACTGCCCGCTTCTAGTTAAACGTGATGTAGTGAATTGAATCTACCTCCTCCTTCCCCATTTGATTGATTTCCCATGAGAAAGGCACCCCAAAAGTACATGCAGAAATCTTGGTCAGAAGGGAAAAACCAGAGAAGTAACAATTCTAGCAAGAATTGTCTCTCTAGCAGAGAGACTCTAGTCCTCTCTGTTCTGAGAATGAAATCCGAAAGGCAGCCTTAACTTCTGTTAAGGCCTAGGTGTTCACCATCAGACAGGATGAGTCAGCCTCTACTGGCTGCAAAATATCTTTTCACTGATGTAGAGGAAAGTTGGGGAAAATGGGAACCACGTAGTTATTGTCAGCGTTACTCCCAGTGGTAATGTGATGCATGGGATGATACCAACACTCACTGTGTCTACCTGCCCTTATGCAGGAGCTCCCCCCCCTCTAATTAAAGGTTGAGCATTGGTACCTATGTTTGCTGAAGTTTCCGCAGACTGGAAGAAGGGGAACATAACCCCAATATTCAAAAAAGGGAAAAAAGACCCAGGGAACTATAGGCCAGTCAGTCTCACCTCTATGTCTGGCAAGATTATGGAGCAGATCCTCCTGGAATCTCTGCTAAGGCACATGGAAAATAAGGAGGTGATTTGAGACAGCCAGTATGGCTTCACCAAGGGCAAATCGTGCCTGACAAATTTAGTGGCCTTGTATGATACTGCCACACACTTGGTGGACAAGGGCAGAGCAACACATGTCATCTACCTGGACTTGTGCAAAGCATTTGACACTGTCCTGCACAACATCCTGGTCTCAAAATTGGAAAGTCATGAATTCGACGGATGGACTACTCGGTGGATAAGGAGCTGGCTGGGTGGCCGCACTGTGGTCAATGGCTCAATGTCCAAGTGGCGGCCAGTGATGAGTGGTGTTCCTCAGGGGTCCGTACTGGGACCAGTGCTGTTCAACATCTTTGTTGGAGACATGGAC